>JAPQWV010000053.1:0-1200000 GCA_027422505.1 Craterostigma plantagineum | reverse complement strand
TCTGATGTATGGCAAGCACCGGTTGCGTCCCTGGGAGGAGCTAGCTACTTCGTATCATTCATAGACGACTACTCCAGGAGATGCTGGGTGTACCCAATCAAGAAGAAGGACGACGTGTTTCCTAACTTCAAAACATACAAGGCGCGAGTTGAACTTGAAACCGGCAGAAAAATCAAGTGTCTCCGGTCCGATAATGGAGGGGAATATATTGGCAGAGAATTCACTGAATTCTGCAAAGGTGCGGGCATCAGAAGACAGTTCACCACGGCGTACACTCCACAACAGAATGGAGTGGCAGAGCGGTTGAATAGGACCCTGTTGGAAAGAACAAGGGCTATGTTGAGAACTGCGGGCCTGGAAAAGAAATTCTGGGCGGAAGCGGTCTGTACCGCCTGTTATGTGGTGAATCGGGCCCCATCTACTGCTATAGAGATGCGGACACCGATGGAAATGTGGACTGGTGCACCTGCAGACTATTCAACCTCCATATATTTGGAAGTTCAACGTACGCGATGTACCACAACCAAGAAACGACGAAGTTGGATCCAAAGTCCAGGAAATGTCTATTCTTGGGGTACGCTGATGGAGTAAAGGGGTATCGCTTGTGGGATCTCACTGACCACAAAGTGATTATCAGCAGAGATGTTATCTTCCTGGAAGATAGCGATGAGGAGCAAGTCGAAAATGATAGCAGTTCAAAAGGTGTGACAGAGACTACACCGATGAAAAGAAAATTGGAGCAATGTAATTCTTCTGAAGCTGAACCGGCGCACGAAGAGCTCAACCCAGTCGAATCTGAAGTACCGGATCTCTGGCGGTCATCACGCGAGCGAAGGCCGCCAAGTTGGTACTCAGATTATGAGATAGAGAGCAATCTTGCATACTGTTTTCTAACGGAGGATGGAGAGCCAACCACTTTCCAAGAAGCACTGAATAATTCAGATGCGAGTCTGTGGATTTCAGCGATGCAAGAGGAAATGGAAGCTCTCTATAAAAATAAGACATGGGAGTTGGTGCCATTACCGCAAGGAAGGAAACCCATTGGCAACAAATGGGTATACAAAATCAAGCGGAATGGTGATGACCAGGTAGAGCGCTACCGTGCTAGACTGGTTGTAAAGGGATATGCTCAGAAAGAAGGGATTGACTTCAACGAAATTTTCTCACCGGTGGTTCGACTTACAACAGTCAGGGTGGTCTTGTCAATGTGTGCTACATTCGACTTGCATCTTGAGCAGTTAGACGTTAAAACGGCCTTTCTCCATGGTGACCTGGATGAAGAAATATATATGCTTCAACCAGAAGGTTTCGAGGAACAAGGAAAAGAAGATCTGGTTTGCAGATTGATCAAATCTCTTTACGGGCTCAAACAAGCACCTCGATGCTGGTATAAAAGATTTGACTCCTTCATAATGAGTCTTGGCTACAACAGGCTATATTCAGATCCTTGTGCATATTTCAAGAGATTTGGCGATGACGACTTCATCATGTTGCTGTTGTACGTCGACGATATGCTGGTGGCAGGACCCAACAAAGGTCGTATCGCAGACTTAAAGACTCAACTGGCCAGTGAATTCGAAATGAAGGACTTGGGACCAGCAAACAAAATTCTTGGCGTGCAAATATCTCGAGACAGAAGCAAGCGGAAGATTTGGCTTTCCCAAAAGAATTATTTGAAGAAAATCTTGCGAAGGTTCAACATGCAAGATAGTAAGCCAATATCTACCCCTCTTGCTGCAAATTTCAAGCTATCCTCCGATATGTGTCCTACTGATGAAGACGAGAGGATAGAGATGTCTCGACTGCCATATGCATCGGCAGTAGGAAGTCTAATGTTCGCAATGATCTGCACCAGACCAGACATTGCCCATGCAGTGGGAGTTGTTAGCCGATACATGTCCAACCCTGGCCGGGAGCACTGGAGTGCTGTTAAGAGGATTCTCAGATATATCAAGGGAACCTCGGATCTTACCTTATGTTACGGAGGTACAGATTTTACTGTCCATGGTTTTGTTGATGCAGATTATGCAGGTGAACTTGATAAAAGCAGATCCACAACCGGATATGTGTTCAATCTTGCTGGCGGTGCTGTAAGCTGGGTTTCAAAACTGCAGTCCATCGTTGTAACATCAACAACGGAAGCAGAATATGTCGCAGCTACGCAAGCCAGTAAAGAGGCAATATGGTTGAAGATGTTGCTGGAAGAACTCGGCCACAAACAGGAGAAAATTGTTCTCTATTGTGATAGCCAGAGTGTGTTGCATCTTGCAAGGAATCCAGCATATCATTCAAGAACCAAACACATCCGGGTCCAATACCACTTTGTTCGTGAACAAGTGGAAGCGGGGACTGTGGACATGCAAAAAGTTCACACTGCAGATAATCTGGCAGACTACATGACCAAAGCAATTTCTGTGGACAAGTTTATGTGGTGTCGTTCCTCCTGTGGATTGACCGAGCATAACTAACATGCAAATGTGAGCTAGAAGAATGGTGTGAAGATCTGATTGGGCATCAATCAATTCTTCAAGTGGGAGATTGATGGGAGTGGGTTGGTGCAACAACCAATCCACCCACCCACTCTACTATTATAATAATATTTAATTATATTATTATTATATATGTATTAGAGGGGGGTTTTGCCTATAAATAGGCTTGATCCCTCATTATAGAAAACACACCAAAACACACCAACACCAATAGAAATAGAGAGAGGAAAGAAATAGAGGGTAGAGAAAAATAGAGGGTTTGTTCGGTATCTGCTCCGACTATAAAGAGAGATAGTGAGCGTTTTCTCCTTTATAGATTGAGAGGTTGTAACCCCTGTTTACCCCAGTAATAAATTTCTACCTCACCCGTGGTTTTTACCCCAAGTTAAAAAAGGGGTTTTCCACGTAAATTCCCGTGTTCGATTTATCCTCACAGTCATTTCCAATTTCGTTACGCTGTCCATTTCGCAACATATATGTATATGTATATATAGACACATATGAAAAAGCAGAAGCGAAACCATCAATCAAGAGAACTATTGCAAACAGAAGATACAAGACAAAGATACACTTTTAATGCAGATGGACCAAATAAAAAGCCTCGTAATTCAGAATCAAGAAACGCCCAATGATTAAAACAAAGTCAATACCAAGGATTTCATATAAATGATTAATTTGTTGGAATCTATGAAAGCTAAAATAAAACCTCATGCACATATGATTCGAGTTCGGGTTTTTTGAGGTCAGCCCTCAAAGCCTCGACAACTTCCTTATCGTGATGAGTCGTTACTTTCAGCAGCGCTTTCAACTGCGAAACGCGCCACTCGTAGCTCTTCGTCTTCCCACTGTTGTAAGTGCTTCTAAGCTCATTCACCACTGCTTCTGCATCAACTTCCGACATAATTACACCCTTTTTTTTGTTATTTGTCAAAAACAAAAATAAAAGGTGAGAGTATTCTATCGATCGATGTTTCTTCTTTTGACGTATAAACGATGATTATTGATTTTGGCTTCATAGAAATGATTTATATAAAGCCAATACGTCGATGTTTACATACACATATATCCATATCTCGTTTCCATCTTTACTTATTAACGAAGTTATTTATTTTTGGAGATTCTTACATCATCATCATCCGAACTCGGTCCCACCCAAGGATTGTGCTGGAAGAAGAGCAGATCTGATCTCACTTCCAAGTCATTACTATAAATAGCATGCACCCTTAATAATGACGCACTTAATTAATATTTTAAATTGAGATGTCGACTTTTTTCAACCATGTATATTATATATTTCCTGATATAAAAAGGAAATCACAGAATATCAATCATGACATATGATAGTGTGTGACTTTCAATTAGATGATGACTTTGGAAAGTGCCGCGCTTAACAAGTTTGACATTCCAATGATTATCTTCTACAGTTATATAGTATTATACAATCGCATTGTTCATTGTTATTAATCGCTTTCCATTTTTACGTAGATTTGAAGTATTCAACAGATCATATAAAGTAATACTTACCATATAATCTAGCTTTATCTCAATATTTTTCTCCAGCAATACTATTGTAATTTTGCTTTATAAATTATTAATAATGGTGTATTTTCGGGATATAGGCCCAAATCCGTACACCCGTGACCCACGGCAACCGACTTATATCCGAGCTTTCGAAAGCCCGACCCGATTTAATAATTCCTTCGAAAGCCCGTTTAGATATTCTGCAAGTTTCCTATAATCTCATCACGATTCACGACGAGCGAGTTGTTCCTTGTCCGTCGCACGCGGTAAATTTCCGATTTTCAGTTTCTCGTGTTGAAGTTTTCATCGTTTGATTTTCTATTTCGTTGCATATGCCTTTTAGTTGATTTGAGGGTTGTTTGCAGAAGTTGGGATCTTCACTTTATTATTGTTTAGCTTCGAGAGCTAATAAGTATCACCATAGATGGTTTTGATCAGCTTCTAATTTTAGATCTTGACTCGTCACAATATTTTTTGCATCAGAATGCACTGAGCATTATGTGTTGATGTGTTTGTTACAGATCCTGCATGGTTTTTTGTTCATCCTCAGATTGTAGTAGTGCTTGATACAATTTGCTGGTGTCGTATATTGATTTGATTAGTTGGTATTGGATCTAATAGAGCTAAAGAGTAGGTTTTCATTTGTGATTTCTAATGGATCCAACAAAGTGATTGCTGTTGAGTTTTAGCAAGTGCAATCCGCCTGAGTATTTTTGGATGTTTTCACCTCATTTGCCACCCTAACAAGCATTGAGTTTTGTCTGATCAAGTTTATTGATCTTTGCAGGTTCAGCTCATTGAAATTGATCGGGTGAGCTTTTAGCAATTATTTTTTCAAGTTGATGATTACCTGACAAATCAATGAGTTTTGTGTGGTATTGCTTTCTTATTTGTAGTTTTCTTTCCGTTCATATTGAGCTGACACTATTGTTTCATCTGTGGCTTTGTAGATATTGTTGTATTTTTTGTAGAAATGTATGATAACCTTGGAGTACAACCCGGGGTGCCTCGGCCTCCAAATCCACAGCAAAACCCCTTCGGCAATCCTTTCTATGGTGCAAGTTCGGGATTCATTAAAGGTGGTCTGGGTGCTTACGGTGAGAAGATTTTAGGATCTAGCTCTGAATATGTGCAGAGTAATGTAAGTTTAAATGATTGAACATTGTCTTTGAAGTCCTTGGCAGTGTGTGAGATGTTTCTTTCACAAGTTTCTCTTTGAATGCAACAGATCAGCAGGTACTTCTCCGACCCTCAATACTATTTCCAGGTCAATGACCATTATGTGAAGAACAAATTGAAGGTTGTTCTTTTCCCGTTTCTTCACCGGGTAAGAATATCTTTCCACTTTTTAGTTATAGCTGTATCCATTCCTATTTGTGGAAATGTTGACAGTTCTATTATTATCTTATAACATTATTCAGGGCCACTGGACAAGAATCACAGAACCAGTCGGTGGCAGACTCTCATATAAGCCCCCAATTTACGACATAAATGCTCCAGATTTATACATTCCGTTTATGGCATTTGGCACTTACGTGGTTCTTGCTGGATTAACATTAGGCTTTCATGGAAAGTAAGCGTTTTCCTCTCTGTCTCCTGGTATTTATGAGTATATATTATTCTCTATTTTCTGCAAGCATTCCTCTTTTACATGGCCCCATTAATTTTTTTCTCTATTTGTTCGTAACACTACGTTGTTGCTGTTCAATGTAATTAACTGACCAGGTTTAGCCCAGAAGCTCTAAACTGGCTATTTGTAAAGGGAGTCGTTGGTTGGGCTTCCCAAGTGGCACTTCTTAAAATGACGTTATTCTCCTTGGGTAGTGGCGAGGCCCCTCTACTCGACATCGTGGCTTATGCTGGTTACACATTCACTGGGCTGTCTCTCGCCCTCTTGGGAAAAATGTCGTGGGGATATGCTTACTACTTCCTTTTGCCTTTCACGTGCTTGTGCATGGGGATTTTCTTGGTCAAGACGATGAAAAGAGTCCTTTTTGCAGAAGTGAGGAGTTACGATTCGAGCAGGCATCATTATCTCCTCCTCTTCATCGCACTTGCTCAATTCCCACTCTTGATCTGGCTCGGCAACATTAGTCTCAACTGGCTTCTTTAGAAGACAGGTTTTTGCCCTTTGTGTTACGAGTTTCAACATGTCTTTATTTATTTTTTTTCTTTATCTATGTGTTATATCACTTGGCCTGTTGTTTGGTGGCGGTATTTAGATGCGAGCTAAATCACGACATAACATTCATCATATGTTTTGCTTGACTTTGGAGCTTACAATTGGCAGTACAACAATCGGACAAAAGGTTTTAGTACAATACTGCAATTGGCAACAATGGGCGTTTCTTAATCAGTGTTTTCCCTTAGAAATTCGTATATAAAGCTTTAGTATATCATATAACCTCTTACGTGCGTGAGAGCACACGCCTCACTTCGTCGGCTAGATCAAAGATATGCTTGTCTTCGGCTCCTACAATTTAAACACAACTTTGTCACGCAAAAGACATTTATAGCTTATAATAATATAAAAGACGTTTTGAACATCTTATCACCTATTCGGACCAATGCATTTTCCAGTTCGAAGAGGTAATCTCTGTTCGGCCCTGAAGGTCCTTCTGCTCTAGCTATTTGACTGCACACATGTACAATTTCCAATCAAGATTTTAACACACACGCTCATACGTATATGCGATGGCTTGCGATGTATATATTTACAGGGCAATGTCTTGGAGAGAAGCAGGTCCTAAGTAGTTGACATTAGCCTTTTTGTCTGGAGAAGCAATAAACCTGAAGCAACTCCACAATTAGTCTTATAGATACATACAAACTATTTAGTTTTCTTGTCTTGTTTTGACTTACACCATAACATTCGAAACGGTAGGCTTTGCATCGTCTAGATCCTGGAAAAAAAATAAGCATGATTGTTGTTAAGACAGCATACGATTTTATTTTTAGCTATGATGTATATGGTGTGTATCGAAGTGCTCACCGTGAAAAAATCGACGTAAACCTTCTTGTCATACTGCTTCTCCCTAACCTCAAGAAGCTGTTTTTATAGCCGAAAATCGATGAGAAAGTCTTAAGCATGGATAAATTGTTGCAATAATAAACATGTGTTAAAAGAGTAACATAAACACCTGCCTCTAAAGCAGTATGTTGATCTTCCTTGTTGACTATCTTGTAAGCAGCACCCCACTGATAACATATACGGAAAAAGAAGGGCATTCGATTTACATGGTTCAGAGTTCAGACAGACATTAGCAACAGTTAACAATTTTCAACAATCTTGTTCATCAACACAGCATCGGTAAGACTCTTACATTTCCAAAGATACAAAAAAACAAACAACAAACGAGCGAAACAAAAAATGCAACTTACGCACACTTCGCCCTTTGCGGGCTCTAATGTCACTGTTCTGCCTGGAAATTCTGGAGTTCCTCTATGATCAGTGCTTCCTTAAACAGAGAAAAGAAAATCTATCATGAATGGTGCTGTCATGCGCAAAAAGGAAATGTCATGGGAAGTAAACTACACATTCATAATATTTACAAATGGACCTCAAGCTGAAACCTTCAAAAAAAGAACTATCTTACTAGAACAATCCAATTCAAGAAGAAACGAGGAAACTGAAGAGAAAATTGATAGCGAGGTCACATACATACATACATACATACATAAGATACGTATGTATAACATAAAACCTTGGTAGAATACTCGACGATAATCTTTGATGAAACCCACGACGCGTTCATCGTAGTTGAATTCAGCTTTCCATATCAACGATCCGTATCCAAATACCCACATCGCCATTCCAAGAATTAATTCGAGCTCAATGGTCTTTTTTAGCTTTATCGCTGATTATATTTGTTTCCGCTTCAACGTCCGTTCGTCGTTTCGTTTCGTCAAATTGTCTTAAAAAAGGAAAGAAATTTCTTTAGGATAATAATTTATTGGCATCATATTCATCCATTATAGAACCGCCACGTGTCAAGAATAAAAGTAGGAGAGCATTCATCGTTTTTCTCGCACCCTCGCACAGTCGCACGCTACTTATGTTCTTAGTGGGCCTATCTTGAACCAGCCCATTTAAAATCTATCCTCGGCCCACTAATACAAATGGCCCATTTAACATTTTCTAATTGTAAAATACAATCAATCCTCGAGTTCTATCTATTTTATCAACTCAGTTAGGCAGAAACATTTAGCAGCTGATCTCTGATGAGCTGCAAGATTACGACATGATTAATTCAAAGTAAACGGCCTCAACATAATTTAGATATTATAATCGTAAAAGCATGACAAGCCACGATCAATTCTCAATAAAAAAAAAAAAGAAAAAGAAAAAGGAACCATTGCATCATCAAAATCATATACCTCTCACAAGTCACCATCCTCCTCCTCCTCAGTTCAACGCAAGAAGAACATACACACAGACAATTAGACAAACGATAATCTTCATTAATTTAGTCAACTCTCAACAAGCATCATTTCCACAAAACACAAGTGGGACAAGACAAAGTCCGAAAAAAAAAACCCAACCTAACGGTTTTCTGAAAACAATTCATGTTAATTTACATCCAACTTGTTCCTCAAACCCTTCCTTAATACCTTCCTCTAATGGATCTTCTTGTCCTAAAACTCCTCCTCGCCTCTCTTTATCTCTTTCCAATCCTCTCCTCCGCCGCCACTTTTAAAGAATTCCTACACCCAAACTTCACCGCCTCGAACCTCGGCTATGTCGAGTCTTCGGGCGCTTTTCTCTACTCTTCGAACGAAGCCTACAAAGCAGCCATGTTCAATCCCGGCGGCCAACAGTCGAGGTTCTACTTATGCATAATCCACGTCGAGTCCAACTCAATCACATGGTCGGCTAACCGCGGCTCGCCCGTGTCCAAGTCGGGCTCCATGGGCTTGACCACCCAAGGCTTGACCGTGTTCGAAGGCGAAGGAGGGAACGGCTCGAAATGGTCAACTCCTCCTCTGCAGGCCTCAGTCTACGCCCTGCACCTCTCCGAGAATGGAAACCTCGTTTTGCTCGATCGTTCTAACACGTCTCTATGGGAGAGCTTCGACGACCCTTCGGACACCATAGTGATAGGACAGGTTTTGCCTTTGAAGACCGTGCTTAAGAGTTCGGCGTCGATCGACGATCTCTCTTCGGGCGATTACGAACTCGTTTTAACTGAATCCGACGCCGTTATGCGATGGCAAGGCTTGAGGTATTGGAAGGTTTCGATGGATAGTAAGGCGTATGTGAACTCGAACGACGCCGTGGCTTACATGTTTGTGAATCAGACGGGTTTTTTCCTCATGGGTCGAAACGGGTCAACCCTGATCGTCGGGGTCGATTTGCCCTTCTCGGAATTTAGGGCGGCGAAGATCGACTACACGGGTCAGTTCGTAGTGGCGAGCTCCTCTTACAGGCAAGAATTCATCGGGCCCGCAGATAGGTGCTCGATCCCTTACACGTGCGGCAGGCTCGGGCTTTGTAATAGCGGGGTTTCCTTAAACGGGCCCACGTGTTCTTGCCCGACGGGCTTCGCTCAGCCTTCTTCGAATAGGACGAATGGGTGGGTGCGTGCCGTCCGACGGTTCTTACACGTTGCCCCTTTCTTGCAATAACTCTACGAACGACGGCGTCAAATCGAACGTTTCGAACTTGTCGTACTTCAAATTAGGTTATGGATTGGATTATTTCGGTAATAGCTTCAATCAGCCGACTAGCTACGAAGAAAACGTATCTCTCTGTGGAGATCTATGCACGAAAGACTGCGCTTGCTTAGGGTTCTTCTATCAGAACACTTCGGGCTCTTGCTACGCACTCCGAAACGTGCTCGGGTCGCTCATTTCCACGTCGAAGGGTAATAAAAACGAAGGGTACATCAAAACGGTTATCGCAACTTCAAACATCGTTCACGGCGGCACAAACAACGCGTCGAGCGGTAATAAACGATACGTCGCCGTGTTATTACCGATAGGCGTCGTCCTATTCGTACTCGCGATAGCGATCCTCTCGTGGAGGAGGTTCGTTTCGCACAAAGCGTCGAGCTCGTCGGGCGACTCCCAATCCTCGGGCCACTTGGAGCTGTTCTCCATCATGGGCCTACCTTCGAGGTTCGACTACGAAGAGCTTCGACTCGCCACCGAGGACTTCAAGACGAAGATCGGCACGGGCGGTTTCGGCACCGTGTACAAAGGAGTCCTCAGAGACAGAACCCCAGTCGCCGTAAAGAAGATCACAAACGCAGGCGTTCGAGCCAAAAAGGATTTTTGGACAGAAGTGGCGATCATAGGAAACATACACCACGTCAACCTCGTGAAGCTCAAGGGCTACTGCGCTCAGAGGAGGCAGTGGCTCTTGGTCTACGAGTACATGAACCGCGGGTCCCTCGACGGCACCCTCTTCAGCCACAACAGGCCCGTGCTCGAGTGGGAGGAAAGGGTCAGCATAGCCCTCGGCTCGGCCCGCGGGCTGGCCTACCTGCACAACGGGTGCGAGAAGAGGATCGTCCACTGCGACGTGAAGCCCGAGAACATATTATTACACAACCGTTTCCATGCGAAGATATCGGATTTCGGGCTTTCGAAGCTGCTGAACCGCGAGCAGTCGGGCCTAATCACGACCATGAGGGGCACGAGGGGCTACCTCGCGCCCGAGTGGCTCACGAGCTCGGCGGTTACGGACAAGACCGACGTCTACAGCTTCGGGATGGTCTTGTTAGAGCTCGTCAGCGGGCGAAGAAACTGTTCGTCCCATACGAGGAGCCAAAGCCTCGAACAAGAACAAAGGCAGACGAATAGTAATAATTACGTTACAAGCAACTCAGTGAGCTCGGAAACTGACTACTTCCCTCTGTACGCATTCGAAATGCACAAGAAGGGGACTTACCTGGAGCTTGTGGACCTGAGGCTCAAGGATAGGGTTACGAACGATGAGGTTGGGAAGTTGGTCCGTGTGGCTCTATGCTGCATACATGAAGAGCCGAATCTGAGGCCCACGATGGCTAACGTTGTTGGGGTGT
Organism: Craterostigma plantagineum; assembly: GCA_027422505.1. NCBI lineage: Eukaryota > Viridiplantae > Streptophyta > Magnoliopsida > Lamiales > Linderniaceae > Craterostigma > Craterostigma plantagineum. Next base: position 1,188,965 of record JAPQWV010000053.1, on the reverse strand, counting down.
TGGAGGGGGAAGCGGCTCCTGGGGTTCCGAGGGTCGAGTCGCTGCACTATTTGAGGTTCTATGGGCGGAGGTTCGCCGAGGCTTCGACGGTCGAGGGGAGTGGGAACGAGCTTGATGAGGTTATCGTGTATAGAGATCGAATAAGGGACCATCACAGTGTGGATGCTAATAACAACAACATGAATAATAATGATGCTCGCTTTTCTTATGTAGAGTCACAGCAAGTTTCAGGGCCAAGATAGGCAAGTAATGTAGTGTCTGCGTTATTTTTGTTTTTTTTTTCCTAGTGAAGTTGTAGCTCTGTAGAGAGGAATGTAAGCACACATTGATCATGCTGTTGTAATGATCTCATTGTTTCGAAAGGAATGATTTCAAATTGGACAAGGAAAAAAATAGGGTAATATCATCTATGAAGTCATCCTATCAATCTCTTCACACAGCATCACAAGCAACACTTAGACAACGAAAGAGAAAACTAACCGGGCGTATCGTGTGTTCACGGCTGACGACTGCTGAAACTTCAATTCATCTCTTACCACCGCCAGCAGCAACCTTGTCCTTCTTCAAGCTAGCGAGTTCCTCGATAAGCTTTCTCTCTTCCCCGCTGACACGCTTCGGTATCTCGACTTGTACCTTAACCAACTGATCGCCCCTCATGTTCTTCCTGTTCAAATACGGCACACCCTTCTTAGCCATGACCAAGGTTGTCCCGGGCTGAGTCCCCGCTGGAATCTTGAGGTCCACCTCGCCATCCACGGTCGGGACTTTCAGCGTCGTGCCCAAGATCGCATCCGTGTAAGGAATCTTACAAGTGTAGAGAATGTTCGTGTCGTCGCGCTTCAAAACAGGGTCCCCTAAAACCTCGATATTTACAAAAAGGTCCCCGGGCGGGCCCCCTCGTCTCCCTACGTTACCCTCATTACGAACCCTGAGGCGGGACCCAGAGTCAACCCCAGGGGGGACCTTCAGGCCTATGCGCTTCGACTTCTTCACGCGCCCGTCTCCACTGCACGTGTTGCAAGGAGTCGAGGTTTCTCCTTGTCCATTACAGGCGGAACATGTTGACACTTGTTGGAACACGCCCAGCGGCGTTCTTGCGGAGGAAATTACTTGTCCTTGGCCGCCGCAGGCCGAGCATTTGGACGCCTTTGTTCCTGGCTTTGCGCCCGAGCCTTCGCACGTGGTGCAACTCTCGAGGCGCGTGATTTCGATGTCCTTTTCGATGCCGAAGATGGCTTCCTTGAAGTTCAGTACGAGGTTGTAGAGCTGGTCTTCACCTTCTGTAGCGCGGTTATAATAGCCTCGGCCGCCGCCTCCTCCCATTCCGCCCATTCCGCCGAATAAGGACTCGAATATATCAAATGGGTTGCTGAAATCCTGATATTTCGAAACAAAACGAAAAACAAATCATTGGATGTTAAAATGCGTTGAGATTAGGCTTTGTTGTGGAATTATAGGATTGTACAAGGACGAATTTACCCCTGTTCCCATGCCAGCGCCTTTAAGCCCAGCCTCACCGTATTGGTCATATAGCGAACGTTTCTCATCGTCCGATAGCGCCTGTTTAGGGGAACAAATAATACATGTTTAAAAATTCACGAACTCAACGTCACGTACTTATGAGATGGAATCAGACATCAGATCCAACCTCGTAAGCGTTACTAATCTCCTTGAATTTTTGTTCCGCTCCAGGTTCTCTGCAATTGGAGAAGAGCACAATATCATGAATCATGATATACAGTACTAAAATTCTACCAATAGAAAATGGTACTGTTACTTACTTGTTTACATCGGGGTGATATTGTCTTGCGAGTTTTCGGTATGCTGAACGAGAAAACAAAGTAGCATCCCAGCTTTAGGTTCGTCTCATAAACATACATTGAAGTAAACAACAGTAGAGCAAAAGTTTGAAGTTATACACACACCACTTTTTATCTCTGACTTGCTAGCATTTCTAGACACGCCGAGCAAGGAGTAATAGTCCTGTACACAAAAAAATGTCGATGTACATTAGAATGTTGCAGTTTTAAATACATTTACTAGGCGACTGATAAACATATGGAGTCTCACTTTTGAAGCTCTAACAAGAAGTCGGGCACCCCTAATCTGGCGTGGTGAGCATACACTTGTCCCTGATCTCGAGATTGCGTCTAAGGATCTCTGAGACAGAAATGAAGAGTAATCCGATGCAAACGAACTGTTTTTCCTTGCAGTTCTGCACACAAAGGGCAACGATTGTCACAAGAGTATACACAGAAGTTACAGAATGCAAATAAGGTATGGATATACGTAAAAGGATATTATAGGCTGTGACAGAAGCATCGAAATGAAAGAGAAAAACTTGCTCACAAGCGCAATGTTGACGATGAACTATTTGCAATAGAAGGTGTAGGCAAATAATGAGGCTGAACTCCCCAAGTGAGCACTTGCGAGCTTGCACAAGGTAATATCGCCATCCACTCCTCTGCTCTCATAGAGGAAAAGAAATGCAAGAACCTTTGAGAAATCAAGAAAAAGAAGACATGCTCTAGAGGTAATAAACATGCTATAAAGTCGAAGAGATTTGTAACTCAATTAAATGACTTCTCATCCACAAGAACTTCATATATCCTGGAAGACTTAAGATTAATTTCCTCTTTCAACCATCTTAGCACCCAGCGTAACTTGCAGACAGACAGATAATAAATAAAAAGAATGTAAAAAATTAACATTTTTTGCAGCAAAGCTTATTCCATTAACTTCTTCACTACACACTGGCCTAACGAATCCTGCGAAAAACTGCTACTGAAAAAACTATGAGGAACCGCCTAACACCTCAACAACTCTGCTAACACATCAAAGCCCGTCAATTAGGACCACTCATCCGTTCAGATGTATCAACATCGATAAGCGCCGTTCAGCTGTCTATCAAATTGCGCGTACATGAGAAGATTGTTCAAAGATTTTACCTCGGATAGAGTTTACCTCAACGAATGGGATGTTTGTGCAAGGCCGTTTGGTCTTGGTGTACACAGAACGCTGAGCTGAGGAGTAAGCGAGTTTTCTTCGAATGGAGGCTTGAAACAAATATCGATTAGGCTGTACTAAATGGGTCGGTCTATCTCCAGCCCGGAAATGCTTATCGGGCCAAGCTGTACCAAATCTTTACTGGGTCATATTTGGTGCCTAAACTTTCCAAAATTACATATTCGACCCCTACCTATAGCCTACTTTGGAATATGGATAACTAATTCTAATATCTAATAAATACCTAGACAAAATTATCAGCTTGTTTTTCTTTTTTCGTGCTGCTTCTCATAATAAACGTTTGAAATGATATCCAATTTCCACTTTGCATTCAGTTCATTTCTTACTCGGATTTTATCCCATATATTAATTATTTATCACGTCTTGCCACATACATCATCGTCATTGCGTATGCTTCATATGAATTGAAACTCAGTTAAGAGAGACGACAAAAAAACTCCGAGGTTTTCAATCCAAGGAAAATAAAGAATTTATAAGAAAATGCCGATGGACAGCCGAAGAAACACAAAATCGAGACAACAACTATGTAATAAAGCGCACATCAAAGGAAACCTTCCAAATGTTAAAGGAGGAACACTAAAGAGCTATCAACTTAAAAAGGCGCGATGATCAAACCTCATCTTCGTGAAGCAACATGTTTGGGATTCCCTTGTTGACGGGAAATTTACGACCAGTCTCTGGACAAACCAACGAGCCCTCTTCAAGATGAAGCTCTAGAAGTGCGTGGTGAAACTTACGGAGGAATTCCTCTGATTCTAACATGGCGGGATCAGCTTCTTCAGGCAGTTCAGAGTAGCCCATTGTTCTAGAAGCATCAGCCAGCGCTTTCCACTGGATCTTGGGAAACATGTTCTTGAGGAAGTCAGCGTTTAAATCAACCTCTTTCTCAACTACTTTCTCAGCTTCGATCAGTAGAGGGAAACCGTTGGTCACCCCTTTGATGTTAGAAGAGATCATGTTGTGAGTTACAAGCCTCATTCTCAGTGTCCTTGCAAGAGATTCGAACCAAGTTTATAGCTTTGACCTGTGAGAGCAAAACCAGTGACTCGGATGTTTTCACAAGGGTAAGGTTTTTCTTCTGAATTTTATCTCATAACACAAAATTGTAATAACCATAATCAGTTGGACCCAACTCATAATCAAATACTTGACTCATAGAGCAAACTCATCAACTTGATCAATATATCAACACCCAAGCCCGAATCAAACGATAAGTAACATATGTAATTCAATCACACGACGATATAATTCAATATATTGTATCGCAACCACAAAGCACTTCCCCAAGGACCCAGTTTTGTCAAGAAGCCTATCCTAAAGCTAATTATCAAATCATGTCACTGAACGCGACGAAATTATGAGAATTTATTTCAAGCTTTCAACTTGAAGAGAGATTTTACCTGGTGATGACTGCTTAGAGCTGAGGCGTAGGAGAAATCAACTGAAAGTGATGAAGGGGAAAGAGAAGGGTTTTATTGGGCTATTTTCTTCTGATCAGTTGACTCCATTGGGCTTCTTAATCTTTGAACTACGGATATGCTTCTGACTTCTGAGTGGGCTTTGTAACAGCCCGTTAATTACAAGACGGGGATGCTTTTAAATGAAGTTTAAAATTAGGGGAAACATAAATATCATTGACAAATAAAGGGACGAAGTTGTATTAAGTTGATCATTTTAAAGAAGGCCGGCGTAAAGGCGGAGTATTTCAATTTATCTGTAATGCACTTTCTTGATGAACAAACGAACACAAGCACACACACATAACATGATTTACCAAACATCTTATTACATGCCATCGATCGAGCATTAAGAAACATAAGGTAATTAATTTAGGTGTTACCACCCAGTTAATAACAATAATAATAGTTATTCTTTTTTTTTTAGCAAGTCAACTTTGTATGGCAAGGCTCGCAACCACCTAGCGTAGTATATATATGTATGTATAGTATGTATATGAGGTTCATATGTATTTGCAATTGAGATTTCATATGTATTTGCAATTTAAGACAGATGCCGTAGGCGTTGATGTGCAAAAACGTGTTGACACGCTCGATTTTTGCTTCGAATTACCAAACGTGCGAATGGATTATTCAATATAACGTCAGTTGAAAGTTGAAACTTGCAATTGCAAGAACCTAAATTGCATCAGTCCACGTCTTTAATTCTTGGTCTTCGAACACTATTAATTTCATATTTCTTTAAATCTGCGCAGTATATTACGAAAATTCCACCAGACATTCTCCAAGTATTTCCTTTCTTTTCTTTTTCTTTACCACCATCACCGTTCTTTTCATCGGCTAGTATATAACACCGTCTTGGATACTTCGTAGCTGAAGCCTCGTCGTCTTTACGAATTCCTAGTTTTTATTTTTTGTCCTAGGAATAATGAAGGGTAAAAGCAGCGGCAAAGTTTCTGCCAAGTGGATTCCTGTATTCTCCATGTGTTTCTTCTTTCTGGGCATGATGTTTACCAATAGGTGAGTGTTAGATTTGAAGAAAAAGAATTGATTTTTTTAGCTTGTTTTTGTCGATTTCTTGATCTGTGGGGTTTGCAGGTTTTGGGGACCTTTTGAATCGAATAGTCAACTGATGACTCAGAAGAGAAGAGACCAAGAGCTTCAGATCGTTTCTGAAGATTGTGATACAACGAAAAAGGTTTCATCTTTATGAGCTGAACCTGTAATAATTTCAGTCAATCAAAAGGACTAATTCATAGTTGATCTTTTTATTATTGATCTTGCCTTTGCTGGGCTCAGTTCGGATTCTATTATAGGAAGGATTTCGGGTTTATCTTTGTGGTTTGTATTGAGTCTCTGAAATTGAAGTTTTAGCGAAAAAAAACAGTACTGTAAGGTTGAACCTTGTTGTCTATGGGGCTTGTATATTTGATCACTACATTGAAAAAAGGTTTGATCTTTGACTAAATCTGTAATAATTCAAGCCACCAATCTCAATCGATTTCAGATTCGATCCTTCTCTTCCTTAGCTTGTCTTAACTGGGCTGAGTTAGACTTCTAAGTTTTGACGAATTTTGAGTTTATCTTTGTGTTTTCGTGTAAATCGTAATTGAAGGTTGAACATCGTTGTGCATTACTTACTGATCATTATGCGTGTGTTTCAACAGAAAACCGAGAACCAGGCGAAGGATGTAATGAACGAGGTTTACAAAGCCCACGAATCAATCAAGTGAGCTCATAATTACCCGAATATAAAACTGTTCTCTTTTTCATTAAGCAATTGATCATTAAATCGTTTCAGATCTTTGGACAAATCGATTTCGATGCTCCAAATGGAACTATCAGCTTCCAGGAGCATTCAAGAAAAAACGAGTACTAACGGGTCATCAGCAACTTCTCAAGACGCAGCAACACCTCAAAGAAAGAAAGCTTTTATGGTAATTGGGATAAATACGGCTTTTAGTAGTAGAAAGAGGCGTGACTCTCTCCGTGAAACTTGGATGCCTCAAGGTAAAAATATCATCTTTCTGAATCATAAAAAACTAAAGAACGTGTTTTAGTTAAGAGATTGTTGATGACGATTGGTGGGTTTCATTTCGTTTCAGGCGAACAGCTTCGTAAACTGGAGGAAGAGAAAGGCATTGTAGTTAGATTTATGATCGGACATAGGTAAAGTTTTTGTAAGAATTTATCGTCGAAATATCTTTCTTAGGAAAAACAAAGAATTCATTCTTCCCTTGCTTTCTTAATTCAGTGCGACATCGAACAGTATCTTAGACCGAGCCTTGGATTCAGAAGAAGCTCAACACAAGGACTTCCTCAGACTGGTAAATAAAAAGAAGATTAAACATTCGATAATTCCATGAAAGAATTCATCTGTGTAATAATTTCTCGATTTCCTCAGGAACACGTCGAAGGGTACCACGAACTATCCGCAAAAACGAAAATTTTCTTCGCCACTGCAGTTTCGAAGTGGGACGCTGATTTCTATCTGAAGATCGACGACGATGTCCACGTTAACATAGGTCAACCAAATACTCTTCTTTCCTTTCATTTTATAAACGAGCTTTTCTTACCATATAGTCGTTATTACAGGTACATTAGCAGCAACGCTTGCTCGTCACCGGTCGAAACCAAGAGTCTACATTGGATGTATGAAATCTGGGCCCGTCCTTTCCCAAAAGTAATATTTTCATATGTTTGTTTATTACATCTCACTGTTTTATTCTGCTTTTACCCAAAAAATTAAAATAAATTATTTGCAGGAACGTCAAGTACCACGAACCTGAGTACTGGAAATTCGGCGAAGAGGGAAATAAGTACTTCCGCCACGCCACCGGGCAGATTTACGCCATTTCGAAAGATTTAGCGACATATATCTCTATCAACCAGTAAGCAATCTCGTGCGTTTACTATCTAATAATCATTTCGCCATCGAAAATTTAATTTAGAGCTAATTATCTTTTAGGCCCATATTGCACAAGTATGCCAACGAGGACGTTTCGCTTGGATCTTGGTTTATCGGGCTCGAAGTCGAACACATCGACGAGCGAAACATGTGCTGTGGTACTCCGCCAGGTACAATATTTGGCGAATTTTCTTACATTAAATGAAAAGCCCGCCTCAGATTTATTACCGCCCGATGGATTATATGATTTTTTTTGCTAATGTTTGTAATAACTGCAGATTGCGAATGGAAGGCGCAGGCGGGGAATGTGTGCATAGCGTCGTTCGATTGGAGCTGTAGTGGGATTTGCAAATCGGTGGAGAGGATCAAATTTGTTCACGAGCAGTGCGGCGAAGGCGAAGATGCGCTTTGGAACGCTTCGTTGTGATGATGATTGCGCCTTAACGGCAAATTTTCGCCGGAGATTCGATTAGCGTAGTTATTTTTAGACGGGGACGAAAAAGACTCTTTTTGAGATGATTTATTACCTTTGCCGTATGTATGTAAACACAAGGGAAGTGTTGTCCGAGTTTTAATAGATTGCATTTGAGTTTTCATCTTCGAATTGTTTGTTATTACATGGTGTTTACTAAACTAAGTAGATATTATTATATGATAGAAATTTGATAATATATGGGAAGTCACGTAAATAAATAAACTTTTCTTGGCTCACTGATCCATTCAAAAGCCCATATCTAAGTGGGTCGGTTACGTTACGCGTGTCCACTTCGATTTCCGATTTTACCCTTCGTATATAAATACACCGATCGGTTTATAATCTCCCAGATAATTCTTCAGCCGCGTGAGGTCTAAGCAGCTGCTGTGACGCTAGGTTACGTCTCTCGTCGCGCAAGGTATGTCTCTCTTTTAACACATGTTGTTGATATATGGATGGAGGTTGAGTAGATTCGATTTGTTTTCAATAGTGATTTCTGTGTTCTGTCAATTTGGGGATGGATTCGTGCTGATAATACGTCTTATCGAGCGAGATCATCTAATTATTGGGTTCTGATTTGAAATTCCTGTATGTAAATCGATTGATCTTACCTGCAGATGTGAAGTAAGAAGTTATTTTCGCCATAAATTGTTTTTGATGACGCTGGCTGTGTTTTATTGGTAGTTGATTAGTTTGTCTTATTTATCCTTGTGCAGCATCAGTTTAACAATCAACGAGCGATGGCGGACGGTCATGATACGGACAAGAATATTGAGTTATGGAAAATCAAGAAGCTTATTAAGGCACTTGAAGCTGCTCGAGGTAATGGTACCAGCATGATCTCGCTCATCATGCCTCCACGCGACCAAGTTGCACGTGTTACGAAAATGCTCGGAGACGAATACGGAACTGCTTCCAACATCAAGAGTAGAGTGAATCGGCAATCTGTCCTTGGTGCTATTACTTCTGCTCAGCAGAGGCTGAAACTGTACAGCAAAGTTCCTCCAAACGGCCTTGTGCTTTACACTGGAACTATTGTTACGGAGGATGGAAAGGAAAAGAAGATTACGATTGACTTCGAGCCTTTCAAGGCCATAAATGCATCTCTCTATCTCTGCGATAACAAGTTCCATACAGAGGCACTTAATGAACTCCTGGAATCTGATGACAAATTTGGCTTCATCGTAATGGATGGAAACGGAACACTCTTTGGAACGCTGAGCGGCAACACTAGGGAGATTCTTCACAAGTTCACCGTCGACCTTCCCAAGAAGCACGGAAGGGGAGGACAGTCTGCCCTGCGTTTCGCTCGTCTGCGTATGGAGAAGCGCCACAACTATGTGCGAAAGACGGCTGAGCTCTCGACGCAGTATTTCATCAATCCTCAGACTAGCCAGCCTAATGTCGCAGGGCTTATTCTCGCTGGGTCTGCCGATTTCAAGACAGAACTAAGCCAGTCTGATATGTTCGATCCTCGCCTTCAGGCAAAGATATTGAACGTAGTGGAGATGGGCGGACCCAATTCTGGTGCTGGAGATGGGCGGGAGGCCAGCACCAGTGCGCGAGGGCTCGCGACTTAAAAAGTGCCGCTCAAGAGTATGCTGCTGAGTTGTATCCTTGTCGGGTATTTCTTCTTTCATCTACTAATTCGATGCACACTGTATCAAATATATGGCTTAGCTGATTTGTAGAGTGAGCGATGTCCAACTTATCTTTGTTCTCGCCTTTTTGTAGGATACACTTGGCGGTAGTTTATGTGGAAGACATCAGAAATCCTTACCGTGGCGAATAACAAGGATGGAAACGATGATTCGCTGTGTTTTTACAATCTTTTATCATTTGCTTAATCTTTAAACTTGTAGTTGGTTTTCAAAACAGACGAATCGAATGCTGTGTTTATCGTGTGTTTGATGCAGACTTGTGCTGATTTAATAATATAATGAAGTATTTCCTTTACCCCATTTGTGACTATGATTGGTTAGACTAGTAGCCATGGAGCGATCGAAACACAGGTATATGAAGCAATACTTTCTGTATAGTTTTCACTAAATGCTGATTTTCGATTGAGTATTAGCAACAGTCTCCCATTAACTGTAAGATGCGAAGACAATTTACACTACGAATCCTGACCGTTTCTAAATACAAGAACAAATTGAAAGAAAATTCAGTAAAGGTATATACTGCACGTATTCATGCAAATATCTACCAAGGCAAACTAGGGTATTATAGTCGAAAACTCGCTGCAAAACTGGAAAACAGATTTGATCATTCGAACATTGTTACTTAAAGTAGTCTTGACATATCAAGGCCACAAACTCGGGATGCAGCTCATCGTTGTCTTTCTGTTTCCATATCTCACCATTTGCACGGACAACCCACGATATTTGAGGAAGAGGTGAATAATCTGCAACAGATTCGACTCAACTTGTTTGATAATTTGACCAGCAGTGTCGTAGTTAACAGTGAAGTTTTTACATGCCATTATGTCAGTAAGTTAATGGCGGTTAAAAAGTGATCCATTTATCTAAGCTCACCAAAAATATTACCTGCAGGCGTTGGTATTTCACGTTCTCTTGTACTGTGCAAAATCATTGTACCTGAAAGTACGGTAACAAATCCACATAGTACTGAAACTATGTTGCTTGCACTCTGACCAGACCAATCCTGTTGCAGCAAAAATAAAAGACAGATTTCGGCAAATTATACACGAATGTGAGAAAAAGGGATGAAATTTCTAACGTACCTTGAACATTATGGCACTGGCCACGATTGTAAGGGTGGTGAACATTGCGTAGTATATTGGAGAAACTAGAGAAGTATTAAACGTGTCCAAAGCCTGGAAATACACAAATGATGAAGAAACTTAAAACTTCCTTGTCTTAAATTACAGATGCGTGCATATACAAGGAAATAAAGAAATTTAAGAAAAAGTAATAAAACGATAGAAGTTTAGAACGAGAAAATTATACCTTGTTCAAGTAGTTTAACTGTGTGATTATACAACCAAAAGCTACTGTAGCAAATACCCATGACTGGAAGTGGGCTAACTGACTGTCGCCCTCGAGTGTGAGTTTTATAGAAATGCCAACGGCTTTAATGCTCATAACCTGCAGTGGAAGCTTCGATTTATTGAAAACCAGCAAAAGGAATAGACATATAGTAAAAAACCCTCATCATACTTCCTTTCTCTCTTTTCTTTTTCCTACAACTACCAAACATACTTATGCAGATTTTCTCATCGGTCTCAATTTTGCAGATAGACAAAGGAGCCATATAATGGTTAGCAATCCAATCTAGAGATCTATGCTGCAATAACTAGGTATATTCCACAAATTGCTTTTTGTGTAACTCTCATGCTTTAAATTATCCGTGGATATGGATTATATGGTATGTTAACATAAATAGAGTTGCCAATATAAACAAAGTTTCCCCCTCAGCCAACGATGTGAAGCATGTCTTGTTTGGGGAGGAAAAAAAGATATGTAAAATATTGAAACAGTCAAAATAATGGGCATGTACTTACTGTTAACGATCCAACAACAGAACAGACCCCAATATAAACCATGACATTTGTCTGCCCGCAACGAGGTTCACAATACAAAACAAGGACAAACACCACTGCAACTGCTGAAGCTGTGTACAAAAGAAAAGCTGGGCCCAGGAAAAATAATATTTCAGAAGAATTTTTTTTTTTTTCATTAAAGCCGACTTTAATGGTAGCAGGAAAGAACTGTCTTTAATGGTTTCTAACCTGGTTGAATAGCTAACTCCCAGATTTCTTCCACTGAACTAATATTATGTTCACCAGGTGCATGAAGCACGATCACTATTGAACCCACCACACACAAAATACATCCAAATATTCCCAGCTTCCTTAGTTTCTCATTCAGTAGGAAGTGAGCTAAAATAGCACTGTATATGCCGTATGCAGTGTTTTAGTTGCATGTGAGACTCTTGTGGAGGAAAAAACACATACAAAAGGTTACTCTTTTTGCAGATAACGACAAAGTTTACCTGACGATAATACTTAATGCTCCAAGCGGTGTCACAAGGATAGCAGGGGCATACATATAAGCTACAAAATTAGCAAATTCTCCGATGATCACTGAGAAAATATTATTCACAAATGGCTGAAGTTAGATAATGCAAATAAAAGTTGCATTAACACATCAAATAAATTCTTTATAGCTATGACTTACTGGTAACCATGCCAATCCACCAGAGTGGTTCAAGCAGATATCGATACCCCCCTGAGCCTTTATCAAACAAAACGATGCACATTAAGATTGACAGCTAGAAAGAGCTTTACACTAAAATTTTATCATACGAAATCCAAACCAAACAGAAGGCAAGCCTTGGTAAAAATAGCAAAATTATGAAGAATTAGCATTGACTTGGGGAACCAATATACGTGGAAATGAAAGTAATGTCTTTGTCAAACAATTAGTTTCCACAAAGGACGAGAACTAACAAAGGTTTGAGAAACAACTAAACAGAAGCGCGCCCTTTCTCAGATTCTGATCTTTAGTAATTAGCTTCATCGTTTCAGTAAATGGTCAGTAAATCTCACTAGATACAAATCAGTTTACTTTCCCGCATAAAGCAATGATGTTCGTAAGAAGCCTCCACCGACTAAAACAGAATTCAACCAACCAAAAAAATGATTTTCGTTTCTTCTTCAACATGTTCATTACTTCCAGAACAACCTCAGTAAGTAACAGCTGACACCACCATTTCACCAAAGACCACTCCGAAATCTTAACATGGGGCTACTCAAAAAAACAAAAATTCCCTCAATAAAGTAACCGACAGCTGGATTTTCAACCTGTAGTTAGCTGTCAAAGTAGGTAGCAACTTGAATCATCAAAAAGACAATATAGAGCTCGCGTTTTTAAAAAAGAACTACCCCACCAGCCCGAGAGCCATATGCACCAGCTCTCAGCAGACCCTTCTTCTTATGAAGCTAGACCCGATAAAGGCGCTCGAACCCACAGCTAACCCGAACCCGATTATATTCGTCCTGTACATGACCTCCACCCGACTATAACAAACTGGTGAAAAACAATTATACCTCGCTTCTCAGCTACCATCTGCTGCCCCGATCATCGCAAGATGGATACTACGATCTAGAAATGTTTGGCGTGTATTCTCCAGCTGTGATTTAAAGAAAACGAACGGTCAGCGTTGAAGTGAATGTATTTATACGACTGCTTTGTATTTTTGGTCAGTCTAGGGATTTGGAATTGGAGGGAATCCCTCCGCTCGCCAAGAAAGAAATGACCAAATGTGCAGTTGACAATAGTACCCCTATTTGTGACGCAGGCCCAACTAATCAACATTGGCCCGTTTATTGATTAAATGTGGGCCCAGCCCATTTTCCATTTTTTCTTTTTTTTCTTTTTATTTCGAAGCTGCTGCTGACAATAGCGATTATGCTGGCTTTGTGCATATATATATACGTTGTCGGAAGTCTTGACAGCTTCTCTAAAACTTCATTTTGTGAAGCTGTTTTCGTAACGCCCAATCCATCTCTAGCTCGATTTCGTAGTGTGTGTTCAAAGTAAGTTTTTCTTTCCGATTTCATTCCAAATTGATGGTCGTCGTATTACTGTTTCTAAATTGTCGCGATGTAATATGTAGTTTCGTGATTGTTGAGGTGAATCCTGCTTGATGGAATCCTGAGAGCTCTTTTTAGTTTTTTGTTGTAGCTAATGTGTCGGTTGATTTTTTTGGATTTTGCGCAATGTCCTGTTTGATTCCCGGTTCTTAGATGATGTGAATATGATTTGCGTATTTGGTTGTTTTGTTTTCCCCCTTTTTTGTTTACCTTGCTTATTAGGGTTCTCTTTGTGCTACGTGATCGTGGTATTTAGCTTAGGATATGTTTCTTAGGTTGAGTATTAACTGTTTCGTTGTACAATAAAAGTTCACCCAATTGGGTTCGAAGAACTTTGTGTTTAGATCGATCACTGCCTTTTCCTCCAATCTTCAAGGAACACAAGTCACGGCATGTTCAATATAGTTCTGATGTACGATCGACATCTATCTTATGTCACTTAGTCTCACCAAATTTTGATATTCCACAGATGTCTCGAAGGTACGACAGTCGCACAACAATCTTCTCCCCCGAGGGTCGTCTCTACCAAGTCGAGTATGCAATGGAAGCCATAGGCAACGCAGGCAGTGCCATAGGCATCCTAGCCTCAGATGGGGTTGTCCTAGTCGGCGAAAAGAAAGTCATCTCCAAACTACTTGAGACCTCAACCTCAGTGGAGAAGATGTACAAAATCGACGACCACGTAGCTTGTGCAGTGGCTGGGATCATGTCAGATGCTAACATTCTCATCAACACTGCAAGACTCCAAGCACAGCGATATGCCTTTGCTTACCAAGAACCAATGCCCGTCGAACAACTTGTTCAGTCTCTATGCGACACCAAGCAGGGATACACGCAGTTTGGTGGGCTCCGCCCCTTTGGGGTCTCTTTCTTGTTCGCAGGCTGGGATAAGAACCATGGATTTCAGCTTTATATGAGCGACCCAAGTGGTAACTACAGTGGGTGGAAAGCTGCTGCCATTGGAGGTAATAACCAGGCGGCTCAGTCCATACTTAAGCAGGACTATAAGGATGAGATCACTCGAGAAGAAGCAGTTGATCTTGCGATTAAGGTGCTGAGCAAGACAATGGATAGTACGAGTCTCAACTCTGAGAAGCTCGAGCTTGCCGAGATATTGTTGTCTTCTGGGAAGGTGAAGTTTCAGATTTGCCCTGCTGAGAAACTCAATAAGCTGTTGGCTAAATCTGGGTTGACCCAACCTTCCGCTGATGCTTAATTTTCTGCTTTCTGTTTCAAGGATCTGTGTTTTTTTACTTTTCAAGAATGTATGGAGACTTGCTTGTCTGTTAATCTATTGATGGTGATGTTTTGAGAATCGTGATTTCTTTTTGGACGTTTAGCGATGTCATTCACGAAACTACGGTTATGGAAATTATCCAAACGTTCATAAAATTCTGATTTTTAGTCTAAAAAGCATCGACAAAAGCTGCTCATGATTCTTCTATTGCAAGACGCTGCTGTCGTGTCTCGAAAAATGAGGGGTTATATAGCTTTATTGAAAAATCATCAATCTGTTGAGTTCAGTTCATGGCTTAATAGATGATATAGTAATTATACAAGCTACAAAGTTCTCTCAAAACAGAATCTTCATAAGGGAACAACGTAGTATGCGAAGAAGTAACATGAGATGAACTGCAAAAAAGACCCTTAAAATTCCCAAAATACTGCACTGCAGCGATGATCTTTACACTGCACTCCATATATCATAGAATAAAACAACCTTCTAGTCACATTTGATGTTCCTGTAGATTCTCCTCACGAACAAGTTCGAGCCCAGATATCCAACAGCGCCTGAAATAGTTGCAAGAGAGTGAGGCTTTTACGCCTAATGATTGCTTTATGATGCTTAAAATGGTATTGAAAACTGCATTACCGCATAGTGTCCCCAGACCAAGGCAGAACATCATGGTGTAACCGAAATAGAAACTTGTCTGAAAGAAACCCGACATCTTTGTCTTGACGTGATAGTAGTAGATCGAGTAGAGGTAGACGTAAAGAGCAGTAGATGCAGCCGAGAAAAATGAAGTCCATTGCCAGTGGTAATTCTCAGCATTTAGCAGGAAATACGTACCCACAATCGTCACACACACGGTCACGATGATCAATATCACAAACACAAGCAGCATGAATCCATATACATAGTATACCTATCCCAAGAAAACAAGCAGATGAGGATGATGATAAGCACAAACAAGCAAATCCATACACATATGTCTATCTCACCAAATGAAGTCAGTGGGGTCAGCTTTGTATTTATTAAGTTGTAAGATTAGGGAACAAATTGGTATACAATGTATGGGATATATGCAAAACGAAATCGAAAAATTTAGAAATTCTTGATACATGGGGTCCATTATTATAAGGAGAAAGTTTTCTCAGGTTATTCCACCATTGTCAGCGATATATTGGTGAGTGAGTGTAATAAAGAGATCGAGATGGTTACCTTGTAATTCCAGAAAGAAGTGAAGACAAAGTACATCTCGATAAAGATGCTACCAAAAGGAAGTAAACCTCCCATGAGGGCTATAACAGATGGAGTCAGATACCATTTCTTCTCAGGTATGGGACGAGGTATGGTCTTTACTCTGCAAGGATTGTTCGGTGCACCGCTCCAGTTTCTACCCACAACAGTCCCGAGAAGAGCCAATGGGAAAGAAATAAAAGCCCATATGACAAAAACAACCACCATAGTGCCAAATGGGATGGCAGCTAGAGAACCATAGAATATGGCGATCGTGTTTAGGACGAAACCAATGCCAAAGCACATGAACGGAAAAAGTGATGCTGTGAGGATCATTGACTTGATCCATTTTTTGCCTAACAAAGGAGAACAGAAGTAAGAAATACAAGGAACAATTAGTAAGTTATCAAGATTGAATTAATTAAATCAAGGGTGTATTTAAGTAAGAGGTACTGTAATGAGACGAAGAATACCTCCATGGCGTGAATACATTCCACCGCTAACATAACCAGCAATAAATGATGTAAAAGCATAGCACACGATAAATGTAGTGACAATTGCTCCTCTCCTGAGAACACAAAATCATGTGGAAATGGTGATATGAAGATAACTTCAGACACATCAAAGCTTTTTGTTGCAAACCACGATCCTGTATTTAGATACGTAAAAAGGAAGATTTGTATATTTTATACGACCAGGAATCATGAAGGCTCTCGATTCAAAAAAAACTATGCAAGCCTATTTGTTATCTAAAAGTATAAAATGAAGCCAAAAAAGTTTGATTATCATACCCAACGTATAGCATTCCAACAATAGCCAAAACGATGACAAGCAGAACAAGTGTTGCTAACTGAGCACCAGTGCCCACTACAGCTGTTAACAGAGCCAAACTTTGAGGTGGTCGAAACACATCACCATGGACTAGTTTCCATCCCGATTCTTCACTTACATCCCTCTCCTGAATAGCAAATACCCAATGTAAGAAATAACAAAAAAAAAAAACAGAACTTGATATTAATACAAGAGACAGCTTGGAATACATTACCAGAGTCTCCAAATCATCATCTTCCCGAGCATATTTCGCATAGTCATTGCGGAGAGTGCGCATTAGTATCATCGAGACCAGACCAGTGAGGAAAATCACCATCATGAATGAATTGAAGACAGAGAACCAGTGAATCTAGAAAAAATGGAGAAGTTAGTTTCAATACACATAAATACATATCCATACAGGCTACTCCTACTTGACATCATCGAAGATATTACTCGTAAAGTCCTGGTCATAGTCTATCATAGAAACAAAAATCAAATATTCACAGAATCTTGAAATTTTTTCAAAAGTATTTACCTGGTGTTCGAAAAAGGGGTAGTCAAGATAAACATCAAAACGATGAGCAAATGAGGTGTTGGTTGGAGTCCACTTGACAGAATAAGTCATTTCTAATACTCGCCCTTCTTCAAGTGCCTTAGGTCGTTCTTGTGTGAGGTTGACATGAATAATCTGCAAATTTGAGCTCATCAATATAAAAAAGCTCCCGATGGAAAGTTAAAGTTAAGTCACCACTACTAAACCCAACCTGGTTCCCATTATAGTTAATGAGAAGATTCTTGTGCGTCCAAAGCACGTGTTTTGCATCACGTCCCTTATCAGTAAGAACCTCACCAACAAAACCTTCACAAGAGCAATCCCTTCAGAACTAAACATAGAGCACTATGCAAAAAAGTAGCATAAAGTATAGAACATACCCCACAATGGCAAGTCATCTGCAAAAATGCAATTCAAGATAGCACCATGAAGTAACACGGGTTAGAAATAGCCGCATATGTATCACGGGTAATGTTAAAAAACTTACTCAGAATCACATGTGCTGATAATCATGAAAAAACATACCCATGAAAAACTCAAACCAGTACGAATTATCAATTGCATCTTTAAATTGTTTGGCCTTAGCAGCATCGACTTCTATTTCACATATCGTAGTTCTCTCCACATCTCCTGCAGAAATCATCACAGTGCATAATGATTGCATCCATTGGAAAGAATTCGAGAGAACAACCAAAACACATAGACCAATAAAAACATTACTTTTAAACTTCACATCAATTTGGCTATCAATCAGTTCATTCCCTCCGAGAACTTCACCGAGCCCACCCCATTTGTGCGCAGGATCTCCACGTGGGCGGCAAAAGGGGAGAGAATAGTAATTGTAGGTTTCTTGTGGGTTGTTGTATGGGCCAACCTTGTTCACCCATAAAGTAACTGGATCATCGGGTTGATACTGCGTGTTTAGTTAAGACGACTTAGATCATAAGAGATTGAAAGATAGGTAAAAAATGATGTTCCAACACAAAATAGTTCGAAGCTGAGGCGGATAACCTAAGAACGCAAAATCCCTTCCAAAACTTCCACTCAGTGGTCGACCAAATAGTAACGATATCAATAACTGAATAATAAGATGCAGCACGGGAAACCAAGAATGACTATTAGGCTCCGTCAACAAAGTCGCTAACAAAAAATCGAGGTAAAAAAACGCCCATTTTATCAGGAAAAGAAAGTTCTAATAGCAAATTTGAGATACAGTTGATTCATAGCCGTCAAAAGGAACATAACATGGTACCAACTAAAACCCACTGCACAGAGATCTAACATAACAGATGTAAATTCCATAACCTAACTGATGAATAACAATCATTTCTCACCTTGCCAAAAGCAGCAGATGCAATAAACGACAGAAAGATCAGCACAAAAATTCCGAACGATCGAACAGCGGAACGCATCGCGAACAAAGGTCACTACCGATCTGAAATCGACAAAAATAAAGAGACAAAATCGCCGATCCCTTCAGAAAGTTCTTTTCTTTTCCAATTTATGGGTTCATGAGATCTCAATGAGATTCTGGGTTAGCAATGCGAAATGCGTTGCCTTGATTTCCCAGCTCAGATTCTTGAGAATTTCCGATCTGAGAAGACTAGCTCGTAGTGGCGTGGACCGTGGAGTGTAGTATGAAAAGGGGGAAACAGTTTGCGTCGATTATTATTTATTTGTTTTTATTTTTCATTACAATTATTAATAATTATGACCAAAACACACAATACACACCGACACAGTCCGTTCCCAAAAAAAAAAATTCTTCTACTAATGCTTATAAAGAAATAGATATATCAGACTACAGTTCTAACCTTCTCAACTCACATTTGTTTGATTTCAATTTATAGTTGTTAGCATTGTGCATGATCGAGAGATTGACTGCAAAAGCTCTGAAAAAACTGAAGTTATTGCTTCTTCATTGGCTTTCACATATGATGAACAAATTATAAATTCAAAATCAAATTTAATCAGTTCTTCAACTGAATCACTTTCAATTGCTGAGAAAATTAGAAGAATAAACGACTCGTTATTACATCTTTAAACAACACACAAACACAGTCTAGAGATAAGGCAATATTTATTGCCTGGGAAAATTCATCAAACGCGTGTGTTCTAGAGGTATGAGAATCAATTATCTGCAAATTTACAAATGAAGGACGTGTAGGAGAAAATCATTACAAGAAAACTAGAAACTATATATATTTAACTATTATACCCAGGGTGAAGAGACTCTTGTCTGCAATTGCATTATTATTATAAGCATTCATGATAATAGTGGTAATCTGAGTGTTTAGATTAATTTTTTCTTTCATATATGGCACTGATTTTTAAAAGTAATGGTGAGATAAATACTACATTTTGCTTCTACACCGTATACTCTCTTTCTACGGTGTCAGTGTTACTTATTATAAAGCCACAAGCCCAAAAATACTTATCAAAGATAACTATTTCAATGTCAAGAATTCAGATGACACATCCCTCCACTCCACATATAAAACGAACG
The DNA here is from genome assembly GCA_027422505.1 of Craterostigma plantagineum. Classification (NCBI taxonomy): domain Eukaryota; kingdom Viridiplantae; phylum Streptophyta; class Magnoliopsida; order Lamiales; family Linderniaceae; genus Craterostigma; species Craterostigma plantagineum. The sequence goes on along the minus strand of JAPQWV010000053.1, from coordinate 1,169,148 downwards.
TCTCCGAGTATAATCGCAATAAGAATCATCATCACCATCAATGATATAGTAGAAGTCAAAAATATTTTTTTGTCCCATGAACTCTCTCCTCTCTCTCTTCTTAGAATCTATAACCCGAAGGTGGAGGAGCAGGTGGTAACCTGGTGGGAGTGCGTCGGCTATTCGAGCTTACATCGCCGTTTTGGGCCTCGCCAGAACGTCGACTGTAGCTGTTGGAACGAGAATAAGAATCGGTTGGCCCATTTGCAGCTGCATCGAATGCTGATCTCCAGTCATCGCCTGATGATGGACTGCTTGGAACAACTGGGCTACCACCGTCTGCTTATTTTTATTTTCAAAGTAAACAAAAAGGACCATTGTAAGATAATTTACCAATAGGATAACATGTTAACAGTTAGTTAGCAGGGAAGTATTATAGCATGACTCGATTTTGTTCCACTTATCTGACACAAGTTTTGTGTACGAGGATGTCCTAATCGTGAGAAAATTGATGAGTAAGAGACTAAGTTACCTCCACTAGAGGGGTCAGAGGCTATGGGTGCGCGATTATCATGGATGCTTAATTGCCTGGTGAGTTTCGAAAGAAGGGAGGATTGTTTCTGGAAACGCTCTCTTCTGCGCTTCACATTTGGGTCTTCATGAAGTAGCTCTTCTATTTTCGATGGACTTTGGCCACTAAGTTCGGATAAGAAATAAAGCGCTTTAAGAATACGAAGGTGAGAATTATATGTAGGTGAGAAAATGGATCAATGAGCAGATGCAAACCTCACAGAACTGTACAGCTTATTGAGCATGTCTTCTTTCGCCTTTTCAACTTGGCAAAACTGCCTGTCAACAAAGTACGATATTTATAGAGGATGCAATGCAACTGATAACCATATCTATGGAGAAGGATCTTCAATCAAATAAGACCTTTGGCACATTGGCTGCAAGACTGTTAAGAACAGCTTCGACATAGCCGCGCACTTCTTGAGCCATCCATCGAAGTTCTTCCTCAGGATCTGCAGGTTTCCGGGCCATCGTGTCCTGAATAGGCTAATTAAACACAAGAAAACCACAAACACGTTCTTCAAACATGCAAGAACTCCGCAATGAAAACTAAAACTTTGAAGCACAAATATGGTTTTTGTGGACTGAATCATTGACAAACATACCAGAGAACCATCAGAAAGACTGTGCCGCATTGGACCTGAATCAGTCTTCACTTGACCTCCTTTGGAACTGATGACGTTTCTTAATTTGTTTATCCACTCTGTCTTGTCTGCCACACTCTCCGCCTTCAAAAGAACAGCGCTGTGTGCTGCAGGTTGAAGTAAAAACGATTATTGGGGATTTTGTGATTCCCAAGAGATTAATTGGTTTAAAAAGAACCTTTAAGAACAGTCTTGTAAGGTACTCTGCTGGTTATTTTGAATACGAGACTGGGAGGCTTTTCCTTATCAGGTCCATTTGCTTTCTTATCTTTCAAACTTTTTGAAGGTGATTCTTCCTCTTCAGGAACTTCTTCCAGATTACATTCCTGGAAATTTCAAACACATCGCAAAGTGAGAATATTAATAAGCCAAACAGAGCCTATAGAACACTCGTTTGCCGAAAACCCGACAATACTTAAGCTTGAATTCCAATTTCAGCTTTAGAGAATGCATAGCAGATACTAGAATCAAGGCTTCAGTGCCTAATCCTCGGATGGATACAACGGCTACATAAGTGCCTAATTATCTTTTAAAAAATTCAAAGAAAGTGCACATGAACTGCATAATGTATTGGATACCTCCAGAGTGATGACCCCACGGAAATGACGCTCTTCTTGTTTCTTGGTGTACCCAAGCTGCAGGACAGTTCAAAGTAACGCATGAGATGAAATAACTAGTAGGACATTAAGTTTGGACAAAGAAGCAGAAATAATCTTAACATAAGGAAATATTTGTCTTTCACCAAATCATTAGAACATTTTCACCACATTTATCCTTTGACAACATTATGATTAACTTAACCGCAATGAGAACAGCCAGATTGAGAATAATGATATTGGAACAAATTGGCGATGAACAAGGGTAAGCATGTGAAAATCTTACGAACTAAACAATGAGAAACTGAAGGAAGACTAACTAAGAGAACAGTTTATGCTCATCAATTATCACATAAGCAAACCCGGTCTATCAAGGACAAATCAAATCATCTGTCAGATTACTTCCTAAATTTTAATGTTCTCACTTTTCCTGTTTTTTCATTCAAGACGAACCATCGTTTACTCCATCCATTAGTTTTTGCACTTTTCTTCAACAAGAAACCTGCACAAAGACTACAGGTTTAAGATAATGCCAAAAACAATTCCAACAGAGGTAAAATTATTCCATCACGCAATACTGTGAAAAGATAATTCGAAACACACCAGTTCCACTATTACAGGTCTGTACTAAACGGCTAACATAACAAGTTAGTATTTTTTTTTTAAACTTGAAGACTTCACAAAAATGAATAAATGCAGATTAAGTTGCCCAACTTTTTAATTTTTTGTTCAGGAAACTCAAGTTTGTCGAGAAATAATTAAGCACAAGGAAGATACGAAGACAGCTGCGAACATGAACCTGCTGTTATCTCCCCTTCTGGTCCAGCAATTTTCAAACCTGATCCTTCTTGCACATCTTTCTCTTTATCTTGTTGGCTAGATTTTCCATCTTTACTCGATTTTAAGCTTCCCCCACTTTGTTGGCCTCCTGTCTGTGGACTAGTGGCCTGATCGAGCAATACACTTAGATAAGAGCACAGCATGCAAGATAAACTATCGTTCAGATTCAAACATGCGCTAGGTCACAATTAGCACGATCCAAGAGAACACAAATTATATCCTTAAATATGAAAAGAACGTCCAACAAAATAAATTCAGTACCCTATTCATTATAGACTGCTCGGCATCTGGTGCCTTTTTAGAAGATCGACCACCTTTAAGCTCCTCTTCACGTCGTTGTCTATCCATCCTATGAAAAGGGTTAAAGACCATGACTAGACGAGTTTTGATAGAATGCAATGACAAATGAATACAGAGAAGTCAGAAGATAAAAAATGAAGTTTCGATAAATAATGGGAATATTCAGTGCGCTATCAAATCAACTTACCGACGCTGCACCAAGCGTATAAAATGTTGTGGAGGAACAAATGCCCGTTCCATATCAACAAGCGCAACAACCATGTTTTTAGCTTCATTCTTGAATCCTTCAAGCGCAGCTGTGGCAATTGCTATAACCTGAAGAATGAATGGTAATGTTACATGCATTTACACGAACAACGCTGTCTAAAACCAGGGTATTCAACCTCTCGCTTAAAAGGGGGATATTTTCCAAGGCCAGGTGTGGCATTTGCCGCTGCAGAGACAATTTCGACGAGAACGCGATGAACCTACATAAAATTGAAAATATTAATATGTTTATCATTAAAAGGATTCATAAAACGATAAGGAACACACAGCAGACATGAATATTCAGATTTCAGAAGGATTTTGGAGGAGGAAATTCGGCTTACCTCATCTACGCAAAGCCGTGAAGGTTCTTTCGCTAACTCTAAGACACCCTTAATCAACGACCTCAACCCTTTCTCAGGAGAGATAAGATAAGGTTGATAACCGTCTGCTTCAAGCACAATCTGAATATAGCAACCAATCAGAATAACTCATAGTCATAAAGATGTTGACTTGGTGTGGCTAAATGGTTAGAGACTTACCCTTTTCACATTATTGATGTCAAAATGCCTATCTAAAGGGAGTTGCTTGATTCTATTAGGGAAATTGCCTTCAAATGATGCAACAACTTTCCACCCACCTCCCTGAAGTAAAAATTCAAATTATTAGGATAACTCCAACATAAATAAGTTTACAGAAGGGAACATGCATATATACAAACAATATCTTAATCAACAAAAGATTGCAAGAACAAAGTAATTGCAGTAGTTCCATAAATGAGGAAATAAAAATGGATAACCAGAATGCCATGCATGCCCAAGTTTGCAAGGACACCCTACACCAATTCCGTGATGAAACGATGCATAGAAAAGTCAATGCATTCAGCAAAACGATCAATTTCCCGTCAACCAACCCAGTTTCTCGTTTAATCTCCAACATATTATGGCATAATGATTCATGCATAGGATAAAAATGAAGATAAGTCGAAGAGCTGTGTCTCCGAACTAAAAATAACGTATCTACTGAACCAAGAGGTCAGACACTATAATAGATAAATTCCATATACACCAATAGCATATAAAACTAAATGTAGATTTGTACTTGGTATTACCTCTCCTGTCATAATGTGCTGGAGGAACTTGTCCTCGAATTCACGGCAAAGCTCTAAAGCCAAAGCTCTGGTACCCTCAGGACTCTGAACCATCTGCTCGCCAAGTCTAAATAGTTCATCCTGAACTATTTGGGATTTCCCTTGAAGCCTGAACAAAATGACGATAATAATAACAAATCTTCATCGAAAAATGGAAGAACAATTCCGAAGCACGTACAAGGAACGCACAATATAAATCATTAGACCCCATACATTTTATTAGCATATTTACCGGAAATATCAATTAAGCTATATGAGAATGGAATGGACATATGGATGCTTCAAGACAAAAAACATGTTACTGTAAGAAAAAACCCAAAGTAGTTTAGACTAAGTGACTTGACTTAATGTGAGTAACGAAGTCCTCAAATTGGACAACCCATTCATCAATCAACTAAGTCATCCTTTAAAAATACAAAAACACAATCTCACCCGGACAGGAGATTTGGTAGCCTGAGTTTCATGCGATTTCTAATCTGTTCGCCAAGAGTTTCTACCAACGCCAATCTCCCCAGCTTGCTTTCAGGAGCTCCCGGAAGTATAGATTTCAAACTCTCACTCTCTGCTCGCCATGCCGTTTGCAGAGAATTATCACTCCCCGATTGAGAAGATGCTAGGGACACAGACTGCCCTATCAAAGCAATCCAAGGGATGTCAGCAGTACTTCTAGGACCCTTATTTGACAAAAGAGCCTGCACAGCAGCAAGGAGTTTCGGTTCTGAACTTGCTTGATCTATCTTGCTAATAACTCCAACAGTTCGTGTACCTAATAAGTCAATACAGTATGCATAGTTGAAGTTGAGTAAGCACAAACATAAAATTCCTGATTTTTCTGAATTCGGAGAAGAAAACAAAACCCGAATGGAAAACATACATTCCCCGTCAAGCTCTTTCGCAATTCTGATAGCTTTGGCTGAAGCCACTTCTGGGGCCTGGGAAGCAGGTATTATCACCAACAATATTGCATCAGTGTGTTCCGCATACTGACTCTGCAAAAGGACAATTAGACAAAGGCAAAGACTAAGAGAGAGAGAGAGAGAGTATCATTGTTCAATGCAAAAAAAAAGTTCAACTCTAGAAGCCTTTCACAATCCACTCACCAATGAATCATCGATACTGCCTTTATCGACCCCAGGCAGATCTATCATTTTCAAAGGTGGACCTGCACAACAAAGTACCAGGATTATTGGCAAAATGATGGATGATGTGTAAAAGGAACACTGTAAAAATAACTTTTCGAACAAGACGCACCAGTACTTGTTCTGAGCTTTAAATATATCTCATCACGACTCTTGCCTGAAATCTTGCTCAGCCTATCCTGTAATGAATGCCGAAGAGCACCTATTGCAGGCCAAAGATGAAAGTACGGTGCAAGATATCAAGCAATGATAGTGCAAAATAATTCCTCTTAAACAAATGTGCTCCAAATCCAAATTCAGGTTTTAAGTTCAGGAAATGGCCTCACTTGCAGATACTTGCTGGGATTTACTGTCAATCTGAAGAATTATAGATTTGCTGCTTAGGGATGCATCTCTTGTTAGATCAATGCATATTGGAGCCCGTGTTGCGCCACCTTCCCCAGTTGGCTGCACATTAGGAGTCAGTCGGCTGAATTGAGATGAAAATAGCAGTCAAATACAGATCCAGAATCCATGGGTACTTTACTTACCAATGCTGGATGCCCAATTAGGCTATTCAATACAGCAGATTTTCCCGCACCCTGATAATAGGCATGGCATCACATTATACAATGATATTCGAAGAACAGGACAGGAAAGTAGAGAATTCCCTGCTTAACTCGAAAAAGAGTAAGAAAATAAGTCTTAAGCTACCTAAGCAAATTGAAAATTTACAATAACCTAAAATGAAACATTTCATCGTAGATGATCATCTTAACCAAACACTACTCCCTGAAAAAGCACATCTCACAATCAGAAATCAAAATAAAGGAACGAACGGCACTACAAAAGGCAGGTACAGCAAATGAATATCGAAGAGATTTACAATCACTTAGTGGCAGACGAATACAAAAAAATGCACCCAATAGTGCATTCCCGAGTCCCCAACACCGACCACCACGTATCAGAAAGGCACGTTTAAGATTTACCGTCAAACACTCCCAACGAAAAAAAAAACTAAATCATCCAAACCGACAGTTCAACAATGGATCAGTATCAATGATAGTCACCGTGTTTCCAAGCGCAACAACGTTAAGAAACGTCGACCCACGCCTCGACGAAGAAGGAGACGACGTCGTTTCATCCGGATCCTCGTCGGCCAGAAGAGCTGAGGCCTGCCTGATCGATTCAGAGAGCTGTGCCAATTCCTCTATCGCCTCCATCGATTTCTTCCCACCCGAAAAGACAATCAACGTCCCGGAACACGGAGGAATCAGATGTTCCAATAGAAAAAATAATAACAGCAATTGGATCGAAAGCAGATCCAATTGAACTCGAGTAGATCGATTGAAATATCGAGGCTGTATTACACACGGTTAGGGCTTCGGCAAGCGTTTGAATGTTTCAAATGTTTTCTGTAAAAGAAATGAAAATATAAAAAAAGGAATATAATAACTCGGTACTGTTGTGAGATGGATATAAAAAGCGGTGGAGTTGTTACTGTTAAGTAATTAAGTTCATTGTTGGTGTGGTGCTGTGTCACTATTTTTATTTTATGACTTAATTTCAGAAATTTACGACGTGGCCCATAGACGTGATTAATGACGTCACGAGAAAGGCATAAATATAAAAAAAAAAAAAGTTGAAAAGTATTATTAACTACAAATAGGTAGCTGATGCTGAATTTAGGGTTACGAATCAACATACACAACACAATACAAACAAACCATACTGATTCTTCTTATTCGCACGATAAACATGGAAAAAAGGCGCAATCTTCACAAAACCCTCAGTGAGTGCCACGGAAAATCCCATGCACATAACCAAAACTCATGACCAAGGAAGCCAATGTGACGACGCCAGCTGGAAATACCTTCCCCGACCTCTTCAACCGGGAGCCCATGACTCCAAGAGAAGCAGACAGCCCGAGACCAAGACAAGAACCTACGATGGGCCTCGACGGTAATAACAGATAGACAATGCCCAACAAAGCAGCCGAACCACCGCCTGCAATCAAAGACTTACGGCTCCCTCCTTTCAAAAAGCCCATCAAACCACCGATACCAACTATTAGCTTCGCGTCTACTTCTTCCAATTCCATCCCCATCGCGTCTACTTTGATTCTGATAACGCTAGAAGTTCTCCCATTGTACGGCTATGTAGAAGCAAAGTATCTGATCTGTCTCAGCTTTATCTTGTCCGAAGGTTATGGAAATCAAAAAGTATTTTCAGGCAGATGTTTCGGAAGGCTTTGTCTCCGCACGCTCAACAAAGATCAGTCTTCCATCGACTATCTGGCAGGGCAGGGAACAAAGGCGATGAAACATTCAGACAAATATTCCACACGAGGAAATAGAAATAACAGAATTACAGTCACATACCCTTCCATTCATCGCCTTCAAGGCCTCATCTGCGTTCGATTTCAATGCAAATTTGACAAAAGCAAAACCTTTTGGCCTCTGAGTTCCAGCGTCCTTAATGAGCCTCACTGTATCAACACGAGGCTCAGAATCTTACAAACTTGTGGAACTAGCGAAGCTAGTAATAAAAGCACGCAAAATCATACCTTGCTCGATCAAACCAAACCGCGAGAATAACCTCGTCAAGTGTTCAGCTGTAGTGTAGAAGGACAATCCTGATTTCTTCCACAGACCCGTGTCATAATATTTTTTTTATGCATATAATTAGAGCAGGACAGCATAAGAACATGAACTTACTGCTTACAAACAGCTCAGCCATAGACCATTGTCGTAACTGATTACCTGCAGATTTACACGGTTGGGTGAAACACAAAAACACGCAGCAACGTTAAAATTGAAATAGAAAAAATCAGCTACTAAATTATACGGTGTAAAGCTCAATCGAGGCAAAACGAAACGAAGTCCGCACAGAAGAAGAAGGCGCGCGATTTAGGGTTCGAAAACACAGTTCGGTGAACAAATAAGCTGCTTACTGTTGAATTCCAATTGCCAGATAATCTCATAGTAACTAATACCAAATTACTGAGATGCAATAATATTATAAGCCCAGCAAGTACTGGGCTTATTATGGACTGGGTCTAGTGGCAATAACTAATGTTCAGCGTAAATGGGAAATGTATAATCAAATTCGTCGACCGACGCATTTCTTTAATAGGAGGATGCGAATTATTTTAATGTTTTATGTTTTTTTTGTTCTTATCCAAATTCGGAAGACGAGAAAACCATCATCGTTCCACGTTTCATATTTACAGGTTGTGAGTTGTATTATATGTTGAAACACTCAAACTTGTGTACGTTTCCCTCGTAATTCTTAGGTGTCCATTTACATATACAATCACATATTCGTGGAAAGTTAAAATGCAGTTGAGCAATCGAATTCCAATGTTGCTACCAATCAAATCGTTTCGATGAATTAATATGTACACCTATTTAATTAGCTAGTGGAAGTTGTATGAATAAACAATCACAAAGCCCTCGAAACCTTCCTTACATACTATCCATATAGCTAAACTCTAATCATGTACTTTGTCCGAAGATTCGTATCTGAATATATGTTGTATATATCTTTTATTTCATCGTAAATACTTAACACACACATATATAAATCGAGAGAGAGAGAGAGAGAGAGAGAGAGAGAGAGAGAGAGACCATGAAAGGAAAAGAAAGCCAAAAGAAGATGAAGATTGTCCGAATCATAACATTCCCATATCGTGCCTTATGCAAAGCCCGAGATTTCTACGTAAACGCCATAATCGATTGCTCAAACAACAACAGCGTAGGAATTCAAAGGTCGTCGAACGTCGGCGGCCTACCTAGGAGCTTCAGCGCATCATCATCGTCTAGATCTGAGGATAGAGAAGATTACCGCGAGCTCTTGAGAGCAGCATCTGCTCGTGAAAATCGTGGGGTTGATAATGATTACATAAAGAGTGAGATGAAGAAGATGATGATGTCATCGGGCGTTGGCGGCGATGGTAATAACAAATCGAAGCTGAGGAGCAAGAGTGTGACTATGGCGAGGATCGATGAGGATATCCCTGGTTCTATCGGTGAAGACGGCGGGATTTGGAGAGTCGTTCGAAGTTTCAGAGGAGTAAAAGCCACGCGCCGCTGCAAGAAACGGCAGTTTGACGACTTGATGATGGTCAGTTAAGAGTTTTCTTTTTTAAGTTGATAATGACATGTTTAAAAATTCCATGTGTTGTTTTGTTTGTAGTATTGATATGTTCAATATCCTCTCTAGTATGATTTTTCTTGTTGACCTTGTCAAAAAAAGTGGAGTTATTGGAAACCAATATTTTAAAATTTGGATGTGTAATCTTGAGGAAAGGTAGGTACCTGGTTCAATATTTTTTAAACTATTAACTGCTGCTTTATATGAAACATTTCTCGTATTTTCGTTTCTTTCTTATGATGAAGTCATGGCTAAACTTAAAAATGTCAAATGAACTAAATGATGACAACTGATTCCTTTTTCATGAAATTAACAAACTTGTGGCCATCAATGGGGTTCATCATAAATAAATAAAGAAATACATTATCAACAAACTACGGGTCCACGTTAGTAATCAGAGTTAGGCACAAAGATTTAATTACCCATTTTTATTTTCAACTTGATGGTATCGTTGTGTAGAGTGATAGGTGAGTCTCGTAGGCCATACGTATTGATTGCGTCCATCAATGGAAGACTTAAAACACAATTTCATATTCATTTAAGGAAAGTCGACATATTCCACGTTGTACGTGTTTTTCCTTTGTGTAAAACCCCATCATATTATTCATCAAAACATAACAAATTTGATTCCCAACAAACTTTTATTTCTTTCTTACAAAAAGAATTATACCCCACAAAGGAAAAACTCTACAAATCAGTCACGAATTTTAAAAAGAAAAAAGAAAAGAAAAACGCAGAAAAAAAAAAACACGTACTTCGTGGTAATGGAATAAAACTTTTATTACCAACCAAAAAAAAAACCTTTCCTTTATTCAAACCTGCTCGCCGATCAAGTCCATCCCAACGAGCAAGAACGAAATCCCTTGAAAAAGCAAGAAATAAAAATGAATCCCCTGCGCCGACAAGAAGCTCCTCGCCGACGCAGTCAGCAAAAGAAAAGCCAAAGACAATTCCTTCATATATATCCTATTGTGCCTCTTCTTCTTCCTCAAGTCGTCCTCGACCATCTCTCTCCTCATCTCCTCCAAGTTAGGCTCCGATCCGACCCGCGGGCTCCGGCGGGTCGGACCCTCTTCGGCCGCCATGGACGAAAGGTCGCCCTCGGAGGACCGACCCGACTTCTTCGTAACGACCCACTCGTATGCGCTCCCGAGCTGAAACAGTCCCGAGATCATGGCGTTGAATTTGGTCACCGACATTGTGTTTTCGAACAAAAGGTAGGGAACTGCGAACGGAAACGATTTAGGGGCGGGAAGTATGTTGAGGAACGACATTAGGGCGGGAATGTAGCACACGACCCACGACGGCAGCGCTGCCTCGGGTACGAACATGGTCGTCGGGAGGATTATGCAGAAGAGCGTGAACGAGTAGAACGGGAGTACGAGCTTACGGAGAAGGAAGAAGAGGAATATTAGGTTGGTTTTCTTCCATGCGCCGATCTTCGGAAAAGAAAAAAAAAAGAAATGATTACGTTAAAGAGGCAAAAAAAAAAAAAGAAACGTCGCCCGACCTTACCTTCGAATTAAGGATGTCTGGGAGACAGAGACGGAAGAGCTGCATGGGCCCCGAATGCCATCTGTGCTGTTGCTTCCGATATGCTTCGTACGATTCCGGCAATTCGCATTGGCACTGAGAATAAAGAATGAGAAAAAAAAAGATCAAAACGACTGACCGAAAAACCTTCGGAACGAGTTATACTCAAGTGGGTAGGTAAGACAAGGCCACTCGGATAGGACTGGCGTCATACCTCGACGTCGTTCAAGAAAACGAATTTCCATCCGTGAATATGGGCTCGAACGGCTATATCCATGTCCTCAACGGTGGTTCTTTCCAACCACCCGCCCGAGTCTTCGAGCGCCTTTATCCTCCACACGCCGGCCGTGCCATTGAATCCAAAGAAATTGAGGAAGATTCCGTTGACTTGCTGTTCGACTTCGAAGTGAAAGTTCAAGTTAATGAGCTGAAGCCTAGTGAGTAGATTCTCGTCCTTGTTCACAAACGACCACCTCGCCTGAACCAACCCTAGTTCTTCGTTGTCCTGCAAATACTAATCGAATCAATCGCCGCTTTTTAAGGTTATTACGAATTCTAGCCAAAGACTACCTTAAAGTGAGGAACGGTTCTTGTAAGAAAATCTGGGTTGGGCTGGAAATCGGCGTCGAAGATGGCGACAAACTCGTAGTCCCTAACGTAGCTGCAATTCATGGCCGACTTGAGATTCCCGGCCTTATAACCTTCTCTGATCACTCTGTGCCTGTATATGATGTTTGCGCCGTTTTGCTGCCATTTTCTAACTTCGTCTTTCACCAAAGATTGCGTCGTGGGATCGTCTGAATCGTCTAGGACTTGAATCAGTATCTTCTCCTTCGGCCAATCCAAGTTGCAAACCGCCGCCATGGATTGCCTGTAAACCTATAAGAAAGAAATCCCAGAAAAAATCCCGTCAGTAAAACAGTCATCAAAATTGAATCTTTGGCAAAGACCAGAAATAGTTACCTCTTTTTCATTACACATGGGAATCTGAACAAGAACCATGGGGAAATAGCCATTACCATCGCCAGATTCAATATCCAAGCCATGTTCTTTAACGGATGGCTTGATCGTCTTCAGCTTTATCCATAAGCAACCCAAGCAAAGGACCAATCTATCCACGCTTTGGACAAGGAAGAGCGCTATGCAGAAGTTGGTGGTGAACTGAAGCGGCGGCGCGAGGTACTCAACCCTCACAAAGACCCACCAAGAGTAGACCAAGCCAAAGGCGTCCCTCACGGCGAACCCATATATGTAGCTACTAAGGTCAACGTCGTACGCGCCGAAGTGGTGCCAGCCCTTGTAATAAGCGCCGAGCTCGAACCCCATTAAGACCAACGACAGTCCAAGAAACACCTTGATGCAGGCGTAGAACCGCGATTTCGAGGTCAGGTCCTCGGTGGAAGACGTGTCGGCGGTGTCGGTCCTTCCGGCGGCGACGCGGCGACGGACCAAGGAGGCGACGGTGACGAACGCGGAGGCGATGGAGGCTAAGCAGCCGGCGGCTTTGTGGGCCTTTAGGAGCAGGACCCATGTGAGCTGTTTGGCGTTTTTGTTGCGTTTAGGGGACAAGATGAAGCCTTCTTCTTCCGACGACGACGGCGACTGAATCTCAACCATTGACCAGTTGTTTGGGTGCTCCATTTTCACCACCACTGGCGTGCCTCTTGCTGGGTCGACGGTGCCTTTAGCCCACCAATACAGTGATGGTGCCATTATTGCTTTTCCCTTTTCGGTGGAAGATTTGAACCTCAACACAAAAATGAGCTAAAGGTAGATCTTTTTCTCAGACCTAAAACACCTAAAGATCAAATCTTTCGGCAAAATTGAGGATTCTTGGGACACACATGGTATCTAAAGAAAAAGAAAAAAGAAAAAACTTGCCTTTCTTACATCTACCTAGGTTTGCTCGTGCTTAGGACACACATAGTATCTAAACTCACAAAAAGGAATGCTTTGAAGTGAGACGAGATGATGAAACTCCAGGCTATATTAGTCCAGTGGAAGAAAAATTGATTTTCTGGTGATGATAGGAAAGTTCAAAAGGTTGAATAACTAGCCTGTAATGAAGATTATTGTAATGAAGGAATGGTGAAGTGTGTTCCTAGGAGGAATGAATAGTATAAACATAAAGCGATGACATCATTGCATTTTCTTCCATTTTACAGCTTGCACTTGCAGTGCAGTCTTTTTTCCCCAAAGTGAACTGCAAATTCATAAAAAGAAAAAGCATTAGTTAATTAAAGAAAAACCAAATCTACATTTGTAATATAACTATTTCGCTTAAACCCTCTTTAAGGTATTATTGAAAGAAAAGGTGACCCAGTTCGTTTCATTACATTACAATAATGGGCAATGAAGAGGCGGCTCATAACGGTACAAGATCAAATTATTGACTGAAGCTTCAAAAGGAAAATAAAAACAAGATTGAATGTAATAAAGATAATGAAACTTCACTCTTCATTTGGGGAGAATGGAGAAACGAATTGTATTAAATGTATGTGAAATCAGCACTTGGATCATACCTTCTCATCTTCGTTGTTTAGGAGTTGAAACATATATTTTCCAATGACCCCATTGTCACTTTCTTGTTCGTAGAAGAAGATAAGGGTTTTTCTCAGAATTTAGAAATAAAAAATAAGTAGTTGCATTAGTTTTATTAGAGAAATTATTTGCTCATCGTGCGTATCTAAATATGAAAATTAGGATCGGATTAGAAGAAAGAAGAAAAAAGCGAGTTAGATGGATCTATAATAGAGACTTGCTCAAAAAATCTTTAGTATATACTCCAAGGAAAATAATAAATAAATGGGACTTCGTTTTAATTGAATAAGTAATGTTTTAAGACAATCTTTTTCGAGTCATTACAACGTGACGATGATGCGAAAACCATGCACCCAGAATTGATCATTGTCCAAAATCAAATGTCACCGACAGTTTTAAAAAATTACTCTTTTGAAGAAAAAAATTAAAGTGGGAGAAAGAAAGGGACCCCTCGGGCCATATACACCAAGCACATCAACAACTACAATATTACATTTGTAATATCATTAACTAACAAAACAATAATTAGCTCTACACGTACATCATACTTCAATAATATGATAATAATTTTTTCATTAACTATGAGCGCCAACGCAAGACAAGGGCAATAGTTGCGATGTTATCCGATAGGGTATGAAAGACCGGGTAAGTGTAAGTTATTGTGGAGGAATATGTTATTATTACTAATATTTAGATGATTTTTTTTCTTTTCAGAAAAAAAAAAGAAGAAGATATGACTTTGATCTTGATCTTGTTTGTAAGCAGAACTTTCTAACTTATTATCTTGAACTTGTAATTAGAACTTTCTAATTTGTCATTACTCATTAGCGCTCTACGTACTAATGATATTTATGTCCACGAAATCTGCTGAGGTATTCTAACATGGGCCAGCATATGTGCAAATCTATTTTTCGGCCCAACGACTTGTTGGTCCATGAAACTGTAAATTATTATATTATATAGTAGGAAAAGGTTACGTGGCTAGGAGGTAATGTGATCGAATTCCCTCTCACATTTCTTTTGAGAAGTTCCTATTTGCCTAGGCCCATGACTATCATTGTCGGATGGGTTTGAGACGTATCCATCTGGTCCCGGGGATTAGTCTCAGCTCTGGAGTGTGTGGCGGTTACCCATAGCTAGGCTGTGTGGGGAAACCTCGGGACAATTAGAAAAAAATAGAAAATTATGGGACACCAGTAGCACACAGCACATCAACAGAAAACAACATAGAAGAGTATCTCCTTCGCCTCCATGCACCGCCGACGGAACTCTTAAATGGAGGCGCCGCTCCGCCTTATTTCGAAATTCCAAAATTATGTACAGATAATCACCCCTGACTAAACAACACTACTCTTACAGCACAACCTCAAATTTTCACAAAATTCAGACAACCTACAACTACTACAAACATACATAAAATTTTTACACACTAGCTTCCTTCCTTGGCAACAACAACGTCAAGCAAGCTGTAAGGCTTGGCATCCTCGAGCATTTTTACGACCGACCTCATCATCGGCCTCGTGGTGGGCAGCCTCGCCGTGCACCGAATGGCCACTTTAAGTACATCAATCGCACTATCTACGTAATACTCGGGAATCTCCGAATCCACTACGCTCATTACCTCGTCCCTCGTCCTCAGCTTACTACAAACCCAACTCACCACATCTTTGTTCTCCCCAAACTCAGGCTCGATCGGCCTCTTCCCCGTCACTAACTCCATCAGCACCACTCCAAAACTGTACACGTCGCTCTTCTCATCCACCTTGTTCGAGTACGCATACTCTACAAAAAATACAATCAGACAAAGCTTACGAGCTATTTCCTCTACTGCCAGTTGGTCTTATTTCTAAACAGACTACACATATACTGAAGGAATAGGGCACCGTACCTGGAGCGATATATCCGTGGGTCCCAGCAACGACATGGGTCGACCCGTTGGAAGAATCGGTGTTTTGGACGATCTTAGCGAGCCCGAAATCGGCGATACGAGGCCTAAGATCTTCGTCAAGGAGTATGTTGCTCGACTTCACGTCTCTGTGTATGATAGGCTTATCGCACCCGTGGTGCAAATACTCCAACCCTTTGGCCGACCCGAGGGCTATCTCGTACCTACTCTCCCAGTCGAGCGAGAACTTCTTATTGCACGGATGCATTCGGTCCCACAAGCTGCCGTTTGGCATGTACTCGTAAACGAGGAGGCTCGATTCCTCGCTCGTGATGCTGCAGTAGAGCTTCACTATGTTTATGTGCCTTATCGAACTCAGCGTCTGAACCTCCGCTTCGAACTCCTTACGTCGTCGCCGTTCATCGCCTTTCTGCCTGAAAAGCATCGGCGAAGAACTTGCCGTCATTTTCTTGCCGTCGTCCTCGTGCCATATGTGTTTCACCGCGAGCTCTACTTTATCTCCGCCTAGGGATACACGGTACACGTTGCCCGAGCCGCCTTTGCCTATGAGATTCTCTTGCTTTATCGAATCGATGACTTCGTCTTCCGTGAAGGTGAGAACGTGGAAGGACTTCACGTCCCAAGATTCGTTCCTCAGAGGACGCTTGTCGAGGAGCGAGCGCTTCTTTTTCAAGCGGCAGAAGGCGTAGACAGAGCCCAGCGCTGCGAGAAAAGCGACGAGGAGTAGTAACAACGCCGTCTTCAAGTGATGGGGTTTTTCGTGGTTGTTGGAGCATTGTGGGAATCCTCGGATTTTCCCGCTGCAAAGGCCTGAGTTGCCCGAGAAGCTCGAGGGTTGAGACTCGGATAGGAGAGAGTCGGGCACGGAGCCCGTCAGGCGATTGTTGGAGAGGTCGAGGAGGTTGAGGCGCAACGACGAAAGTGCCCCTGGGATTTCGCCGGAGAGCTGATTTCCCGACAGGTTCAGGAAGGTTAGGGTGGGTATGGAGCCTAGGGAAGAAGGGATTACGCCGGAGAAAGAGTTCGAAGCCATGTTGATGTCGTTCAACGACTTGCACGAGGATAAAGAGTCTGGGATTTGGCCGGAAAATTTGTTCCCCTGCAGCTGAAGGCTCGTGAGCTGCTTCAAATCGCCGATGTTTTCCGGCAATTCGCCGTCGAACTGATTGTTGCTCAGTTCGACGATAGCCAGAGACGAAGCCTGGGAAATTTCAGTAGGTAGAGTGCCGGCGAACTTATTATAAGCAAGGTGGAGCTGAGTTAAAGACTTCGCACCGGCGATTGCTGGGGCGATGGAGCCTTCGAAGTTATTATCCCCAAAATCCAAGAAATCCAAGTGGGGCAAACCCCACATACCGCTAGGGATTTTCCCAGACAGAGAATTTCCAGTCAAGCGCACGCGGACCAAGGAGGCGCAGTTGCCGTAGCTCGGAGGTATTTCGCCGGAGAAGTCGTTCTGCACCAACAGCAGCTTCGTCATGGCGCCGTTCTTGCACATGTCCGGCGGTATGGGTCCGGTTAGACGATTCTGAGACACGTCGATGAAATCGAAATCAGCCCACGAACCGAGGGACTGAGGAAGCTGACCGGTCAAGTCGTTCATGTAGAGAGATAAGCTCTCGAGATTCTTGAAGTCTCCGATTTCCGCCGGGATTTCGCCGGTCAAATGATTCCTATATAGCTGCAGGCTTCTGAGCTTGTTCAGAGATCTGACCTCCGATAAATTCCCGGTGAGGGAATTGTTCGAAACGTCGAAGAATTCGAGATTGGTCAAATTCCCAAGACCCACGGGCAATTCCCCCGTTAAATTGTTTCCGTAGAGCTCCAATTGCCACAGTTTGTTGAGCCTAGTGATCGAATTAGGGATTTCCCCTGTCAGAAAATTCTGGGACATTTCGAGCTCGATGAGCTCGACGAGGTTGCCTATTTCTTCTGGGATCGTCCCAGCGATGCTGCAATTGGACAAGTAGAGCCAGTTGAGCTTCGTCAGGTTAAGAATCACAGAAGGAAACTGAGTCGTCGCTTCGAAAGGGTTGTCGCCGAGGGACAGCACCTGAAGATTGCTCATGTTCTTGAGAGAATCCCACGGAAAAATCCCAGAAAATCCGCTGTTATTCGCATGAAGGGTAACCAAATCTCTCAGGGAAGATATGTCTGGGAAACGGCCGGAGAAGAAGTTGTTGCCGAGATCTAAGTACTTGAGGTTTACGCAGTTGTTGAGCTCTTCACTAACGCCGCCGTATATGTTGTTAGAGCCTAGAGAAAGCTTTTCCAAGGATTTGAGATCGCAGAGAGACGTTAGGGGAAGGGAATTACCAGTGAGATTCTGACTTGAAAGCTCTATCTCTTTGACGAACCCATTGGAATCGCAGGTTATCCCCTTGAAGCTGCACAGAGGGGTCCTATCGTTCCACGAATCGAAGACTGTGTTGTGATCGAAGGATGATTTGAGAGATAACAGCGATTGGAGGTCGTCGGAGGTTGCTAGGGATATGAGGAAGACGGCGGAGATGAGGCGGAGGACGGTGGTTGGGGATGGAATTGCCGCCATGGATTACTGTGCGTTAGTTTGTGCGTGACTTAGTGTGTGGGAAAATTTGAAGTTTCGTTTCCCTTTTTTTTTTTTCTTTTAATTTTTGTTTTTTCTTTGAGGTTGTTGATTCTATTAAGACTTCTATTAAGATTATATCTTCCCGTGAGATAACGATTGAGAACTTTTCTTATTTTAATTAAATAACTTTTTATATTTTGCGTCTTTTTTTTCTTTTCTTTTTGGATGTATTCTTAAAGCTAGGTTCGTGCTTGTTATGTATGTCTTATTCGTTGATTTTTCTCTTTCTTGACTTGCATGATTGAATATATGTTAACAATTGCAAATTTGAGTGATGATATTTTAAATAACTTGGCATTTATTAAGTGTATGATTAATATTAAGTTCGATGGAATTTTGTATTTTCATCCTATTTTGCTAACTAACTAACTACATGCGTTTCGCGAATATATCAAAGGAAGTCGGTTGTCTATATATCCCCACCATGTATTTTCTAATTGATTGCTTACGCCAGACAGAATGAAACATAGTAATTACAAACCCCTTTCCGATAAGACATTTTATTTAAAATAATAGGTAAGGAAACTGATAGACATCCGTGAACTCGAATAATTCTAAACTAACTCAATAATTTATTACACAAGCTGACGATACTAACTAACGACTGAGTAGCAGTGACACGATCGCCGGGTAGACTTTGTAACTGCATGGTTTAATTTTTATCTTTTGTTTTGGTCATTATTATTAGTAGTAATAGTTAAATTGACGTTGTTGTATATTGAATTTCAGACGAAGAATAGTCAAACTTGGCTATATAGCTTTGTCTCTCATAAAAACTACATGCAAGTCCAATTCCAGCCGACCAGAGATAGTCAAATTTAGATGTATATGTTGGAAATTTATCGATTAAAAAAAACAAAATAATTGTGTGTTCACAAGCCATTGTAGGTATTAAGCAATGAGTGCGAGCTCATATCTTTTCCACCATCTTCCAATTTCCATTATCAATCATTGAACTAATCAAACGTTTTTTTTATATTAAAGTGGTCACCACTTAATTACGAGCCGAAGAATATCTCTTTCAGCAAACCAAAGAAAGCCATCCAACTTTGACTTCTCTGCCTTCTCTTAACAATCACTCGTACCTTATCTTCTCTGCAACAGATATTCTAGAAGCTTAATTTTATTTTCAAACACGTTTAATTTCTACTTTGTGATGGCGCAGTAGTTATTACTAAGCCTCTACGAAATTTCCATTTTGTAAGTGGTCTGAAAGTGAGTGGACAATACATTTTTTGTCGGCTGTATCTATACTACTGCATAAATAGTTCGGGGGATAAAAAGTGTAAATTGATCACTTAAAATTGACCAATTAAATTTTTTCTACTTTAATTATTAAGAAAGTATAAAACTTATTAAGCAATAATAACCCACCTCATTCTATTTTTAATATATCAATTATTAAAAAACTTATTAAACCATGGAGCTTTAAACTAATAATTAACTATTTCGTTCTATGTTTACCAGTGGCGGAGCTACCACTGGGCCAGTGAGCCCAGTGAATTTTTTTCCTTTAATATTTTGCAGTAAAAAATTTTATTTTAGTTCTAATTTCTGTTGTATTTGTAAAATGACCCACTTAATTATTTTACTACATCTAAACCCCACTTGATAAATTTTTATTGTTTTAATTTGGACCCCACTAGGATGACATCTTAGCTATTTTACATCCACTAAAAATTAATTTATATTTTTGCACACATATAAGGTGCGCTAAAAGTGCTAGTTATACTTTATATGCGTGCCACGAAATAGGAAAACTAAAATAAATTTCGTGATAGTGTTTACAGAAAAAAGGTAGGCAGTTGTTCAGAGATCGATATCACGAAGGGAGAATTCTACGGTACGATATGGTGGTTGTATTTGCAAAATCGAATAGATAGAATATTAAAATGCGAAGCTCTGTGATGTACATGCTTACTATTTGTCATGCATAGTGCTATATCTGTAAATTGTAATAAGACTTTTATATGGGTAAAGCAATCAGATGATAGATAGCCTTTCATGTAGAGAACTGCTCTGACTGAGTCACTAATTTTTTCTATGCTTATGGTTCGAAGAATCCTACGAAAATGAGATGCTCAACTAAGGTCAGAAATACACAAGCAAGAAAAAACTGTTGAGATTAGGAAAAATATTTCAAACATGGATTCGTATAACAACCATATCTGAATTAATATTTCGACGACTCATGTCGATCCAACTAAGATCTTACATCATATCGTATAACAGAGGAGAAGAGACAGAAAATCGATAAGCAAGAGATATAGGTTTGAGAGTTCGAACTGAAACCCATAATAAAAAACCACGAGGAAGTTCAGTTATAAGAGCATCTCCAATCGAACACTAAAACCCAAAATTTTGGGTAAATTTACTCCAACCGAACCCCAAAATTAAACGCAAAATGTGTTTGCTAGACTCTCTCTCATCAGTTAGACGCATCTTTGTTTGGGAACAATTATGATGCGTCCGAACTTTACTAATTTCATTAAATTTTTTCGTTCTCTCTCTCTCCGTGTTTGTATCACAAAGGTAATATGGAGGTCAAGAAAATAGACAACAACGCCAGCCGACGGGTCACCTTCTCCAACTGCACGTGGGGATATTCAAGAATTGCAGAGATTGGTGAAACGATAGTCGTCGAAGAGGATGATGCGAGGTTGGACAATATTGATAAATCGGTTAAGGTTTTGTCTACTTTGAAGGAGATGAAGCTGCAAAAGGCGCAGTCTTTGAAGGTCACAGCTGCCTTATGGGCTCTGCATTGTCCCTGAGGAATTTAATTGTGTGCAATTGGAGCTGTATGGAGGAATTCTCAGACAAGTCAAGAATACAAACACAGACAAGAAAAGAGTGTGGGAACAAGGAAGACTGCAACTTTGAAGGTTTTTTATGATGCTCCGACTCATACTTCTTTGCTTTTTCTTCAAGAATTGGGTGTGAAACTGTGTTGATCCTTGGCTTTGCCCTTCTTAAGAATGCTTGACTGTTTATCTTACAACTGCATCGCTATTTGTGTTAATTTCAGACAACCCTTCATACAAAAATGGCTCAAATCTGGGAATAGAACATGCCCTCAAACACAGCAAGTGCTCTCATACACGCCATACCTCAGTTGCTATCTCCACTCTCCCACATCAACTTGGCCAACGATGTCCATCCCAATATTCAAGAAGATATCATTACAACCCCTTAACTTGTCCATTCATGACAGCAACAAGTCGCAGAAACGCCCATACTCATCCCTTTTCTCATGGATAAATATATTTTCATTACTAATTTTATTAATTTTTTGTGATTAATGTAAAATTATTTTGTTATCTAATTTGAATGGGGTAGGTATGTAATTTGTAAAAATTGGGTGGACGCGAAAATTACAAAATAGTATTTTGAGTTTGAGAATGAGTTGAACGGTTGGAGAAGAATTACTGCATTTTGAGTTTGAGAATGCGTTTGAGTTTGAGAATGCGTTTCTTGGTTGGAGATGATCTAATATCATCTCGAGTCTCTAATGGAAGACATAAATAGACAGCTTTCTTGTATGTAAGAGCTAAATTTTTTGGTTACTTCTGACTTCTGAGCTTACAGTCTCAAACTTCAGACCTTCATAAAAAGAAAAAAAATCAAAGGTCGATTTTCTACTCAATGTACATAGAAAGTAACCTACTGAAAACAATTATCAAAGTCGATTCAACACATTGAAGACTGAATTAGGACAAAATAGTAATGTTATTGAATCTCAGAAACAGCACCAGATTTGTCATCGGAGTTCACCTCGTCTTTAAGGTTCCCAAATTTCTGCTTGAACGAGTCTTGCCTTTGTAACCACATCATGTGACCCTGAAAAATTGCAATTCAATCACAGGTAATCATCACAAGCCTCAAACAGCAATTCATCGAAAAAATTATCACAATCTGAATAAAATTAAAACCTGTAGAGCCGCCGCCCAAACAATTAGAGCAGAAGCAAACCAAAATCTCTTGTCATTTAGGAGTTGACGGTAATCACGCTTTCCCATTTGCATCTTCGTCCTCGCCAAAATCAGAGAGGGAAAAGAGATTATTAATTATTTAATTCTACTGAATAACAGTGAAGTTCCTTCGCCCAGTTTGCGTTTTTCTTTTTCAATTTTCTTTTATGTGGGCTTTTGTAATTTTGCTAACCCAGACTTGAGGAATTATATTTTATTTTCCCATCCAAATATTAACATAATTATGTTAGGGAATTGCTATTCACCGCCCAGTTTTCTTAGTTATCGCCCCATAAAGGGTTTGAAAATGACGTTTTTGCCCTTATGATAATTAAGTTAATTTAAAAAGAAAAAACTAACTAAATATATAATTCTAGTACGAAATACTGAAAACTACATACACAAATAAATTCGAACGATCGTATACGGAAAAAAAAATTCGATTTAACATTTTAGGACCGATCGATCGATATTTTCGGTCATGCAGTGCGCGGGCCGAACGATATTTTCGGCCGAGCTGTTTGCTGGCCGATCGACATTTTCGGCCCTCACGGGCCCGAGCGAAATCTAAGTTCGGCCCGCGCCGGCCCGGCCGAAATTTCAGTTCGGCCCGCGCAGGCCCGGTCGAAATTTCAGTTCGGCCCGTGCACAGCCCGGTCGAAAATTTCGTTTGATCGTATTTTTTTTAAATACCGAGAGGAATAAAAGTTAAAACCGGAGCAAAATGCGGGTTGGTCTGGCCCACTGTTCTCGGCCCGGCATTCGTGTGCGCGGGTCGCGCGCTCGCACACAAGTCGGCCTGATTTGCACCCCCCTGCGCGCGCACGCGAGCGACTTACATGTGGCATAATATTAGCTATTTAATTTAAACTAATAATCACATCTATATATAAGGTGAGTGAAACCATGTTGTTTTTCCAATGTGGGACAACAACTCTTCACTTTAAATTCTCTCCAATTAATTCAACTTCACATGTCCAAAATAAAGCCCATGTCTCTCAACTTAATATTCCCTCCAATTGGGCACATTCACAAGCCTAAAAAAATATTACAAAATAATTATAACAAAAAAATTAGTTACAAAATAATAAACACAAAAATATTAATATTACAAAATAATAACAACAAAAAATATTAATATTAGAAAATAATAACAAAAATAATAATAATATTACAAAATAATTATAACAAAAAAATTAATAACAAAAAATAGTAATATTACAAAATAATAACAACAAAAAATATTAATATTACAAAATAATAACAGAAATAATAATAATATTACAAAATAATTATAACAAAAAAAATTAATAACAAATAATAGTAATATTACAAAATAATAACACAAAAAATATTAATATTACAAAATAATAACAAAAATAATAATAATATTACAAAATAATTATAACAAAAAAAATTAATAACAAATAATAGTAATATTACAAAATAATAACAACAAAAATATTAATATTACAAAATAATAACAAAAAAATAATAATAATAAAAAATAATTATAACAAAAAAATTAGTAACAAAGAAATTAATAATACAAAATAATAACAACAAAAACTATTAATTACAAAATAATAACAACAAAATGTGGACATCCCTCTCGTCGTCTGAAAAAATACAAAATAAAAAAAATATATGCAACCAAACCGAAATTTCGGCCCCTTGTAAAGGCGGCCGAACTGAGATTTCGGCCCTGCATGAGCGGGCCGAAATCAGATTTCGGCCGGTGCTGTTCCGGCCAAAACAGTAATTCGGTCGGAACAGCTCCGACCGAAACACTATTTCGGCCCCCACAGGACGGGCCGAACAATAATTTCGGCCCTCCTGTGCAGGGCCAAAATTTTTTTCTGCCCCCACATGGTGCGGCCGAAATTATGTTTCGCTCCGTCCTGTGGGGGCCGAAATTGTTTTCGGCTGGGCCAAATTTTCCGAGATAATCCAATCGATGTTCGATAATTCATCTACGTACGAACGAATTTTACGAGAATTTGCTTACCAGTCGTGCCAATAGACCCTTTCCTTTGCCCTGTCCCTTTACGCTGTCGTCGATCCATTGCGATTTGAGTTTTTTTTGTTTTGTTTGAGTCTGATTTGAATGTATGATTGCGATATGGAAACTGTTGTATGGAAAATGACTTTAAATAGAAATTTATATTCAAAAGGGCAAAATTGTCTTTTTTCAGTCCTT
Organism: Craterostigma plantagineum; assembly: GCA_027422505.1. NCBI lineage: Eukaryota > Viridiplantae > Streptophyta > Magnoliopsida > Lamiales > Linderniaceae > Craterostigma > Craterostigma plantagineum. The sequence goes on along the minus strand of JAPQWV010000053.1, from coordinate 1,144,788 downwards.
TAGGTGGCGGTGACTAGGAAAAAGGGGCGGTGAATAGTAATTCAGTTATGTTACGTGGGCAGAAATTGGTGATAGGTTCTAAATGTAACATTTAAAAAATTTAGGGGTTAAATGGGTAAGCAATTTTTGTGGAATCTTGTAAGAAGGCAGCAAAAGCCAGGACACTCATTCATTGATGTTAGATGGGGGAACAATGGGTAGTGTGATGGGCCTTACCACATCATCAATGATCAAAACACATAAAAAAGCAAAAGAAGCATCACGTTCGTAGTTATTTTGGATATAACATTTAGATATGTATATGTATATTAATTGCGATGAGTAACAATCGACAATTTTTATGTTAAAACTCTAATATAATGATCACAAAGGTTCCAAATTATACTTTTTTCACGTGATTTGTGCAGCGAATATATAGTATAATAAAAGCTGATCATATGACAATTGACATGTATCATTAGTTAGGTGGACAATATCAACCTAATTAATTGCAATTATTCGTGATTAGGAATTAGTAGTGATTAATTGAAAATATAAAATTAAAGGAAAGGTCAGCAATGATGATGATGGCATATGTAATAGTGGATAGCTTTGATATAGCAACAGTCGCTTTCTTAGATGTTATCCTTTCTCCCAGAAATATAAAAACATTTATTCGCCGTTACATTATCTTAATTAAAAGTAACCCTAAAGGTGCTATCTCAATTAATTGATACGATATTAAAAATACATGCAACGATTTACTAATAAATGGCAAAACCGCATTGTCATATCATGACAACTAGTACACACGTTACATTGAAGAATCAAAAGATTATCGAATTGAAATTAAATCCCAGTTCATCAATGCATAAATCCAATCTGTTCATGTTTCCAAAAATAAAATAATAACTCACCCAAATCAATAATGCACGAGAGAGAGAGAGGGGAGAGATGCTGTTGTCGGTCAAAAAGACTAAAAAACCCTGAAGAAAATCTGAAAAAAAAAAGAGAAAGAAAAACAGCGACGAATAATAAAAAAAATAAACAAAAAGGAAAAATATAGAGAGAGATTACAAAGAAAGAGAGCGAGAGCAATCAATGGGCCACCGCCATCGGCGGCGAGTAACCTATACTCCTCTGCTCCGGCAAGGCGAGCAACGCCGTGTGGTCGACGAAATCCTTCAGCGCCACCACACATTCCAAAACGAGCCTCAGATCCTCGACTTTTTCGAACCCTAAATTCCCAATTCTCCTCACGGCGTAGACGTAGAACGTAACGCATCCCTTTCTGAACTTGAACCTGGCAAGTTCGCAGCCGCCGATTCCACGGACCATCTTCTTGTTAACTTCGCCGAGGGCGATCTCCGCCGGCCACCTCTTCTCCACCTGCGATTTCAGCTGCACGGACTCGAACACGAAGACGACGATCTTCGATTTCTTCGTCCCCAAACCGAGGGTGAGTGTGTGCCACGCGCGGTGGGCGAGGATGGTGAAGTTGGTTGGGATGTACGCCGACGTGGAGGCTAGTGGAAGCGGTGGCGACTGATCGGTGGCCGGATTCTTAGCGCCGCCGTCGTTGGAGCTGGGTAGGTTTATGAGGTGGGAGAGCTCGTGGGGCTTTGAGCGGCGGATGGTGAAGGATTTGACTATGAATTGTTGGGTGCCGAAGCGGAGGCCTTTCACGGCGGCGGAGGGTTTGAAGGAGAGGTCCGCCGCGGTGGTGGCTTTTGGGTTGTGTTTGGCTTTCTTGGGTTTCTTTTGGTCGTCCATTAGATGACAGTTGGTGTGCTGGTGGTGGTGGTTGAGAGTGAAGCTGATTTGCTTCTTCTTCTTCTTTCGATTTTCTTTTATTTTATTTTTTAGCTGTTTTGTCTTTCTTTTTCAGCTTCACGTTATGATCTTGTAGTTTAGTTGACACCAGTTTGTAGTGTAATAAATTCTAGCGGTTTGGCTTTTTCTTTACATATTATTATTTTTAGTTTTTATTACAGAGATAATGGTTCTTGATTTTTTTCAGTTACTTGACAACAAATTTTAATTGACTTGACACGATATTTGCCGGGAGATGAGCTTTATCGATCAAATTGAAAGTAACAGATAATTGTGATTACACCTAATAACCTGATTAGAAGATGGGTAACTAAAATATTTCCGCAAAATTTAGATAAAATATAGATAATACGTGCGATAGGCTAAGTATAATTTAGACAAGTATTGGTAATGATCCATAAATGATAATGAATTTCGAAGATACACTCTAAGCCTTTCTTATGCTTTTCGTGTGATTGACTATTAATTTAATTGAAATTTACCACAATAATCTTAGAGTTAGAGCCCATCACATCACCATCTCATGAGTTATTCTTACAGGCATGATCAGTTGTTCATTGAGCAACAACTCTTTTGAGAAAATGAAGGAAAAGAGAAGCAGATATATATTACATAACTGAAAGACAAAGTCTTGCATCCCCATCATAATCCACATTGCTGCTATGCATCAAAGACAAAGACGACGTTGTTCTCTTGGACAAATGAATGAGTAGTATGATCTACCACCTGCAAAAATATACAATACAAGGTTGTAAGCATACGGCTTAATCATCTTCATCGGAGGCATTAAAACAGAGTTCGAGTAAGTTAACGAGCAAGAAACAAGAGCACTGTACTCACATTTGTGTTGCTCAATTCAAGGTTGTAAAAATCCATCGACTCCTCCTCCGAAAATAAGGGCCCAGCATGCCAAGTCCCCCTGTTAAGCTTCAAGAACTTTGGACCCAAAACCTTAAAAACCTTTACATCATCAACATTAGGAGGCACATAGTAATGTCCAGCGCGGGATTGCACCACATCTGTCCGATTCCCAACTTCGTTCGAATCGACTATGGATGGCTTTGCAACGCCAAGGTACCACGCTTTGCCACCAACGGAGCCAAGGCATTGAGTTACACTTGCATGGTGCGTGATCGTGGAGAACTTGAGAACCCTGTCCTTGAGGTTCATGATATAAAACCTGGAAGGAAAAACCATTTTCTTTACAACCTCGATGGTCTGTTTAAATAAAAGAAAGCTGATGACAGATTCTTGTCCGAAATGAAGCCTGGCTTTCAATGGCAACTAAAGTGCAATGGCACGACAAAGATATAAGACATACGAATGGGGAGTTCAGTGATTCTACGCTAATGCTACCATAACACGGAAGGGCCAGAATTCAACAAACAATCAGACGTTGAAACTACTCTCTAAGAATGGAGTCCCCAAGCATTACTTTCCGATAATCGATTACTTATCGAATTGTCATATGATCCTTGTACGGAGATGGTTCTTAGTAAAGGATTCAATCAACTCAAGATCATCTTAGTCGTCCTAGGGTTCATAATTGACACGAATACAGAGACACATCAAAACTAACGTTGGAGCTGTTTGACAGTCACGACGAATCATTAAGGTAGGTAAAAGGATAGCACTGTCTGATAATAATATATCCAGTTTGGGACACAATCGAGGCTCACATAGAAGTAACTGGCACGAAACTGATTGAGATAACAGAAGAAAAAGGACCTGGGAATGCCACGTGTCAGGTCGAGCTGCGCGTCATTTGGTCCGTACTCATCGCCGTCGTCACTCGATTCGATTACTTGTCCGAATTCTATGAAGCTGTCGGGAGAAGCTTCGATGGGCTCGAGCTTAATCACCTTCGTCGGCGAAGAAGACGACGCCACCGTTTTGGCCGCCATCCGAGGTGAAATATTTGATACCAGCTTAAGATGGAAACGCCAGGACTACCGACGATTTCAAGCACCTACTAATCAAGAGTCGCAAGATACGTTTTTCTCTGTTATTCACGCTTTATTGTCTGTCTTTATATTGAGAAGCACTTTACGTTTTGGGGGATATTCAAGAAATGAACCCTGCGAATGTAACGAACTCCATCGTTCCCTCTCTTCTGTTTTCTCTGTTTTTCTTTGTAACAATTTCTGCAAGTCGAAATTCAGAACTGATTCTCTCATTCAAGGTTCTCAATTCGATTTGAATTCCTTTTCCCGATTAGAGCGCGTATCAAATTGGTATCAGAGCATCGATCCAGCTTGAAAAGTCTCAATGGCAGAAGGAACACGCACCGCTGAGCTGCGTAAAGAGATGGAGCTGTTCCGTGATAAGGTGAACGCGGACAATGCTTCTATCAATGAGCAATTGGCTTCCCTGCGACAGATGATTGCAGCGATTGCGATCAATTCATCTGGTGAAAACTCGAACGGTGGGGGTAATAGCGACAATCCCAACGGCAGGGGTAGTGGCGGAGTGAATGAAGATCCCCAGCGATCGAGCTATCAATTTCCGACTAGGTGTTCGAGCATCGAATTCCCAAAGTTCGACGGGGAGGATCTCCGAGGTTGGATCTACAAGTGTGAACAATTTTTTGAGGTGGATGAAACGCCAACAGAGGCCAAGGTGAGGATGGCTGCGGTTCATTTGGAAGGTCGAGCCCTTCAATGGCATCAGGTATTCATGAAAACTCGTCTCACTAGAGAACTTCCCCGATGGCCGGAGTATGTGAGGGCTCTTCATAATCGCTTTGGCTTACACTCTTATGATGATCCGATGAGTGAACTAGTGAATCTTAAACAGACTAATTCGGTTCAGGAGTATTTGGAAAGATTTGAAGAGTTGATGAATTGTGTTGAACTTACTGAGCAATATGCAATGAGTTGCTTTTTGGGTGGTTTGAGATCGGAAATATCAGTGGCGGTGAGGATGTTTCGGCCTAAAACCTTGCCAGAAGCGGTGGGTCTTGCCAAACTCCAAGAGCAAGCTAATGGTCTAGCTACCAAGGAGGTGTCGGCTGCGACTTCTTTTGGAGGAGGTATGAGGTCTAACACCCCTAGAACTCCCTTCATTCCAAATGCGGGCACTTCGAGCAGAATTATGGGCCAGAATTCAGTTAATCCGACCTCATCATCTGGGGCATCTGCATCTTTTCCCACGACAGCTCACACTGTGGTGAAGGGAAACAATCAACCCATCACTCCCTCTAGAAGGTTATCCCCGCAAGAAATGGATGACAAAAGAGCAAAAGGGCTGTGCTTTTGGTGCGATGAGCGATTTACAGCTGGTCATAAATGTGCAAAAAGAAGACAAATATATTTGATGGAAACTATGGGCGAAGAGGAAGGCCAAGTGAAGGGACATACGCTTGATTCCGAAAAATCTGCAGAGGAGGAAGAAAGGCTGGAAACTGAGGAGAGTCCTTGGATCAATTATCAAGTTTCTATGCATGCAATGACAGGGGTGCATGACTATAGTACCATGAGGGTTACGGGAAATGTTAATGGGAAACCATTACATGTGTTGATAGACACGGGGAGTACCCATAATTTTTTGGACTTAGAATGGGCCAAGAAGTGTGGGTGCAGCTTGGAGCAAACTAATCCCTTACCTGTGGCAGTAGCGGATGGGAGTAAACTCTATAGCTCATCGATGTGTAAGGGGTTCAAATGGAAGATGCAAGGAACCCAGTTCGTGGCGGATATGATGATTTTGCCATTAGGAGGGTGTGATATGGTATTGGGTGTGCAATGGTTGATCACCTTGGGGAGCATAACTTGGAATTTCAATCAACTCCAAATGGAATTTCAGATGGAAGGGAAGAAGGTGTTGTTGAGGGGGCTACAACCTGCTAAGGTTAAGATGATTACCAGCAAGAAGATGAATAGGCTATCTCAACCTGTCCAACTATCAATGCTGCAGATGATGATTGTACAAGAAGAAAACCAATTCAATGCTCAAATAGGGCTGATTGATAAAGGAGGAACAGATGAATTGCAGCTCCCAGACGGATGCAAGAGACACCCCACTTTTCATGTTTCTCAGCTCAAGAAACGCATAGGGTCGGCTCAGCGAAAAGCACTTGGGAGGACTGGTTCATGTTACAGCAGTGTTTCCCGGCGTTTATCAACTCTTGTGGACAAGAGTTGTTTTAAGGAGGGAAGAATGATACCAGCTTAAGATGGAAACGCCAGGACTACCGACGATTTCAAGCACCTACTAATCAAGAGTCGCAAGATACGTTTTTCTCTGTTATTCACGCTTTATTGTCTGTCTTTATATTGAGAAGCACTTTACGTTTTGGGGGATATTCAAGAAATGAACCCTGCGAATGTAACGAACTCCATCGTTCCCTCTCTTCTGTTTTCTCTGTTTTTCTTTGTAACAATTTCTGCAAGTCGAAATTCAGAACTGATTCTCTCATTCAAGGTTCTCAATTCGATTTGAATTCCTTTTCCCGATTAGAGCGCGTATCAAATTGGTATCAGAGCATCGATCCAGCTTGAAAAGTCTCAATGGCAGAAGGAACACGCACCGCTGAGCTGCGTAAAGAGATGGAGCTGTTCCGTGATAAGGTGAACGCGGACAATGCTTCTATCAATGAGCAATTGGCTTCCCTGCGACAGATGATTGCAGCGATTGCGATCAATTCATCTGGTGAAAACTCGAACGGTGGGGGTAATAGCGACAATCCCAACGGCAGGGGTAGTGGCGGAGTGAATGAAGATCCCCAGCGATCGAGCTATCAATTTCCGACTAGGTGTTCGAGCATCGAATTCCCAAAGTTCGACGGGGAGGATCTCCGAGGTTGGATCTACAAGTGTGAACAATTTTTTGAGGTGGATGAAACGCCAACAGAGGCCAAGGTGAGGATGGCTGCGGTTCATTTGGAAGGTCGAGCCCTTCAATGGCATCAGGTATTCATGAAAACTCGTCTCACTAGAGAACTTCCCCGATGGCCGGAGTATGTGAGGGCTCTTCATAATCGCTTTGGCTTACACTCTTATGATGATCCGATGAGTGAACTAGTGAATCTTAAACAGACTAATTCGGTTCAGGAGTATTTGGAAAGATTTGAAGAGTTGATGAATTGTGTTGAACTTACTGAGCAATATGCAATGAGTTGCTTTTTGGGTGGTTTGAGATCGGAAATATCAGTGGCGGTGAGGATGTTTCGGCCTAAAACCTTGCCAGAAGCGGTGGGTCTTGCCAAACTCCAAGAGCAAGCTAATGGTCTAGCTACCAAGGAGGTGTCGGCTGCGACTTCTTTTGGAGGAGGTATGAGGTCTAACACCCCTAGAACTCCCTTCATTCCAAATGCGGGCACTTCGAGCAGAATTATGGGCCAGAATTCAGTTAATCCGACCTCATCATCTGGGGCATCTGCATCTTTTCCCACGACAGCTCACACTGTGGTGAAGGGAAACAATCAACCCATCACTCCTCTAGAAGGTTATCCCCGCAAGAAATGGATGACAAAAGAGCAAAAGGGCTGTGCTTTTGGTGCGATGAGCGATTTACAGCTGGTCATAAATGTGCAAAAAGAAGACAAATATATTTGATGGAAACTATGGGCGAAGAGGAAGGCCAAGTGAAGGGACATACGCTTGATTCCGAAAAATCTGCAGAGGAGGAAGAAAGGCTGGAAACTGAGGAGAGTCCTTGGATCAATTATCAAGTTTCTATGCATGCAATGACAGGGGTGCATGACTATAGTACCATGAGGGTTACGGGAAATGTTAATGGGAAACCATTACATGTGTTGATAGACACGGGGAGTACCCATAATTTTTTGGACTTAGAATGGGCCAAGAAGTGTGGGTGCAGCTTGGAGCAAACTAATCCCTTACCTGTGGCAGTAGCGGATGGGAGTAAACTCTATAGCTCATCGATGTGTAAGGGGTTCAAATGGAAGATGCAAGGAACCCAGTTCGTGGCGGATATGATGATTTTGCCATTAGGAGGGTGTGATATGGTATTGGGTGTGCAATGGTTGATCACCTTGGGGAGCATAACTTGGAATTTCAATCAACTCCAAATGGAATTTCAGATGGAAGGGAAGAAGGTGTTGTTGAGGGGGCTACAACCTGCTAAGGTTAAGATGATTACCAGCAAGAAGATGAATAGGCTATCTCAACCTGTCCAACTATCAATGCTGCAGATGATGATTGTACAAGAAGAAAACCAATTCAATGCTCAAATAGGGCTGATTGATAAAGGAGGAACAGATGAATTGCAGCTCCCAGACGGATGCAAGAGACACCCCACTTTTCATGTTTCTCAGCTCAAGAAACGCATAGGGTCGGCTCAGCGAAAAGCACTTGGGAGGACTGGTTCATGTTACAGCAGTGTTTCCCGGCGTTTATCAACTCTTGTGGACAAGAGTTGTTTTAAGGAGGGAAGAACGATACCAGCTTAAGATGGAAACGCCAGGACTACCGACGATTTCAAGCACCTACTAATCAAGAGTCGCAAGATACGTTTTTCTCTGTTATTCACGCTTTATTGTCTGTCTTTATATTGAGAAGCACTTTACGTTTTGGGGGATATTCAAGAAATGAACCCTGCGAATGTAACGAACTCCATCGTTCCCTCTCTTCTGTTTTCTCTGTTTTTCTTTGTAACAATTTCTGCAAGTCGAAATTCAGAACTGATTCTCTCATTCAAGGTTCTCAATTCGATTTGAATTCCTTTTCCCGATTAGAGCGCGTATCAAATTGGTATCAGAGCATCGATCCAGCTTGAAAAGTCTCAATGGCAGAAGGAACACGCACCGCTGAGCTGCGTAAAGAGATGGAGCTGTTCCGTGATAAGGTGAACGCGGACAATGCTTCTATCAATGAGCAATTGGCTTCCCTGCGACAGATGATTGCAGCGATTGCGATCAATTCATCTGGTGAAAACTCGAACGGTGGGGGTAATAGCGACAATCCCAACGGCAGGGGTAGTGGCGGAGTGAATGAAGATCCCCAGCGATCGAGCTATCAATTTCCGACTAGGTGTTCGAGCATCGAATTCCCAAAGTTCGACGGGGAGGATCTCCGAGGTTGGATCTACAAGTGTGAACAATTTTTTGAGGTGGATGAAACGCCAACAGAGGCCAAGGTGAGGATGGCTGCGGTTCATTTGGAAGGTCGAGCCCTTCAATGGCATCAGGTATTCATGAAAACTCGTCTCACTAGAGAACTTCCCCGATGGCCGGAGTATGTGAGGGCTCTTCATAATCGCTTTGGCTTACACTCTTATGATGATCCGATGAGTGAACTAGTGAATCTTAAACAGACTAATTCGGTTCAGGAGTATTTGGAAAGATTTGAAGAGTTGATGAATTGTGTTGAACTTACTGAGCAATATGCAATGAGTTGCTTTTTGGGTGGTTTGAGATCGGAAATATCAGTGGCGGTGAGGATGTTTCGGCCTAAAACCTTGCCAGAAGCGGTGGGTCTTGCCAAACTCCAAGAGCAAGCTAATGGTCTAGCTACCAAGGAGGTGTCGGCTGCGACTTCTTTTGGAGGAGGTATGAGGTCTAACACCCCTAGAACTCCCTTCATTCCAAATGCGGGCACTTCGAGCAGAATTATGGGCCAGAATTCAGTTAATCCGACCTCATCATCTGGGGCATCTGCATCTTTTCCCACGACAGCTCACACTGTGGTGAAGGGAAACAATCAACCCATCACTCCCTCTAGAAGGTTATCCCCGCAAGAAATGGATGACAAAAGAGCAAAAGGGCTGTGCTTTTGGTGCGATGAGCGATTTACAGCTGGTCATAAATGTGCAAAAAGAAGACAAATATATTTGATGGAAACTATGGGCGAAGAGGAAGGCCAAGTGAAGGGACATACGCTTGATTCCGAAAAATCTGCAGAGGAGGAAGAAAGGCTGGAAACTGAGGAGAGTCCTTGGATCAATTATCAAGTTTCTATGCATGCAATGACAGGGGTGCATGACTATAGTACCATGAGGGTTACGGGAAATGTTAATGGGAAACCATTACATGTGTTGATAGACACGGGGAGTACCCATAATTTTTTGGACTTAGAATGGGCCAAGAAGTGTGGGTGCAGCTTGGAGCAAACTAATCCCTTACCTGTGGCAGTAGCGGATGGGAGTAAACTCTATAGCTCATCGATGTGTAAGGGGTTCAAATGGAAGATGCAAGGAACCCAGTTCGTGGCGGATATGATGATTTTGCCATTAGGAGGGTGTGATATGGTATTGGGTGTGCAATGGTTGATCACCTTGGGGAGCATAACTTGGAATTTCAATCAACTCCAAATGGAATTTCAGATGGAAGGGAAGAAGGTGTTGTTGAGGGGGCTACAACCTGCTAAGGTTAAGATGATTACCAGCAAGAAGATGAATAGGCTATCTCAACCTGTCCAACTATCAATGCTGCAGATGATGATTGTACAAGAAGAAAACCAATTCAATGCTCAAATAGGGCTGATTGATAAAGGAGGAACAGATGAATTGCAGCTCCCAGACGGATGCAAGAGACACCCCACTTTTCATGTTTCTCAGCTCAAGAAACGCATAGGGTCGGCTCAGCGAAAAGCACTTGGGAGGACTGGTTCATGTTACAGCAGTGTTTCCCGGCGTTTATCAACTCTTGTGGACAAGAGTTGTTTTAAGGAGGGAAGAATGATACCAGCTTAAGATGGAAACGCCAGGACTACCGACGATTTCAAGCACCTACTAATCAAGAGTCGCAAGATACGTTTTTCTCTGTTATTCACGCTTTATTGTCTGTCTTTATATTGAGAAGCACTTTACGTTTTGGGGGATATTCAAGAAATGAACCCTGCGAATGTAACGAACTCCATCGTTCCCTCTCTTCTGTTTTCTCTGTTTTTCTTTGTAACAATTTCTGCAAGTCGAAATTCAGAACTGATTCTCTCATTCAAGGTTCTCAATTCGATTTGAATTCCTTTTCCCGATTAGAGCGCGTATCAATATTACAGATTTGCGAGGAGATTTTCCGATTGCCGCGAAAGATAAGGAAGCTGAGATTTGGACAGATTCTTAAGGTGGACATTTATTCTACACTTGGAACTAATTTTGCTTTCTTGTACGGAGCCCAACCCAATTTTTTCACACCCAATGGAGATTTTCTTGTAATTTTTGGAAGAAAAAAAATTGTATATTACTAGACAATTAGCTTCTAAAAACTAAAGTTAATTTTCAATCGAAACTATAAGGAGATAAATTCATTTCTTTATTAATAATACGAGCATATATCTCCGATCCGACTGTTGAGTTGACTCTTGTTTTGACTATTTGTCCTAATGACTAGCGACAAAAGGCATATTAGTGCCGACTCATCCATTATCTTTAGTACTTTAAGGTTTTTTTGTATGAAGTGTTCATTAAATGATTTGATGGAGTTAAGAAGTAAAAAAAATTTTGTGACATGGTAGTGTAATATTCGATTTTTATCACATGCTAAGACACGTTGAATTGAATGACTCCTAACTCCTCCATTTTGCACATTGCTGACTCAGTTTGGACAGTGACGTGTTGCTCTATCCATTCAAAGTTAACTCCCCAATGTATATATATCACCATAACTAATTAAAAAAAACAATATCCGACTTTATTTTAGCTGTAATGATCAGAATGAAAACATAAAGAAGATGTTGCATCTTAGGTCATCATGATAATATAAAATAAAAAATTACATACCGGAATAACGACTCCAAATATGTATATACATTAATATTAGAGAATAATGATAACTAAAAAAGAAAAATATGTTGGTAACCCTAGCTAGGTAGGCAGGTGATTCCCACTAATCTCTCTCTATAAAAAAAGAAAAACAAGCAGTCATCTCTCTCTCTCCTCTCTCTTACCACTTCACACCATTAATACAATTCGCCATTGTTAATTCAAGAATAAGCTTTTATTTGATTTATTACAAACAAGCTCATCGATGGCTATGGCGGAATCAGAACCACGGTGCTATCCAAGAACCGCTTCCTTGTTCTCGTCGTCGCCGTCAACAGCGACTTATCGGCACCATAGAAGAAGATGTTCGTTCGCAAGAAAATTCGCAGCACTTGTGAGGGAGCAAAGGGCAAGGTTTTATATCTTTCGCAAGTGCGTTGCTATGCTTATCTGCTTTCGTGATAAGTTCACTGATGATGATGATTCTTCTTGAATTTGAAGGTGTTTGCGTTTACTGAAAATGAATGAACCTTTTTCCTTTCTAAGAGATTGATGATGAATTTCAGTTCAAGCAAGCGTCCGAGGAGGAAGAGATGTATATAGACATGTCTTGTTGTTTTCTTTTTTTTTTTCGCTGTGTTAATATTGCTTCAATTCGTGTTATTTTTGGGTATGTTTGGTAATGATTGTGGATGATCTAAAATTCCTGCAGATGATGATTGGAATCGTCATTGCTTGACAAAAACCTAGAGGTTCTATAATTTAAATAAATAAATAAATATCAATGAGATAGTTCTGCATATGATTGCTTTTAATTAGTCAAAAAAAAAAGAAGAGGAAATTAAGATAATATTAATTCAATCCTACGATGATCATATGAACATGTGACATTCATTGCAACTCACGAAGTGAGTTCACATGAATGTCTCAACTCTAACGTCACAATTTAATCATCTTATCAGTGAAGTGTCCCTTTCAGCTGCTCATTGTCTACGAGTCTTTGATTCCATTTCTTTTTCTTGATATATTATTAAAATTCGACAATTAATCAATTATTCTTAAAACGTATGGTTTGATTGAAGGTAGTTACGCAGTAAGCCAGTAAACAGATAAATAGAGTCCAATTCTGTCAAATATTTAGTACACTAAATAATATCGACTCCTAAACCGAGGTTAATGCCACATAGAATTTACAACTCAGTAACTCACATATACATACACATAATAATAAATCCATATAATCTAACGCTTCGAATATTCGAAGAACCCAAAACCATGTAAGAAGCATCTTCGTTCTCGCGCCGAGTCGCTTGGAACTTGCAGACGGGGCAAGTCCCCTGTTGACGAAGCCATGGATCTATGCAGTTCACATGAAACTACAAAACACACAAAAAAAAAAAAGAATAAATAAAAGTGAATTGAACAACAAAATAAAAGAAATGAAAACTAAAAAAAAGGCGAAAAATGCCTGGTGCAAGCAAGGCAACGTTCGAATACGTTCTCCAACGCTAACTTGCTCCAAGCACACGCTACAAGTCAGATCATCGTCCGAACCCTTGTCGTCGTTAGCTCGTTTTTCATCATCAACAGCGTCTTTCTTCTTCTGCACACAATGCGATGATAACAATTGAAGCTAAGATAGACATAACCATTGTGAGGTTTTACAATCTATAAACCAAATTAACCTCGGTTGAGGACGAAGATGAAGCTTGTTGCTTTGATGGCCCCACACTGTAAGAATGATAATACTCTCAGGCAACTTAAAAAGATATCTATACATATATATATGCATAAAGAAGACTACTAAACCTTTGGGGTGCAGCAACTTTATACTTGTGGACAGGGAGAGCACTGATCTCTTCATCAGTCATAGAAGCTGAGGGAACATTATCAGCATCAAGGGCTCGCAAAGTCTCATAATCTGCATCACAAAAATAGAATATGATGATGGTAGATTTGAAATCTGAAAATCAGATATAAAGAAAAAAAAAGGGGAGGAAGAATAGGAAAGTTACCCAAGTCATCGAATTCTCGATCGAGGAGGGCGAGCTGGAGCCTCAGGCCTTGCAACCTTCCTCGGCTGGTGAGAGCTATGGAGGGTGGCATGTGAAGCCTTAGCTCGGTGCTGAGTAGGCCACTAGCTGCAACTGCATGTGCCTGCGCCTGAGCTTGAAGTTGCTGACATGTTGCGTACATTCTCAGGGTAGTTGCGGTTAGAAAGACGCCAAGAACTAGCCATAGCTGACATGTATTATAATGAAATTCAGACAAATAAGCACGAGTTTGGATTGCATACAAGCTGGTAAAAGATTGTAATGTAAGGGATATTCTGGCATTACCAGAAAATTAGGGGACATTTGATGGGAGTTTAAGATCATAAAGAGCAGTAACACTGCAATAACAAAAAATTCGAATGTAAACAATCAACGTATAGCAAGTCTGCATCAAAATGTTGGAATGATTGATGTTATTGCATAGGAAGTCTTTACCTGTCACGAGGAAGGCAAGGGAATTCGAATTGACGGGTCGAGCCGTATGGATACGCTGCTGAGCAGAGACATACATACAAACAGTCAAGTGTTAATGTAAAATTAGAAATGACGAAATTTGCAGATATTGAAACTTTTACAGCACAGAGGATTTTTAGATGAAGCGAAGAATATTCACCACAGCGCGTCGCTCGGGTAAAAGTCCTGAGAACCCTGTCTCTATATCTCCTCGCGTTCCTCGGAAGACAAAGCTCATGATTTTGTGAGACTAACAGAATTGATCAGCTAGCAAAAAAGGGTAATAAACATCTTTTCATGCCACAAAATGAAATAAAGAAAACCAACCAACCAATTGATATCAACCAAGCTTCTTGACTCATGCAAAGTTATCCCCAATTCTTGCAAGATTATGATCTAAACCAACCAAGCCTCTGAGTTCGATAGAAGGAAAAAAGAAATCCAAGCTCGCTATAGAATCTCACGGGTATATTTAGCCCTTGCCACCGAATGAATGTTTATATGCTACGGCAAATTCCCAAGCTTCTTGACTCATGCAAAGTTATCCCCAATTCTCATTGCAATTTATGTTGATTAAGTCTCTAATTTTCAGCTACAAATGAATCATTAGCAATTTGAGAAACTACAGCTCAGATAAATGGGCAAAAAAGGAAAAAAAAAATTAATGCAGTCCACAAAATCATTTCTGATGGCTAAATAGTTCGAGAAGGAAAATTTGAGAAAACCCACTTCAATCGATAAAATCCAGGAAATCATCGATTAACAGAACGGAAAGCAGTAATTGCATTTTCCATAAGCAAATGAGGTAAAAAAGGATTCAACTTACAGTGACTGAGTTTCAGCTAAGATCGATCTGAAAATTAACGAGAACTTTCTAGCTGAAACTAGTTCCAAGAACGGTGCCAGAGAAGACGAAACGCATCGAGCGAGTCCTCTTTTTTTTTTTTTTTTTCTTTATTCGTTTAACTTCTAAATTTGGAAATCAGAGAAGCCCAAGCATTTTGTAATTTTGTGACACGAAAAAAAATCGAATTAACTTGTCCTAAATGGCGTTGGGTTTTCACTTAGTATTGGCCCATTTCAGGCCCTATGTGATAATCCAGAAATCACTTTTTTTTTTAATTATCTATTTTGGCAACCATCCGTAAAAAGCGTATTTCTATGTTAATTTTCTCGAACCAAATATTATGTAAATTAATAAGATTTCTTAGTTGTATATTCATGATATTACTTGTACAGTAGACTTCACTTGCAGCAATAAGTTAATTAGGGTGTGTTAAAACTTAAAATTGGTGAAAACAATAAGAAAAAAGAATCAGGCGCGTGGACGGCAGCTTCGAACGTAAGCTGTTTGCGCGTGGGCACATAAGTCTGACCCACCACCACTTTGAGATATTACCAACATTAGACATCTCACACTCGAGTTAATTACAAATCTAGGCATTTGACTGAGTGTCAATTACAAATATAGGCACTGTGTGAAAACAGTTACAAAAATAGGCATTACTTTATATTATTTTCTCTTTTTGAATTAATTTTATTATCTGTAAAATTTTATTACAAAAATAGGCATTACCTTATATTATTTTCTCTTTTTGAATTAATTTTATTATCTGTACAATTTTATTACAAAAATAGGCATCTTTTTATTTTATTTGTTAATAAATTAATTATATAATCAAATTTAAAATAAAATAACATAGAAATTAACCAATTGATCCACATAAAATGGATTGTCGAACAAAAGATTCACATAAGCGACATAAATATAGTTGCACAATTTTAAAATTAGAACTAGGGTAATCACCACTTAAAATTTATTCCCTGAAGAAATTTTTTTATGGAATTTTTTGATCGGCGTGGTTGTGTTGATGGCCCCGGAACATCCCATCCCCGAGGTGGCTCCTGAACCGATGATCGATGATGTTGGTTTGCACTGTCATTTAAATATGAGTTGGGCATATCCACACTTCTACGATGGAATTGAGGTGGACTTTGTGGCATATTCTGATATGGTGACATGTCTTCACGCTCTCTTCCCTTAGATGTCCGTCTCCTTCGTCCCCTATCCATTCCCATTGTAAACCTTGTAGTGCGAGTGCGTCCAGGGCGTGCCATTTTCTTTCTAGTTGGATCATGCACAAGCTTAAAGGGGGGTTGTACCCACTGGTCCTCGGGGCTTAATGGCTTAAACTGCTCTTGATAGGTTGAAACTTGTTGATCTAGTTTGTATATGGGATCAACAAAATCGCTAGGATCAACCCCTAAAATTTTACAAGCCTATATGACAAAATCAAAATTGAATTTAGAAAATAAAAAATTTATATTATTGGAAGATAGCGTACATCAATTGTTTACCAGTAAATTACCTGTTGTGCATGCGAGCACGGGATTCCAAAATTCTGCCACTTTCTACAATCACAAGTTCCCTCGCGAACCCGAACGACATACGTTTTGAATGTCCATTTTGTTTGGTACGTGTTACAACACGTACCACCATCTGTAAGTGGTCATATATCTGAACATGTGTATGTAATGTTCGTCTATCCCAATGATAGAAAAGTTTGCTCGGTTGACCAGCATATATCAAGTTTTGCTCCTTTTGTTTTAGGGCATCGCCTAATCGATCACAAAAATATCTTTGGCACCTCGCAAATGTTGCCTAAATTATGAGTAAGAATTGTTAGTCCTAAATTATAACTTTTTTTTCATGAAATGATTTATGGAAACCTGCGCCAAGGCCGTGATCGGTAGATGTCGAGCTCCATGAAGTACGCCATTCATACCTTCAACTTGATTTGTCGTCATTGTTCCATACCTAAAACATCCAAATTTAAATAAATATTAGACTCTAAATATTTGGAAACATTTTTTTGCTAAAATACGTCTTTACCTTCTTCCGCCGTCATGTGAGAGCGTCCAAAGTTCAGGAGGTATTTTTTCCAAATATGCCCAAGCGCCTTCATTGTGGGCCTTGAGTTGCTCCATATACTCTCGGAATTTGGCAACCGAAGACGCATTACCTGCACTCCAACACAAAGATTTCACCATACCAGTTTTGTATTTGTCATATACATTTTGTCGAAGGTGGCGTAGGCAATGTCGATGGCATCCTCCCCCTGCTCGATTGAAGGCGGGAACTGTTCTTGCAGCCTTGAGGATTGATGGGCACCTATCCGATATTAGGCATGTTCCTTTGTTCATCACCACATGACGAGCTAGTAGTTTGATAAACCATAACCATGATTCATCATTTTCTCCATTGACGACTGCAAAAGCGAGAGGAACTAAGTAGCCACTAGCATCAATTGTGACTGCAATCAACATTTTATGGTCATATTTGGAGTATAGATGAGTGCCGTCAACGGTTATAACAGGACGACACGCCTGATATGCTTGAATGCATGGCCCGAATGCCCAAAAAACAAAGTGCAGCATGTCATTGGGCTTGTTTAAGTATGTCACAATTGTCCCAGGATTACGAATCTGGACCTCTTGGAGAAAAGTGGGGAGCTTTGGCACTGAATCCTCCCAAGTCCCGTAGATGATTTCGAAGCCCCTTCGCATCCCACGCCATGCTCGTTGGTAAGGAATCATGAAGCCAGTGTTCTTCTTTATAGTGGATCTAATAGTCTTCACCGATGTTCGAACTTCCTCCTCAAGATACGACACTGCCACTTTTGCTATATATTCTGTTGTGATATTTCGATGATCGAATGCTCGTGGTCCAAGACGTCGGCATGTGTGTGGCTCTACAATCTTACTTAGCTTCCATACCATGTATTTCGTATAATAACCGGCCCGTATCCTCCATTGGCAATTCTGGGTATTATGATTCACGCAACGTAGCTCAAGATGTGTTTTGTCGCTGTCTGTTGTAACGAACTCTCGGCCGATCTTCAGAGCATAGTCTGTTAAAGCTAAACGAACGGATTCTTTGTCCTTGAATTCCTGTCCTTTTATGAATGGGCAAGGTGGTATTTCGTCATCAATCATTCCCACTAGTGCATCATTAACGTTTCCTACAAATCCGTTCGGATTCCAATACTCTTGTTGCGTGGTTCTTATTGTTGGTTCAGCCTCTTCGTCCATTTCTGTAGTGGCTTCCTCCCCTTGAACATCGTAGTCGTTTTCACGATCAACATAACTGTCTACCATTGGATCATTAACATGACATTCATCTTCTCCCATCTCTTCATTTGAATCTTCGTTGTTAGCGACTTCAGGCTCGATCGTCTGATGTGTGGTGTCATCAAAAAACCCAAACTCGTATTGTTCATTCAACTCACTCTGTGCGTAACGAACTTCATTCCACGTACTACTTCCCGGCATGTTAAGATCAAAACCTCCCGTAATGATGGGTGCACCAACTTCATGGGATTCAACAAATATTTCCAAACCCATTCCGAAGTGCATGGAGTAAAAAACATAGAGCAAATCGCATTCAGACGAGATCTCCATATATCTTGGACTGTGAGGCTTTATGTTGTAATATTGTGCTGTAATTATTAACTTGTGCTCCATACGTTGTAAATTGAGCGCCACATAAAGTTGTGCCTCCAACTCCTCAAATGTTGTTGAACGACTAATTTCAAAATATGCAGTCGGCTCCATGTCATAAACACGATAACCGTTGTGGTTAGTGTTTATGATCCCTCCATAGAAGACCTTTGCCATACACACTTCGAATGCCATCTTGAAATAATAATAAAAGATATATGATATGAGATGTGTAAAGGAGATCCCATTCAGTGTAGTACTAGTGAAATTAGTGGATGATACTTTATGAAATAAGTGGAGGATTGGACATCGTTGGTTGTCCCTTTTCAATGCTCACCTACTCCAACATTCTTTCATTGTTCCAATTAATTCAAAAAACCATATACTTTCATTTTTATGGTTCCGTCGTTTTCAATATATCAAAACTATATATTTACTTTTCCTATGAGGTCATTTTCAATAACATCGAAAAACCATATGACCAAGTTTCATTCGTTTTCAATGTATCAAAACTATATATTTACTTTTCCTATGAGGTCATTTTCAATAAAATCGAAAAACCATATGACAAGTTCCAAAAATGAAAGGTTTAATGGATGTGTTCTGGGTCGTCACTGACTTCGAAAATGAATAGTTGGTCAATAATTCCTAGCAGCATATGGAAAAAAAGAGTAAATTTCTATACGGTTTCTGCCATCATACGTCAGTGAACTTTTGACAATTAAAAATTAATAAAATATAACCAGCAATAAAAATAAATATGAAATATAATGTAAAAAAAATTATGCCTATATTTGTAGTAGTTTACACACAGTGCCTACTTTTGTAAACTACATTAAAAAAGATGCCTACAAATGTAAATGACCCCACTCGCACTCAGTACTACGTGTCTTAGCCTTTATTGCAATGTTAACTGGCACTTCCCCATCTCACGCGCTCCTCTCGAAAGTAAATTGCTTTACACGCGCCTCAGTAATGCGTGATGAAAAAACGCCAAAGACCCCCCACACCACGATGCCGACACGTGTCTTGAATCCCCTCAATCGACAAACGACCTAATAAACAATGACAAGCGCACATGCGTGTCGCAAAATCAAAGTCTCTCTCTCTCTCTCTCTCTCTCTCTCTCTCTCTCTCTCTTCTGTTGTGAATCTGTAATTGGCACACGTATAATATACCCTTCAAAACGTGTTAAGTTCTTACCACCAACGACAGATTAAAATTCAACGGCTGAGATTAGAATGATAGAAATATACATTTCACCCTTATAACCCCTGCCCGATACGACGACGGTCAGCTGCCCGTGCCACGTAACCCATCATCTACCACCCTCCTCCTTCTGTTCCTCAATATATTCCTCACTTTTCACTGTCCTCTAAATCTTTATAAACTTTCTCCTTCTTCTTCTTCCTTGTGATTTAATATACTAATAATATATTTATATATATATCTAAAGAAGGACTGTTTCTTTATTGTAGAAGAGTACTAGAGTCTTTTTTTTGGAAGCTTTAGCATCAGCTGAATTGAATCGATGGCGGGCATGTGCTGTAGGGTTAACAGCGTTGGGGAAACGGAGGCCAGTGCGCCAGTTGAGCCCAGTTCGAAATCAGCGAGGAGGAGAAGGATGGAAATTCACCGCTTCAACTTCGCGCCGACAGATTCTGCGGTTGCGCCGCCGAGCGACGGTGGAACAATCAAGCGCCGGAAGATGGACTCTCCCGCTGCGGCACCTCCGAAGCCGAAATACATCTGCAGCGGTGAGGTTGTGAAGGAGAAGCAGAAGGATCTCGATAGCGACGAATTGGTGTGTCCGGAAACGGCGTCGCCGGCGCGTGTATCTTCGGAAACGGCCTCGGAAGTTGAATCTGCTGACCCTGCGGCGGTTGAGTGCCCGAAGTTTGGCGTGACCTCGGTTTGTGGGCGGAGAAGGGATATGGAAGACGCCGTTGCGATTCATCCTTCGTTTTGCGGCGGTGTATCGACTGGGATGCACTTCTTCGGAGTTTACGACGGCCATGGTTGCTCACATGTAAGAACGACAAAGATCTCAGCAGTGAAATCATTTTTGTAACCGAAGACTCGGACGTTGTAATTATAAAATCGGTTCGATTCTTGTTTCCTAGGTCGCCACACGATGCAAAGAGAGGATGCACGAGATAGTCAGAGACGAGTACGAGCAACGAGGACGCCAAGAATCCTCGTCGTGGGAAGGCACCTTGTCGGAAAGCTTCACGAGAATGGATCGTGAAGTTGCCGCCTGGACCAGCAACATCGGCGGTGCCGACGGCGTTTCAAGGGACGGCGAGCCCACGTCGGCATGCCGCTGCGAGCTTCGGACGCCGCAGTGCGACGCCGTGGGGTCTACGGCGGTGGTAGCCGTCGTGACACCTGATAAGATCATTGTTTCTAACTGCGGCGACTCTAGGGCCGTGCTATGTCGCAACGGCGTGGCCGTTCCTCTCTCACAAGATCGATCATAAGGTGGGATTTTCATTGTTTATTTAATCATCTAGTGTGTATTGTTGTCCGATCTTGACCTGAAATCTGAACTAACGTGTTGTTTTTCCAGCCGGATCGACCCGACGAGCTGAATCGGATACAAGAAGCGGGCGGGCGGGTCATTTACTGGGATGGGCCGAGAGTTCTCGGAGTCTTAGCCATGTCTAGGGCTATTGGTAAGTTCTTAAATAGGATCTTTTGACAGAGAGGATTCAAGAACTGATTTTCACATGTAATAAAACTTGGCTGTTGTGTGATTTTCTTCAGGCGACAATTATCTGAAGCCGTACGTAATATCGGACCCTGAAGTGACGGTCACGCGCCGGACGTACGAAGACGAATGTCTGATCCTCGCCAGCGACGGCCTGTGGGACGTGGTGTCGAACGACACCGCGTGCGGCGTGGCGCGCATGTGCATACAGTCGCGGAAACCGCCGTCGCCGGCCGGTTCTCCGGGAAGCGACGTGACGGTGGATGACGCCGGCGAGAGTTCCGACAAGGCGTGTTCGGACGCGTCGATGCTTCTCACCAAGCTGGCATTGGCTCGCCACAGCGTCGACAACGTCAGCGTCGTCGTTGTGGATCTGAGGAGGACGCCGTGAAGAATTGTTGGGTCCACGGAAATTAATCCCTTACGTTATCTTTTTTTTTTTCGGATTTTAATTAGGAAGAGAGACTTTAAGATCGGAGAAGGTAATTAGGAAAAGAAAGGCTGTATTCTACAACCAAACATGTTATTTACACACAAAGAATGTATTATTAATCATTGTTAATTTTGATATTGTAATATTTTGATATTTAAAAGCTAGTTGAGTTAGTAATCCATGCGATTTGTGTTTATTTTCGGGGTTTTTAATAAAATAATTAAAAAAATATTAACCATTAACAAAATAATAATGAAACCAAAACCATTACTAAAATAGAGATTTTCGTATCCTATTTATACGAGTTAGTAACTCGTAATAACTGTATACGAGTTATCTGTCCAACGTGGCAAGGCATTTTAAGTAACTCGTAACTATATGTTACGAGTTACTACAACTTTTTTCTTTTTTTTTTTGTATTTTAAGTTATTTTATATATATTAAGTATCCACCGAATCATAAAATCATCATTATCTCATGTGATTTACATAACAAAAATCAACAAACGCATCTAATTTATTGTTTGCTTCGCGACGAATAAAATGATATGCATTTCTTATATTTTTCGAATATCGAAAATAAATATTTAATGATATTTAATTCCTAACTATATAAAAATAATTAAATATTTACGATATTCGAAAAATATAAGATATTCATATCATTTTAATCGTCACGAAACAAACAATAAATTAGATGCGTTTGTTGATTTTTATTATGTAAATCACATGAGATAATGATGATTTTATGATTCGGGGATTATATACTTAATACATATATAATAACTTAAAATACAAAAAAAAAAAGTTGTAGTAACTCGTAACATATAGTTACGAGTTATTAAAAATGCCATCTCATTGCCACGTTGGACAAGTAACTCGTATACTGTTATTACGAGTTACTAACTCGTATAAATAGGATACGAAAATCTCTATTTTATTAATGGTTTTAGTTTCCTGATTATTTTGTTAATGGTTTATATTTTTTTTATTATTTTATTAAAAAAGCCTTTATTTTCATTACATTAAATAAATAGAAAATAAAATAATGAAAAAACTAAATAGAAAATAAAAGAATTTTAAAACTGCTCACTAACTCTTTATTTTCATGTTAAACTTTTTAACTTATATTATTATTGTACTTTATTCATATTAAACTATTTAACTTATATTATTATTGTTATACAAATGTTATATTAAATATATATCTTACACCGTGCGGCCATAAAACTAAGTGATCTAATATTTTAAAGTATTAGGAACTTGAAATTTTCTTAAAGTAAATTAACATTATATTTAAGTTCCAAAATATCAGGACACGTGGAGCTTAATCGTGGTTACTGTCTTACGGATGCTCGAAGTATTTTATCTTTTTATTTTGGAATTATATTGGGTGGTCGGGACTTTTTATCAATTTGCTTGCATTCGCACGATAGGAATAGTATACTTATTTATTACAGATATTTTTGGTCAATGAGTGGCCCTAATTACATGCAACACAACTAATTTAGGGCTGGCGTACTTTCGAAGTATAATTACAATCAAAGTAAATTAAGAATAATAGTAAAGTAGTTCAAATGAAGATATGTTTGGGCCCCACTTGAGATACGAATCCTATTTCTACTATAAACGATTGTGACTGCACGAGTTACGCCATCAAATTATTAACAATTGAAAGCTCATTTGGTGAGGGCACAGCATAATTTCGGTGGTCCTCGTTCCACTCGATAACCAAGTCTCTCTATCAAGACTTGATTTACCATAGGATTTGGTGGACCTTTGTAAGATTGTAATCCGTGATGTTTCGTAAGCGTAATCTTCTCAAACTTCCATGTAATGATTTTTAAAAATGAAAAATATTTAATATGCAAGAAGAAATTAAAAACTCCATTTATATAACAGTTAGTTAATAAAAAGAAAAATAAAAGTATCACCCCATACTTCTGTAAACCGATATTGCAGTGCATGCATTTGCATATACGACCATAATATCTACTAAATTTTATCCCGAATTTTTATGGCCGTCCTAGCCACCAAATAAGTCAGTAATTAGACGCCACGTATTGAATATCTATATTTATTCGAAAAGTGGCACCAGAAAAGTACTTGATTCGTATGACAGGTGAAATGAACCTAATTATAAAACTATTATTTTAAAATCGATAGCAATGCGGTTTTGCGGTGCTGGGTAACTCCATACTCATATTACATAGAAATCAACAAAAGCCCACTAATTTTTATTCAAATAAAAAAAAAAATTTATTACCGCGAGATAATTAAAATGATCAAGAAAAGAGAGTAAGCTCTTCACTAATGACCATTTGAGACCTCTTTACTCAAGTCCTTGTGAGTGTATACAATGCCTTTGTCACCATTCACCACATGCCCACTGCCCCTCGCAACCCTGTAATAATATAAAACCATTTTCATAAAATTATCGAACAAATTTCATTGAATCTTTTTCAAATATAATCGCAAGTTCTTACCACCGCGTCGTAAGCAATCCTTCGACGCCGACGGGCCCACGAGCGTGGATGCGGCTCGTACTAATGCCAACCTATTCATATTTGCAAGTAACACGCTTTATTCTTTTTTTTTCTAATTAAATCGATTTTTCAGTTCGATTATCCTAAGAAAATATATATATATAAATATCGTCGTCTGACCTCAGCACCCAATCCGAAACGAAATCCATCGCTGAACCTCGTACTTGCATTGTGAAAGACGGCAGCGCTGAGAAGGGCAAACGATAACGAAGGGCGTTTATGACATTTTAATTTTCGACAAGCATTTGCGCAGATTCATCGAATGAGTACCTGTCGACACGACGCAAGAAGACTTGTGCAGCTTCAGCGTCGTCGGTTACAATACTGTCCGTGTGTGCACTGCAACGAAGGGAAAGGCGAACTTTACGTTTAAAGAGAAAAGATAAGATTAGGACATAAAAACGATTCTTGCAATAAGATAAACAGCGTGCCTTCCATGTTGATGAATGTGGTCGATGGCAGCACTGACGTCGTCCACGATTTCGACAGTACAGGCGAGGGAACTGTATTCGTGATGCAATGATTTCGCTTCTGGGATTTTTAGCAGAGAGCTCGCACGGGGCCCACCGAATATTTTTACGCCTAATACACGCACACAGTGTGTTATGTCGAGCAACTGAATAATGGGAGTTGGAATGAGGAAACACCGACCTTTGATTTGGAGTTCGGCGATTAGTTCATTTGCTAAACCGTTCTGCACTAAATCCTGGTGAAGGAGCAGCGTTTCCTAAAAGAAAGAATGAAATATTTTTCTAGCCATAAAGAGTCCATAACATAATAATGCGAAACAGGTGAATAAACGTATTTATTCAAAAAACAAACCATGGCATTGCAAGCAGCGGGATAATCTGTTTTTGCGTCGAGAACTACTTTCTTGGCCATTTCCCTGTCGGCGCACTTGTCTACATAAACATGGCAAATCCCATCTGGAAAGCGAGAAAATGAAAACATAAAAAGATTTTCAAGCTTGGGCATATTGAATTCATGATCGAGAATCTCAAGAACATCGAAATTTTACATGCTAAACATTACCAGCATGACCCAAAACAGGAATCTTTGTCGAAGACTTGATTTGGGTAACAAGTTTGTTGCTTCCTCTTGGAATCACAAGATCAATGACATCATCGAGCTACGACGATACAAAGACAAATCCCTTGTTTATAATTCAAAATTTATATATGGTGTGATGGGAACAATTATGTGTTTTAAATAACCTTGAGTAACTCAGGGATCTCTTCTCTAGAAGTCACCAATCCAATGAGTCGTGGGCCAACGCTTTCTGGAATAGCTGAAGTAATCACCTGGAAAGTCGAAAAAGAAAAGAGAAAAGTAAAGAAACTTGGGTGATGAATTTAGAGTATCATATGATTCCATGGTAACATTTATATGGCTAATTATTATTACCTTATGAAGGATTGCATTTGAACGACTAGCTTCTTTCCCTCCTTTTAACAGAAGCCCGTTCCCGCTCCGAAGAGCTAAGGAAGCAATCTGTAAGGAATCAAGAAAAAGGAAAACATATTTGAGTTAATAACTTATACGATGTAAGACATGGAAAAAAGCACAGTGAACAACGATGGAGAAAATCGAATATTTTACTTTTTAAGTTTCAACGGAATATCTACCTGAACTAGTGCATCAGGTCGAGACTCAAAGATGATCAAAAGAACGCCCAATGGAGATGACATCTTCTCCAATATGAATCCTTCTGAAAGCTGCAAAGGACATGATTGTTAGACACAGATCCTTCAAATTCTAGTTAACTTATACATTCATCATTCATGCAAAGTTCAACAAAAGTCAATAGATAAAAAAATAACAAGGAAATCATTAAAACACATCTTTCTTACCTCTGTCCTCTTCAAAACTTGACCAATAGGCTCGTCCATCTTGGCAAGCACACGAATAGAATTGGCAAGACTTGAAATCTATGAAAGAAGACGAACTTTCCCTCAAAAGGACATATACATAGGGTATCCATTTCCACGAGCAAATATACTTTTGCTAGAAATGCATTACCTTTCCGGGCTTCAAAGCCAGCCTAGCAATTAAAGATTTCTCATATCCAGCCTTTTGCGCCTCAGCAACATCAGCTTCATTTTCCGCAATTATCAGCTTCTCGTTTGCTTCTAAAGCATCTGCTACGTTCAGTAAAATTTTGCTTCTTTCTTCCGAAGACAGCGTCTGCAGTTAAACATCATAACAATGCCCATTCTATTCGTCAACATTAGATAATACTTAGCTGATCAATGATAATTACCTGAAGTCGCCTAGAACTTTCTCTGGCAGCAACTGCCATGTCACGCGCACCGACATCGGCCTGTGGGGCCCACTTAATGGAATCTCGATGAAATAACGTACCAATACGATTTCCATTGAGGACTTTCACAATATTATCAGCAACAAAACCACTTCATTGAAAACAAGAAAAAAGGGGTTTAGTAGAGTGAGACAGAATCCAGGCATGGTAAATACAAATTGGCGGTCAACCTTCAAGGTCAGGGCAGGCAATATTCAGACAGATTTCCATTACAATACCTTGTTATTACAACAGGGATTCCAGCATCAGCAGCATGAATAGCAGCTTTTACTTTAGCATGCATGCCCCCTCTTCCAACTCGGGACTTGTCCCCAAAAGTGATCGGCCCCTCGTGTTTCTCCTTAACATATGTACTAATCAGTTCAGATTGGGGATCACGTGGCGGGCCACTGTAAAGACCATCCACGTCACTCAGAAGTATAAGGAGGTCTGCCTTGAGCTCTAGGGCTAGTAGAGCAGCTAAACTGTCATTGTCCCAAAATATTCCAGACGCATCCTATAAAATGGCAAACTGCTGTTTTAGTAACACACACTGTCACATGTTGTAATACAAACAAGGATGCTCCTGTAAGCATGATATGGTGTGGAGTTTGTAAAATTCATAGCTTAGGTTCACTGTCAAAATTTTCCACAGCAGGCAAAATATTCAGGACATTGCTAGAATGGTGTACCTCATAAGGAGCTTTCCTAGTACTCACAGCGTCATTTTCATTGAATATAGGAACAACCTTCAAAGACAGCAAAGAGTTAACAGTTTCGGTGAGCTGCTGTCTGAACGGTGGGCCCCTAAAATCATTGTCAGTAACAAGGAGCTGTGCCGAGGTCATATCCAACTGCACGAACAAATTCATTGAGATAAAACATTTGAATGAGTTCAGTTAGAATTATCAATCAATAGATGAGAAAAAAATGATTCCTTCGAGGGCGACTGTGGAATATCAATAAATTTAAGGCAATGAGGTTTCACCTGGCTGAACAACGTGTCGTACAGAGCCATGAGACCATTTTGTCCCACAGCAGCACAAGCTTTGCCATCAAGCTCCACATGAGGTTTCTGCAGATCAGCAAAGCTGCAAAATCCCAAAAAGAACAGAACATATTAATGGAAAAGAAACCGAAAACTTCTTTTTTGTTGGATTCTCCAAAATGCTTTAAAACTACTAACTACATTGATTTTATTGACGATAAAATATCGCAATCTTTGAAAGAACAAAAATTCGACATCGTATGAAACTGCAAAAAACCTGCTGTGAATCAGTTTCCTGTATCTGAGTCGTTGGCGACCAGCACCAACAGCACCTGATGTTACCAAAATAACCTCATATCCCTGAGAGTTCAGCTCATGAAGCTGAAATACATTGTGATCAAAGAGATTTTTCGGTAAATAACACGTTAGCATCGAATCGATCGAAAATATTCAGAATAAAACATAACTAGTTAATAATTAACCTGCTCACATAGTGCCCCTACTCTTCCAAGAGCCAATCTTCCATCGGCTCGAGTCACTACGGCTGTTCCAACCTAAGTGAAATCAAATTCCACAAATTGAATCAAAGAAACGTAATAGAATAAATAAAAAGAAAGAAAGAACACATGCAAAATCGGAACTCTTCCATAACATTTCTTATTCTACAAACGAACATCAATAAGACGAACAAAGAATCGAAGACGCACAAAGACGACAAAACCCACAAATCGAAAAGAGAAGCAACACAAAACAAGCACGATTACAGTCAAAAACGAAAAAAGAAAAACAAAAAGAAAAGCAGCCACCTTTACGATGACACGCTTCACATCTTTCACAAACGAACGAGTTGAATCCACGCCCTCCATTTCTCCCCCCAAGTCAGAATGATTGAATAAATAGAAATAAGAGCTCAAATGCTGAGATTCAGGTGGGAGTTCGAAGGGTTAGCAAACGCAGCAGATAACAAGGAGACCCCGTGATAGGTTTGTTTGTACTCAATAGGTTTTTTTTTGTCACATGACATAAATACACTCAGACACGACCCTTTTTTGTCCGCACTCAATGCGCAGGCACGAACCTTCAGTTTATCCTTAAATTAATCGTAGATGGGGAGGAAGACCCGTTAGCCGCACGAAAGGGTTTTAGAGTTGGACCTCGATGAAACTTGGAAAGATAATTGCAAAAGGTGACCCCAAGCTTATGTATTATTACAGCTTCTTGGGAACTCCCAAGTTGTACTAGCTAACTACAGTTGCATTGTGCATATATAGAAAAAGAACTAATGTACAAAAGTCTTTTACTGACCAACAGAATTCATGTTAACCAGGACAACACCTTCGACTGAATCTTGTCCTCAAAATGAATATCATTACATATATTATTATTATTATTATTAGTTGTTTATCTTTTTTGGCTTTTTTACGTTCTTACATACTTTAGCCAATCTCATCTTTTCCGTTAGTTCCTCGACCAACCGTCACTACACCTTTGCCACTCTCCTGTGAGTTTCCATTGATTGCAATGTTATAGATACACATTTATAAATATATATATATATATGTTTGTCTGGAGTTTGTACGCGAATCTAATCTCCTCTGTTTTTTCTTGTCGTAAAGTTCGCGAGCTAGATCAGAACAAATGTCTCAAGGTGCGCCTTGTCAAATCTATACTCAGCTGATAATGGTTTTCTTTGCACTTCTATTGACGGATTTCCTATTAGTTGACGTGAGAATCTGATAACGTATATATTTCTACTTAACATCTGAGGTGTTTAACGCACTCACTCTAGCAGATGCTGGAAACCAGTATACATACGTAAAAGAGCTGCTTTTCATGCAGTTTATTTGTTTGATTTAATGTTTGTTTGCATTGGTAAAGACAACGTCGGATCAGAAATGGCTGTTGGCTCTTCTCCGTACGACGATGCGATGGATGCTTTGTCTTCACTGATAACCAAGCGTAGTCGTGCTGATAAGAGCAATCAAGGAGATCACTTCGATCTTTTATTCGACTACGTTAAGGTATATCTATCTGATCTTACTATGCAGGATTTTCTATCTTTGATTATGTTGATGATGTGCTCTGTTTCGTTTTTCTTCATCAAAATGTAGATTTTGGAGTTAGAGAAATCGATACAGCAGATGAAGGTTATTCATGTGGCAGGCACCAAAGGAAAGGTAGGGAAACTATTGATATTCATCATCTTCTTCGATTGGATTGACGTGTCGTTGAATGTGAAGGGTTCGACTTGCACGTTCTCTGAATCGATCTTGCGTAACTGTGGCTTTCGAACTGGGCTTTTCACCTCTCCTCACCTCATCGATGTTAGAGAAAGATTCAGACTCAATGGGTATGTTTCCCCTTCCCCAGTTTATGATCTTTTTTTATCGACTGTCTAACAATGCTTATCTAACAGTGCAGACATATGTGAAGAGAAGTTTCTCCAATACTTTTGGTGGTGTTGGGATAGACTTAAGGCATGTGAAGATTACTGATCTTGGGTTGAACTGATGAATATGCTCATCAATATCCTTCTTCTTATCATTGCCATTGACTTTGTGTAGGAAAGAACCTCAAATGATGTGCCAATGCCGACGTACTTTCGATTCCTTGCCTTGCTTGCATTCAAGATATTCGCTGAGGAGCAGGTAAACTTAGACACTTTTTTCTGTACATTTTTGTACTCTGCAAAAGTTTTTCGACATCTTAACATTGGCCATGGGACTGGATTTTTCAGGTGGACGTCGCTGTTCTTGAAGTTGGTTTAGGCGGCAAATTCGACGCAACAAATGTGGTGTGATATTTAATTCGGCCTTAGCAGTTATATGTCTAATAAATGAATTGGCGACGAATGAATCTTGTTTCGAGCAGGTTCAGAACCCAGTTGTTTGCGGCATAGCTTCTCTTGGGTATGACCACATGGAAATTCTTGGTTAGTACAGCACTCCGTTCGTTCCATGTGCTTTTTTGACAAAGAGATGTTTCATAGTTCTCATAATTTGTCTGTTGAAATACTGTCAGGAAATACCTTGGGACAAATTGCTGGGGAAAAGGCTGGTATTTTCAAGGTAGGAGAACACCACTTATCATATTTGTTCACTTGCATTAGCATATATATATATATATATATATATATATATATATATATATATAGTCTTTCCTTCACATTTTCCACAATATTTTTCTTGATACTCAACTTTCAATGATTATTAGAGGGGAATTCCAGCCTTCACTGTACCACAGCCTGAAGAAGCCATGAAAGTTCTTCAAGACAAGGCCTCACAACTCGATGTAGGTTGATCTTTCTGTTTAATAACTAACTGAATCCTAATGAAAGATGAGTTGGTAACCATACACATACTTATGTATTAGTTGCATTGCATTTGCTAATAGATAAAACAAAAATGCTGATAGGTACACCTCCAAGTTGTTTCGCCATTGAATCCTAGTCTGCTGTGCGATATGCATCTAGGGCTCGAAGGAGATCACCAATACTCAAACGCTTCCCTGGCAATCGCACTATGTTCAGCGTGGCTCCATCGAACAGGCCACGTTGGAATCGATTACTCCAAACATACGGTGAGCTCCATTCAAAAGTCGGAATTTTTTTTATTTTATTTTATATGTAACTCTAGCTATTTCGTACGTGGGAATATATAGACCTCATTGCCCGAGGAATTCATCAAAGGGCTTGCAACTGCTTCGCTTCAAGGGCGTGCTCAGATCGTTCGTGATAAAGTTATCGAGAAGGAGAGCCCTGGGGACTTAGTCTTCTACCTCGATGGCGCCCACAGTCCCGAGAGCATGGACGTCTGTGCTAATTGGTTCTGTAATTCTACCAAAGAAGATGATCGTTCGTACGAAGGGGAACGCAGTACACTGAGAAAAGATCCCACTCAGGTGATACCTTATAATCATTTATTTACTTGCCTTTGCATAGAAAAAGAAATAGCTTATGAATGGATGCTGTAAAAGTGCAGATTTTGTTGTTCAACTGTATGTCGGTTAGAGATCCCCAGTTGCTTTTTCCTCGCCTGGTGAATGGCTGCGCTACTCGTGGTAAGAAAACGCTGCTCCTTCACTAAACAACAAGTTATTAACAAAGAAACGTTGTTTGTAGTACTTTTAATGTTGAGTATGCCATCATCACTGCTGATTCTCTGAACAGGGGTTCACTTTAAGAAGGCCTTGTTTGTCCCAAACACGTCGGTTTATAACAAGGTAGGCGCAATTTCCTCGCCCGCAGCTGATCCTCACGTCGATCTTTCGTGGCAGCTGAGCGTTCAAAGAATATGGGAAAGCATCGTAAGAAGTGAGTTGCATAGCTCTTTCTCGTGCAGTGTTTTGCACAAATCTTATCGAGCTTTTCATGTTTCCTTCAGGTAAAACAGATGCAAAAACTGCAGCAGCCATGAAATGTGAATCGGTGAGAGCTGAGGAAGCAGAGAAAGGTATGATCTTCAGTTCTGAGAACAGTAGTACGGTTTTCCCTTCGCTACCGTTAGCCATTAACTGGCTCCGGGAAAACATTCGCAGAAGCCAATCCGCTCGCTTCCAGGTAAGAATAATTTTGCATAATCTGCAACATTTTTCCTTTATGTTTCTTCCTATTAACTAATCTGTATTTTTTTCTCCTTATGCCTATATATGTTCATCAGGTGCTAGTGACAGGTTCTTTGCACTTAATTGGCGATGTGTTGAGGATAATAAAGAAGTAATATTATATCACCATGTCTTTCTTATTTCCATTGGTTTCTCTTTTAGTCCCTTAAAAGAAGAAGGCATGCCATAGAGATGGGACAATGATAGTCACCCACTTGATATTACTTTGATTCTTTTTTGTTCTTGTTTCCTATCACATATAATTTGATCTCTTTTAAAAGATAGTAGACATTAGTGGTAAAAGTCGAATAAAAATACATAATATTATGTCATCCCACGTAATAAACAACATACAAACACACATCATAATTATATTGTAACACGTCGTCCTACAAACACAAGTGCAGTGTGCAATGATAGTCCTCAATTCATATGGCTGGTTCAAACCCCCATCCTCGGCAATGTGTAAGCTGCAAAAGTTGTTAAAAGGGATAAAAAAAAAAAACAACTACATGAGAAACGAAAAATAGTAAGTTCCATAACTTGTAATTTATTTTTTCAACAAGGATGGGCAATAATAATAATAATAATAATAATTAAAATGGACTAGAGTTTACTCACGTCCACACTTGTAGCCTATGGGCCTGTCGGCGAGGTTGCAGCGCTTGGGAATGGTGAGGGCTATGTCGGCGTTGACGCCTGACATTTTGGCGGTGTTTGAGAGCATTATGGCGCATAGGCACTTAGGGTTCCGCCCTAAAAGCTTCACCGCCGTGCAGCACTTCTGAGGCACCTCAGCGTTCACGTCTTTAGCCGCCGGGGCGCAGGGAAGAAGCTTAAATGCTTCTACGTCGGGCCCTAAAGAGTTTGGGCACTCGCCGAATGCATTGGCGCAAGAAATGGTGGAGATCATTATTATCAGAAGTCCGAGGGTGCAATAGTATAACGAGTTATTAGGGTTTGAAGAAGAGGTTGATGATGATGATGATGCCATTGTTTCTTGAATATACTTATGTGATGTGCTTAGATAGGTTGATATGTTGCATCAAATTTGATGCGAGGGTTTATATAATGGCGAAAAGGGGTTTACGAACATGATATACTACTATATTAGCCGCAATATACTTAGTGGGATGCGCATATAAATGGTGAAAACAAAAGATTTCAGTTCAGCACTATAGTGATAGGTAATTATTTTTAGTTTACTTTTAGCGGAAAGAAGTGGCGGATACTGTCTTGATAATGTTATCTAACATTTTATTGTTGGATACTACCAAGTTTAGTAGAAGATAAGGGAAACGTAAGACAGGCAGTAATTATGAGTAGCAGCACTTGGAAAAGAAACATTTGAAGTGTTAGCATATATGCAAGTGGACCATTTGACGCAACTTATGCTTATCACAATACTCTTTAAATATTACATTCATTTTAATAACAACGTACGGGCATTTGGTCTAGTGGCATGATTCTCGCTTAGGGTGCGAGAGGTCCCGAGTTCAATTCTCGGAATGCCCCCAATTTTTTTTTTAATATTTCTTTCAAGAAAATAACATTATTTATGAAGTTATACTTTAAAAGTAAAATTCTGAAACATATATGGTTCATTTCCACTTCTAAAATTGGCACTACCATTAATGGAAAAAAACCACGAATCGTTCAGATACATACAGTACAATGAGTCATTGTACCGTTTTCTTAATTTAAAAAAAAAAAAAGAAAGGAAAAGCACACATATAATAATATGTAAAATACTAAAAGAGACGCCGCCCCACGATAGTCTTGTCCGACACATCATCGGCCCTCCCACAGCCGCCCTTCGCCGCCTTAACATCTCCCCCGCCGCCGTACCCTGAAAAAACTCTCCCCATTACACGCCGCGAAATCTTACTAGAAGACGGCGTCTTCAAACCCGAATAGACAACTGGGCTCAGACGCAGCGGCGAACAATAACTCGAAGAAGGCGTTCGAATGGGAGTCATCGCCGCCGTAGGCACCGCCGCCTTCCTACACGGCGTCAGCCCCAATTTCTTCATCGACGAGATTTTATCCGTCTCCTTAGTTATCTCGTCCACGTACAGCACGTCTTCGATCCGCGACGCTACGCTCAGTGCTAAGCTCGAAAGTACCCTCGAGTAGCTCTCAAGTATCGCCTTCCCAATATCCTTCAAAAAAAAAAGAGACATAACTTCAGATTTTTTTAATATGATCAGTCGATGTTAGAAAGAACGAACCTTGTTGCATTTTATCTTGCAATCGTCCAATGTGGTCTTAGCAAGGCTGGGAAATCGCTGTCTCAAGCACAGCATTAAGCTCTCTCCTCGGCGGGCTAAAAAATCGTCCCTTTGTCGTCGATGATCATCTCTCACAATCCCACTCCAAGATCGTCCCTTTTCAGCCGATTTATTCACGACGATTTGCTGAGGATGATAATGTCCCTTGCGCCCACGCCAGGCGTAAATCGCTGCCTCCACTCTATTTGCTATCTCCAGGGCGTCTACTTCCGTGGAAAGATCGATGCAGTCCAGCAAGCACTCGGGCGTGAAATGCTCCGACATCATGTTATTATATATCGAGTCGCCCAAACACGACCTTGCATTCTTTTTCACGAAAAATAAATTAGTAAGGCGTATTAATGATTCAGCGGCGTAAATGGCGACTGTATATAAGAACCTTAGGCAGATTGTCCAAGTACTCGTCGGGGACTTCCATGTCGGCCAAAGTCATGGCGTTGATGGCCTTAGCCGCTTTGTGGATCTGATTTGCCGAGTTGCGCTTTTTTAATCAGCGATTTTACGGTTTGCTTCTTAAGGCCGACGCCTGTAGGGACTCGAGGGACGGGCAACCACCACTTTTCTTTAACGCTAAGATTCGATTTATTACTTGGTGAAGGCGTTATCGCGCCACCTCCGCCTTTGTCCACGTACCAGAATTCCGTATTTCCGCTAAATCCGTTCAGTATGTCCTAATAAACAAGAACGAAAACGAAATGACGGTTTTTAAAATCTTCAAAAAGTTCCTTTTTTTTTTTGTCTAATATGAATTACTTACTAGCAGCATGTCGTCGAGCTTGCGCAGGGCTGGGAGGTTTACGTATAGATCAGACCTCGGACGACAACTCATGACCTTGTTTGTTTCATGCAGCGAAGAACAGAGTTGAGATTATTGCGTAAACGTAGAGAATTATCATTACTGCTATGCTATCTATGTACCTCGTTTGTGGTTCCGTCGGGTAATGTTTGCCAAGTAGGGGCGAACTCGACGATGTGATTGCAGACGCTTAGGAGCCAATCCATCTTTCTTTTCCAGGTTGATTTATTGTCTTGTGGTAATGGTTCCAATCTCCATACTTGTCCGAAGACATCACTACAGAGGTTTGATATGGCGTTTGAGATGGCCAGCGCTGTGCTGCAGACTACTCCATTATTATTGCCATGCCCAGACATGTCTTGGCAGAGCAGAAGCTGTGCGAAATGCTCTTTCAACATCTCCTTCTCTTTATTTCAATTTTTTACATATTATAAAAATCAGTTCGAGCAAAAAAGCAGTAGTAAAACAAAGACACTCAAGGAGTCTTTTGAAGAAGTAACGGAATAAATCAATGAACCTGAATCTTTTGAGACATTATTCTTCTCTAGGACGACGTGCTCTTGCTTTCCATGGGAGGCAGCATTTTGTGGGGTTTTTCTCATAAGCCAGCCAAGTTTAAGAGTTGGCGAACTGTTATCATCAGTAGAACCACTGCTTGATATTATGGTGTCAGTGCTATCTCTTTGCGCCGAGTGATCACTGAACCAATCGGAGTGTTCGTCTTCCTTGTTCTTCGCAGATGAAAGATCCATAATTATTTCCCAAACGAAAGAACAATAACTTACTTTAATTCGTGCGATCTTCAAGAAGAAAACAAGTGTGCCTCTCTCTATATATAAATCTTGTTATCAGATAAAGGTTCGGTTTTTGAACTGTGTTGGCGGTTCAGTAGAAGAAAAATATGACAGATCGTTACTTTTGAATGTTAACTAACGTTGAAAATTCTCGGCTTGTAATTCAAGCATCAAGGCTGCTGTGGAAGCATCACATATTCAGGTTTGATGATCTACCTGCTTTTATTTTGAAAAGAAAAGAAGATGTAAACTGCTCCCTCGCCTTCCCTTTCCAAGTTAAACTATCTTTAGTTTAAATTATTTAAATTTGAAATTAAAGCACTAGAAGCTTTTACTTTTTCCTGTCTTCGTATTTTCTTTTTGGTTAGTTCCCCTTTTATCAGAGTAGACACTAGACACACGGCCAAATTTATATATAAATAGAGACATATCAATATATCACATCACAAAATTACAGACTAAGAAAGATCACAGAGAAAGAAAAGGACTCCAACCAACCACACTCAGACGAGCTCAGTTCTTACTCTCATGCACGTACTGAATACCATTTTATTGACATCATTATTACGACTCCTCAACTTCACACATTAAAAACACTCGCACGGCAGTTCGACATTCAAAACTTCAAGAAATCTGAATCGCCTTCGCCTGAGGCTTCTTCTCCTCACCCTTGGGCACGGTGACGGTCAGCACGCCGTTCTCCATAGCAGCTTTAATCTGATCGAACTTTGCGTTTTCAGGCAACCTGAACCTCCTCAAGAACTTGCCGGAGCTCCTCTCCACGCGGTGCCACGTGTCGTCCTTCTCCTCCTTCTCACGGCTGCGCTCGCCGCTGATCTGAAGTACGTTGCCGTCCTCCACCTCGACCTTCACCTCCTCCTTCTTCAGGCCGGGGAGATCCGCCTTGAACATGTGGGCCTCCGGCGTCTCCTTCCAGTCTATGCGCGCGGCGGCGAACTGCGACGTTTCGTCGTTCGAGCCGGCGATTAGTGGCCATTCGCGGAATGGGTCCCACACGCCCCATCGCCGAGAATGGGTCGGTGCTGCCTCGTCCGAAGAAGCTTGGAATCAGCGACATAGTGTTTGCGTATGTAAAAGATTGGATTTTCTTGATCTGCTTTGTATTTTGCTTGTCTAATCTTTCTTCGATTTTCTGCATTTGGCGTGAAAGCGTTGCGAGTGTATTTATAGATGGGTGTATTTGTGTTTTTTTCTCAACCGGTGGAGAATTGTCGAGAAGCATCAAGAAGAAATTGGTAGAGTTGGCGAGAAGGGTCGTGAGATTTCATAGTTTTCTGCCACGTGTGCTGTTAATGAATCATTTTCTACTTTTCGTTTTTTCCGACATTAAACTCGTTCAACACAAACTCGTCCATTTTCCATTTCAGAAAAAATGAATCAAATCCTATATTTTCGCTCTTTTCTTTTCCATGTATAATGTAAACAGTACTCCCTCTTTTTCATAACTTCTTGTATATTTGTGATTTGGCACGCAAATTACAAAACAGAATATTTGTTGATCGAGACCGCCGTTAGACTCGTATTTGGATGTCCTATCGATGTATGCTAAGCTCGCTCACTGATTTGAACAATTCGTAGCTCAAATCAGCTCGAAACAGCAGCTCAGTGACAGCAATTTAACGTAGTTCGGCCGAGAATTGGCCTACGTCCACGGACCAAACGAGAGCTCCTTTGCATTAACACCAAACACGAAAGTTACAGCCCTACACGCTATCTACAACTTTCATATTTGCACTTTTCTCTAATTCTAATCCTAGAGAAAGATATGAGCTCTCAAAGTGGTGAGGTCGAACTTGAACAAGCTGATATTTATACTACTGAAGTCACTCACATAAGCATGTCACGCGATTTAATGTGAGCCGCTCTTTCAATCCGATCGAATGCTCCATGCTCTGCCACGTGTCCATGCTTTCTCTCGTAACCCAGCAAGAAACGCATGACGTTTCTTTAAGTGAGTTGGCGCTATCGTTCTACACCATCCGATCTTAATCTAGCGGACGAGATTCATGATCCGTATCATCTCATCAGAATTAATCTCGGCCATCGATCCAGTTCCCGCGCCATCTATCGGTCACCATTCAATCTCCGACCCCCGAGCTTGATCCGTCCGATTGCGCGCGCAGGATCCGACGGCTGCTGTACATCGCAGCTTTCCTTCAGCAGAGACTCATTTCCAGCTTCAGTTCTTCGACCTAGCTCTTTCTCCGGCGGTCTCCGGCGAGTCTTAGGCTCGCTAACCCCAACAATATTTTAATAAATAGTACAATTAAAAGGTAAAAACGTTTATATAATAACACGTCTTTAAAGAATGTTTAATATTATTTTATTGTTTGTGATAGTTTTTTTAAAAAAGAAGATATACAAAACATAGCGAGACGGCCGATATAATCAAATAATCAAATGTACAAAAAATTTTGGGATTATCAAACTTTTTTCGACATTAACTCGTCCAACGTAAACTCGTGTTTTGACGTTTTAGGATGAAATGAATCACATTGTTGGGTATGGGACAATATCAAATATAACGTGCACATTTTCTTGGGGACTTCTCAAATATATAACTAACTAAAAGAGATCAACAGCAAAGCCCATAACTGTATTTGATTGATCGACGGATGCCCATATAAAAAACCAAAAGGGTGATGGAATAAATAATATGCAACATCATGGGACTTTGTAGCTTATCGTTTTTGCTAAGTTGCCATCAGCCAGGGCTTAATTTCTACGGTAGCATAGCAGATTGAATGATAAATTTCGCTGCAATTTTCGTCATCATATTATAGCTACTCTTTTTGAATCAATCCTTCCTTTCCAGTTCCCTCCGATAAGCATATTCCAGTTCGCGACTGAGTGGTAGTAGATTGATGATTTTCCTTTGTTTGGTTTTAGAGTAATTCGCAAGGAAATGATCAAAAATACCAGCAGACTTGTGATTCGGAAAAAAACACAGAACTACATCACAGCTTTATTTGAATTACATCACAGTCTTATTTAGGAATTACAGCAAGCAATATGGCATTTGGTGAACAGTGAAGACAGAACCATTTCAAGGAAAGGAAGAAGATAACTCCTAGCCAGATATCTCGATAGACTTGATCTCAGGCTTTTTCACTTCCTCTTTAGGCACAGTCACAGTCAGAACGCCGTTCTCCATAGCAGCTCTGACGTGGTCCACCTTGGCATTCTCCGGCAGCCTGAATCGCCTGACGAACCGGCCGGAACTCCGCTCCATGCGGTGCCACGTGTCGTTCTTCTCTTCCTTCTCGTGGCTGCGCTCGCCGCAGATCTGAAGGACGTTACCGTCCTCTATCTCCACCTTCACCTCTTCCTTCTTAAGGCCGGGGACGTCCGCCTTGAACACGTGAGCTTCCGGCGTTTCCTTCCAGTCAATTCGAGCGTTGGCGATTGCGCTGGTTGTTTCCCTAGCCGAAGACGAAGAGTTGGCCGGCAAATTGAGGAATCCCTGGAACGGATCCCAAACTTCCAAGGAGAAAGGATCGAAGGCGTTGCTCCTGCGATTGCCGAAGAAACTTGGAATCAGAGACATCTTTGATTATTTTCTCGACGATTGAATGTATACTCGCTTGATCTGAATAAATAATTGCGGCGGAGATTCATCCGATATATATACAGTGGAGAGGTTTGTTCTAGAGCTTTTCCCGGCATAACTGTAGTGCGGCGTCGCCTTCTATAATTTTCGTTTTTGTTTTTTATTTATCGGTGTTTTTCTGGAGAATACGAGGATCTTCGATGATTGGGCTCATTGGATCTTCAATTAAATGGGCTTGGGCTTTGTATCTGAAGATGAGATTTCGTGATCATATTTATTATTTAAGTAATATCAAAAATATTACTACGACGGCAAAGTCAAATTCCCACATTACTTCCACTGTGCATATACAGTTTTTTTTTGTTTTGTTTTAAGGGAAGATTTCTGTTCAGGCCCCCCTAAAGTTTTCATTTACCTGTCAGACCCTGTCAGAAAATGAATAAGTTTAAGAGACCCACTTTTTGTAAAAATCTGAGTAAAGGACCCAAAAATAAAATTTGACGAAAATACCCTTTGCTCTTTTTTTTTTCCAGCGAAAGTACGACGTGCTTTTTGGTCTTATATGAAGCGTCACTTTTACTTCATTGTATGTTATATAGTTACAGCATAATGTTACTATACAAAACAGATACGTTATTTTTCAACAACATTGTGTTATTTTGCTACTGCAAAACATTATCAACAGAATTTTTTTCAAACTAATATTTCTTACACTGAATTGAGCACAAAAAAAATCCGATTGACCAATCCAATCGATTCGACATGTAATGTTGGATTCATTATGATATTGACGATGCACGAGGTAGAATTTGCTTGTCTAATTAGGGTGCAAATTCGAAAAATAATGGTAAATCGAATCTAGATTTCGACATAAATTGCAAGTCTTCGGTATAA
Organism: Craterostigma plantagineum; assembly: GCA_027422505.1. Lineage (NCBI taxonomy): Eukaryota > Viridiplantae > Streptophyta > Magnoliopsida > Lamiales > Linderniaceae > Craterostigma > Craterostigma plantagineum. Next base: position 1,104,386 of record JAPQWV010000053.1, on the reverse strand, counting down.
ATTCGAGGTACCCATGAGAAATCGAGGTCTATTTTACCTTATTGAGTCAATAACGCCGAGATTTATGTAGTTTTCATCCGTTTTTAGTGTCGTTGCGACATTCGTTATATTTTCCCGATCCATTGGTTGACTACAGAATGTGTTATTTTCGACACACATAGCGTTATTACCTTTCAGCGACGTGTTACTTCTAAGTCAACATTTGTTATTAACTATAAGGTATTTGTTATTTTTTGCTATGTTATAAGTATTTCTTTTTTACACGATTTAGGAAAAACGTAATATCCATTTCTTGCAACTAATCGATATAAATTCGAGGTACCCATGAGAAATTGAGGTCTAATTGACCTTATTGAGTCAATGACGACGTGATTTATGCAGTTTTCATCTTGCTTTTAGTGTCGCTTGTGATTTTCGTTTTATTCCATTCGATCCATTACTTGTATACAGACTGTGTTATTTACGACGAACAATTTGTTATTACCTTTCAGCGACGTGTTACTTCTAAGTCAAAATTTGTTATTAACCATAAGACATTTGTTATTTTTTGCTATGTTATAAGTATTTCTTTTTTACACGATTTAGGGAAAATATAATATCCGTTTCTTGCAACTAATCGGTATAAATTCGAGGTACCCATGAGAAATTGAGGTCTATTTTACATTATTGAGTCAATAACGACGTGATTTATGCAGTTTTCATCTGTTTTTTTAGTGTCTTTTGTGATTTTCATTCTTTTTATCCCGATTCATTATTTGTAACAGAATGTGTTATTTACGACACACAAGACGTTATTAACTTTCAGCGTTTTATTATTTTTGAGTCAACATTTGTTATTACCCTGAAGACTTTTGTTATTTTTGTGAAACATTCATATGAAATTGACGATAGTTTTTGGGGTTTAGGACTTACGGGTTCGAGGTTAAGATTAAGGGTTTACGACATGAAATTTTGGGAGAATGATCCACGACTTGTGCAGGTATTTCTACAACCTTAAAAAAATTTTGGGGTTCGGGGTTTAGGGTTTAGGATTTAGGGTTTCGGGCCTCGGATTTAGGGTTTTGAGCTTAGTATTTTGTATTTGTGGTCTGTAAATGTTATTAGTACTTAATGTTGACGTTTGAACATGTTTGTGGTGCAATTTATAATGTTATGTTCCATTGAAAGATGTGATAGTCTATGTTTTGCAATGGAGGACTACATGTTTATATATCTATTGAGATCAACATTATTCTATTGACATCAAATTTCGCCTAATGTGTATTTTAAAGGAATATGGTGATTAAACTTCATCAAATTATATATTTACATGAACATCCATATTAAACATCCAAAATAAAAGTGTATTATTGTACGAATTAATCGAATTATTGACGTGGTACTAAATAACATTTATGAGGTATCAGTATTGATCAGTGTGTTATTAAGTGAGTTCGAGTTGTTTTTTTTAACCTAACGTGTGTTATTATTTCTAATTAATGTGGTACAATTTTGAGAAAGTCCTGTAAATATGCTCTGACAATTCTGTTAAATTCTCTGACGGTAGAACCTTCTAGAATATTCTCAATGAAGTGTTTTTTTAACATGTATATGTGTTATATTTGTTGTGTAACTGTTACTCACTTAAAAAACGTTTTAGTCTTAGAGAAAGCTAAAATTTCTCAATTTCATCGTTACCGACTTATTTTTTCTTTTAATATTAAGACTCGTTTGACTCGATTTTATCTTATTCAGTTGCTTTTACCTTGTTCGGCCGTTAAAGTTGATATTGAATCGATTTCTGGACGAAATTTTTGATTTGGGGGTGGAAGCACGAATTCATTCGATACATAAAAAATTCGTCTTTATTAGTAAGACCCATCTGAAATTGAGGACGGGAAAACTTTATTTAGTCACAAACAATGAGATTTATGCAGTTTTCCATCTGTTTTTAGTGTCGTTTGTGATTTTCGTTTATTCATTTCGATCCATTACTTGTATACAGACTGTGTTATTTACGACCAACAATGCGTTATTACCTTTCAGCGACGTGTTACTTCTAAGTCAAAATTTGTTATTAATCATAAGACATTTGTTATTTTTTGCTATGTTATAAGTATTTCTTTTTTACACGATTTAGGGAAAATATAATATACGTTTCTTGCAACTAATCGGTATAAATTCGAGGTACCCATGAGAAATTGAGGTCTATTTTACCTTATTGAGTCAATGACGACATGATTAATGCACTTTTCATCTTGTTTTTTAGTGTCGTTTGTGATTTTCGTTTTATTCCTCGATCCATTACTTGTATACGGACTGTGTTATTTACGACAAACAATTTGTTATTACCTTTCAGTGACGTGTTACTTCTAAGTCAAAATTTGTTATTAACCATAAGACATTTGTTATTTTTTGCTATGTTATAAGTATTTATTATTTACACGATTTAGGGAAAATATAATATCCGTTTCTTGCAACTAATCGGTATAAATTCGAGGTACCCATGAGAAATTGAGGTCTATTTTATCTTATTGAGTCAATAACGACGTGATTTATGCAGTTTTCATATGTTTTTTAGTGTCGTTTGTGATTTTCGTTCTTTTTCTCCCGATCCATTGGTTGTATACAGAATGTGTTATTTACGACAGACAATGTGTTATTACCTTTCAGCGACGTGTTACTTCTAAGTCAATATCAGTTATTAACCATAAGATATTTGTTATTTTTTTATGTTATAAGTATTTCTTTTTTACACGATTTAGGGAAAATATAATATCTGTTTCTTGCAACTAATCGGTATAAATTCGAGGTACCCATGAGAAATTGAGGTCTACTTTACCTTATTGAGTCAATAACGACGTGATTTATGCAGTTTTCATCTATTTTTAGTGTCGTTTTGTGATTTCGTTCTTTTTCTCCCGATCTATAGGTTGTATACAGACTGTGTTGTTAACAATATATGGATCGTTATTTCTAATGTAAGATGTGGTATTTTTGTGTGACGATTTGTTATTTACTAGAAGAGATGTGTCATACGTCACCAAGTGATTTGGAAAAACAAAAAAATTAAGTTAAGCTCCGGCAGCCTGTCGCCTCGCCTGTGGCCTCCTTCGAGCTCTACTACGACGACGAGTCAGGGTCGGACCTTGTCTGCTCACGAATGTCGAGATTATAGGTGGAAATCGAGTTTGAAGATTAGCTAGCTCGTTGGAGAAGATGATGGCAAAAGTTTGTAATTTTTGCATCTGTTAGGGGTAAATATGTCATATCGCGTAGTTTGGGTATTTTTCTCTAAGAATTTTGAAAAGCAGGTCCTTCATACTAAATGGAATTTGATTGGGGCCTGAATACTAGTTGAGAATATTATTAGGGTCTGACTCGTAATTAACCCTTGTTTTAATGGGTACCTCATCTTATTCCTCGGCAAGTCAAAGGATAAGTTCTCTCGTGACAAAAATTAAATCGAGATCTTGAACAGTAAAGCTTGGCCGTCCCACCAAAGATCATTATTATTATTTCTCTGATTTGATTGCTTTGGTTGCATCGGAATCGTTGAATTCCACTGTTTCGTGCTCGTGATTCTTATTTCAAGCCCTAAGAAATCGAAGCATTCGTCGCAGTTGATCGGCAATCACTGTTCACATCAGCGATCGAATCATGTCGGCAATGAAACCCACGAGCCGATTCTTCACGATCGGCTTGGTGGCGGCTTGGTACTCGTCCAACATCGGGGTTTTGTTGCTGAACAAGTATTTACTGAGCAATTACGGATTTAGGTACCCGATTTTCCTGACAATGTGTCACATGACGGCCTGCTCTTTGCTGAGCTACATCGCCATAGCGTGGTTGAAGATGGTGCCTATGCAGACGATTAGATCTAGGGTTCAGTTCATGAAGATCTCGGCTCTGAGCTTGATCTTTTGTGGGTCTGTTGTGAGTGGGAATGTCTCGTTGAAGTACCTGCCCGTCAGCTTCAATCAGGCGATTGGGGCGACGACGCCCTTCTTCACGGCCATATTTTCTTATCTGATGACGATGAAGAGGGAGGCTTGGGTGACGTACTTGACCCTTGTGCCAGTCGTTGCTGGCGTGGTTATTGCCAGTGGGGTATGTTGATTGCTGATGTTGGTTGAGTTATTTATCGTGTTACTTGTGATGATTTTTTTCTTGAAGTTTGTCGAGTTACACGCTTTGGAGATGGATTACAGGCCATAAGAGATTGTTGTTCTTGATTAACTGCTGAGAAAACATAGTGTTCTGTGTGCCGGAGCTGACAATTTGATCTTTAGTTGATTACTGCAAAATTTTAAGAACAATTCCTCCAACTGATATGTTCCTCTGCTTTCTGTTTTATGTTAGGGCGAGCCAAGTTTTCATTTATTTGGATTTATCATGTGCATTGGTGCTACAGCTGCAAGGGCGCTCAAATCAGTGGTTCAGGGTATTTTACTTTCTTCTGAAGGGTAAGTTTTCATTACACTCATGCTTGTATTTTATGTTTCTTTACTTGAATAATCACTTTTCTCCTTTTTTTACCATTGAAGGGAAAAGTTGAACTCGATGAATTTGCTCTTGTACATGGCCCCTATAGCTGTTGTCCTTCTCCTTCCAGCAACTCTCTTTATGGAAGAAAACGTAGTTGGCATAACATTGGCCTTGGCACGCAATGATTCTAGAATCATTTGGCTACTACTCTTCAATTCCTCACTTGCTTATCTCGTTAACCTCACCAATTTCTTGGTGACAAAGCACACTAGTGCTTTAACACTTCAGGTACTTACTTATCTCTCCCTCATTAAGACTTCTCTTCTAGTATTGAAAGGACATATGCTACTATTTGTCAGTATGTGCAAGAATGTTTAAGAATATACGAACAGGTCAATCATCGGATGCACATACTTTTCTTTATTAACTAATTCCCCGTCAAACGTTTCACAGGTCCTTGGTAATGCAAAAGGGGCAGTAGCGGTAGTAATCTCTATAATGATCTTTAGGAACCCTGTTTCTGTCACGGGAATGTTTGGATATAGCCTAACAGTCCTCGGAGTCATCCTCTATAGCGAATCTAAGAAACGTACTAAATGATTCTACACATCTGTGGCAAAGCGGGGAGGTGCAAGCAATATGCATCATCATCATCATCATCTTCATATATATACATACGGAATGCAAATTCTTCAGTTGGTTATTTTCTGGATTTGTTGGGCTGAGGTGATTTGCTGCCTGAAAACAGACGTCGGTTTTATCATAAAATATTGTAGCAACTAATTCGTTCTTTCCACTGCCAGTTAGTTCATCACAGAGCACGGAAAGTTGTCTTTATATTCTTCAGGGGATAAACCCCTCGATCTGTCCTGTATACGACCTATTTCGAGCTATTTTATAATTTGTTTTGTTACTCTTAATTCGATTTTGTTGATGAAAGATACTTTTGTTATCATATTTGCTTCTCAACCATTTGTCACGTACTTCCCCTTGCAATCGAAAAACGAGTTTAGGCCCGAATTGATCCTCAAATGAGTCAATTTTTGATTTGGTTTTCAATCTTCAAAGTATGCATGCTACAGTCGTTGCATGATCAATTGCCTCACAAGAAAAGTCTCGCATAAATTTATTACAATGAACTATCATCTTCATCATGGTGATCTATCCAGTCATACTTACATGTTCTGATTTCGATTCAGATTGGAACTGTGGTTGGCTTGTAATCGACGACGATGATTTTCTCTATATGAGGACGGAAACCATTTGCAAAGGAGACATGTTGGGGATGTTCAAGATACTCTGCAACACCTTGACTACTCTCAAACTTCACTTCGAACACATGAGTAAATCCATCGTGCAAGTTCTCAATGCTAACATCTTTACCCCTGAAAAGAATTCAAAAGCCCTACGCTGAAGAATTTAACTACGCCGCCTACTGCCAAAATGGATTCATGTCGTTTTTAGAAAAAATTCACAGTCAGTCAGATCATGCACTAATTCGAATTCAGACGAGCCCTAAAATCAGCACGAACATGGAACAGTGCGAGAATTGATGAAAGAAATGGGGGAAGACCATTACCATCTGAAGGACTTCACCGACGGTACAAGATTAACAAGGTCGGCGAATTGTCTGATCAATTCTTCAATCTGCTGCTCGGTTACCCCTTCCTTGAATTTCACCAGAAGCACGTGGTTTACGATTTGCTGATCATCACCCTCCATTTGAGTTTGATTTCAAACTTATCTTCACAGATTCTGAAGAAGGTGTTTCGTTCTTATCGAGTAAATGGAATCTCATAAGGTTCGCTTTCGCCTCTGTGGATTGATTCTTCGGTGATGGGTCGGATTGCAAACCATTCGACTCGGTTCATCTTGTGATTTATCATGGATCGGGTAAAAGGGTTAATTTGACCCGAGAATATGAGTCTCGCACGTGTTGTCAAATGATCACCTGCAAATGTAACTGAATTTTCCCGCGCTGAAGATCACACAGCAAATCATTCTCTCTCTCTCACACACTGAAAACACAACACGCTCGAAAAATGATTGTCGTCTTCCTCATACTCCTATTCTCCTCCGCCACCACCTCCGCCACACTCGTCGGAGTTACCTACGACACCACCACGCCGAACCTACCGCCGCCGGAGCGCATCGTCCAAACCCTAATTTCCAACCACATCACCTCCGTCCGCATCCTCCGCCCTACGCCGGAGGCAATTCGAGCCTTCGCCTACTCCAACATCTCCGTCCTTCTCACAGTCCCCAACCACCACCTCGCTTCATTCGCCGGAAACCGCTCCTCCGCTTCCCGATTCCTGGCGTCCACGGTGCTGCCTTTCCATCCACGGACCAAAATCTCCCTCATCTCCGCCGGAAACGACCCCCTGACCACAGACAGCACCATCACCGTCTCCGGCGACCCCTCCACCACCCTACTATACGCAATAAGAAACCTTAGAGCAGCTCTTCACGACCTAGGGCTTCAATCCATACCAGTTTCGGCGACTTTCTCCTTCACTACCATCATGACCACTTCGTTCCCACCTTCAGCTGCAGAGTTTCAGGAGCCAATTGCGACGCTTGTTCTCCGTCCACTGCTTCAGTTTCTGTCGGAGACGAACTCCTCTTTCCTAATTAATCTCTACCCTTACAACGTCTACAGAATCAACTCCCAAATTCCAGTGGGTTACGCTCTTTTTCAGGAGAGCCCCTTCAATTTCAGGGACGACGTCGTGACGGGGGTGAGGTATAGAAATCTGTTTGATATGATGGTGGATGCTATTATTGCAGCCATGGCGGTTTCCGGCCATGAGAATATCCCGGTGGTTGTGGCAGAAACTGGGTGGCCGTACGACGACGACAATGGGAAATACGCTGAAATGTATCTCAAGGGTTTGGTGAAGCATCTGAGGTCCGGCGAAGGGACGCCGCTGAGGAGAGAAGGCGTGGCAGAGGCATACTTGTACCAGCTATTTGATGATGACGACCTCGGTACAAACATGGGCGCAAATGGTACAACTCTGAGAGGCGTGGCTGGGAAGAATTGGGGAATTATGTATCCCAACATGACGATGAAGTATAAGGGTTTCGATATCTCAGGTACGATTAAGGTTGATGAGAATTTTACTGGGTTGATGATAACTTTCATTGTTGGCTTGGTTATTATCTCACGTAGTTGTTGATTCTTGTTCTGCAACATACATTTCTAGTGATGATGTTTATCGCTGACTGCTTAGTTCATTGAATAATATTGATTGATTGAGGTACTCAAGACTTGTGCAGAGCTGTGGACCTTGTTCTGAGTTATATTAAAAAACTTCGACCCTCATTGTTCTTGCGTTCAAGTTGAGGCTACTGAATAACATGTATTCCTTGAAATGAAGATGCTTATTTCTTCGTAAGCTATTACCAGTATGCTATTACCGTATGGCCCCATCACGTTAGCGGGCTCCTAAGTGGTGCCGTAAAATGTAATTAGGGGCGTCGACGATGAAGAAGATTAGATTGAGTTTGTGTTTTAGTTTTTACTTCCTGTATCAAATTCCGTATCGAAATTGCGATATGGATCGTTTCAACTTACAAAAACTTAAAACAAAATATGAAAAAATCCCAAACGAAGTGGACCTATATATGTCTCGAAAGACTCGAAGACTTTCGGATTTGAGAAAAATAAGAAACAAAACATCGTCATGATATTGCTGCTGCACTTTGCATCAAATAGTCAAAAAAGTGGAGAACACAAATCGCGTAATTACCGCTGAGCTGCAATTATGTGTATCTATCTACCCACACACAAAAAAAACTGATATTGCTTAGTAGGCTGCTTCATCACATTACAGTCTCTTCCATTGCACAGCTTAACAGTTTAGCTTCAAGACAGTACATTTGCAGCAACCCAAACAATGTCGAATCTAAGGCAGTTTCAAGTATTCATCACAATCTTGTTTCTTTCTTGTGCTTTCTTGAGATGTTCGTCGCTGTCCCAAGATTTTCAGACCGCAGAGGTTTACTACAGCAAACCAAAGAGCAACAAAGGGATGGCCTCCGCCGTAGTTTCTACATATCTGGTCAACAAAGAATCGTTGACAGGCGGCGATGATGATGGTGAACAAGTGATAGACAACCCAGATCTTGTTCTAGCTCCGAGGAGAACATACAGAAAAGACCCTTTAAACCACTTCAACAGATACACACGAGGTTGGAACCTTCACGACCGCCATTACTGGGCTTCTGTTGCTTACACTTCGAGCACCCTTCTCTTCGTTATTGCAGCGCTGTGGTTTCTAGCGTTTGGCATTTGCTTGGTTCTTACCATCTTCTTCAACTCACTTTGCTGTCGTCGAAAGAAGCTCTCTACTGACCATGGCCGCCGTAATCCTCTCGAGATTCCGTACACGCTCTCCCTCGTCTTGCTGATCTTCTTCGGCGCCGTCGCAATAATCGGTTGCGTGATGTCGTACACTGGGCAAGAAAAGCTTCAATCGAGCCTAGCAAAGAGCTTGGATCTCCTCGAAAACCAAGCAGTTTCGACTTCGTCCATGTTGAAGAACATGTCTGAATCTTTCTCCACGGCAAAGCAGGTCAACGTATTGAGCCAAGTTTCTCTCCCTCCAACGGTACAAAACGACGTCGACCGCGTCCAAGCCAAGCTAGACTCTGCAGCCCTCGCACTCACCTCAAAACCCACACAAAACTCAAAGCAGATCAAGAAATTCACAGAATCGACGAGATGGGGCCTCATCTTAGCCTCAATCTTCATCATCCTCATCATCTTGCTCGGACTTGGATACTCAATCTTCAACATCAAGCACATCGTCCCCGTGCTGTTGATCTCGGGATGGATTGTAATAACGGCGGCGTTCGTAATCTGCGGCGTCTTCTTGACCCTCCACGACGTGACTGCAGACACGTGCGCCGCCGTGGACCAATGGGTTCAAAACCCTAAGCCCAACACCGCCCTCGACGACGTTCTGCCGTGCGTGGACGCCGACGCTTCCCAAGACGCACTCAACATGACCAAAGAGGCGGCGTCCCAGCTAGTCGACGTCATCAACACCGTCGTCACCAACATTTCCAACATCAACTTCGCGCCCAACTTCGTCCAATTCTATTACAATCAGTCGGGCCCGCTCGTCCCAACCCTGTGCAACCCGTTCCACCACGACCTCACGGACCGAGAGTGTTCGCCCGGCGAGGTGGAGCTGAGCAATGCGAGCCAAGTCTTGGGCAGCTACGTTTGCCAGACGTCGCCGAGTGGGATCTGTATCACCGCCGGCCGTCTGAATCCTAGCCTTTACGATCAGCTGAACGGCGCGGCGAAGGTGGGTTACGGTCTGTATCAGTCGGGCTCGTTCTTGGTCGATTTGGGGGATTGTGAGTTCGTGAAGCGAACGTTTTCCGATGTTCGTCGGTTGTACTGCGCTGGGCTTGTGAAGTCTAGCAGGCAGGTCTGCGTCGGCCTCGCTTTGGCTACTGTTGCTTCGGCGCTGTTCTTAGGAGTTTGGGCTGTGTTCGCAAGGGAGAGACGGCGTCGTTTCGAGGCAGCGGAGGAGGGTCGTAAATCAAAGGGACATGTCTACGTTAAGGAGTCCGATGATACGCCGAGGCGCGGCGGACGTGAGCGTGGCTGAGATTTGATTGGATGGTGAAATTGTGGGGCCTTTGTGTAATATTCGAAAATAATTGTCTTCAAAAATTAAAAGTTAAGCGTGCACTTTTGTTGGGCTCAACGCCTAAAACGGAGTTATGCCAATGAGGCTTGGCTCTAGTGGCCAAGCTGAGGCATCCAAAGTTCATGTGATTAGGAGGTCAGGGGTTCGAACCCCACCTCCCACATGACTTTGGAAAGTCCCCATGGGCTTAGGCCCATGACTATCGTTGTTGGGTGGATTTGGGATGTATCCATCTGACCCCGGGGATTAGTCCCACCTCTGGAGTGTGTGGCGATTAGCCCATAGCCGGGCAATGTGGGGATACCTCGGGACCGAAAAGAAAAAAAAAAGAAAAAGAAAAAGAAAGAAAAAAAAAAAAAACGCCTAAAACGGAGTTTAAAAATGATTTCTCGTCATCATTAACTAAGGGCACGCTATCATCTTTAGCATTCAATTAAATAACAACAATGGCATTCACTATACCATTTCCATCGGTTTTTTTATTCCCATTAAAATTGCATGATCTCGGCAGCTTAAGAGACTAACTTCCGACAACAAGACTAATTCCATTGCAAATAAAGAACCAACAATTTATTTATCACACGAATTCGATCTAAATAAGAGACAGGTTGGTAAATCGATCAATTGACGAAGCTTAGAATGTCTTGACGATTTTGTTTTATTGTACATATTGGAGAATTAATGATAGATTCTTACTGTGTTCGATCAAACTCATCGGCGTCGCTTCCTCCTACATGTATCCCATGATTGACTCGATAATTTCTTCCCTCAGGACCTGAAATCTTAAACCTGTTTTTCACAAAAGCATATATATATATATATATATAAAGAATTATCGATTTGTTACGATAGGATGGATGTATGTAGGATAGTGATAACAAAATGCACAAACCGTTCAAGAACGGATTTGCCTTCTTTGTACTTCTGACTCTTTTCGTGAGCCATTTCCTGCGAAAATATCGAACTTGTTTGTTTGTCCATAATCCACGATAAAGATTTGAAATCAAAATGTGCTATGTGTCCGAGCAATGAAAATCTTACGTATTTCCATCCAACGCACGAACCACATCGAACGCAGAAGATGTCTGCCACAGTGTGCAGTCCACTCATCATCAATCTGTCTTCTTTCTCACCGAGCGTTACGTTTGCTCTGTAATATGAAATAAAAGATCAATCTACACAATCGTCCGATGATGATCCTACGGCTAAGAGGCTTTTCATGAAGTGCAAATTTGATTGGTTTAAGTACTATACACAGTTAGGCAGCTGAAAAAATAAGGAAATCTTACACTTTGTCGAAGAGGTAAGCTTTCCCATGTCTGCATTGGAAAGACTGAAGCAAAGAACTGTGAGAAAGACGAACAATTTGGACGCAATGCAAGTATTTCGACAACATCTTAAGAAGAAACCTATCGTACTCGTTAAAAGAAAGTAGACAAGCTAAAGAAACCGATCTCAAGAGTGATTCACTAGTTCTCTACTGTCTGAATTGTGTGCCAAACGGTCCAAACATTACCACACTATATCATCAACCATGTCTAAATCACATATAACCATGATGTTAAATCAGAGGGTTCAAACTTCAAAGACGAGTCCCAGCTTGTAAAAACAGCAATGTTCTTTTCTTCAGACAAGATCCAATTTCGATCATGCCAGCTAATAAGCACCACAAGATCTGATAGTATTTCCCAAGCTAGAATATAACGAAGTTTCAGCGCCAACACTATAAAAGAATCACAATCTCACATTCATGAAAACAACGGCAAGATAGCAAAGGAATCAGCTAATTGTCTTAGATGTAAGATTGCTGAGCGAAAAAGTAGCCTAAATCTATCGGAAAGATAAAATGAAATTAAACCTTGGACATGACGTCCTCAGTAACAGCAAGATGAGTCCCACAATGCTTGCAACTGTAGATCTTTCCTTCAAGAGTCACGGCGAAAATTCTACCCATCCTATCCTAAGCTCAATCCGTTCTAAATTAGGAAAAAAAATTAAAATAGACGACGAGCAATCCGTTCCGAGACTAATTCTCCATTTTTTCCCCCCAAAATCGCGAGATTGATGGGACGTAACGCAAACGGATAATAGCAAGCCCAATAATAGACGGCAAGAACTGAATATATGAAAAACAATAAAAATATATTCCCCTGTGGTTGCTTTCGATGAACGTATGTATAAATCATCTTTCAAAATAGAAATAATCTAAAATGCAGCACATCATCTCCATGCTACGTGTACGCACCATAGACATCCACACTTGTACTTGAACTCATCACTCAACAGTTCATTGAACTCTTCTCTTTTATTGATAATGTGATGGATGGGACGATGATGTCATTCATTGGGTCTCGTAAGCTTATTGGGCTAGTATTAGGAAAAGGCCCATTAGCGTTTCAGTTTTGGCCCATCAAAAGCCCATATCGACTTACACACTTCCTCAAATGAAGACACGTGTCCGCCTAGAACTAACTAGACAGACAAGCAAACTGATGCGCTGTGTTTAACTGTCGAGCTTTTAAATAGCAACGAAGTAAGCGAAGAGAGGCATTCAGACAATGATCGGAAAACTAAAAGTCCGCCGCCGCCGCCGCCGAGTGAGGTGTACGGAAACGACGATGGGAAGAATTCTGAAGATGGGTTATTAGGTCAGGGAGATTTGTACTCTCCTGAGAAGGCGAAGAAGTTGGATGTTGATCGTCGTCAAACCACGGTAAGGGTCAAAATGGTCTTTGACATCTCCTAAAATTTAATCACTTTGTTGAAGTTGATATTTGAACAGCAGGTGAAGGAAGAGGAGGAGAAGAGAACTGATGAGAGCAGCAGTAAAGCAACTAATAATAACCTTTCTTCTTCTTCTAGGCTGTAATTTATCAATGGTATTTTATGTATAGTATAATTATCGAAAGAAAACAGTGCCAAATTATAACAACCGTTCGCATTTCATTAATTGCTTGCTCTTGCATACGTCATGAATTTTTTTCAGTAAAACATGCTTTAAAATAATATAAAAAAAATCGCCATTTATGTAGATTTCTTCATGGGAATTCAATCGTCAGGGGTATGGTTAATTTAAATAATTCAAAAGCAACCTCCATGATTAACTTTATTATTATATCCATATCATAAAAGCGAGAGAGCATACGATGCCGATTGTGAGATATATACAATATACGGATGTTATAAAAATTGTTACTAAAAACATTTAAGGGAAAATTATAAAAAAGGGTCGCTAAGTATGCCAATTTTCAATTTTGGGACATTATATTTGCCCGTAAAATTAGATCACTAGGCATGTATATAATAATAAAATTGGATTATGACTTTGTTTTGTTACATACATACTTAGTGACCTAATTTTGTAAACGATAAAAATATCGACCTAAAAAAAATATATAGTTTAGTGACTATTTTTATAATTTTGCCAATATTTAATTGAACTGTTAGACAAAAATATCATAGAGGTCAAAACCATCTCCAGCTTTACGCGTTTGTTAGAAAATTACATTTATATGGCTTCACATGGAAGTTATTCTTGCTTGGTTTAATTTAATCTGTTGTACTTTATTTATATATTTTTTTGGATCTGCAACGACTTGGTCATATTTTCTTCTGCAGATGCCATTACCTTCCCATAATGTCACCGTCCATAAGTCCCTACATGCACTGGAACATAATAAAATAAATATCCAATACATAAAGTTTTAATTTTGATTAGTGATAAAACTACTGTGTTTCACCATGAAGAGAAATGTTGTTGTAATCATATCTAAAACAATCTCAAATGCTCCATGGTGAGAATATAATGAGCTTCGTGACTCTTCCACCCCCCAAAAAAAGCTACTTTGTGCTATATAAATAATTCATTACAAAATGATTTGAACGTGTCAATTAAACCTAATATTCTTGAGAACCTCCTCTTTATCACCCAAATACTTAATTACCAATATTCCAATTACGTAAGACATACACAACATCACTTCCAATAAACAAACCACCGTGGTTAATTTACACATATAAACAACTCAACGCGTTACAAATTATATATCCAACCACACCTACACACGGATATATATATATATGTATATATATTATATATATATATATATATACAGCGAGAAATATAAGCATGCACAAATCCACATTCATCTTCTTACACGAACCCAGCAAATAAAAAAGATCTAAAACTTTATTAGAAACCAAATCAATCGATTAGCATATCATGGGAAGCTACAATTATTACAAGGTCTTAGGATGCTTTACTCGCAAGTTCAAGGTAACCGAGGCCGAACCGCCGGCGGATGTGAAGGAGGCGTTTCGCCGGTACACCGAACAGTACGAGAACGGCGCCGGCGGAGGAGGAGTTGGGACCCCCACCATGGGCGCCGATCAGCTGCAGAGGTTTATGTCGGAGTATCAGGGAGATCGAGAGTGTACCACCTCCGATGCGGAAGGTACGATCCAGGAGGTGCTTCGCCGGCGCCACCGTACTCGTCGGAGGCAGGCGGCGGCGGGGTTGACTTTAGAAGACTTCTTTTACTTCTTGTTTCAAGATGATCTCAATGGGCCCATCAACCCCGAGGTACCATTTGCAATGAATTACATTAGTTAATAATTTTTTTGGGCGAACTTCGATGATGCAGCAGCGAATTTAGACTTGTTTTGTTAATAAATTATTGAATTACATAGATAATAATAAAAGAAAGATGCGTAGCAATTCACACATGAAAGCTTTCATCTACTAACTAGAAATATCGTAAGTGAAATAATGGATATTATTACCTAAGATTAAGAATGTCATTGGAGTGTGGTGGACCCCACATCTCATAAGGCTTTAATGAAATTATTACCTAAGAGTATAAATTGACGTACATTAAAGTAAAGCGGGCATTTTCTGGTATGTTAAATAAAAGTAGTGGAGGACAAATAACTTCCAAGTTTGCAAGGAACTTATTGTACTAAATTATTTTTTTCATATACTAAATTATTGTACATTAAAGTAAAGCGGGCATTTTCATATACTAAATGATTTTTTTCCCTTTGTACGCAATGCTTAATCATCAAATTAAATTCTGAGATCATGATCATCACTATATATAGGTGCACCATGACATGAAGGCTCCATTGCAGCATTACTACATATACACGGGGCACAATTCCTACTTGACTGGTAACCAACTCAACAGCGTCTGCAGCGAAACGCCGATCGTCGAAGCTCTTGAGAATGGCGTCAGAGGCATAGAGCTTGACCTCTGGCCCAACTCTTCTAAAAATGACATCCATGTTCTTCATGGGAGGTAAAACACAGATCTTTATATGACTTATAAAAATACTTTAAGTCAATAATTTCGAACTCCATTTCAATTTGCAGGACTCTAACAACTCCTGTAACACTCATCAAGTGCCTGAAGTCAATTAGAGACCATGCTTTCGTCAAATCTCCTTACCCTGTCATAATCACCTTGGAAGATCATCTTACCCCAGACCTTCAGGCCAAGGTGGCCGAGGTAATAATCAACCAACACTTCTAATGCAATTACATATATAAGTTAGGGTTTGATATAAAAGAAAGGGGTTTTTATTTTCTTGATTCTTGTTAATTATTAGATGGTCACCAAAGTGTTCGGAGAAATGCTTTACTACCCCGAATCAGAACTCGACGAATTCCCGTCGCCCGAAGACCTGAAGCACAGAATCATACTCTCCACAAAACCGCCCAAAGAGCTGACCGTTGGATCGAAAAGCAACAGCAAAGTCACTTCCTCCGAAGTCGAAGCAATGTCGGGAGGGGAGACGTTGTCTAAAGCCGAGCCCGATAACTACGACAAGGTTTGATCGCTATGTATACGTTGTAGAATTATAGATAAAGTAAGCAATCTTCGAAGAGAAGAGAATTTATTCCTTTCTTAAGATAATGTATGTTATTGTTAAGCAGGCCAGCGAAAACAGCGACCAAGACGAAGGGGAGGAAGGAGGCGACGATGTGACTCAGAGGCTATCGCTGAACGTGGGCCCACCCGAGTACAAGCGTCTCATAGGTATACAGTCGGGGAGTGGGAAGAACGGCTTGAAGAACGCTTTGAGGGCCGACACGAATGGCATGCTTATTCGACTTAGCTTGAATGAGCAGAGGTTCGAAAAGGCAGTGGCTTTGTACTCGCAAGACGTCATAAGGTTAATATACCTACTAGTTAGTACTGCTGCATGACGTCGAATATCATATAATGTTGGTACTTCTTACACGTATACCTAAGATGTAAGATTTTTTTGTTATAAGGTTTACTCAGAAGAATCTATTGAGGGTTTACCCTAAGATAACGCGAGTGACCTCGTCGAACTTCGAGATGATTCAAGCATGGATCCACGGGACTCAGATGGTGGCCTTCAACATGCAGGTCAGTTTATTTTTCGTATACATACGGTAATAAATCGAAGTACATTTTTCTTTGATGTTTGGTCTGATTATTAATAGGGACATGGAAAGAGCCTTAGGATGATGCATGGGCTATTTCGATCCAATGGAGGTTGTGGATACGTGAAGAAGCCCGATATCCTCATGAAGAAGGGCCCAAACGACGAAATCTTCGATCCCAGAAAGCCATTGCAGGTCTCGAAAACATTGAAGGCGAGCGACTATTTCACACCTTTTTTTTTCGAGGGTTTTTTTTTATGAGATTGGCGATTTTATTTCGTAAGGTTTCACAATCCCTTTTCGAACAGATAAACGTATACACAGGCGATGGGTGGCGCCTCGACTTCAAACACACGCACTTCGACGCTTACTCTCCTCCCGATTTTTATACAAAGGTTCGTTAGAAAAAAAGAAAGTAAACCTAAGGTAGTAACTGAATTCTTGAAAAAACGAGGGTTACGTTTTGCATGCAGATATATGTAGTGGGCGTGCCAACGGATTGGGCGAAGAAGAAGACGAGGGTGATCGAAGACGAGTGGACCCCACATTGGGACGAAGAGTTCGTCTTCCCCCTAACAGTTCCCGACCTCGCCTTGTTGAGGATCGAAGTAAGGGAATACAACGTGTCCGAAAAGGATGTCTTTGCTGGCCACACTTGCTTGCTTGTCTCTGATTTGAAGCCTGGGATTAGGTCCGTCCCATTGTATGATGAGAAGGGTTTTAAGTACAAATCTGTTAGGCTTCTCATGAGGTTTCAGTTTGTGTGATTAATAAAAGTTTGATACTACCTCCGTCCCATTATCTTTATCACATTTGGTAGTGGGCACAGATATTAACGTGTTATTATTATAATAATATAGTACAATGAAAAGGTAATAAAGTGTATAGTTTGACACGTCTTTAAGAATATTTAATATTATTATATTGATTGTTTGTGATAAATTTTTTGCTAAATAAGGAAAGGTGATAAAATTAGTGGGACGCCGAAATGGCAAAATGTGATAAAATTAGTGGGACGGAGGTAGTATAAAATAAAATAATATATATATATATATTTGTTGGTGGTGTTGTTTGCTACATGTATGTTGATAAAATGAACAACTGAGGAAATTGAATGCTTCAATTCAACAACGTTGTAATATCCTGGTTAAACGCATCCTATGTGGAATTTAACGAACAAACAATTGTTCTTCTGATGAAGTCCAGAACAATTCGCCTGACGCCAGGAGAGATGTTGTTTAATGACGGTTTAACCTAAAATTCTAAGGAATTTTAATGTGTAACGAAAGAGATTAAATTTGAGATCTCAAGGGCATTACGGGTATTTACTTGGAAGTTTTATTTACTGGCAAGTGGCATTGTGGCAATATCATCCAAGCACTCCCCAACTTAAGAGCACACTACGCTTTTCATTTTAGGATCTCTCCGACGAAGCGAAATTTCCCATTTTCGCCGTAGCACTGATTCTTGATCCATCGGTTTCTCTCTCTAGAACACCACTTCCACCCTACTCCTCCATCTATCTCTCTAGATCTCAATCTTCACCAGTTATCACCTTCGTTTAATTTTTAGGGGGATTGAGGTTCTCTGATTCGTGAAGTACCATCTGTTACGGCGTCAATTTTGCTCTTCGATATTTAGATCCGAATCGTAGATTCGTCACGACCAGTCATGGCGGCCGCGAACGCTCCGATCACTATGAAGGAAGCCCTAACGGTAACCTTAAGTTCTCTCACTCGCGCGATTCTGTTGTAGATACGGGGGTTTAGGAGAGCGTAAATAATTCACTGAATTCTCATTTCTTTATTGATTTAATATTGTTGTAGTTCTAGTTTTATTATATTGAGGAGTTTAGGTTTAGATCTCGTGTCTTGTGTTTTGTTATTTATTTATTTACTTTTAAATGAACTTGTTGTTTGGAGATGAAAACCGTGGAGCATGGGATCGTGCTTTGCACGTGACAGTTGATTTTGATGAATCACACTGGTTGATCATATTTGGCTAACTTTGGTTTGCTGAACTGGGCTGATATTTTAGGCTATTTGTGTGGTTTGATTCAGATCTATTGATTTTATTCTAGTTTTTTTTTTTTTTTTTGAGTTTTCTGTTGCCATAGATGATGTTTTGACTTTTTACCTTCTGATTGCAGTTGACTAGTTTAGGGATCAATCCGCAGTTCCTCACTTTTACGAACGTGACAATGGAATCTGATAAGTATATATGCGTTCGTGAGACTGCACCGCAGAATAGTGTGGTGATAGTTGATATGAACATGCCAATGCAGCCACTGAGACGGCCTATCACTGCAGATTCAGCCCTTATGAATCCAAATACAAGAATTTTGGCACTGAAAGGTGAATGGCGAAATTTTATTAAGCATTTTAGTTGATATCTTAGTGTGCTGATTAGGCCTGCACGTCCTTACATGCAAACAAAACCAAACCCTTAAGGATCTAATAAGAGATACCACTGAATATCCCAGTGATTTGTATTTGAAGATATTCACATAAAATGGGGAAGTTTTGAAAAAATCTAGGGAAAGAAGAGCAGACCATCCGTGGATTGTCGCCATCCACCATCTGTAAATGTTGCTATGTGAGGATGAAAAATAACCTTCTCCATAGAATGATTAACATGTCCATTTCCAACTCTTAACAAAATGTTTCCTTGGAACCGTTTTCTTATTGGTAAGATATTAAGATTTGTTCTCTAGCTGATTGAAAAGGTATTGTTTTCATCATATAGAAGTGTCTTTCCGAGCTCACATTTAACTCCTGTATAATTTGTAGAGTTAATGAGTTGGTCAAGTTAATGTGACACTATATGGATCATTTGTCTTGTCCAAATTTAAGTACCAAAAGGTTTACTTTCTTTGTAGCTCAACTTCCTGGGACCACACAAGATCACTTGCAGATATTTAATATTGAGGCAAAAGCAAAGATTAAGTCCCATCAGATGCCTGAGCAGGCAAGCCCCTATGACTCCCAGTTGCATGAATGCCTACCAGCAATACATATCACATTTTTATGGAAGGATGGTATTGGAACTTACCTTAATTTTATGTTTGGCCAGGTGGTGTTTTGGAAGTGGATTACTCCAAAGATGCTGGGTTTAGTTACACAATCCTCAGTGTATCATTGGTCGATTGAGGGTAAATTGACTGTTTGGGGTTTCTCGTTGTGTTCCATATTCTCATGGCTTTTATTATTATTTTCGTTCTTTGCTCTTCCCTTTGAGCTTCGTTATCCTTTTCATATAGGTGATTCTGAACCAGTAAAGATGTTTGATAGAACTGCCAACTTGGCCAACAACCAAGTAATCAACTATAAGTGCGATCCTTCCGAAAAGTGGTTGGTTCTGATTGGAATTGCTCCTGGTTCACCTGAGGTATTATACTATCTTATCTCTGAAGTTATTGATATTGGTCACTACACAAAATTATTTGCACGAGGCATAATTATACTGAACTACAGAGTGTGGTAGTAGAACAGAAAGTATTTATGTATCACTTATATACAAAGTGCATGCAACGATTTTGTGATCCTTGACTCTTGTTGTCCCTCTTGCTTTTGTAGCGGCCCCAACTGGTCAAAGGTAATATGCAACTGTTTTCAGTGGACCAACAACGCAGTCAAGCTCTTGAAGCTCATGCTGCGTCATTTGCCACTCTTAGAGTAAGCTTTTGTTCTTAACACTTCTATGCCATACATGATATTTTGCATGCAGAACTGATTTGACTTATATTTTTACTTTTAATTAGGTTCCTGGCAATGACAAGGATTCCATTCTAATTTCTTTTGCTACAAAATCGTCTAATGCTGGTCAAATAACATCGAAGTTGCATGTAATTGAGCTTGGTGCACAGCCAGGTGATTCATTTAGTTACTTTTAGTTTATTAGCCATTTTTTATGTATCCTGCAATTTTGTGTTGCCTGATGTCATTCCTCTTTGGTTCTTACTGGTTTGTCTTACCTGTTGGTAAATTTTACAGGGAAACCATCTTTTACCAAAAAGCAAGCCGATCTTTTCTTCACTCCTGATTTTGCTGATGATTTTCCTGTTGCCATGCAGGTAACAAAAGTTGAATTTCTCGTTTCTCCTCATAAAAATAGTTTTATGTAGTTTCGTTATTCTATATTCCTGATTAATTTCTTATGATCCTGCAGATATCTCATAAATATGGTCTTATTTACGTTATAACCAAGCTTGGGTTGCTCTTTGTGTACGACCTGGAAAGTGCCACAGCTGTCTACAGAAACAGGATTAGTCCAGATCCCATTTTTCTGACATCAGAAGCTTCATCTGTTGGAGGTTTCTATGCAATTAACAGGCGTGGCCAAGTTCTGCTTGCTACAGTTAATGAAGCCACAATTGTGCCTTTTGTCAGTGGACAGGTATTTTAACTTTTGCATCATCAACATGAATTTATGTATGCATAAACTTATCATTTAACATTCTGTTATCGCCAGTTGAACAATCTGGAGCTTGCTGTCAATCTGGCCAAAAGAGGAAACCTTCCCGGAGCTGAAAATTTGGTATGTGAATGCTGTGCTTTTAAGCACTACTGTTTTCCGCGAATTGTTATGTTGCGAACATATGCACTTAAATTAATAATGCTTTTTTTCTAAGTTGTTTCAGCTATTATAATTTTTTATTGTATAGAGGAGCAGTGAATTTTCTTGTTGAGCTACCTATGAGATGGATGGTTTAAGCAGATTTTTTTGCATTTTTCGACTTGAAACATCGTAGGTTGTCCAGCGTTTTCAAGAGTTGTTTGCTCAGACCAAGTATAAGGAAGCTGCGGAGCTTGCTGCAGAGTCTCCACAAGGCATCCTCCGGACACCTGACACTGTTGCTAAATTTCAGGTTCCTTTAAATCCTCTGAATGTGAAACTAGTCAGAGAATGGAGAATGGGATAAGGGCATTCTTTCTGTTGTTCGAATTTATTATCTATTCGTAGTAATCACGAACTTAACTTGTTGCCGTATCCAGAGTGTTCCTGTTCAAGCTGGCCAGACGCCACCATTGCTGCAATATTTTGGAACACTGTTAACCAAAGGAAAGCTTAATGCATTTGAGTCACTGGAGTTATCTCGTCTTGTTGTCAACCAGAACAAGAAAAATCTACTGGAGAACTGGTTAGCTGAAGATAAATTAGAATGTAGTGAGGAACTTGGAGACCTTGTGAAGGTTAGACTTGGCATCCACCCCAGCAAATATTTATTATATCACACTCCACGTTCTTGTTTATGTTCAATCTTTTACCCTTCCAACATAATTGCTTTCTTGTCTCTTTGTAGACTGTTGATAATGACCTTGCCCTGAAGATATATATCAAAGCCAGGGCTACGCCAAAAGTTGTTGCAGCGTTTGCTGAGCGCCGGGAATTCGACAAGATCTTGATATATTCCAAGCAGGTCATTCATATAATTCGGACAGTACTCGCTTATATATCATAGTATAACTCAATGCAGTTTTTGAACTTGAAGAGATGCCATTACTTTTCTTAATTTTTTTTAAGTGTTATCATGTAATGGATTTGAATTGAAAATTCCTGTTACGCTTAGACAGGTTGGGTACACTCCTGATTATCTCTTCCTCCTGCAAACCATTCTACGATCAGATCCCCAGGTATGCTTCACTTGTCGTGAATTAGTTAACTTTGAATGCTTGGAAACTAGCATTCATCTTGTTAGATGATATGATATTTTGAATTTGTTTTTCGTACCCAGGGGGCTGTCAATTTTGCTCTCATGATGTCCCAAATGGAGGGAGGTTGTCCTGTTGACTACAATACCATCACAGATCTATTTCTGCAGGTAGGAAACTGTCTAGTAGTTTATTTTGTTTGGGATCATTTTTATGGACCTCACTTCAATAATCTCTAAGTTTTTTACCTTTAGCACTCTTAAGCTCCTTTATTCATCTTTCCGTTTTTTTCTCCCCTAGCGGAACATGATCCGCGAGGCAACTGCATTTC
The DNA here is from genome assembly GCA_027422505.1 of Craterostigma plantagineum. NCBI lineage: Eukaryota > Viridiplantae > Streptophyta > Magnoliopsida > Lamiales > Linderniaceae > Craterostigma > Craterostigma plantagineum. Next base: position 1,081,853 of record JAPQWV010000053.1, on the reverse strand, counting down.
TGTTGGATGTTTTGAAACCAAATTTGCCGGAGCATGCATTCCTTCAAACTAAGGTCAGTCTCTTCTTGTCTGTATCCCCAATAAATGTTCTTGTCATTTTTTTTGTTTTCTGAAAAGTCTTCATCCATCCTACAGGTTTTGGAGATCAACCTTGTCACTTTTCCAAATGTGGCAGATGCCATTTTGGCAAATGGTATGTTTAGTCACTATGATAGGCCTCGGATTGCCCAACTCTCTGAAAAAGCTGGTCTATATGTGCGAGCATTGCAGGTTAACTACTTACCATGTACTTCTATTGTTATTTTACATACTCATGCTATATATATGTGTGTGTGTGTGTGTGTGTGTATACACTCCCATGCATGTGTGTGCATCTTTCTCTCTGTATATAGGTAGATATTCTCATAATTCATAATATGTAATATTTGTGCTTGCAGCATTACTCTGATCTACCTGACATCAAACGTGTTATCGTGAACACTCATGCCATTGAGCCACAGGTTACGTTCTCCCAAAAGTGTTCACTTTTTCTTTTTTCCTTTTTTAGAAAGTAGCTTTCATGATGTTTAATGATTAATTGATTTCAGGCTCTAGTGGAATTCTTTGGGACACTGTCTAAGGAGTGGGCTCTTGAGTGCATGAAGGATCTTTTACTAGTCAATCTACGCGGAAATCTTCAGATAATTGTCCAGGTAGGTTGAATCGTGGAACCTGTTTGTCATGCTTACTTTAAGTTGAAATGTGGTGATGTACTGACTGAAGATTTATGTAGGTTGCTAAAGAGTACTGTGAACAGCTGGGCGTTGATGCGTGCATCAAGCTCTTTGAACAGTTTAAGTCTTACGAAGGATTATATTTCTTCTTGGGTTCATATTTGAGCTCCAGGTAGTTTATTGTGTGAGCTGTAATTTCTTGCCTTGGAATGGTGTCGGTCACTATGATAGCTTGTTGGTATTTTACTAATACTTAGCATCTGCCAGCGAGGATCCTGAAATTCACTTCAAGTACATTGAGGCTGCTGCAAAGACTGGACAAATTAAGGAAGTTGAGCGTGTTACAAGAGAATCGAATTTCTATGATGCTGAGAAGACCAAGAACTTCCTGATGGAAGCCAAACTTCCTGATGCACGGCCCCTGATTAATGTGTGTGATCGCTTTGGTTTTGTTCCTGACCTCACGCATTACTTGTACACCAACAACATGCTCCGCTATATTGAAGGCTACGTGCAGAAGGTTCATTTTGTTCTCATTTTAATTCACCAATGCCAAATATCATTTTGCTCAAGCTTCATTACGGGCAGGTGAATCCTGGAAACGCTCCGTTAGTTGTTGGACAGCTTTTAGATGATGAATGTCCTGAAGATTTTATCAAGGGACTAATTCTTTCTGTACGATCGCTCCTTCCAGTTGAACCTCTGGTGGAGGAATGTGAAAAAAGGTGCGTTTTCTGTTCTCTGATGGCTTGCCTGGGGTGAGTGGTATTACTTTCAGATTCTCACGTTTGACATGTGATGCAGGAACCGACTTCGGTTACTTACCCAGTTCTTGGAGCATCTTGTGAGTGAAGGAAGCCAAGATGTGCATGTACACAATGCCTTGGGTAAAATAATAATAGATAGCAACAACAACCCGGAGCATTTTCTGACCACCAATCCATATTATGATTCGCGTGTTGTGGGTAAGTATTGTGAGAAGCGTGATCCTACCCTTGCTGTTGTTGCATACCGAAGAGGGCAATGTGATGATGAGCTTATCGATGTGACCAACAAGAATTCATTATTCAAGCTGCAAGCCCGGTTTGTAACTTTGTTATTCATTGCTTGGTGTTTCCAGTTACAGTTATGTGCCTTAAATAAGAGCTCATGACATGCTTTTTCCATTTCAGATATGTGGTTGAGAGGATGGACGGCGATTTATGGGGCAAGGTTCTCGACCCTGAAAATGAATTCAGGAGGTTGCTCATTGATCAAGTTGTGTCTACTGCTCTTCCGGAGAGCAAAAGCCCTGAGCAGGTTTCTGCTGCGGTTAAGGCTTTTATGACAGCCGATCTTCCACATGAGCTTATTGAGTTGCTTGAAAAGATTGTGCTTCAAAACTCAGCTTTCAGCGGAAACTTCAACCTGCAAAATTTGCTCATCTTAACTGCGATCAAAGCAGATCCGTCGAGGGTTATGGATTATGTTAATCGACTAGATAACTTTGATGGACCAGCCGTTGGTGAAGTTGCAGTGGAAGCTCAATTATACGAAGAAGCCTATGCTGTTTTCAAGAAGTTCAATTTGAATGTTCAGGCTGTTAATGTGTTGTTGGATAATATACGTGATATAAATCGTGCTGTAGAATTTGCATTCCGCGTTGAGGAAGATGCCGTTTGGAGTCAAGTTGCTAAAGCTCAGTTAAGGGAAGGACTTGTAAGCGATGCAATTGAATCATTTATTCGTGCTGATGATGCAACCCAATTTCTGGAAGTCATTAAAGCTGCAGCGGATGGAGAAGCTTATCATGATCTGGTTAAGTATCTGCTCATGGTTAGACAGAAGACAAAAGAGCCCAGAGTGGACAGTGAGCTTATCTATGCGTATGCCAAGATTGACAGGCTTGGTGAAATTGAAGAGTTCATTCTCATGCCAAATGTTGCCAATCTTCCTAATGTTGGTGATCGCTTGTACGAGGAAGGTTTATATGAGGCTGCAAAAATCATCTTTGCTTTCATTTCTAACTGGGGCAAGTTGGCGAGCACATTGGTTAAGTTGAAGCAATTCCAAGGTGCTGTTGATGCTGCTCGGAAGGCTAATAGTGCAAAGACATGGAAAGAAGTCTGCTTTGCCTGTGTGGATGCAGAGGAATTTCGGTTGGCTCAGATTTGTGGTCTTAACATTATTGTGCAGGTACTTGCCTTGTAGAGTTGTAGGTCCAATGTCCTATAGAATTGTGGGCTCCAATCCAATGTGATCAATTTCCTTTCAATTCAAAAATCCCCATATTTGACTTTAATTTTGATTGCTTCATTTGCCACTATAGGTTGATGATTTGGAAGAGGTCAGTGAGTACTATCAGAACAGAGGTTGCTTTAATGAACTCATCTCTCTTATGGAGAGCGGATTAGGATTGGAGCGTGCGCACATGGGCATCTTCACTGAACTTGGTGTTCTTTATGCCAGATACCGACATGAAAAGCTCATGGAACACATAAAATTGTTTTCCACCCGTCTCAATATTCCCAAGCTTATCCGAGCTTGTGATGAACAGCAGCATTGGCAAGAACTAACGTACTTGTACATTCAATATGATGAGTTTGACAATGCTGCTACAACAGTCATGAATCATTCACCTGAAGCATGGGAACATATGCAATTCAAAGATATTATTGCCAAAGTTGCTAATGTAGAGCTTTACTACAAGGCTGTACACTTCTATTTACAAGAGCATCCTGATCTTATAAACGATGTCTTGAACGTCCTTGCTCTCCGTGTTGATCACACTCGTGTTGTTGACATAATGAGAAAGGTTCGCACTTGTCTTGATTTGATCGTCATTGTCGCCTCAATGTTTCGTATTCGTTTGACAATTCAAGTTTTGATTCAGGCGGGCCACTTATGTCTTGTTAAACCCTACATGGTAGCAGTTCAAAGCAACAACGTATCTGCAGTTAATGAAGCTCTAAATGAGATCTATGTGGAAGAGGAAGATTATGACAGATTACGCGAATCCACTGATTTACATGACAGCTTTGATCAGATTGGTCTTGCTCAAAAGGTGAGATTTAAATTATAGCAGTATACAGATGGATTACCTTGTGCATGCCAGGGCCACTTTAATTAACTTTTTTCATCGCCCCTGTGCAGATTGAGAAACACGAGCTTCTTGAGATGAGGCGTGTTGCAGCCTACATCTACAAGAAAGCTGGAAGATGGAAGCAATCAATTGCCTTGTCAAAGAAAGACAACCTTTACAAAGATGCAATGGAAACTGCTTCACAATCGGGTGATCGTGAACTTGCGGAGGAGTTGCTTGTGTACTTCATTGAACAGGTACAGTTGAACTTCACTTATTGTTGATATCTTTTTAATGTGTACCTAGTTGTAATATTGCATTACGAAGAGCAATGGCGTTATGGTCAAAATTGATAAGTGTACATATGCTTCGATCCGTGCATTTTTAGATGGATCGATGCAAGAAATGCATCTATTTTTCCATGTTTGAACAACGATACGTGGACCCATTATCTTCTCTCATCAGCAATGAAAATCGTTGGCTATATATACTGTTCTACTAATATCTATGGAGGAACTAGTGGACTGTTGATGATTGCTGAACTGTTATATATATACAGGGTAAAAAGGAGTGCTTCGCTTCATGCCTATTTGTTTGCTACGACCTGATCCGCGCGGATGTTGCTTTAGAACTTGCGTGGACGAACAACATGCTTGACTTTGCCTTCCCCTATCTACTTCAGGTAATTGCATTTTCCTTTCTAATATAGTTAACAAGCATTGCAAACCCTCTTTCCATTTAATATTTTCTTGCATACAATCTTGCAGTTCATCCGAGAATACACGGGAAAAGTTGATGAACTGATAAAGGACAAGATTGAAGCCCAAAAAGAAGAGAAAGCTAAAGAGAACGAAGAGAAAGATGTCGTCATGCAACAGGTACCTGCTATTTCTTCTTGCTTAGACAGTTTCTACTCACATAAAAAGCCAGTCGTTACGACTACAAGCCAAGATAACAAAGAAATGTAAATTAGTGGGACTGAATTCTAACTTCCTACTTTTTTGTGAAATAAATAAATTGTTGTGTGAGTATTTTTGGGTGCAGAATATGTATGCTCAGTTGCTACCTCTTGCATTACCCGCACCGCCGGGCATGGGCGGTGGGTTTGCTCCACCACCGATGGGCATGGGTGGAATGGGTATGCCTCCGATGCAACCCTTTGGCATGCCACCAATGGGCTCTTATTGAGAGCAAAAACAACTTTCTCAAATTCTACGGTTTGTGTGTGTTTTTGTTTTCTGAACTTGTTCATTTTCTGCCGTTGACGGTTATGTGTGTGTATGGGATTACATGTTTTCTTTGTAATAATCATTCGTAACTGAGGGGAGAGGTATATTTGTTAAGGTTTTAGGTCGGAAAGCTGAATTTTTTTAATTTGTATCTTTTATCTTCGTAGTATAAGATCCTGTAAGACTGAGGCGCCTGCTGTTGGTTTTGAGATTTCTTTCTTTCGTTCTTCATTATTCTGGATTTGTTTCGGATAAACCTCGTCTAATTCTTTTTCGGTTGATTAGTAATTTCTCGGCTGCATGAGATAAACCTTCAGATAAGCAAACTGTAACTTGTAAGCAAATCTTATAGGAAAAAAAAGAAAGGGAGAGAAAGGCGATGCAAAGACAAAGATCTCCTTGAAGAAAAAAAAAAAGAGAGAGATCTGCACCGTCTATGCTAAGCCAACCCGACAATCTATGCTAAGATTCTTACAAAGAGTATCGTATTCAGCACCCATATATATATATATATATATATATATAATTGATGTCTGCATAGATGTCGATTTACATACAAGCAAAAAAAGGCATCGAAAATATTATGTGGTAATGATCGTGACTTTGTCTTTGGCAAAAAAAATCTCACTCAGAGACATTTGTCCATTCACAAAGTCAGATCTAAAGCACTTTCGTCGCCATGTAAACCTTCCTTCGATGATGTAAACAAAACAATACTATCAATTTCCGATTCGTGAGTTGATTTTAGAGAGAGATTGAGATCAATATCATCAACTTCGTCATATGATAATATCTTCGTTGTCAATTCACTTTCTACTCTTGATGATTGCCTAAAGTTGTGACCTTTAGGAGATCTTTTTAAGGGCCATGGTGAGGTTTTGATCTCTGCAAATGTTGAGCCAAAGGGTCCATTTCTTGTTAAGTTGGACTTTGCCCAACTGTTATGAAGACTGGAAGAAATAGTATAACAAAAAAATCAAGGAAATGTATGATAAATTGTAAGGGTTTTCTCACCAACAAAATAGTAACACAATACATGGATCAAGATTTATTTACAAAAAAAAACACACACATATTACCTTAGGCTGGACGTTGAATGCTGGTGGGATCGAATATTGTGAGAACTGCTTGACATCGTTCGACTGTAACTTCCGAACATTGGAAGTAGTTTGAAGTTACAGACATGGTGATTATCTGGGATCATCGTGCAGTAGTGTGCTAAATCAAACTTGATTGCAAAAATAAATATATTTCTACAGAATCTGAAAACCCTAAATCTTGGAACTGAGGTTACCTTGACTTGGATCATCACTTTTCTTGCTTCTGTACATCTATATCAAACAAGATATCAAATCCAATTGTATCTATCAGCTCTTAATGGCAAATCATCTAAAGCGTTACGGACTAATATATAGGCTTAATTAATACCTGAAGGTGGCTCTTGACGTGAGCAATCTGAAGTCCTTTAACGTTCATCATGTGAAGCACCGATTTAGGGGTTGCCCCTAAAAAATAATCAATCAAATGATCAATCAAAAAATTATGATATACATATGTATATTCATAGCATCAAATGACATGGCTCATACTTTCTTGTCCTCCTAGTTTCTCAACAGCACGAACAAAGCTGAGGTGTAACTCAGGCGTCCACCTTAGCCTTGGAGTTTTCGATCTGTTATATTGCCTTGAGCTGGCCTTTTTGCTATCACTAGAGCTGTTTTCGTTTGTGGGCTTGTTCTTACAGCTTTCTGTATCATTAGGTCTCACGATTGGATTTTCTTCTTTGAAGTGCTGAAGATGATGACTATTATTAGTGACGATTCTGGGATTGTCCATGGTTTAGTATTGTATGATTTTTTGGGATGTTTGCAACTATCAGGAAACTTACAGAAGGGTTCTCTAATATCGTCTACTCAATACATTGATGATGTGCGTGTGTGTGTTAGTTATTCTTATATAACTTTGTTAAGGGAATAAACGCCAGTGATTTTACTTTAGATATACATCTTGTTCCCTTAATGATGGTTTGACTATAAAGTTATGAAAAGAATGGAATAATAATTGGTTAAGTTATTAGATTAGGGATATGAAATATATATGTATATTTAGGGTTAGGAATATGAAGAATTCGGACAAGAAACATGGAAGTTGTCTCTTCTTCGGAGAAAGACTTTGCACGCAACACGAAAAAAAAATGAAAGAAAAAAACAAATCTGTTGTAAATAGTTAACAGATCCTGTGATGATGCAATCGTTATATATATATATATACATATAATATATGTTTTCAAAAACAATATAATTCAGTCACCAAATCAGTAATTATGCAAACCTAATCCAAAAAATAAAACGCATGTGCATGGTGGCAACTCAATAATTGCTATTCCAAAGGCATTTTTCGTCTATATTTCCTTTGCCCCACGTGAGTGACATCTCACCGGTCTACATATTCGTTACTTCCCATGAAAATAAATAAATAGTCAACGCAAGATTTTGACCACACCTTGACTAGCTACGGTCATTGAAATGAAAATACAACTTACTATTATTTAGAAACTCTAAATATGAGTACGGTATATAGACATTATATCATTTGGCCATTTAGTTCGTGGCAAGTATATCTGTCATGCGTGACATACATTACTATAAAATAATTTATATTCTGATCATTTTTCTACATAGCAAAAACTGGTTCTGAGTACTGTAACTGAAACAGTTTTGCAGATCAGTTCTTACATTGCACACCGTTGCTCATGAAATCTACTGCAGATTTCTCTTATCAACTGCAAGAAAGAATAGAACATAAATTTTATCGTGAATTGATACAAACGAAGAACGAAGAACGATCGCCGCATATTTATGTATTCAGCTCTTCGTATTGGGCCTCCAAAAACCTTTGTTGCCAACAAGGAACTGATCTTGATGAAGAGCCATTGACCAATTCAGAGATTTCAGAACTGGTCTGAGCTTTGCAATCGTATCCATGGTGTCTTGAACCACCAAGTATCCTCCCGGCCTCAACATACGATCAATCTCCGCTGCTATTTCTATTACATCGCATCTGAAAAAAGAAGAAAAACACGAGGAAAAAAAAGAACGCAATGCAGTCACTACAGCAATAGCATCAGCCCAGAAAAAAAAAAGCTTTGAAATCGAGCTCAAACTCATGAAGCATATGACTCGAGATAAGTGATATACCTCTTGGTCAAGTTTCCCAAGAGGAAGCTAGATTGCACCAAATCATACGTTCTTGGGTAGGTATTGAAAGATTCGCACCAATCGTGATATATTCCAATCAGCCCTCTATCGTAAATAACAGGTAAAGTATCTGTATCTGATTCGTGGATGGGGACAACGTTCATCACCCATACGGGTTGTGTAATGAGCGCAGCAGCAAACCTTCAATCGTCAAGAAAAAAGAAATTACTGCGTATTATCCAAGTCAACAGTGCAAAGAGAACACAGAGCAAAACAAAGCCTCACCCTCCATAGCCAGCATTCATATCCATTATATTCCTTATGCTTGACCAGTTCAGACCAAGGGCTCCTATGTAAACTTCTGAAACAAGTGCAGACCAATGTTGGGTATCTTCTTTGAAGTTCTCTGCATCTGCTTCATTAGAAAGTCTCGGGGGTTTATCTCCGAGCCTCTCGGGCCAAAGCGAAGGCCACTGTGGTGGATTCTCTTCTAGTGGCACGAGACAACTATCTAAAGGCGAGTACCTATTATTGCAATTGTTAATCTTTATTAAGATATGTTCAAATAGATTGGCTTGTTTATGTGCTTGGGATTATGATAGCAACATACCATGAGATGTTGGGCTGAGTACTTCGATCGCAAAGGGGTGGATTGCTTTGTTTCCTACTTTGATAACAAGATGCCGATGTAGGCTTTTGGTATATGATGAACCCTATTTGGGAAGAATTGGAGTAGGTTCTGGCCGCTACGCTCCAGCAAATCGACTCTGTGAGAGCTACCATGGCTGTAAAACCGAACAACGAAGAAAATTCGTAATATTTTAGTAATGTGAAGTAAACTACTTTGAGAAACTATTTTCATATCAAGAGAGGAAAGACAAGTGTGCATCACTAACATTTCCACACAGCTTGATCTCGCTCGTCGTTACGGTAAACTGGCGTTGCTGACCATATGAAATATCCTCCAGGCCTCAAAACTCTGTTCAGCTCCATCAATGGTTTTCCACCTTCAGTTCACCATGACTATCCTCAGTATAACAGTAAAATCAAATGTATATCTAAGAAAAGAAAAACAAGAGAGATTCTACAACGGTTTTGATTCTAATACCATCGGCGTCCCAATGAACACGACACCTTGCACAGTGGATAAGATCGAACGAATTGGCGGGAAATGTGAGTTTCTGCGTCCCGATAACTGATAAAGTAGCGGGAATTCCTCGTTCTAAAGCAAACTGTATTTGAGCCTCGTGTTCATCTTTTGGTGCGAATGACATTGTAAGTACATCTCTGTCGAGCAATGAGCCACCAAAGCTAGCTACTCCACAGCCAACGTCTAAGATTACCCTTGTTTTCTTACCCCAATGAATAGCTGGTAAAGTCTGGGATGAACGCAAAAAAAAAAGGCAACATGGACTTATTAGATCACTTGTGAGAGAGAACCACCGAGGATAAGAATTCCTGAAACATATTTTTAGGTACATGAGAGACAAAGAGAGAGCAATTACCTTGTCAATAGATTCGATATAGCGATCAACCCCTTCCTTGAACTGTGTTCCACCACCTGGGAATATAAAATACTCGCCTGATTTTACTACCCAACGCTGGGCCTTCTTATACTCAACGAGCTTAGGGTGAGGAACATTGTTGTACCATATCTGTTAAGTAGAGCAAGAGATTGTTAACATGATCTAGCATGAAGTTCAAGGGAACGAAAACAAACCCAACTTCAGTAATCCATCCACACAACACCAAATAAACAAATCGAGACACCACTTCCCAAGCTTAATCACATTCCAGACTAGCTTGAAACAAGGGTATGATTTCATCTCTGCAAGAACTCAACCCAAGAACCACTTACAACACAATGCCTAACCTAAAGGAAGAAAAAGGAAAATTCCTTACCAAAGAAAAAGAGAATAAAATTCAATGAAGCTCACCGTATCCCTACTCTTAGGCCACGGTATTGGCACTCTATAACCGTTGGGCAAAGGCACCAGACATCTCGGACTTGGGTCAGGACAGTGCCTCTCTCTATGCTCCATGTTCCTCCTTGATTTCAACGCCTTTATCGCTTCCAAATTATCCAGACACGGAATGTAATCAACGGCAGCTGACCCTTTACAGAAATCCCACTCAAACCCCACCAGAATCTGATCATCATCATTGCTCAAGACAACATCCCCATCATTGAAAACGGTGGTATTAGCAGAAGGGCTTTCTCCATTTTCATCGAGCTTACTGTTACCAGCGTCGGTGGCCTTCGAAGAAGTGTTTGTAGAAACGGGATTCGTCGATGGTGAAGTATCCGTGCTACTCGCCGGATCTTCTTTTCGCGACAATGCATCGGATTGGATTGGGATCAGAGGGTTTTGTGAGCTGGAGATGAGGATTAAGGTGACGAACACGAGTGAGAGGAAGAAGATGAAAACGAACGGATATTTTCTATCTTTGAGGATGCCTGGAATTGCTATGGACATCTTTCCTCAGCTCGGAGATGTATGTATATATACTACTGGAGTGCGGATTTAAGGATTCAGAGTAGATTCATCTTTTGGTTCGGATCTTGAATCTTGATTATGCTATCGTTCTCTCATTCCGCCCATCTAACCTGCAGATTGAAAAAGTTCGTTCTTGTTGATTGGAGTAGTAAACAGTGAACAACAAATTCAAGACGTGATGGGCCTATGTCTTGTGGGCAACGGAAAGGTCTTTGATGGGAATGTCAAAGAATAAATCCAAATTATACATTGTAGGCAAATCTACACATAAATCCCCCTACCCCAAACTATACATCAACTTACTCCCCCCTCTCATTTCATTTATCACTAAACTCCCCCCTTTAAACTATTATATCACATAGCTACCTAATGGACAAATATACCCCTGTAAAACATTAATATTGCAAAATAACCAACTCAACTCATAAACTGAGAGGACGACGAAGAACGAAAGCAGACGACGAGGAACGAAAAGCAGACGAACGAAAGCAGACGACGACGCGACGATACAGAGCAGTCGGCCCAGCTTCGCCTCCACAACGAGCAGCGAACGAGATATTAGGGCTTCACGCATCACCTCAACGGTACGGCCGCTTCACATCTTCGTTCGACTTTATTTTTTTCGTTTTTTTGTGGCATTTTGTGTTAATGTAGAGATTAGGGGTTTCATAGTTGCATTCCTTGAAAGATTTCATGTCGGGCTGTGTTTAATTGTTGATTTCGGCTCGAATTTGGGGTTTATGGCAAAATTAGGGTTTAATTATTTCGTTTTTTCGATTTGGGGAAGTTGGTATCGCTCTAATTAGGGTTTGTTAGCTTCTAGTTTCAGTGTGCGATGTAAGGTACTGCATTTGTGACGCCTTGGTACGAGTCTTGGTTGTTTTTTGGTACTATGATTGAATTGGTGCTTGTATGTGGTTTTTGGTACCATATTACGTAGTTAATGGTACCGTAAGTTTATTATTTGATTCTCTCGTTGTTGTCGCTTGCAGAAATGGCACGGAAGTCAAAAAAACCCTCCGGCTCAAGAAGAAATAATTACGAGATGACATCACGGTGTCATCCCAACCTTTTTAGAGAGACGATGATTGAATTAGGGCTGAAGGAGGAACACAAAAAACTGTTAAAGCAAACTCCATTCTACAGTTTCTTGGAGATGCCGAAGATGTCACAATCTTTTACAAGAATTGTGGCATTATTGAGGCGCTATAAAGTGGAGGAGAACAGTTTTCGGTTCGGTGAGGATATAGACGTTATATTCTCACCTCAGGAGTTTAGTTTGGTGATGCGGTTGCACCATTTAGGGCAACCCGTTGATCCGGATAGTAAATTTACGGCGTCAATCGTTGAACGCCATTTTGATGGGAAAAATGGCAATGTAACACGAAAAAGTATAATGAAGTTGTTGAAGTCTTTAGTTGGTGAGGAGGAGAAGGAGAGTGTTGAGGATTTTGTTCGTGCTGTCATTCTTCTCTTATTTAATTGTGTACTTTTTCCGATGGGTAATTCGAAAAACCCATCTTTTGTTAATGTATACGTGGACGATCTAGAGGGTCTTGGAGAATATGCTTGGGGAGCGGCCGTGCATAATTTTCTGTTGGAGGAGATGAAAATTGCCGCTGCTTTTGAAAATGAGGGATCGAATGTGACGATCAATGGTTGCACTATTGGATTGATGGTAAGTTACTTTATTTATTTTGTTATTTCATCTTGTATTTTGTGCTCTTCCTATAATTCTAATGCGTGCCTTCGTGTTTATAGATATGGGTGTATGAGCATGTGCCTTCGTTGGCACGAAAGAGGCATCCATATATGTTCCCACGATGGTTCAATTGGGAATTCCGTTATGTTCCTAATGATAGTAGGATTGCGGAGACACAACTAGCTGAAATTACCAGTGTTCTTCCGATTATCCCTCGAAGAAACGAGATGAAGTTTGTGGAACCAATTGCGCAAATGCCAATGGTATATAACATGGGTTCTCAAATAGGGCTTTCTTTTATGTTTCTTAATATTAACAATATTTGTTTTCTTTAGGTAATTGGAGGGGAACAAGGTCAAGCGGATGAGATACGTTCGAAACTAAAGAATGATCTGAGAGCACGTGTTGAACAATTGGAGGCTGCGATGCGGGAAAAAAATAATGTAATTGAAAAGTTGAGAGCGAGGATTCGGGGAGCGACAGAGGAGGCTGAGGGTGACGATGAAAAGTCCAGAGGTGATGATGAGATTGGTGCATCGTTTGATTTAGACGGTGGGGGTGGTGTTGGTGAGGGCTGGGATGAGATGACTGAGGTTGAAAAGGAGGAGGCTGAGGTTGCAAGGGAGGATGAGGTCGCAAAGGTGGCTGATGAGGCGGCGAAGGCGCAGGCACAGGCTGATGAGACAGTGGCAATCGACCTTGCTGATTTGAATAAAGTTGAACTCAAGCCAATGCCCGTGGCACTGTCAGCGGCATCATCGATAGCACAAACAGTGAGAGGCCGTGAAGATAGAAAGAAGAAGCGAGACTCTGAGTTTACTACGCCAGGATCCTCCGATATTACGGCGCCGAAGAAAAAAAAGAAGACGGTGAAAGCACCAACTCAAGTAGTTGAAATAGGCGAGCAAGAATCAGATGAGGAGGCTCCCATTGACTGGTATGAGAGGTACATGGATCGTACGGACTACGCTGGGAAAGAGAAGTTGCAAACCGAACAGAGAGATTGCATCAACACGTACATAGAGGCGAGGAAGATTGGGTACGTCTAATTTAAGTGTCAGTGTTGTTAAGTGCCTTTTTAAATATGTTGCCTTTAATTAATATGTTTTAATTCTTATTGGGCTGTTGCAAGGTTAATGGTTTGGCAGAACGACCTATGTGAGGTTAATCCCGAAGCCTTCTATATGTTGCTGTACGGTGGCTTGATATCGTCTCCCGTGATAGATGCGTTCGGCGATTGTCTCCAACGTTTTGGAGGCAATCCCGAAGACAGACCTCGTTCGTTCGTGATCCCGTCCTTCGTCCAGGTAGAGTTCTTCACGAAGGTGATAAACATAACGAAGACCGCGAAGGTAAACATGAACACGATTGGAGAGATTGTGGAGTCACTTTCCGACAGCGCGGTGGCCTGGTTGGATAAGATTGATGATGTTGCCTTGGGAACCCTACACTACATCATATCCCCTATATACATGAGAAATCATTGGGCTGTGTTGATTTACAAGTTGGGGGAAAGACGGTTTTACGTACGAGATTCGCTGAAGCACAATCAAATGAAATGGGCGACTAGATCATTTGTAAGTTTGAATTTTTGTGAACTAAATGCTTTATGTCATGTTCTTAACGAGAGGTATATTGTACAGGCCCGTTTTCTGTCGACCTACTGGACATACAAGTGGGACTATAAGGCAAAGTCAATCATGCCAGAGTTTGAGTCCACGAGGCAGCAGAATCCGGATGGCGTTGATTGTGGCGTGCATACTGCAATGTCCATGGATCGATACATCGTTGGACCTGTGGCTCGTGGGAGGTACCTTGACGAGGTTGACGTCGGACTGTATCGTGGCTTCATGGCTGCCACGATACTTAAGGATGATCTTAGTTGCTTGCTCCACTTGTTTGAGTGATGTTTGCCTGTGTTTTGAGACTGAGATGCTGTTGATCCTCTTAGGATGTGACTTGTTTATGTTTTTGGCATCTGTAGGTTTTGTAGTACCTGAACAAACAGACTGAGATGCTGTTGATATTGGTAGGATGTGACTTGTGTATGTTTTTGGCATCTGTAGGTTTTGTAGTACCTGCACAAACATCTATGCAGTACCAATATTACTAGAAGGTAGTACTTAAGTTTCTCTATTATAGTACCATACTCAGGATGTGTGTAGTATCTTTAAATACCAAATATAATTTGCGGTACCAATACGGCGCCATTTGTAGTACCTAAATTGGATCGGTTGTTGTACCATACGGTACGCCCAATCCAATTTGTCCTACGATTTGTAGTACCTAACCTTGGTCCATTGCAGTACCATAGACTGAACTCTCGTAGTACCGTAAATGGGTCGTTTGTAGTACCTTTTCCGTGCCGTGCCAGCGGCTTCGAAGTAAGCCCAATCCAATTTTTGGTACCGGTAAGTAGACTTTTACAGTACCTAATCGTGGAGAAGTGAGGTATCATAAATTATGCACTTGTAGTACCATAAGTAGGTTGTTTGTAGTACCATTTCCGTGCAGTGCGAGCGGCTTCGAAGTACGCCCATTCCAATTTGTCGTACGATTTGTAGTACCTAACCTTGGTCCATTGCTGTACCATAGAATGAGCTCCCATAGTACCATAACTAGGTCGTTTGTAGTACCTTTTTCGTGCCGTGCGACCGGCTTCGAAGTACGCCCAATCAAATTTGTGGTACCATTACGTAGATATATGTGGTACCTAACCGTGGATAACTGTGGTATCAGAGAATGTGCTCCATTAGTACCATAACTAGGTCGTTTGTAGTACCTTTTCCGTGCCGTGCGAGCGGCTTCGAAGGGCGCCCAACCTAATTTGTGGTACCATTACGTAGATTTTTGCAGTACCTAACCTTGGATAATTGTGGTATCAGGAAATGTGGCATAACCAATCGACAACCTATCGACAAAAGAATATGCCATAACCACAAAAAGATGGCATAACGACCATATGGACAAAACGACAAAAAACACAACAAAATACATGCAAAATGCGGGCAACTAAGCTATGTACGTACGGCTTCTTTACACGTACGACCATGCCCATATTTTCCATATATTTTGCACTTGTTTCTATTTCTATCAACTTGTGAAGGGTACCTCCGCATCTTTCGGCGACCGGGCATAACACGGATGTCTGGATCACGAATATATTCTCTATCAACGGCTTGAGCATTCATCTCATTCGTCGGAATAGGGTTGATGACAGCGCGATATGCGTCCCTATACTTTTGGGATCGGAAATATGGATCACAATAGTCATAAACAGATAGCCCATCGAACATATACACGCCACCACATGCTTACATGGTATCCCATAAACATCCCATTCTTTGCACGAGCAAGAGCTTTGTTGTATATCCACGGAGAATGAGCCATCTTGAGCAACCACCTCAAATGTAACGGCGCTAGACTTACTCACTTTCAATGTACGACTACTCTCTATATTGGCCACGAGTTTCTTCTCTTGTTTCGGGCAAAGATCATCGGAAAGGGTCAATCCCTTTTCACGTCTTTCATACATTTGCGTCATTATCTTCACACGAATGTTGTCAACCATTCCCTTCACCGGCAACGATCGTGCATCTTTTACCCAACTATTCCAACACTCTGCTAGATTGTTATTAATAACACCCCACCTCTTCCCATCAAACAATGAATTCGCCCAACAATTTGGTTGAGAATTTCTAATAAATTGCTGTGCCAAGGGCATACACTGGATAATGCTGGTGATGTGTTCAGAAAACTTGCTAGCCGTCGTGGCGTATGCTGCTTTTTTGAAAACACTACACCAGTGCTTCTTGTTGAGCAATGGATAATGCCTCAACACCTAAACACGGATACAAACAAGTCATGAGTGATCATAAATGTACAGAAACACACTAAAACATAGAAAATGCACAAATAATCCTGTAGTACCAATAGATACAGTATGACAGTACCTATGTTGCTATCTGCATAGTACCTATATTTGTTTTATTGCAGTACCCTCTAACTAAACAGCATTTATAGTAAATTAACAGCCTTTATAATTACCTCTTTTCTGAAGTTGTCAACTAAATGACGCAAACAATATGCATGTCGGGATCCCGGGAATACCAACGAAACAGCACTTATAATACTTGGATGCCTATCTGAAAAAAAAGTGAGTTCTCTCGCTATCGTCGGGTGGTGATCGAACATGCTCCTCAGCTTTACAAGAAACCATTCCCAATTTTCATCGTTCTCAACGCTTACGACGCCATACGCTATCGTGAACAAATCATCGTTGGCATTCTTTGCAACGGCGGTAACCAACACACCCTTAAACTTTGTCTTGATGTGAGTACCATCGACAAATATGAGTGGCCGACATCCTTGCACAAAACCAACCAGACATGCGCGGAAGCAAATAAATAGCCTCCGAAACTTATTGTCGTTAGGGTATAAATCATACTCTGCCACACTGCCGGGATTGGTTTCCCTAACCGCGCTACAATACCACCGTAATTGATCAAACGTGCCATTCTCTAAGCCATAAAGATCACGGATAGCAGCTTCTTTGCCTCTATAAGCCTTTTGGTAACCCACTTCTACGCCATAGTCCCTCAAAATATCTTTGACAATGGTATTTGGACGATAAGATGGCTCGTCCCGTAACTTATCCTTCATTATGTTCCCAATCCAAGGGGAGTCGGCTCGAGGATGATCACGACTCTTAATACTATCTTCTCCACAAGTGTGCCGCAAGTTGCATCTTCGAATGCCAAATGATCTATCCCTTTTATGAAGTGATGCATATATCCGCCATTGACACGTCTCATCCTTGCAAACAACTATGATCTTTTGGGAATCATTCTTCTTATACAAAAAGTTACGACGGATGGCAATGGAGTAGTTTTTTAAGATCCGTTTGAAATCATTTGCATCCTCGAAGGTTTGCCCTTCTCCATCAATGCAGTGACGAAATGCATCTATTGAATTTCTTTCAATGTTAAATTCCATGGAGTCTTCATTCTCTTCCACACTACAAGAAAAATCAAAAAATGTCATCAATCATTGGTAGGAAATTAATATACATAGACGTTTAAAATTCAGAAAATAAAACAAACCTCTCCACCCGACTGATTTCACCCATTCCATTTCCATCATTACGTTCGACTTTCATATGGATCACAGAAAATTTCAGCCGTTGATAGAGTTGGAACATATTGAACACGTCTCCATTTTCTTTCAAAGTTGCGTAAATACTTTCAAGCGGAACCTGAAACTTTATCCAGTCATCTCGTGAATCGATCTCCGGCCATCTTCTTTGGAGGATTACGTATAAATCTATTAGACTCGTCGTTTCATTGATCATCAATAAATACGTGCTCTTCTTATATTCGCACAATGCAAACAACGTGAGTCCACCAAAGACATTTGTAGACAACATAGCTTCATATAATCGGACCTGTTAAAATTTGAACAGCAAATGATACTCACCTTCACTGAGTACGGTAATTCAACACGCTTTGGTACTGCATATAACAAATTGCTTCAACCAACAAATTAGCCAAAATTAAACCAATCGCTCACCTCCCTCGACACCCACAGTATGGTAATGGTAGAAAATGGAGGATAAAATCCAATTTTTTACAGCTCGACCCCAATACTCGACAGCCACAGCTCGACACCAAAGTGGGAAAAACCCTATTTCACTGCCACAAACGTTAAGTGAGCACTTCAACGGAGGGTTCTTGAGCTCAACTTCGTTCGATCGAGCTCAAATCGCTCGAGTCAAGAAACTCGACGAGTAACC
This sequence comes from Craterostigma plantagineum, assembly GCA_027422505.1. Taxonomy (NCBI): domain Eukaryota; kingdom Viridiplantae; phylum Streptophyta; class Magnoliopsida; order Lamiales; family Linderniaceae; genus Craterostigma; species Craterostigma plantagineum. The sequence goes on along the minus strand of JAPQWV010000053.1, from coordinate 1,063,662 downwards.
CTCGGTGGAAAAAAAAACATAAAACTTACCTCAACTTACCTGGACCGAGAAACCCAGTGTGATTGGATAGGTGACGAGCTTTCCGGCGAGGAGCTGAAGACGAAGGGGAGAAAAATATGGGTGACAAGGTCTGGGAACGGTGGCGCGCGGTGTCTTCGATAATATGGGAGAAGAAAAGATTTAAAAAATAATAAATGAGGGGTAAAATCGTCTATTCAAATAAATGGGTAGTGATGTGATGCAATGTTTTCATGTAGGGAGTTTGGTAATAAATAAACTCAAATGGGGAGTTAGTTGATAAACTTTTAACAAACGGGGATTTACTTGAGGTTACCCCCTACATTGTAAGAAGAGAACATTATCTTGTGTATATTTTAATAGATACAAACAAGAACGACAGTATAAGCCGCACGGTAACATACGACGACCCCAAGAAAAGGAAAAAGAAAATTGAAAAGGTTTAAACTTTGCACATTTGGTGTGGTAAAAACATCAGAGACCCAATTCAGTTTTTTTTTTCCAAGAGACCAATTCAGTTAACCACTTAATTTATCTACCCACGAAATAACCTTGAGAAATGGCGGTGTAGTACAGCTGCAGATTCAGCTGGGTTTTGATATTCAAGCGGTCGAAGAGTGGAAGATTCAATTTTTTTTCTCTACAGTTTCGATCTGCTATTCAAATCTACTGTAAAAGACTTTAGAAGACAGCCTTTGTGGTGTTCGTGTCTGTTTCTACCTTCCCTCTTCGTGATCTGATGGTATGTTGGGAAATTTCTGACCTACACTGTGTGATTGAATTACGTCTGTTATATATGTGCGATTAGCTGTGGTGTTCTTTCTTTTCTTTTGGGTTCCGATGAATCTCTGTTTTCTTGAGTTTACGCATTCGGCTGTTCTTATGATCCTGGGATTAATGTTCGCCATGTCTGCACACTTCATAACTGGGGTTTATGTGATCTTAAGCTTACGGTATGTTAAATCAACTCTCTATTGATCAGTAGCTGATTGCGAATTTCCTTGGTTAATAACTATTCCTTGATGTATGTCGACTGTATTAGATTCCCGTTTCTTTTTCATTTTTCGGTATTAATTTGATCCTTGCGTGTTCTTATTTCTAGCATGGGATTCACAGGACTCCATTAAAACATGGAAACCTATGATGGGTTGAGTTTTTCGCATCTCGACGAAAACTGTTGAACAAGCTGTTTCCTTAGAAATGGTCTTCAGTAAATTCTCGGAGCTTTTTTCTTCGAAGACGAACAGTTCATCAGTTCCCAAAAATGCTTCTTCGAACTCACATAAAACATCTCGGCTGCCTCCTTTGCCTGGAGGAACTCGCAATGGCTATCAGTATTCGATCCCAGAAAAGAAGAACCACATGAGACTCTCCACTTCCCTTCAAGATCTGTCTATATACCGCCAACTCGATCAAGAATCTGATCTGTTCCCAGCCGTAGATCCATCGCTGCCACGCATATCAACAAAGGAAAATGGCCCATCAAGTTTCTCCAAGGAGAAGATAACTACTGCAATACCATCACGTAGAAAATGGCTTCGAGTTCTTTGCGTTCTCCTCTGTTTACTGATTGTCGCTTGCCTCGGTTTCTCAGCGGACTACCTTTATTCGAATTCGGTTAAAGGGCCGTCGAACTATTACATCGTGCTCGATTGTGGCAGCACTGGGACTAGGGTTTACGTATACGAGGCGTCAAGCAATCGTCAAAAAGACGATTCTCTCCCAATCTCACTGAAATCGTTGCCCGAAGAGTTCAGCCCGAAGCCCGCCTCTCAAAGCGGTCGGGCCTACAGTAGGATGGAGACAGAGCCCGGGCTGGACAAGCTGGTCGGCAATGCATCAGGACTGAGGTTAGCCATGGAGCCTCTCATCGAATGGGCCGAGAACCAAATTCCCAAGGCATCCCATAAGACAGCTTCTCTCTTTCTATACGCCACGGCGGGAGTTCGAAGGCTGCCCAGCTCAGACTCAAAGTGGATCCTCGACAACGTTTGGTCGATTCTAAAGAGCTCCTCCCCTTTCACTTGCAAGAAGGAGTGGGTGAAGATAATCTCGGGCACAGAAGAAGCTTATTTCGGGTGGATCGCGTTGAATTATCACACTCGAATCTTAGGTTCATTGCCCAAGAAAGAAACCTACGGCGCCCTCGACTTAGGCGGGTCGTCCTTACAGATCACCTTCGAAGGCCAGCAACCGAGCGGTAGCGATGATACGAACTTGGAGCTGAGCATAGGAAGCGTCAATCATCGCCTGAGCGCTTATTCCTTAGCTGGCTATGGTCTGAACGATGCCTTTGACAAGTCGGTGGCTTACCTCGTCAAGAGTAGGTTTCCTAAAGTCAGCTACTCAGAACTTGTTAGAGGGAAGGTTGAGATCGACCACCCTTGTCTGAATTCTGGCTACAAAGAGCAGTACATTTGTTCTAACTGTGTCTCAGCCTTCCTAAGCGATGGGAACGCTCCGATCGAAGGTGAGAAATCAGCCAAAAAAGGAGCCAAAGACGGCGTCAAAGTCCAACTTGTAGGAGCGCCGAAATGGGACGAGTGTAGTAAACTCGCAAGAGTCGCAGTGAATTTCTCCGAGTGGTCTAATAACATTAACGACGTCCCTTCAATGGACTGCGAAGTGCAACCGTGCGCCCTTACGCCTAACCTGCCCAGACCCGTCGGGCAGTTCTACGCCATGTCGGGCTTCTTCGTGGTGTATAGGTTCTTCGACGTTTCCCCCGACGCTACCTTAGACGACTTGTTAGAAAAGGGCCGTGAGTTTTGCGCAAAACCATGGGATGCTGCGAAGGAGAGCGTGGCGCCTCAGCCCTTCGTCGAACAGTACTGCTTTAGGGCTCCTTACGTCGCCCTTCTTTTGAGGGAAGGGCTTCATATTTCGGATAAGAATGTAATAATTGGGTCGGGGAGCATCACTTGGACACTCGGAGTGGCTCTTTACGAAGCTGGGAAGGATTTTCCTCGCCAGGGGAGATTTCGTGGATACGAAGTGATGGGAAGGAAGCTGAGCCCTTTTGCTGTGTTGACGCTCGCTTTCTCTTTGCTGTTCGTGGTTGTTTTTTGTGCGTCGTTTTGTCTCGGGAATTGGTGGGTCCCGCCGAAGTTTTTCTGGAGGAGATCTTATCTCCCGCTCTTTAGGCGCGGCGGCGGCGGGTCGTCGGCGTCGGGGCTCAATATTCCTGCGCCTTTTCGGTTTAGGCGTTGGAGCCCTATCAGTACAGGTGACCTTTCGTTTCTCCTATTACATTACATGCTTTCGATTTTTTTGCGACTTCTTATTTTTATTTTATTTGCGAGTATAATAACTGATCACTACTAACCAACCCATGTTGGTGCACCAATCCAACTCGTTAGATTTTCGGCACATTCATCGAAAATCCAACAAAGTTGGGTTGCTGAATAGACCATCGGAATACCCAAATGGCGAAAACAACCATAGAGTATTGCAAGTAGCGGATAAATTCCACTCGTTAATTTTTCTGATTTTTGATTATTATCCTGTTTTTTTTTTCTGCGAAGATTCTACTTCTAAAACATGTACTGTTTTTCTTGTTCCACCAGGGGATGGATCGAAGATGCCTCTGAGCCCAACCGTTGCGAATACGCAGCAAAGATTATTCGACAACGTGCAATTAGCAGAGTCGTCTCTATATTCGTCTTCGTTGTCGAGCGGCGTTTCGCACAGTTATTCCTCGGGAAGCTTAGGGCAGATGCAGTTCGAGGACAACAATGCGCTCGGTTCTTACTGGGGCCCACACAGGGGTCAGATGCGCCTTCAGAGCAGGCGATCACAATCCCGGGAAGATCTCAACTCCTCCCTCGCCGAAGCGCACTTTGCGAAGGTATAGCTTTATATATATATTGAGGTTGGAAGACGCAAGACTTTGTACATGCATACGATAGAAGAGAAGAAGAAGGTTTAGACATCATTATTTTTTGGTAAGAACGTCACGGCATTTGATTTATTTAGTTTTTACTTACTTTTTTGTTCGGATTTTAACTTTGATTTTGATGGATGGTTTCAACTTTCACGGGATGGGTCAAGGCAAATTAGGATTTTGGAGCAGCATGAAACTTCTTATAATTTTGGGCTACGTCTATTCTATTTAACATGTCGCAAGTGACGTGCAAGATTAAATGCGAACTATTGGTTACAGCAATTGGTAATTAAATTAGAAAATTTTTATGACCGTTGTTTATATTAAAGTTGCATAGTATTTTGGGGCCCCAAGACAATAAATTGATTGAATGTTCGTCTCACGTGAATGTTTTTATGTATTCTGGACAAATATCACTTGAAGCTGCTTCTCCTAGAGGTCGTCGACTACTAGTTTTAAAAATCGACAATTCTTTTTCTATTCCACAGTCAAATTTGAAATCAACGGTTTCATGATTACTTGGTACGTTAATCATATAAAAGAAAATTGCTTGGAAGTCATTGCATTATTGTTGATCAATCACAGTTGACACGGCAATGCCACTTGAATGATCCCATTTGATGAAAACATCTTGGCTTCATTCATCTATTGAATAAATAGAACAATAAAATCAAAAAAGAAAAAACCAAAGAAGATAAAAAGGCATTTGAAACTTTCCTTAATCTTTTCTTACTCTGCTGATCATTATTTGACTGGGATACTATAATCAAATTAATATACGTTCGAATATTTTATCACAAATCTTATCACTTATGCATGAACTGCCAGGCGGATGCTCGTGTAAGAAATCCAGTTTACGGCTGCGTGGGGGCAATTTCGTCCTTCGAGAACAAGTTTTGCAGCTTCAGGCGCAGCTAGCTTAGGCTTAAGCTGATATTTTTTCTGTACGTTCAAATGCATAATCATGGCCGCTGCCATGGGCAGGCGAGCTTGAAAATTCCTCTGCTTTTCGCAAAAATGGCTTCTTCGATGATGAAGATGAGTCGATGGACATGCAGCGTCAGCTACTTGTTGATTTCAGTGGGCTGTACGATGATGATGAATATTCTTACAAGAAAGAGCAGTCTATGATCACCACTGGCGGAGCCAGCGCTGGGCCAGTGGGGTCCATGGACCCCACTGAAAAAAAAAATTCTTTAGCATTTTTTCTAAAACAATAGTTTATATAATACGGAGATAACGAATTACTATGAATATGGACCCCACTAAAATAAAAAATTAAAATTTCTACTTAAATAATAAACATTAATAAGATAATTAATTTGATTGGACCCCACTAACTCTAGTCTCTGGCTCCGCCACTGTTGATCACCTCTATGGACTTTTGATATTGATGCGGACCGAAAAATCGACCCTAGCATCAATAGTGCGCTGGAAGCTATCGGTCCGTCGTCGCTTCGAGTCCGCCGTCTTCGTCTTCGACGGATCCCTGAAATACCACGAAAAAGACGAGCTAAAGGGCGCCGTTTCGGCGACGCCCCTCCGACGCTCAAGTCAGATAATTATTCGTCGGCTTTAGCGTAAAAGAAAATAGATAGATCAATAATTAAAGAGAGTGTAAACTGTTCAGACAGTTCGACTATGAGATATGCGACTACGAATCCTCCATGTGTGTTCTTGTACTTAGTTGCATGTCTTCTTCGGCGAGGGAGATGATTCTTATGTGATGAGAAGATAGATTATATAATAGCCTCCCCGATCGTCCCCCCTCAAGCCTCCTTATATATGTAAGATCAATAACCAATCATAGACCACAAGTTTGAGAGAGTGGGTTGTATAACCACCCACTAATGAGGCATAAGTAGTTGACTTGATCTATAACTGCTCCTTTTGGCTATAAGCGATTTCCAAATAAGATAAGTGAAGCCACTATGCTTGAATAGATCCCCTCGGCCATGCGCCGTCTTGGCGAATTTCGCTCGATCAATGCGTCGTTCCTCGGGAGCGCTCCTTGGGCATATGTCGCCTCGGGGATGTTTTCCGTGGGGTGTTGCCTCGGGAGATCTTTTATGCATCGGGGGTGTTTCCCTCCTCGGGAGGTGTTTTTCGCGGGAGATATTTCCCGCCCCGTTTCGATTAGACTCGAATATTTACTGGTTACATCCGGGGGGTAACAGATATGATATTATGATTGATGATCTATCTATGATTGATGATCTATCTCAGTCTCACTCACTTGGTTCAGTTCAGTTGCTACGATATATGTATTTTTTCCAAGCAATCTTTCCTCTTGAACATGTAACAAAATAAAATTACAAGCTATTGTCTTTGTTTAAAAAAGTATGAGAATTATAATTAAATAAAGTATTAAGAAGAGAAATTAAAATTTTCGCTAAATTTTCGCGCCAAATTCTCTCCTCTCAGCCATGGCGAAGAAGAGAAAGACGGCGACACAGAGGACGGCGCCGGTCACGGTGGTGACGACGCCGCCCCCTACTGAAGGACAACTGCTGATCAATTCCACGGGTAATACCAATCGCAACCAATTGAGTGCAAGATCTACTGTTGATGTGAAATCCACTGTTTCATTGGCAAAATCAATCGCGACTAATCACTCTCCCCCAAATTTGGGCACCGTTGAACAATTGGAGAAGGAATGGCCTAAATTGGACGGATCAAATAGCAAGGTAAACACGAATGAATCAGAGAGCAATTTGTGGTCTAAATTCAATGCGGACCTAATACGCAATCAGGATACTCGCCTTGATTACATCGCTCCTATTACTGAGGATGGTCAGGAAATTGGTTGCATTGAGCTGGACGAGATCCAGGAAGAGGTTGAACATTGGAAATCTGCTCTAATGTGTTATGTACTAGGGGCAAATCCCCCATATAGTGTCATGTCTGGTTTTCTGAAGAGGAAATGGGCTAAGTCTGGTATGCAGAATGTATGGCAAGTCCGGCAAGGATTATTCTTAGTTAGATTTGACAGTGTGGATGCTCGGGACAGAGTGTTACAAACTGAGATCATACACTTTGATAGGAAACCAGTTGTGCTTGCTCCATGGACCGAGGACACGCAACTGAGCAAAGTAGGGGTAGCTAGTGTTCCTATATGGGTGCAATTACCTCAACTAGAGCTCAAATACTGGGGCCCGAAGTCGCTTAGTAAGCTCTCTAGTCTGATTGGGAAACCAATCATGACTGATGAGGTTACGAGGAAAAAAGAGAGGATCCATTTTGCTAGAGTTTTGGTGGAAGTAGATCTTAGCAAGCCCCTTAAGGACTCAATTCAATTCCTCAATGAGAAGGGCCAATTGATAGAGCAGAAAGTCTCGTATGAGTGGAAACCAATCCTCTGCAATAAATGCCAGCAGTATGGCCATGATGCTTCTGTCTGCAGGAAAGAGCTTAAGAGGGATTGGCAACCTGTCCACCACCCTAAGCAGAAGCCTGAGGCTTTTGAGAATGTACCAACTGATCCTGGTCTGAGTAATAAGGCTACTGAGAAGGTATCTGGGAAGGCTGATACTTCTGATCCGGGCCATAAAAATGGGCAGCTGACCCCTTCGAAGTTAAGTGGAGCTAGGAAATCGTGGGCTGACCTAGTGCAGAGAGAGGAAGTGAGGACCTTGGCTGACAGCAGAACAATCCCTTCCAAGCAGAGGGAACCTGAGCCCGGGAATGGATAGTTGTGCATGCTGGAACATTAGGGGCCTTAATGGCCCTGCTAAGCAGAGAGAGGTGGGTCTCTTCTGCTGTAAATATAAAATAAACATCATGTGTTTACTGGAAACTAAGCTCAAACAGGGGACAGTACATGAAACTCTCTATAAAGTCTTTAACGGGTGGGATGCTTGCCACAACCTCAGTAATCATCCTAATGGCAGAATTGTGGTGGTGTGGAGAGGGGGTATTGAACTGGAATTGATATCCAAATCAGAGCAGCATATGCATTTTAGGGTCCTAAAGAACAGTACACTAGTCACGTATTTTACTTGTGTCTACGGGCACAATGAACTGTGTGCGAGGAGCCAACTATGGGAAATCCTATTGCAGATTGGAAATACCTTGAATGGCCCTTGGATGGTGTGGGGGGATTTCAATAACATTCGAAGAGCTGAGGATAGATTGGGTGGGTCTGCTGTCAATGGTACTGAATACCGAGAATTCAATCAGTGTTTACTTGATTGTCAGCTGGAGGAAATCAGGAAAAGTGGATGCCAGTTCACATGGTCGAACAAACAGAGCGAGGGCAACAGAATTTGGAGTACAATAGATTGGGCTTTTGCCAACCAAGACTGGTTCTCCAAATTCTTTGATCATACAGCAGTGTTTCTACATGAAGGAGTGTCTGATCATACCCCTATTGTGCTCAGGATTCCAGGAAAGATACAAACACAGCGCAGGGCTTTCAAATATTTTAATATGTGGGGTTTGGCTCCCTCCTTTCTGCACACAGTTAAGGAACATTGGCACTGTACAGGTGGATCAGCTATGAAAGTAGTTTGTGACAACCTGGCAGGACTGCGAGGTCCTTTAAAGGCTTTGAATAGATCCACATTTGCTGATATCACCAACAGAACGGAAGTGGCAAGGATCAAATTAGAAGAGATACAGACAGCCCTCCATGCTGATCCATTGAGTCCTGAACTTTTAGGTAAGGAGAAAGTAGCTAGAGCAGAATTTGGGTTTCTATCTGTGGCTAATGACAGATTCTTGAGGCAAAAAGCTAAAGTGAGATGGTTGAATAAAGGTGACCAAAATACTGCATATTTTCATGCTAGAATAAAACAGAGAGCATACTCTAACAGGATCCTATCGGTCTCTACCACTGATGGGAAGCTAATCACAGACCAAATGGGGATACAACAACATTTCTCTGACTATTTTCATGAGATGTTGGGCAAGGGGAGATGGACCAGACAGGCCCTGGACCACAACATTGCTGCTGAGGGGTATGTTCTGAGTTTGGCTGACCAGTTGAAGCTCACTCGACCTTTTGAGAAAAATGAGGTCTGGGAAGTATTGAAGTCCATACATGAGGAAGTGGCCCCGGGTCCAGATGGGTTTGGAAGTGGATTTTTCAAAAAAGCATGGGACGTTGTGGGGGGCCAAGTGACTGGGGCTGTGATGGAATTTTTTGCCACAGGTAAAATGCTGTCCAAGCTCAACAGCACGGTACTGTGCCTTATTCCCAAGGTAACCTCCCCCAACACTGCGGCCGATTACAGACCTATAGCGTGTTGTAACACAATCTATAAATGCATTGCTAAGATGATATGTAACAGACTCAAACCACTGTTGCCGAAGATTATTAGTGCTAATCAGAATGCATTTGTGGAAGGAAGGTCAATTGTACATAACATTCTCCTCTGTCAAGATTTGATACGGCTTTACAACAGAAAGCATACCTCAGCTAGGGCTCTCATGAAAGTGGATGTCAGGAAAGCTTATGATACAGTTGATTGGAACTTCTTGAAGGAATGGCTATGCCTCCTTAATTTTCCCATGAAGTTTATCAAATGGGTAATGGAATGTGTCACCTCTGTTACCTATACTGTGTCTGTTAATGGTGAATTAACAAAGCCTATAAAAGGTGCCAGGGGACTGCGACAAGGGGACCCCATGTCGCCTCTACTATTTGTAATTGCTATGGAATATCTCACAAGGAAATTGCAGCTAGCCTCTAAGGATAATCGATTTAGATTTCATCCTAACTGCCGTGCCATAAAATTGGTAAATCTATGCTTCGCTGACGACCTCATGCTATTCTGTAAAGGTACTCCAGGGTCAGTAGCAGTGCTTAAGGAAGCGTTAAACCACTTTCAAGTAGTGTCGGGACTGGAGGCAAATCACCAGAAATCAAGCTTGTACCTGGCTGGAATTTCTAGCGTAGCCGCAGACCAGATTGTCCAGATTTCAGGATTTCAGAGGGGAAGCTACCCAATGAGATACTTGGGAGTTCCCATCTCCCCCATCAAATGGAATAGAAGCTCATGTCAGGCATTAGTAGAGAAGATAACGGCCAGAATTACCTGTTGGGCAACACGGAATCTTTCATATGCGGGTAGATTATGTCTGATAAATTCCGTGCTGCTGGCAACACATGGGTATTGGGGGTCTATTTTTCTGCTTCCCAAATCCATTTCAAAGGAGGTTGATAGGATTTGCAGGGAATTTCTTTGGGGTAAAAGGGCGCATGGTAAGTGCATACCTCTCATGAATTGGGAGAGCGTATGTAGGCCAAGAAGTAAAGGTGGGCTCAACCTTAGGGACTGTGTTGCCTGGAATACTGCCCTGGCCGGTAAGCAAATCTGGGACATTACAATGAAGGTAGATTCACTGTGGATAAAATGGATCAATGTGATTTATTTGAAGGGATCAGATTTTTGGGATTTTATACCGGCTGTGGACTCGAGCTGGCATTGGAGGAAATTACATAGGCTGAAAGAGAGGTTTAGAATGGGGTACAGTGGCAGTAAATGGTTAATGGCTGATGATGGGAAGTACTCTGTTCACTTGGGTTATCTCTGGCTCAGAGGCGAACTGCCAGAATTTCCATATCGTAATGCTGTATGGAATAGGCTTAACATACCTAAACAATCATTTATCCTTTGGTTGATTCTGCAGAAAAGATTGCTAACTACAGACAGATTGCAAGAATGGGGGATGTCCATAGTCAATCGCAGTTGTAAGCTCTGTGGTATGACAGAGGAATCTGTTGACCATCTATTCATGGAATGCTCATTCAGCCAGCAAGTGCTAATGGGTATCAATTCTTGGCTAAATATTGGAGTGGTGATTCACTCATTTGAGGACCTATGCTGTTGGTTGATATGTGCGGGGAAGAAAAGAAATGCTCAGAGCTGTATAACTATGGCCTGTTATGCTTCAGTGCTGTACCATATTTGGGGTGAAAGGAACCGGAGATTTCATGTACTAGGTGAGAAGGATGTGAATCAGATCAGCTGCATGATTAAGCAGGAAATGAAATGGAGACTTCAAGATTTTAGTCACAGTAAGCGAGTTGCTCATTCAGTGTTATTCCAGCGCATTTGTTCTGCCCCTGTTTGCTAATTCATATGTATAGTTGCGTTGATTGTACAAATACTGTCATTTGAGACTGTGGTAAATGGATATTCCTTCTACCAAAAAAAAAAAAGTATTAAGAAAACGAGCCAACCATGCCAATTAATTACCACTTGAAATTACACACCAACTAAGCACAAATCGAAGAAATTCCAAGAATGAAAAAATGGTGAGAGAAAGCAAAAAGTCACACCAACTCAAACTAAGGTAGGCCCCCCATCCCATCCCCGCCGTCATCCCCCGAACTAGTCGTCGCACCACCGCCAGCCGCCGCATTCTCCGGCCTAATCTCCTCCAACTGCATCAGCACCTGAATAGCCTCCGGCCGAGCCGACGGCGTGGGGTCCACGCAGTGCAAAGCAAGCTTCAAAGTATTCAACAGTTCGTCGCCTATTACCGAGGCGTCCCTCATTAGCTCCAAGTCAAACACCTCGTTGGTCCACTCCTCCTTGACCACCGAAGCGACCCACTGAGGAAGGTCGGTCCCGCCGTTCATGGCCTCGCCGGGCGACTTCCCCGTCAGAAGCTCGAGCATTACCACGCCGAGGCTGTAGACGTCGGTCTTGGTGGTGGCCTTTTTCAGCTTCGACAGCTCAGGGGCTCTGTATCCCAGCGCGCCGGCGGTCGCAACCACGTTGGCGTTCGCCTGAGCCGTCATGAGCCGCGAGAGACCGTAGTCGGCTATTTTAGGGTCGCCGCGCTCGTCGAGGAGGACGTTGCTCGACGTTAGGTTTCCGTGGGTTAGGTTGGCGCTGGTGTGGAGGTAGTGGAGCCCACGCGCCGCCCCCTTGGCTATGTTCATCCTCGTCGGCCAGTCGATCGGAGTTTCAGGCCCGCGGGCGTGGAGGAAAGTGGCGAGGCTTCCCTTTGGCATGTAGTCGAAGACGAGGAGCTTCTCGCCTTTGGGCCCCACGTAGTAAGCTCTTAGGGCAAGGAGGTTGGGATGTCTGATCTTACCAAGAACGTTGACCTCGGACTCGAACTCTCTTTGTCCCTTCGTTATCTTCTCTCTCAGCCTCTTCACGGCGACTTGAACGCCGCCTTCCATGGTTGCCTTGTACACCGTGCCGTAGGTGCTCTTCCCCATGACCTCAGCAGTCGCGCACAGCAAATCGTCGGCGCCGAACACTACTGGACCGTCGAAGTGCACGAGCTTGCCGCCCGTCTCTCCGCCGACGGCCTCCACCTCCGACGCCGACGGCGGGATTCCCTTTTCTCCGGCTTCCACGCCTTTCGAGGCTGCAGCTCCGTTCGTATCTCGTTTCCTCTTCCTTATCAGACAGAAGATCAGCACGCAGCAGACGATGAGCAGAAACACTAGCAGTGCTCCGGCGACTATGATCAAGATGTCCTTGAGGCTCAGCTTTCGACGCTTCTTCCGAGGTGGCGGCGGAGGAGACTGCGCCGGCGGAGGAGATGAGGGACACGGCGTGGTCGAACTGTACCCACAGAGCTGAACGTTTCCCAAGAAAGAGCTTGGGTCGAACTTTCGAGACAGCTTAGAAGGGACATCGCCGGAGAGATTGTTGTAAGAGGCGTTGAACGACGCAAGGCTCGGCAAGTCGCCGAGCCCATCTGGGATCTGCCCAGTCAGATTATTGTAAGAGAAATCGACCACCTTGAGCGAAGATAGGTTCCCAAACGAGCCAGGGATCGAACCGTCGAACGAGTTGTGATCGAGCGTTAGAACCTGAAGCTGACGCGCCGCCGACCAAGAATCTGGCAACGGGCCCGACAAATTGTTATGCTCTAAGCCGAGAAAGACCAGCGAAGAAGACCTAGCGAAACTGACCGGTAAAGAACCAGACAAAGAGTTCCAGCTAACGTTAAGCCTGGAAAGCTTCGTCGAGTTCACAATGCTCGGCGGCAAAGACCCTGATAGAGAGTTATTACCAAGGTCGAGCGACTGAAGCAAAACGCACAAGCCAAGCGAAGATGGGATTGAGCCACTTAATCTGTTGTTGTACAGCTGAACACCTCTGAGTTCAGGCAAGAACCCTAACGAAGTTGGGATTAGACCGCCGATGTTGTTGTCGTGGAGGCTTAGCTTCCTCAGAGCTTGGAACTGTCCTATCTTGTCTGTGATCTTACCGCTTAATCCTCGCCATGGAAGCTGTATAACGATGACTTGTCCCTGCGCGCATTTGATTCCTTCCCAAGCGCCTGAGCAAGCTCCATAGCCACTGTCGTTCCAGCTTCTCAAGAATCCCTTTGGGTCGATTAGTTCGTGCTTGAAGGCTTGAAGTGCTTGGTAGTCTGCTTGCGTCACTATCACGCCGTCCCATGAAGAAGAATCGTCGCTGGAAACCTTCGTTACGTGGCAAGAAAGTAGAAGCTCAAGGGTCAAGAAAACACGGACCAGTAGTAGAGAAGTACAGCTTCTCTGAAATCTCCGAGTGTTCTTCGGTTTTAACTTGAATCTGCAAGAAAGATGATACATTTCATCAGCACTTGAACTACTACAGTTGTTTAATCCGTCCATGACTGTGCTTGAGGGTGAATTCGAAGCAAAAGGAATGAACTTGGTTCTATTGAAAAGACAGCATCGTGAGTGCTGTAATAAGAAAGAGGTGCGAGGAAACAAAGAACAAAGATGGGTCGAAACGATGTTTAATATAGGTATTTCGGAACTTAAAAATAATGGGTTGGAGCCTAATGGCGTGGGGTTGACGATAGAGATGAGATGACTGACACGTGAGAGATAATGATAAACCCAAGGAATCTGAAAAAAAAATGATTTCTAAGGAGACATTAAACGAGTTGTATTGTAGTGTGTTGCAGCTCAAAGATTCACTCTCTTTAACGGCTAGTTTCCCTTCGAAGCACACATGTCTAGGGCTTTCGAAAGTTGAAGGGGGATATTTACTATATTATTTTAAATAGTTTAGGCTCCTACCTACTCGTGGGTCTAACGGCTATCCTTTTCGATGTGGGCCATGGTCAATTTTTGGTCTTTGGAGATTCATTGAAGGGGGCCATCTTTGATCGAAGGTCAGCAATGCCCTTGGGATGTCTGGGACATCGACCGTTTTATGAAGGTTGTTCTGGTAAACACATGGTCCTAAGTTTTGTCGCTTTCTTTCTAATCGATTATTATTCTATTTATCAACTAAAATAGCTTAATCTTAATCTTACTACAAGTACTTTCACGTAGTTTCAATAGATTCGGGACCCAGTGAGGTGATTGGCTAATAGATGTAGTGTAGTTGAATTCGTTTTTATCGAGGGTTTGGTTAGTTGGGGTGAGGTTTTATTATGATTTATTATCGATATTAATTTGTTTCAAGAATTCCGGCCGTAATAATGGCATATCAATCACATTTAATGACTATACCACAAGACAGAGTAACATAATCATGTATGAGATTTATTTACACCCTTTTGTATATATGCCTACAACATATCTTAGTTCAACTTCTCCTGGTAAGTGAAATTGTGTATAAGAATGATTTAAGAGCATTTTTGACTTAAATATATACACATTTGCACGGTGATCTTGATGCATATTGACAGAAATGCAATTGAAAGGGCCTCTCATTCATATATCCATCTCATAAGTCATAACTAACAAATTGAAATAGATCCTCAAAGTTTCAGACTCAGCTTCAGTAGAGGTTTCTTACAAAAAATCTAAAAAAGAGACTGCCACTCGAATAAACGAAGTCTTGAAAACAAAATGCTTAAAACAGAATTCAAGAAAAGTAAACTAACTTCATTCAGGCAAGCACAAACCTGCAACCACCATAACCTGCAAACAACAACGATGAAGACATTCGACATTCTGTCATAACCCCAAAACTCAAGATTACTGCAGCAATTAAAGATAAGAAAAGACAAACGCATGTATCCCTTACTTGGATCGGAGTTGAGAAGCATAGCAGTTCCACTGAACCCACAGCTCCCACCATGCTTCTTAGCCTTCTGCCAGTAACTGTTGAAAGCGTACGAAGCGTGGGCCAACACATTATCTGGGTAAAAGCAGCTTCCCTGTGGCTGAATCGCTTCGCAGTCTGCCCCTCCTTCGCCGCAAGCATAGTCCAGCGCCAGCTGAAGAGTCTCCGTCGGCACACTTGGCTTAGCCACGCACCAAACCCCACCGCGGTCGTGCACAGGCCGTGGCGCGCCGGTCGGACCAGACGGCTCACAAGGAGGCAGGTGGGGTCCGTAGGGTGGGCTCGAAGGGTTAGCCATTGGAGGTAATAACAGATGTGGTGGGCTCTTAAGGCTCGGTTCAGGCGCGAGTGACGGGGCTTTAAAGCTTGGCTGAGGTGGTATTACAGTCCCTATTAGCGGTGGCAGAGGAGTCATAGCATCAGACTCAGTGAAAGATGAGAGCTTTCTAGTGAAGGGCTTTGAGCTTCTGTGATGGCAATGATCTTATCCAAAGGGTGGAGATCTCCAAGATTCTTCATGGATTCGTAGTGGGACTTTAGGGTACTCAACGTTTCGCCAGAATCAAGATTAGGGCTCAGAACATAAGGAGAGTTCATTTCCTTCAAGGTAAGAAGCAGGGGTTTGATGTAACCTTGTGCTAAATCACCTCTGTAATGGCCTCTGTGACCTGAATCTAAGCAGCTGTCTGAAAACGAAGCAGCGACTTTGATCTGTTTCTCCAAACCCCACCTGGTGAGTGAGTAGTGAATGTTCTTGAGGTATGGTAAAACGAGGTCAAGATTACGGTGCTTCTCTCCGTCGCAAAGAACATTGTGGCCGGCAGTACCGTCGTTATATTAACACGTGGGTAGTGTGCAAGAACATGTGTCTTAAGCCATGATTCGGCCATTAGAACACTGTTTGAGACATCGTAGAGGTGCTCGCTTTGTACTAAAACAGCTGTGGGAAGTTTATGGTACTCGGGCGAAGCAGCAGCGGTTGGGTCATGGAGGTGTAAGAACTCCACCGCTGGTTCTTGAGCTGTAGCTGCAGATAAAATGGAAAAGCATTATCATACATGGACAAACACATCATTACATGCAAGTGGTTAGCCAAATGGTTGATTTGCTTACCTGTAAAGAACAGTAGCAGAGTGAAGAAGGAAGCAAATGAACAAAGAACCTTCATTTTTAGTGAGAAACAGAGCATGACGATAGAGATGATCATGGGATTGTTATGCTCCCAAAAAGAAAACTCTCTCTCTCTCTCTCTCTCTCTCTCTCTCAGATATGTCAATTTATCTGCAGAGCACCAGAGCGAAAGCAAGGAATTAAAGGTTTGCAAGAGAAAGAACAAAAGGTAAAAGTGAATTATTGAGTAGGGTCAGAAAGGGTAACTGAGAAAGAAGATTAGCGCAAATATATGCATGAAACAAAAAAGTACGTACGCACTGTTCTGAGGGGAACAGTGTGTCAATAGCCCAATAACCAAAAAGGTCACACAGAGCCCAAAGAGTGTGTGTTTGTTTTGTGTCGATGTTCATTGTTCTCTTTATTTTACTTTACACTTCTCCATTTGATTTTGAATTGTATAATATTCCCACATGTAGTTATTTGACCCAGTTACGATTCTTGGGCCGGGTCACGGACCTGGGCTGGGGGGATTAGTCGGGTCACAAACAACTATGGATGAGTCCCATGAAAGTTACATATTTACAATTTAGTCCGCCAAAGAAAGTGTTTCTGTGTGTTTCAAATTTTTGAAAAACAAATCCGCCGCTCGCCGTGAGCTGACGCTAAACCAGCGCTGCGAAACTAAACGGAGATTCTCCGCCACCGCCTTCACCGATGGACAAACGGCTGCGAACCGAACTCCAAACCTCCGCCGAGAAGTTCTTATCCACGGCCACGAGCCATCCTTTCAAATCCTCCAAGCCTATGCTGAAGACCCTAATCACCAACCTAACGAAGCAGCCATCGTCGGATCTCCCCATCGCTCTCCACAGCGCGATGTCGAGTGCCATCTCTCTGTTTAACGGTTTTACAGACAACGCGTCGTCTTCCCCTGTAACTCCGCCCACGAAGCGCGCGCGTCGATCCACGCGATCCGAGAAGGGGCGAGGCAATGAAGCTGCTGACCGCGGCGTCATTGTCGAGAAGCTTCAGGCTTATAACTTTATCCTCCGATTATGCGCTTTTCACCCTAGA
Source organism: Craterostigma plantagineum (assembly GCA_027422505.1). Taxonomy (NCBI): domain Eukaryota; kingdom Viridiplantae; phylum Streptophyta; class Magnoliopsida; order Lamiales; family Linderniaceae; genus Craterostigma; species Craterostigma plantagineum. The sequence goes on along the minus strand of JAPQWV010000053.1, from coordinate 1,046,589 downwards.
AATGTGTTTTCAGCCGCCGATTTGTTGCCTTCCGCGCAGCTGATGCACGACAACCTAATTTTATTTGACTCTGAAGTGAGTTTGTTGACTGATGTTGCTAGTTTGTGCGAGGACTGGTGGAAGATGGGGTTATCGGGTAGGGAAACCCTTATTTCACTGTCTTTGCCGGTGATTTTATCTCGCTCACTCACTGCGAAGAAGAAAATTGATGTTCACAGGGTGTATGCCCTTCGTGATGGTTTCACGCTGTTTGATTTCGAGGATGAGAGTATTGAGGATCTGAAGCATTTGCTGATTCGTTGTGTGATTTCACCGTTGTATTTGAAGAACGACGAGGGCAGGAAGTTTCTCGCATTCATCTTCGGCCTTAGTTTACAGCTTGTGAAAGAAATATGTACCATGATTAAGTCTCAGATACCATTTGGGCGCAAGTCTGTGTCGGAGGCATATGGGGAGATTGTGTTTAGGGCGTGGAAATCAGTGGAAAATGAGCTTAGGCATGAGATTGAGAAGGGATTCTTGGGAACGTTGCTTGAGGGTGCTATATATGCAAGTTCCGGTGCATTAGCTGCGTCAATTAGGAGAGTCTTGGGAGGTTTTGTTAGTAATCGGACAACAGAAGGTGTGGAGAAGTTGATCTTTGGCCTGGCCGAGCCTGTGATATTTCGGGCCCTTCAGGTACCAGAATGATTATTGTAATTGCAACTAGAGAGGATAATATTGCTCATCAGACTAATCATGATAATGTTAACTGCTGCAGGTTGCCAATTCTAATGTTCGTCAGAATGCTCTGCACTTACTTCTCGATCTGTTTCCACTTGAAGACCCTGATTCTACTAAAGAAGCTAAGGACACCCTCCTACAAAAACAATTCTTTCTTTTGGATAAGTTGCTTACGGACGAGTGTCCAGACGTGAGAGTGATTGCAGTAGAAGGCAGCTGTCGTATTCTCCGTTGCTTCTGGGAAATTATACCTTCATCGTCAATTACAAAGGTCATTACCAAGATTTTCGACTTCATGGCTGCTGATAATTGTGCTGAGGTCAGACTTTCCACTGTCAATGGTGTTATATATATGCTTGGAAATCCTCAGTGTCACGAGGTTCTTAAAGTGGTTTTGCCTAGGCTGGGCGTTTCCATTTATGATTCATCGTTAATAGTTCGTTCTGCTTTCGTCGTGCTACTCCTTCAACTGAATGATGTCCGAAATTTTCACTTCCATAAGGTACACAATTGATCTAGTTCGGGCTATAATTCATTTTCCTTTTTCAAAAGTCTGCATTTTATGATGATTTTGGAAATTGTGCTTTCTCAGGTAGTGGACCTAGATGTATTGCTCTCAACACTAACCAATGACCAAGCTCTTGTTGCCAGGAAAATCACTAAATTGCTTATTCCATCTTATTTCCCCTCTAAAGAGACAAATGAAGAAGCCTGTAAACGTTTTGTTTCACTGGTTAAAAGGTCTCCGCTTGCAGGGGCAAGGTTTTGTGAGTTCGCAGCAGCCGAAGGAGCATCACTTAAATCTCTTATGAAACTTTTCAGGGTCCTTATCGGTTTAGCCCTCTCATCTGTTAAGCGCGGTCAAGAACAGATAGAAGGTCTTCTTCTTGCTGCTTCACAACTTTGTCGAAATCTTATAACGGAAGCTTCTTTTCCGTCATTGCTGAGAGAGGAATTATCTTCTGACAAGCTGAAGGCTCTTTTTGCAGTGGCTCCAACCCCACGTGCTCAGTCTTGTGTTTGTGACATTATCTCAATTACTAAACCAGATTGTGTTGATGATCTGTTTAAGTACTGCATGGGTCTTATATCTCAATCTACTGGTTTATCAGATAGTACTGAAAGGCAAGCTGAGGTGAGATCAGCCCATAAGATGATCCTCTCTTGTGGGTGGTTTGATGACATGCTTCAAGTTCTGGTGGATTATTTGGTGAAAGCTGCCTATGGATGTCATCAAAATCTTGGTGTAGACTTAGGAGAACTCGCTGTAAGATCAGGAGCAAAAAGGAATATTAAGTCTTTCAACCGTAGTTCTTCGAAGTCCAGACATGGAAATGTTAGGAAGTCACCTAATTCTGACAACAATAATTTTTTGAAAGATTATGAAGTTGCTGTTGGAGTAGCATGGCAAGTAAAGGACTTGCTTGTTGACGATAAGGCTAGGAAACACCTTCTTAGTTCTGAAGTCATGGAAAGCTTGTTTGAGGCACTTAAAGTTGTTTCTGAAGCGAGTGTTTTGCATTGTGGGGAGTCTGGTTTTTTGAGTGTGCATCCTGTTTCTGCATACACCACTCTGGCATTACACGTCTCTCTCCACAACATCAAACCTGATTTGAGCAAGAACTCCAGAAAGGCAAGTTTTTGACCTAGTGTCGTTTTAGTAAAATTCTCGGGATCATGTTATTTGACTTACCTACTCAAATATTAGATTGTTTTTCGTTTTTTCTAACTAATTTGGATTTTTCTGCTACCAGAATACCATTGCAGACTCAGCAATGGATCACCTACTTCGGTGTGCATTTAGTACTTTAGGAGGCGCCTATGGCAATGTAACAACGGATGAGAACTGTTCTAAGTCTTCAAAAACCTCAAAAGAAGCCGTTGGGTGCAGCGCAGGTGCCAGAAATGGTAGACATAAATTTCTACGATCAAGCTTTTCCTTCCTTTTTCTTGAAACGGGCTGGGCTACGTAGGGAAGTAAGATGCTTACAGTCACAATAATCAGTTTCTTTTTCTTGAAACTGACTTCACTTTTCAACATTGAATTATATTTCGAACAGATAGTACTTCAACCCAAGAGACTGCTGTTGCAAACATGATGAAGATTCGGACAGCAATTCTCAAGTTCACCGTCGATGCTACCACCTTGGATCTTTCCACTGGCTCTGAAGAAAGATGCCTAAATTTCAGCAAGGAATATCTGAAGTTCATCATGGCGATTTTAAGAAAACACCATACGTCTAAACCTATGCTCTCCGAAGAAGTCCTAAAAGACATCTTTCATTGTCTAAAAAGGTCGCTCACTTACGGAGCTAAGTTAGTTGGTACAGTTCTCAAAGCAAGCGAAGCCCAAACATATCAACAAGCTGCAAATGAACTTGCTCATGAAATGTTGAACCTAATTGCCTCAGTCGAAGAGCTCTTGGGATATGGATATGCAAATCAACTGGTCACACTAGTTCAGCCATGGATTCCTGATGTAATAATAGCTTTGGGGTCCAACTATCTGATGAACCACACTGTGGAAGATCTCATAAGTATTAATTCATCTGAGACTTGGCTTTACACTCTGGCGAGAATCGAGCTTCATGAACTTGGAGAGACTCACTCAGATGAGGAAACAGAGACTCAGAAACACTACTTCGCTGCATTCACTAGACTTGTAAAATCAATGGCCCTGGCTTTAAAGGCGAACAACTCGATACTCGACGCCACTGGGAAAATCCTCTTACAAGGTGTCTTAGATGCATTGCAAAGAAAGAATTTCGATGTCGTATTGGGACTTGTCCGTTTCGTTTGCTTGAAACTGGTTGGACTTGAAGACAGAGAATGGAAGAATTTCAAGCTCATGTTGTCTTCGATTGAAGATATTTATCCTAAAGTAGAGACCGAAGCAGAGGAGCTGAGCAACGGGGATGATGATAGGCATAAATTACGTAGTGTAAGGGCGTTGCTCGAACCTGCTTGGATTGGATTAATGTATGACGAAACGAGGCCCTCAATGAGGAAAGCGTAAGATCATGTAGGCTTCTACTGATATTCTGTTGTATAGTTTTTGTCAAGTGAAGATTGCAGTTTGTATGAATATTATAACTTGTGCAAAAAAGTATTACTCTATATAGTTCTGAGAAGCTCTCCAAAAAAATGTCATTGCATGCTACTGATAATCTAAGCAAGGCTGCATTGTTCTTGAGCAACAGCCATAGCCGGCTCTCTGACGACTCAGAAAGGAAATTACAGAAAAACTTGCACTTAATATCCTAAACACAAAGTAAATCAACTTATGTAAACAATCAATGTAATAATGTAATGCACAAGAATGTGAGAAGATAACAATCAACTCTCTCTACTCACTATCCATAGGAACGTGCTTCTTCAAGGCAACGGCGATAGGCATCCCTAGGAATCCTATAGACACGCTGAAAAACCATTGAAATATCGATAGAGGAGTCGTGTTTGCGAAAGTACCCAAATACTCTATGATTATGATCTGAAAGAAGACCGTCGAGCCAAGAACTGAGACGAACACGTAGTTGTCCAATATCCCTTCGAGTACATCGATCTTCTCCATTTCTCTCGAGTTCACTTCGTTGAAAAGCTGCATCATATATTCCATGGATATAAACAAATCCCTTATCGTTAAGACAAAGAACGAAAATGTGCTCATTCAGCGAAGAGATTATTATGATTAATACCTGGCAGAAGACAAACGTGTTGAAGATGATCGTGTTTAGGACCAAGGTAGGGTCTGGATATCGATGTAGCCTGAAGATTGTCTTTCCATACGACTGTAAGAACCAAATCACGAGAAACTGATACAAAGATTGTCCCAAGATGTTCCTCCACATCACTGCGCTGATGAAGTTCCCTTTTCTACCAACGGGCGGCCGCTTCATTAGCTCCTCGTTCGGCGGCTCTGTGGCTAAGGCTAGAGCTCCTAGCGTGTCCATGATCATGTTGACCCATAGAAGCTGAACAGCCGTTAAAGGGGTGCTTCCTAATAGAGATTTTATTCTTATTTTAGTTTTGATTTAGGTAACATGGAAAAAGAAAGAGAAGAAAAACAAGCAACACATTATCTGTTGGTATGTTATGTTACCTGTTGTGCAAGCTGAGGTGAAGTTTACTATTAAGGCGACGATGTTAACCGTCAATTGGAACTGAACGAACTTTTGAATGTTGACGTAAACCGAGCGGCCCCATTTTGCAACCGTTACGATCGTTGAGAAGTTGTCGTCAAGGATTATCACGTCAGCGCTCTCTTTGGCCACCTGAGTTTCCATTAAAATAAATAACGAGGACTAGAAATTAATTGAGATCCAAAGATTAATATTCCGTACCTCAGTCCCTGCAATTCCCATAGCTAACCCAATGTCGGCCTCGTGAAGCGCAGGAGCATCGTTGGTTCCATCACCAGTAACAGCCACGACCTCGTCGAATGTTGTCCTTAAATGCTTCACCAACGTGTGTTTGTCCAAAGGTGAAGAACGGGCCATCACCTGCAATAATGGTTTTTAAAACAAAAAAGTTAAATAAACAGACATACAATGGTCTAAAGATTCTTATTACTTACCTGAATCTTGGGAATGAGTTCGTTTAACTCTTCCAAGGACTTCTCGCGAAAATCTGGGCCTTCAATGGCTATACCATCCTCTGTAAGAATCCCACATTCTCTAGCAATAGCCTTAGCAGTGTTGATGTTGTCGCCAGTTACCATCCTTACAGTGATACCAGCCGATCGACAAAGAGCCACGGATTCCCTAACACCAGGTCGAACGGGATCTTTAATCCCGACTATGCCTATACACGTAAATCCCGAGAGTGGGATCGCATCATCTGGCGAAAACCCGCCCTCTAACTCCATATAAGCAAGGCACAGAGTCCTCAGCGCTTCGTTGGCAAATCGATCTATAACCTCCCTCAAACGAGACACAGACTCCTCGTTTAAATCCTCTACTTCGCCGTTCTGACCTATCACCTTACTACACGAAGCCAAGACTATCTCCGAAGCGCCCTTCGTGTGGGCCCTCAATCCCGCACCCCCGGAAAGTTCTAGAACGACCCCCATCCTCTTCCTAGTCGAATTGAAGGGCTCGAGCTTTATCAGCCTATTAAACTTCTTCTCCTCTTGAAAATCGCCCCCGAGAGATAATCCAAACTCTAGTATGGCAGCTTCCGTTGGGGTCCCCAAGATCTCATGCTTACCGCTCTTATTAAGCACGACCTCACCGCCCGTGTTGTTAAATATGGACTGTAGTAAAACCTTGAGCACAAACTCGGGTAGCTCTGACTTCAAAGCCAAGGACTCTTCGGGTTTGGTCACTTCTCTAACATTCATACATATGCAGGTTTTGACAACGGTCATGTGGTTCGTTGTCAAAGTCCCCGTCTTGTCGCTACAAATGTTAGTAGCTGAGCCCATCGTTTCGCACGCAGCTAAGTTACGAACGAGGGCCTTATCATTCATCATCTTCTGCATAGCGAAAGCCAGGCTCAAGGTGACTGCTAGGGGCAAGCCCTCGGGCACCGCTACAACCACTATAGTCACTGCAATGGCGAAATATTCCAACAGCTCCAAAGCATCATCACCCGACCATCTTAACGTCGTCCCTTCGTACCATTTCCTCCCCAACATCTTCTGTACCAAGACGGCGAAAGTCACCACTGCAAAGAAAAGCCCTATCTTCCCAATAATCGTCGCCACGCCGTTCAACTTCACCTGAAGTGGGGTTTCATCATCGCCGCCTTCGCTCAGAGTAGCCATTAGTTTGCCCCATTGAGTTCTCATACCCACGGTGGTAACTAGCATTTTGCACGACCCGTCCTGCACTTTGGTCCCCGACATCAAGAATGGAGTTTCATAACTTACTGTGACGGGCTCGCTCTCGCCCGTGAGGCTCGACTCGTCGATCAGAACTGAGAAGCCCTCGAGGAAGAGCCCGTCGGCTGGCACTTGGTCGCCGATGGATAAGTGGACGATGTCCCCAGGGACCAAATTGTAAATAGACATCTTCTGTCTGTAGCCATTTCGAGTCACTTGAATGGCGATCTTCTTCTTTTCCTTGTCCAAGTCTTTGAACTGTAGGGACTGGCGATAGTCGCTCGTAGCTGTGACGAACACGACCAGCAAGATGCTGGCTACGATCCCAAGACCGTCGTGGGCCCCTTTGGGCCATCCCTCGGTTAGGACACCGACGATTAGGGACACGAATGCGCATACTCCGAGGATCATAAGCGTCATGTCTTGAAGGGCTTCCCATACGAATATCCAGAAGCTTCTGGGCTCGGCTTCTTGGAACTTGTTGATGCCGAAGAGCTCTTGCCTGACGTTGAGTGCTTCTGGGCTCGTCGATAGGCCCATTGACGGGCTCGTGGCGAGCTTTTCGGCTATGCCCAACGAACCGCCATGGAATTTGAGCTTTTTCAAGTCGTGCCCTTCGACTATGGATCCTAACTCTTCTGCGCAGATTTGGAAACCTGCGGATTCGACTTCTTTGGGCACCTTGTAGTCGCTTGGTTGCATACCTGCGAAGGATCGATAGACATGTAAATGCTCCGTATAGGGTCTGTGATTCAGGCGATGTCAGTTTTTAAGTATTTTCCACACCTTGTATGAATTGGAAAGCAGCTCTTGAAACTAGCACTGCAATTCTTAGCTTTTCCTGAAAATTGCAGAGGACATGATTCATCAAGACAATTGCTAGATTATACCGACAAATCTGAAATGTGATGGATTTCTCGACGACAGACATAGCTTTATTCAGATCAGCGTCACAAAAAGAACAGGCATGGTTCGTCTCTCACTCATTTTCACGAACAGTTATGTCACTTCACGAAATCTCCATAACTATACCAAGAAATTACAAAAAAATCCAACTAGAAAATGAAAACGGACGAAATAAGCGCATCATACCTGATTTGTTTTTCGCATAGCAGCTGCTTCATGACGTTTCGACAGATTCGCAGTGAATCTGAAACGTCTCTTTGGATTTTTCACGACGCCGCAAAGCTCCCTCCACCTCAGCAATGCCTCCGACGAAGCATGCTTGTGATGTACTTCCCATTTGTCGCTCAATAAACTCTCCATGCTCGATCAATATGCTACCTTTCGTATTCTCAAATGATCAAAACAGATTTTATATATAATGGGTCTCGTCTGTTTCACACTTCAATGTCGATCAATGGCTGCATTTAAATAAACGGATTACGTTATGACACCCAAGGAAGGGTGCAGAAACTGCAGAGTAGTTTCAGGTTAAAGATCATAATGACGATGAGAAGGGACAAGGAACGAAAACGACAAGAAACATAGATGTAAATTAAGGTGCAAGAAAAGAGAAATTTCGTGGTAATTTGATCCGAAGTTGTCGAAAAAGTCTTTTGAAGGTAATTCTATATACAGTAGTGACTGAGTAACGGCTTCTACAAATCAATGGTAGTTCCCACCTTATTTCTTGGAGTTTTCAACGACGCGTGTGACACGTCACACTCAATTTTATTTAATTTCTTAATTTCGATTTGAGCTATAAAAAAACATGAGCGCGCGAGTTATATTGTATTGTATGTAGTAATTTACTTACGAGTTACGCGGTTGGTTATAGAAAAAGGGCCCACATAGACATTAACCTTGCATTTATAAAAAAGGAAATTACAAAAAAATCTCAGCCGTAGATATAAATCGATGGCCCAAAACCAATTTTTACGGGAATCATTTAGTGAGGTGAGTTCAATACTTACCCTCAGCTGAGAGAGAGTTCGTGCTCACCACGTAACACGAAAGCAAAATATCGAAACGCTGAGCTTCAATTGCGAACACGGAAGAGTGAGAAGGAATACTCAATATCACGATGAGCAAAGGACCAGGATTGTTCTCCGATATTGGCAAGAAGGCCAAAGGTTATTTGTTTGTTTCTATTTTGACGCCCTGGATCTGACATTTAATGTATTGATTGCTACTACTTCAATGCTGTTTTGTGGTCGTTGATGATTTATTTACGTTTCGTATCTGTTTTTGATGTTGCTTAATTTTGACTTCCTTGTAGATCTGCTGACCAAGGACTACCTATCTGATCACAAATTTTCGGTCTCCACCTACAGTGAATCTGGAGTGGTACGATTCTTCCTATTTGTCTGTTTGTTATATTTATAACGATGTGGACAGTGGACGTGAACTAATGTGTCATGTTTGGTGTGTGCTTGTTCATCGTGTACTTGTAATTTGTAAGATTTTATTTGGAAACTTGCACGTAGTTTTACTGTTTTCCATTGATAATTAGTCTTTTCTGTTGCTGACTACTGGAAATTTTCTGTAACATTGTGAAATAATCTTGGATCGGATATGTTTGTGTAATATCCCTGTGATCAAAAGGATAATCGACCATTCAACGTTGGCCTGCCTCTCGAGTTGGATAGAATGTTAATGTCTATATGCAGGATGATTTGTGTGGCATTGGATGTCCTATGTCGTAATGAACTAGGTTAGCCATTCGATAACTAAGTTACATGGTTTTGATGAAAGAGTTTGGTTGTTGTTGCTGCATTAATTTAATGCATCGAATGCCATCGACCACTCAAGCTCTCTAAAAATTTTTAAATCCATTGATATATGTGGGATATTAAGAACGAGCCAACTTCCCTATTCTGATGTTACTTATCTAAGATTAGTTCTACTGAAATTTCTTTACCCAAATAAATCCAACTAGCCTTAAATCTAGTACAGCTTTTCAGTATATTCTCACCGGTTTCAGTTTGATCTTATCATTCGACTTCCTACGCATACTTTTCACTTATGCTGTTGGTGTCTCTTCAATAGGCCTTCACTACATCGGCTGTGAAAAAAGGAGGGTACTCATCTGGAGATGTTGCAGCTCTGTATTTGTACAAAAATACCACTGCTGATGTGAAAGTCGATACAGATTCTAATGTGAGATGTTCTAACATTCCCTTCACATTTCCGTAGCATACCTTTTGCAGCTGCTTATAACTTGACTCTTTCACTTTCTTTTTCTCCGTTTACCCAGCAAAATAAAAGACGTTTCTTCTTTTGCAGATTTCAGCTATTCTAACCTTTGCTGATGTCCTCCCCTCATCAAAGACAATTGCCACCCTGAAATATCCCAATTATGAGTCCAGCAAGGTGAAATGAACACATTTTTCATTTTACTTATTCAAAATTAGAAGTTTTTCTTTTTCTAACATCCCTTACGTATAAAATTCGCAGGTGGAAGTTCAGTATTTCCACCCTCACGCATCCATAACAGCTGCGGCTGGTCTCAACCAAGCTCCACCGCTCGACTTCTCCGTCACTTTGGGCACTCCCACTTTTGCTCTCGGCGCTGAGGTTGGCTATGACACCACCTCAGGCAATCTTACAAAGTACACCACAGGAATCAATATGGCAAAACCCGATTCAGCTGCTTCACTAATTCTGTAAGTCCCAAAACAATCAGCCAAAAATCCAAGATATGTCATAACATGCTATTTGTAATGCTTCAGGGCTGATAAAGCAGACACTATAAAGGCATCTTACGTACATTTCTTGGACCAACCTAAGAGGACTGCTGCTGTTGGAGAAGTCGCTAGGAAGTTCTCCACGAACGAGAACACTTTTACTTTGGGAGGCTCTTACGCAGTGGACAGCCTCACACTCTTGAAGATGAAGTTCAACAACAATGGAACGCTCGGAGCAGTTCTTCAACACGAGGTCGTTCCAAAGTCCCTCGTGACCATATCCAGCGAATTCGACACTAAGGCCCTCGACAAGACTCCTAAATTTGGTCTCTCTCTTGCTCTTAGGCCTTGAGAGGACTGGATGGCAACTCTCTGATTTAAGAAGTTGATTGCTCCGAGTTTTTAAGCAATGTCCTTTCTTTTCTTAAGGTTGCAGATGCACGTAATAATTTGTTACACTGTCCTAACTCCTAGGCAGTTTGATGATTCATATATTGGTTTGTTTTTCTCCATAACGAAACTTGGAAAATAACGCAGTCTTCTTGCAAAAAAATGTGTATATTTATGATTTTCAATAACTTTCCCATAATCGAACATGATGGCCCTACGTTAAACGTGAAATTATACTCCCTCGCTCCCACATTATTTTATACATTTTACTAAATCAGATTTCTCACATCTTTTGTACATTACATTATTTAGCAAAAAAACTATCACAAACAATTAATATAATAATATTAAGTATTCTTAAAAGACGTGTTAAAATATACATTTTTTTACCTTTTAATTGTACTATATTAAAAATATTCAGTTTCTTAATTCATTTGCCAACTCCCAAAATTCCATAAATATTTGGCATAGAGTGAATATAATTTTTTATTTTTAGAAACGAGGTACTCGTAAACTATTTAAAATTGTTTATTTTTAGCTAGGTCTTGTATGTGTGTTTCTAATAGTAATATATTTGTACGAATAAAGGTCATTCGCTGATACAAATCTCTCTCCACTCCAACTCCATGATAAGCCACGTCAGATCTATTTGTTTTGTTTCGATCATTAAGCCACATACATTCATTCGTCTGTTTTAAAACTTTGCTATAAACATCATTTGTCCGTCTTCTTCGCCTCTTTCTTAACAATGCAAACAGCTCCTCGTCGCGTGCTTCACGTGTTCCGTAATTTTCCAGGTCCAAGCGTTTGTGTACACGGATGAAGAATCGTTACGAAGATTTCGTTAGAATTACATGCATTTGATTATTTCATATAGAATCGATATTCTGTTCTGTGTCTGAGGTGTTGGCATTGTGTCGGTGCGAGAATTATTTGGAGAAGAAAAAGGATAGGGAGAAAAAGATGTCGGCTGTTGGTAAGCAAGCGTTGACTATGTTTGAATCTAATAGCTTGGACTTTTCGGATTCGCTGTGTTCCTATTCGACGCCAGTGGAAACGCTGTCGTTCGGTGGAGGACGTGGTAAATTGGGGTTCTCTTGTCAAAAATTGAGGGTTCGGGCGCTTGATGCTCCGAAAACGACGTCGTCTAGGCACGACAACGGCGTTCTTTCTGGTACCCATCTGTTATCTTTTTACGTTATTTGTTGGGTTTGTTAGTTTTTCTTTACCTCTGTGATGTGATTGATACAGATTCATTTTGTCATTTTGGTTTTGTTGAATTGGGTAAACTTCGTTTTTAGGAAAACCTGGAATCGAGATGTCTGCGATTGGGAATTCACCGAATATTGTGTGGCACAAGTGTTCTGTTGAGAAGAAGGATAGAGAAGCTCTGATTAACCAAAAGGGCTGTGTGATTTGGATCACTGGCCTCAGTGGTTCAGGTTTGTACTAGAATCTGGAATTTGAATGCTATTGCAATCTGGGATTGGGATATCAATGTTGTTCTGTGCCGTATGATTTCTATTGTTTCTTCTTTGAGGACACTGTTGGGTTGCTGATCTACTTTATGTTTCGAGGATACGTGTTTTCCATGATGATGCATGGTGCTGCATATGCGTCTTTTTTTATCTAGTTTCATGCTTTCCGATAAAGATTTGCATTTGGATCATTAAAATATTTAGCCTAATTTATCTGCCTAACTTTTGGATTGTGACTAAGGTTGTCTAGTGGACTTTCACTTAGTCATTCTCTCTCCCTCTCTCTCTGCCTTCATTTACACGACCTCTGAGTAGTATATCACTGAATAGATTCCCCTTTGTGGTATTATTTGCAGATTGTGTATATGAGATTCAAACGCATATGTTTTTTGCCACATTCATGGAATTGACACTAAGTAGTCCTCTTCGTCTCTTTTTTCTTTCTCATTTCACTTCAGGAAAAAGTACTTTGGCCTGTGCTTTGAGCCATTCGTTACATGCTAGAGGAAAGCTAGCCTATGTCCTTGATGGGGACAACTGCAGACATGGTCTGAACCGTGACCTCAGTTTCAAGGCTGAAGATCGAGCAGAGAACATAAGAAGGATTGGTTTGTATTTCTCTTTCATTTTTCTGCATCAAATGTGAGTTATTATTTCGGTATTTAGTAATGATGTTAGTTTGATGTACAGGAGAGGTTGCAAAGCTATTTTCTGATGCTGGTGTCATTTGCATTGCAAGTTTAATATCTCCATTCAGGAAAGAGCGAGATGCTATCCGAGCTTTATTTCCTGAAGGAGACTTCATCGAGGTAATGAAAATTTTTATAGTACTGATTTTTTCTTAATAATTTCTTTCCCATGTTTAATATCAAAATCAAAGAAGCTAAAGAAATCTTACAGGTGTATATGAATGTACCGTTGGAAATATGCGAAACGAGAGATCCTAAGGGACTATACAAGCTGGCTCGTGCTGGAAAAATAAAAGGTGTGTTTTATCTTTCCACTTCAAATCGTAAATTGTTATACATTTCGTCATTTAGATTGATTATATTTAGTTACTTTTTTCAGCTAAAATGTAAGGACATGATCCATCAAATCGTTTTGTGTTATTTCTGTAACAGGTTTCACCGGCATTGATGATCCATATGAGCCGCCATTGAACTCCGAGGTATGTATATCCAATCTGTACCAACAATGATGCTTGCTCATACATTTCATATTACACATATTTGTTGTACATACATATTCCAGATAGTATTGAAACAATCGCAAGAGGCGTGTGATCCTCCAAACGCAGCAGCTGAGCAAGTTATTGCATACTTGGAACGAAAAGGTTATCTTGAGGCATAGTAACAATGCACAGAAGCCTGCTTACTTCTTTTGTAAAATCACTGTTTTGCTATTGAAGGGAAAGAAAGATCATTTCATTTCATGGGTTCCCAACTGTTGATATGCAGATAGAATGGTTAATCAATCGCTTTTTGGTTAACCTCTTAATAAATCCGTTGATGGCAGTTGATTGATCAATCAACTCTTCAAATAAACTCGTCCTTTTTTTAGTGTGTATATTTTGTCTGTGGTTTTGACGTTTGAATTGTTCGAGTGTCGCTGATGTAATAATATAAGTTGCACATTGGACTTTGTTATCATTACGAGTGTAATATTTTAATGCATACAGTGAAATTAATTGAAATAATTCGTTTTCTTTAGGGATAGACTTCGTAAGTTCGTACCGGTAGAAAAAAAATGGGCAATTTGATGTCAGGCCCAATATTCATTTAGGTTTCAGATCCCTGTCAGAAAATTTTTAATTTTAAGGATCCGATATATTTAAGTGTTCTTCAATACCATTTCATGGACTTGTATTACCACTTCATGGACCTGCAGTACCACTTCATGGTTCTGCAGTACCAATTCATAGTTCTGCAGTACAACTTCATTATTCTGTAATAACACAAAACGATAGTTCGATACCAGTTCATATACACTGTATAATACTTGTGTCATTTTAGGCCATTATCTCTAAATTTTACAAAAAATCGCGTCCTTAACCTTAAAAATTTTCTGACAGAGGCCTGAAATCTAACTTAAAACATCTTTTGGGGCCTGAAACTGAATTACCTCAAGAAAAAATTGTCTTGAATTATTGTTGGAAAACAAATTATAGTGCAATTTTGACATCTGGATTACTATTCACCGCCCCCTTTTCCTAGTCACGCCCCCTAAAGGACTGTAAAAAGACGATTTTGCCCTTATGATATTTAAATAAATTTAAAAAGAAAAACTAACGTGTATACAAAATTCTGGTACGAAATACTGAAAACTACACACACAAATAAATTCGAACGATCTTCGGCAATGGATCGAAGGGGGAAAATATCATAATTTTCAGTATTTCGTTCGAAGATCGTTCGAATTTATTGTGTGTGTAATTTTTCAGTATTTCGTACCAGAATTTTGTATACACGTTAGTGTTTTCTTTTTAAATTAATTTAAATATCATAAGGGCAAAATCATCTTTTTACAGTCCGTTGAATAGTAATTCCTTTTTGACAATTAATTCCCTTTAACTGTTTCTTTTTGTTCGACTCAAATATTAATTCTCCAAATATATAATATGGACTTTGACACTGAATTGCAATTAGAGTACGAGCGTATCTTTGAAACTACATCGACAACCACCGCCTTATCTCGGAGCTCGAGCTCGCACTTGTAAAGTATTCAATCCCTAATCCTAGTCTCAGAAGATGGGGAAGAAGCAGCACAGTAAGGATCGCATGTTCATCACCAAGACCGAGTGGGCCACTGAGTGGGGCGGAGCAAAGTCCAAAGAATCCGGCACTCCGTTCAAGAGCCTCCCCTTTTATTGCTGCGCGTAATTGTTTATCATCATTTCTTGATTTAATCTGCTTGGTTGCGATTATTTTTACCTTTTTGAATGTTTTTTATTTAATATTACACGGTGGTAGGTAGAGGTTTTACTGGTCTGTTTTTCAGCTTGACGTTTACTCCGTTTGATGTACCGGTGTGCACCGAAGATGGCAGTGTATTTGATCTCATGTAAGTTTTATTGTTTCGTTGGTTAAGGAATTACGTTCAAACTATTGAAGGCGTTAATTTTGTTGGTCTGTGAAACTGTGTGTTTAGGCATGTAGTTGCTTACATTAACAAGTATGGAAGACATCCCGTTACTGGAGCACCGCTCAAGACGGATGACTTGATTCCACTTACGTTTCACAAGAATTCAGATGGTAAATTCCCTGATTTGTCGAAACTTCTGTCGGGATTTTCAAGTTGCTGATTTAAATCCATACAGACAAATCGGTCTAAACAAACTCAGCTTTACTGTTGCTTAACCTATTTCACTTAAATTTGCAGGTGAGTTTCAATGTCCCGTTCTGAATAAGGTCTTTACAGAATTCACTCACATTGTGGCTGTAAAAACTACTGGAAATGTGTTCTGTTATGAGGTATTTGAATGTGTCTTATCAGAATCTTTCTGTAACACCCATTGTATTTAAGTAAAATTGTGCATTCATAACGGTTGTTGCACAGGCAATCAAGGAGTTAAACATAAAAACTAAGAATTGGAAGGAGCTTCTGACTGATGAACCATTCACAAGGGAAGATCTCATAACCATCCAAGTAAGATTTGATTTGACTCTTTTACTTTCTTGAACTGTCCTGGAGTTCATTTCAATCTCTGGTTTGTGTTCTGTAGAATCCCAACGCTCTTGATGCCAAGACTCTGGTGAATTTTGATCATGTAAAAAAGAACTTAAAAGTTGATGATGAAGGTGATTCACGGCACCTTGTTTTCTATCTCATCTGCTTTTCTGTCTAGGTAATGATATTCACCATATGCCTCTTATGACAGAGCGGAAGAAAATGGAATCTGATCCATTATATAACATAAACGTTGCCGGTGACATTAAGCAAATGCTTAAAGAGCTTGGGACTGAGAAAGGAAAGGAGATTGCACTGCTTGGCGGGGGTGGAAGCAAGGCGCAGAATGAACGAGCTGCTGCATTTGCAGCAATTTTAGCTGCAAGATCGCGAATTAAAGATGACACTGAATCTAAGAACGGTGAAAAGCCAAAACAGGCCTTCAGCATAGTTGATGCTGCATCTGCTTCTGTTCATGGAAGAACTGCAGCTTCTGCAAAGTCTGACGCTAGTGATAAAACGGCTGCTCGTATCGCATTGCACATGGCCGGTGAGAGGACACCAGTAAATGCGAAACTGGTGAGTTCTTGTTTTCAAATTTCCATCAGTTGAAGACCATCTCTCTGCCGGTGGTTGTTCGTTGCCAGGATTTTTTTTCTGGTTGTCAGACTATGTTTTTATTTTCAATTGAAACCATGCAGGTCAAAAGTCGTTACACAACTGGTGCTGCATCGCGTTCTTTCACTTCCACCTCTTTTGATCCTGTAACAAAAAATGAGTATGAGTATGTTAAAGTCGAGAAGAATCCTAAGAAAAAGGGTTATGTTCGGCTCCAAACGACCCATGGTGATCTAAACATTGAGCTGCATTGTGATATCACTCCAAGAGCATGTGAAAATTTTATCACTCTGTGTGAGCGTGGCTATTATAACGGAGTGGTGTTCCATAGAAACATACGGTACTGTCAACAACTGTTTTTCCATCACATCATTCGTTGTAAGGTTTTCTTTACATTTGCTTGTGTTACATCTGTTCATGTAGGAACTTTATGATTCAAGGTGGCGATCCTACTGGGACTGGGCGAGGAGGAGAATCAATTTGGGGAAAACCCTTCAAAGATGAATTCAACTCGAAGTTAGTTCACTCGGGACGTGGTGTTGTCAGTATGGCGAATTCTGGGCCTCATTCAAATGGTTCACAATTTTTTGTGCTATACAAATCAGCAAATCATTTGAATTTCAAACATACGGTTTTCGGAATGGTTGTTGGAGGTTTGACAACACTTTCTGCAATGGAGAAAGTACCTGTTGATGATGATGATCGTCCTTTGGTTCGTTTATTCTTCTCGTTTCATCTTTCAACATACCTTATATTATCCTTATTTGTTTGCTGAGCCAGCTAGATTAGAAAATAGATCTTCCATCTTCTATTTTATCATATATTGCCTTTTGACTTTTATTTATATGGTGCTACCTTGGAACACTTTTATATGTTAGATTATTCTGTCTACTATTATCCTTGGAAGCAAGTCTTGACGTTGTATTGCAGTTTATGCTCGTATTGATAGTAGTAGTTGTTTATCTGCCTGCATCTCGAGTGCTATGTGTTTCATGTAATAGCTAAATTGCTTTATCTTCAATTGTCGCATCATGAACATCTCCTTCGGCCTTCTTTATTAAAGATATTATATTGCATTGTTCTTAAATCGAATTTCTGAAAGGTGTGTCCCTCGTTGAATCATGACGCGGGTCAAAGTCCCTCCCTAGTTTATCTATTGATTTCTTTCGCAATTCCGTTCCAGGAAGAGATGAAGATTATCAGTGTAGACGTTTTTGTTAACCCTTATGCTGAATCCGACGGAGAACAAGAGCAAGAGAAGACAACAGAGAACACGAATGCTGAGGACGAAGAAAATGTAAGTCGAGAGAACCAAATCGCAATATTCTGTAGTTTCTTGTTTTTATTTGGTTAAATAACTAAATTCACATCAGTCATTTCTTCTATTCTTACCATTTATTTAAATTTCTCTCCTTTGTTTCCCCAAAATTTCAGGAAAAGGTTTGGTTCATGGTTCAGCAATCCAAGCACGGGTTTAGCAGAAAAAAATCCATCTGTTGGTGATGGCCCTGGAAAGTACTTGAAAGCTAGACTTGCTAAGGATGCACCAGTCAGTGGTGTAGATCTTGACGCTCCTTTGGCAAAGAAGAAAAAAGTGAAACCCTCAGCTCAAGATTTTAAAGATTTTTCTTCGTGGTGAGTTTTCTGTACTTCATATCTGATTAAAATTATCGATGTTCTGAGCGTTAGTGTACGACTGCTTCATTGATTGAGCACCTCTAGATACTGACTGTAGTCCGAGGCATCAGTGTATATGGTTAATTAACTATACCAATTCAGATATGTATTGCAGCTACTCAACAAATTTGAGACCACAGTAGATCCCCTTTATATTTTTCCGGCCATTGTCATGTTTCTTGTGTTCCCTAAGTGAGATTTGGATGTTTTTAATAATATGATGATGGTGAAGGTTAAACCTTTTATGAGTTCTTAACAAATGTTGCAAACAGTCAAGTTTCATATGATTCCTATAATGAGGGACCATTGCATTTGTGTGTGGTGTGTGTGTGTGTGATATGTGTGTAGATTCTTAAGATTGCTATGTAGATGTTATATCTGCAGAAGATCTTGGATATCTTCCCAAGTCTTTTTTCAGTAACTGAGCTTTGCAGATGATAATATTGAGATTCAAGAATTTCATTATGTTTTACTTTAACTTTAGGGAAAAAAAAAGTAAGTGGTGGCCACTGTTCATGTAGGCCATTAATATAGAAAATATTGCAAAAATCCGATAGTTTTTCGTTTCAGTATATCACTCATCTACCAGTTGTATATTATATATATTAATATATGAAAAATTTACAGAGTTGATGGTAGTGATGAGTGGGGTATGATGCACGCCGGCAGCTTTACATATTTATTTTAATTTATCGTTCGTCATAGATTATAATTAAAATTCATTTAAATTTTAATGTCACGCCTGCACGCTCCTTCTGATATCTCGTAATTCTGTCCCGAGCCGTGTAATAATAAGATTCGGCTTTATACTATCATGGGGTATCATTACATATTTTTACAATTTAGCTTATTGTAAAGTAAATATAATATCAGTTCAAACGACAATCACGATTCTCTTTCAAATAAGATTGGGTGCCTTCCTTCTTACTTACTCATACCATTATACTTAATCATGAAATATAAAAAGAAACTGCGTGCAATAGTTAATAAAAAAAAAGAGATCTTTTTTTTTTAAAATTCAAAAAGTTCAATAGTAATCGCACTAGACAATGTTTGGATACAATCACTTAATAATATTGAATTAACGGCATGACCAATCGCCTTACTTAAATTAAAAATTAAATAAATAGGTCGTCTCCTCCAACCCCAACTCCAAGATTCTCCACTCTTCAAAATTAATAAGGTAAAAAATAAAAAGAAAAAGCTTCACAAGACTTCGAACCAACTCCATACTATAATTTCTCCATTCCCACTCCACAGGCAATACCATATTCCTACAAGCAACAGAGTCATTATAAAAAAAAAACATTATTATCTGATCGATCATATGTTTGTGGGTCATTTTTTATTAGATGGATACTTTGTTTAGACTATTCAACCTCCAACGAAAATCATTCAATTCCACAAGCAACAGCAGCTCAAAATCCTCCAAACAACACGAAAACCCTAATTATTACAAAGATCAAGAACAAGAATGCTTCGATCCTTTCATGGCTGATCAGATCAACAACGTCGTCAACGATCAAGATTTCTCAAATAATTCCTCTTCTTACGTCGATCACCATCACGCGCCACCTTCCTATGATCACCACCACCACCATAGTTATTACCAGCAGTATTCTTCCGACGAAATATCCCACCAATCCAACGATCATCACCACCCCAAAGACGTCAGCGCCGAGTTTGCAAACTTACTATCGACACCAAATTCGAAATGGGCTTCTGAGATTCTGTCGGAAACAGCGAAAGCCATAGCCGATCGAGACAGCTCAAGAGTTCAGCAGCTCATGTGGATGTTGAACGAACTCAGTTCACCTTATGGAGACACAGATCAGAAGCTCGCTAGCTACTTCTTACAAGCCCTCTTCAGTCGAATCACAGATTCCGGCGAAAGAACCTATCGAACGCTGACGAGCGCTTCTGAGAGGAACTGCTCCTTCGATTCTACGAGGAAGACCGTTCTCAAGTTCCAAGAAGTCAGCCCCTGGACTACCTTCGGACACGTGGCGTGCAACGGCGCCATCTTGGAGGCTGTCGACGGTGAGCCGAGGATTCATGTAGTGGACATAAGCAATACGTTTTGTACTCAGTGGCCCACTTTGTTAGAAGCCATTGCGACTCGAAGCAGCGACGAGACACCTCATCTCAAGCTCACCGCGGTGGTGCTCGCCGGGAAAAGAGAGTCCGCCACGGCGGTGCAGAAGGTGATGAAAGAGATCGGTCAGAGGATGGATAAATTCGCTAGGTTGATGGGCGTTCCTTTTAGGTTCAACGTGATCCACCACGCCGGCGACTTGTCGGAGTTGGATATGATGTCTGAATTGGACATTAGGGAAGACGAGGCTCTGGCCGTAAACTGCGTCGGAGCTCTGCGTTCTGTTACGGCCAACCGAAGGGACCATTTGGTGTCAGTTTTCCGGCGATTAAATCCCAGAATTTTGACCGTCGTGGAGGAAGAGGCCGACCTCGACGTGGGCCCAGATGGATTCGAGTTCGTACGAGGTTTTCGAGAGTGTTTGAGGTGGTTTAGGGTTTACTTCGAAGCTTTGGAGGAGAGCTTCTCCAAGACGAGCAACGAGCGTCTGATGCTTGAGCGCGCCGCCGGGGTGGCTTTGGTGGACCTCGTCGGCTGCCCCGCAGAGGCCTCGTCGGAGAGGAGGGAGTCGGCGGCGAGGTGGTCGCGGAGGCTGAGCGGCGGTGGGTTCACGCACGTGGCGCTTAGCGAGGAGGTTTGCGATGATGTCAAGGCTTTGTTGAGGAGGTACGGATCGGACAGTTGTTGGTCAACCGGCGAAGATTCCGCCGGAATATTCCTTTGTTGGAAGGATCAGCCGGCGGTGTGGGCTAGTGCATGGAAGCCTTCTTCGTCGTGACGATTAAATTCCCTTTTTTTATGCCCTTTATTTTGTTATTGATTAAATGTAGCAAGAAAAAAAAAATTCATGATTTTTTATATTCATCGCTTTCCATTTTATTTATTAAGTTGGGTTGAGGGAAACTTGCATTAATATCCCAATTTATCAAAACAATGGCTGATATGAATCTGAATATTGTATTATCCATTGATTTTGTACCGATAAAAGAAATAATCTTGTTGAATGTCAATTTCACAAAGTAGTACAGTTCCATGTAAAGTAAATTAAATTCCTTTGGACCAACATTTTATGATATGATATTACACTGCATTATAGTTATATTACAGACGCATGAAGTTGATGTATTATATATCGTGCATCTTCAGCTTTTATGGCTCTATGATTGTAAGATATATATCCCTTTTTGTCGGCACTTTTGAATTGACGTCTAAGCTAATTAACGTTAAATAAATACATATTTTTTTTTTGTTTATTTTAGTTTGTTGGGGTTGCTGTTATGTAAGCTTAGGTCTAAAGATGATCTCATTTTACAATTTTTATTTGCTGCAATTATTGTTTAAATAAATTTACTTGGATTTCAAGAAAACTATAGGGTCATTATCAAATTGTTTTGGACCATCCAAGCTAAGGCCGGCAGGACACGATGTGTCTCGGCTTATATATAATAAAACTAATTTAGTTAAATTTTTTCTGATGTGGTTTAGTTACTATTATTTCATATTATCAATCTAATGTATTCCAATACTTATTAAATAAGTTTAAATAAACAACGACAAAAAACATATAGATGGTCGAATCTCTTTATTGCAAATTAGTGGCAAACAAGCTTTATGGATATCGCATCTTGCCTCCATATACCTACTGGCTAATTATTTAGGCCAATATACGGAGATAACCAAATTTTGGTATTTGTTACGACATAGTAAATATTATATATTTTGTACCTATTTTTTCATGTTAGTTATGTGAAAACTAGTCATAGTAGATGATTGTATGCTCTTGCTGGTTTTGAAAAGTTTTTACACATACGCTTCATCAATGATCATGTTGTATCATTAAATATAATTTTATATATAGTGGGAACTTCTTTTAAGGTCTCATTTATTCGTAGTCTTTTGATAAGACTTGCCCCCTATATTTTCTTTAAATTTTTGGACCTTATCTTTTTCAAAACTATGTTATATAAACTACTGAACTAGTGCTTTTTAATTTGTTTACCTATTTAATAATATATATATACACACACAAGAGAAAGGATAATATAATTTGTGGAAATTTTGTGATGGATGTTGGGCCTGGTTTGCCTATTATTAATCGATCCATATCTGGCGCGTGCAGCACACCGCTCTAACTCGCGTGTTGCATATCACCGGCCACCACCCAAGTTTGCTGATTGGCCCTCATCATCCAATTTGGGTTGGGCCATCTTATAAAATAAAAATAATCTATCTTTCGGGGCTTAAGGTGATAATAATGTACAGTATTTTTATATTAGAATGGGACTTTATTTGTATTTATCAAATAGTAGGGACTTGACGATAATAAACAAATTTCAGGAGTTTTTCTTTCTTTTTTTCCTTGTTAATTTACTTTATTTCATGGAACACTCACACATTACTGCATAGATAATACAATCATAGCGTTTAATTGACGATCAGACAGCAAACGGTTGATTGTTATTAGCATTCCTAAATTGTCGCCTCCTTTTTTGTTGGTATTCGTGGATTGTGCAGCGTATCTCATTCTCATACAAATACGAAAGCTAAAGAAGAAATACACGCAGCTGTAGGAAGAGATCGATTGATCAATCAATTGAGAGAAGAGCGATTTCGAGATCCATTGAACGGAAAAACGGAATGGGTCTCTGGGAAGCTTTTCTCAATTGGCTAAGAAGGTCGCATATCCCTTTTCCTTTTCAGTTTTCCTTTTTCTTTTTGGTTGTTTTCGACTATAAGGCTTATTTTCGAGGGAGGAGTCGCGAAGTTGCTTCTGTTTTTTTCTTTCCTCTATTTTGATTCGATGGGATTTATGTTTCTGGGATGATTTCAAAATAAGAACGTTGTTCAATTATCTCAATGTGTGGAAAAGATTAAAGAGCAAACTTTGAGTTAGTTCGTCCAATTGAGGAGCTATAACGCGTAATAACTGAGATGTGTTCATTGCTTGTTTGTTTGTCCATGTTATAGATTCTCTTTTACAGGAGGGAACCTAAATGATAATTACTCAACTTGCCCTAGTTTTCTGATTCAATTTGATTCCCTTTATCTGTCAACACTGAAGTTCGAATGCTCAAAGCTATCTATCTCCTCAATGGCTACGGCCTACGGATATGTAATAAAATGTTGGCTGTGCAGCCTCTTTTTCAAGCAAGAAATGGAGCTTTCTCTGATAGGTCTTCAAAATGCTGGGAAAACATCGCTAGTAAACGTTGTTGCTGTGAGTAGAAAATAATATTAGACTTTGTTCCCTGATATATATATGGCAATCAGTTCAAATCTTGAATACTTTTTTTTTTCTGTTTTCTGCAACAGACTGGTGGATACAGCGAAGACATGATTCCTACGGTCAGAACAGATTTCTTCTAATATCCTATTCTTACAGCTCGTAATTCTACATATATATACACACAGAGATTGATCCAAACATCTTTTTCTTGTACTTTGATTTTTCAAGGTCGGTTTTAACATGCGTAAGGTGACGAAAGGTAGCGTCACGATAAAGCTTTGGGACCTCGGAGGTCAACCTCGGTTCCGAAGCATGTGGGAGCGTTATTGCCGTGCTGTTTCTGCTATTGTGTACGTTGTTCTAACATTCCATGTTCAGTTAATTATGCTTATGCTTTCTTCTTACTGATAAAGTGCTTGTCCTTTGCAAGCCATGTTCTTGCACGCATTGGTTCCATAGACATAGGAAACGTTCAATCATCAAAGACAGATGAAGAAATTGGCTTCAGCAAATTTTAACCTGCAAATGTCGGGATTTCCTTTTCTTTACAGGTACGTGGTTGATGCTGCTGATCACGATAACGTCAACATATCGAAGAGCGAACTTCACGATCTATTAAGCAAGCCTTCATTGAGTGGCATACCTTTGCTTGTTCTCGGTAATAAGATCGACAAGCCTGGGGCTCTGTCCAAGCAAGCATTGACCGATCAGATGTAATAACTCATCTCTTCTGTCTCTCTCTCAAGTCTCAAGTGAGATATCAAACTCATATATGATTTGGTGTGCAGGGATTTGAAATCAATTGGTGATAGAGAGGTTTGCTGTTTTATGATCTCTTGCAAGAACTCGACGAACATCGACCAAGTCATCGATTGGTTGGTTAAGCATTCCAAGTCCAAGAGCTAGGAAGTATAGTAAGGCAGGCTTGAGAACCCACAACTCTATTAGACTTTTTTCTTTCTGTATTTTATATTAAATACTTTTGGAAGGAGATTGTAGACAAACAATTTTGTGTGTATTGTGTCATATGTGTTAATAAGAGTTTGTAACTCTTGCACGCTTTTAACACAGTGGTCCTACGAGTTTGCTTCTTTTGATTTCCTTCGGAGATTTTTTAGCAAAATGAGGAACTACAGACCAAAATATATGAATAAAAATAGGGGAAAAAAATAGACATCTGCTCTCGTTGAGAGTCGAACTCAAGACCTCCCGCTTACTAAACGGGTGCTCTAACCAACTGAGCTACGAGAGCTTTTTAGTAAGTTGTCATATTTTAGTTTGATGGAAACTAAGGTGGTCCATTCCAAGCAGTGGATTGCTAAACTTGGGCTGTCATTCTCAAATCTCGTGAGTTAACAGTATTGAATTTTGATGTGGACTCGATTAAAGACGGGCTGGAAAAAAGTAAATAAAGGGAGGCCCAAACGAGGCCCATAAAGAAGAGCCCATAATAAAGTATAAAATCTGGGAAAGAGCTGTGAGGACCTGACGGACACTAGCATAAACTGGACAAAGGAAGAAGAACCATCGTGTATCAAGGTAAAAGGTACAGCAGGAAAAGGAAAAAGGGATACAGGGACACGTGTCGTCTTAACAGAGGAAGATATCACTGGGTGTCCCACTGTAGCCACCGCAGGGGTCAATCCATCAAGCAATCCGTCATTTCCTTCTGCAGCCCTTAGGTAGTACGTCCCCCGGAAAAGCTGGAACATAGCCTTCAGCAGGCGGCGGGGAACTACTATAAAAGGAAGACTTAGCATATTTTCCAAGCCAGGATCTCTCTACACAAGATATGCGCATACCATTCTCGTTCTAAGATAGCTTAAACATATTTTCTACGTTTTAGGAGCGAAGGTGAGGAATTTCTGAGTGTGTAACGTGTTCTTACTTAGTAAAAGACAGTTCCCAGCGCCCCGTGGACGTAGAATCCGAGAGGATTCGAACCACGTAAACCCCTGTGTTCTTTCCGTTCATGTCCCAGCATCGACAACCCTCGTACACTTAACCAATAGCATATTAATCTACCGTTAACTAAATATTCAGAGCCCCCACACTTAAAAATACTGTTGATTGGGTTTGCCCCATATCAAATGGCGCCGTCTGTGGGAAATCCGGAGTTAAAGGCGTGAGAAATTTCTAGAGCAAGGTACGAGGTTGCATTGAAAGATTTCCCGTGTGTTTTCTGTTTTTTGTGTTACAGGGATAAGGCAAGGAACGTAAGGACGCCGATGGAGGGAGATCCTTCCATACCGAAAAATTTGGATGCACAATTTGAAGAGGTCGCAAGGGGCGACACAGCAAGGCGAGACGCCACCCCAGCACCTACTCCTGTTGTGATATCGCCAGAAACACCGATTACCTTGACTGCTGCTCAGTTGGACCTCCTAGTGCGCAACACTGTCAATAGCACTTTGGCTGAGAGGAGGAAGAAAAGAAGACAACGAAAAAGGACCCAACCGCGTGTCGAGACCGAGCAAGTCGACGGCAAATTCACAGAAGTAACCGGGGAAAACGAAACGCAGCCACAATCCCACGCAACACCCTCGGAACACGATAGGCGATTGTCCGAATCAGAGAACGAGTCAAGGAAGGAGGAAGAACCTCCGAAGCATCATGAGGGACGTGGGGGAACTGCGGAACAGGTTTTGGAAAAGGAAGAGGAGCCAAACAGGGCGGATCAGCCACAAAAGGATGTCAAAACCCCCACGCTGATCTCCGCCGAGTCCGTCAGCAAAGCCCCGAACCCTGTTAAAGAGGCAGAAGGCTCCAAAAGGAGGAAAAAGGTCACGCTACCCCCAGAGGAAAAAGAGGGGACTTGGACCAAAAGAGAAAAGGAGCTGCGGGATCAACTGGCGGACCTTAAGCAGGTGGTGGACGGTGTCAGAAGCAGAACCATGCCACCCAGGATTGGGGAAGGACTAGTAGCGGGGACGCCTTTTGCGAAGGAACTGCTAGTGGGGGAGGTCTCATCTAACTTCAAACAGCTGCCGTACGAGAATGATGGGACGACAGACCCCGTGGAACACGTTTTACGCTTCCAGAATACCATCCTGCTCCACGATTTCTCGGATGGGGTCAAGTGTAGGGTGTTCCTAACCACCTTGGTGAGGGCGGCCCAGCAATGGTTCAGCCAACTAGCGCCTGGATCTATCAAGTCTTTCGAAGAATTCCAGTTGATATTCATCACCCAGTTCGCCAGTGCCAGGAAACAGCCCAAGTCCGACATGTCGCTCTTCCAAGTGCGGCAAGGAGAAACGGAAAGTCTCCGAGCCTACATAAGCAGGTTTAACATCGCCGCCTTAGAGGTGCCGACAGCCACGCCTTCCGTCAAGGTCAGCGCCCTGATAAACGGGCTTCGGGATGGGGACTTCTTCGCTTCCCTCTCCAAGAGGCCGCCGCCGACTTTCGAAGACCTATTACTGAGGGCGGACAAATATATTAACTTGGAAGAAAGCAAGATGGCCAAAGCGCAAGAAGAAAAGCAGATAACTACGCCGAAGAAGGAAGGGGCCGTGAGAAGCCAAGGACATGTGAGACCACCCCCGCGTCTGCCTCACAAGGAGCCTTGGGGATCTCCGGCCAGGGCCCCACGAAGGTTCACTCCATTGCGTGCTAACCCGGAGGAGGTCCTGACCGTGGCGGGACGACATCCGGCTCTGAGAAAACCTCCCGCCGGATCTGCAGGACCTTCTCGACCCTATTCCAATTTATATTGTCGTTACCATAACGAATACGGGCACCACACTAACAATTGTTATCATTTGAGGGATGAGATAGAAAGGCTGATACAGGCAGGACACTTGAAGGAGTTCGTGAAGCAGGGACCAGAGCCCAGCCCCCGGAAAAGCGAAAAGGAAGAAGGGGGACCTGCCCCGAATAAGGGTAGGCCATTGCCCCCACCAGCAAACAAAGGCCCTCCAGGACCATCCAGGGCCCCTATCTTGATTATTGTGGGAGGTCCCAGCAGTGGGGATTCTAACCGAGCTAGGAAGTCCTACGCTAGAACCACAGGGGGACCCCAGTCGTGGGGATTGATAGGGCACACGGAGGCCATTGCGAACGTACAGTTTGGACCAGAAGATGAGACTCATGTCACCAGGCCACACAACGATGCCTTGGTCATAACGACTGATATCGCCGGACACGATGTGTCCCGAGTCTTCATAGACGGGGGGAGCTCGGCCGACATCCTGTTCCTGGATTGCTTTAAGAAAATGGATCTGGAAGCAGGTCTGCGGCCAGTTTCCACCGCCCTATACGGGTTCGGAGGACCTGGAATACGACCTATGGGGGAGGTAACGCTGCCTGTCGGAATGGGGACAAACCCAGTTCGAGTTGTAAAAATGATCAACTTCCTGGTGGTTGACATCGCCTCCTCCTACAACGTCATTCTGGGACGACCCGCCATCAACGAATTTAGAGCAATTCCCTCCACCTATCATTTGAAGATCAAGTTTCCAGTGGGGGAGCATGTCGGTGAGATCTTGGGGGACCAGCAAAGCTCCCGCCGATGCTACGCCGATGAAGTCAAGGCAGTGGCCAAAGGAAAGGAGATTGCCCGAGAAGGGAGCGGTCGTGACAAGAGGATCAAAATCGAGGGAGGGGGACCTACGAGCTTGCAGCCTGAACCGGACAAGGACCTCGTCAGGGTGGAACTGTACCCTGACCAGCCAGGAAGAACCGCCAAAATAGGAACGCATTTGGGGGAGCAAGCCACAAAGGAGCTTGTGGGATGTTTACAAAGGAACGCCGATCTGTTTGCATTTTCCCCCGGAGACATGATAGGGATCCACCCCGATATAGCCAAACATCATCTGAATGTCCTACCAGGCGCTAAGCCCGTTAAACAGAGGTTGAGGATGTGCGGAGCAGAAAGAGCACAGGTCCTGAAGGAAGAAGTTGACAAGTTGCTTCAGGCAGGACATATCCGGGAGATTCAGTTCCCCACTTGGTTGGCTAACGCCGTCTTGGTAAAGAAGGGAAATGGGCAGTGGAGGATGTGCATCGACTTCAGGGATCTCAACAAAGCCTGCCCTAAGGATCACTACCCTCTGCCCAGAATAGACCAGCTTGTGGACTCTACCTCCGGGTGCGAGGTCCTTAGCATGATGGACGCATACCAAGGGTATCACCAGGTAAGTCTCGATTCAAATGATTTTGATAAAGTTTGCTTCGTAACACCAGGGGGAACATATGGGTACGTCCGAATGCCTTTCGGACTCAAAAACGCGGGAGCAACATACCAACGGATGGTGGATAAGGTCTTCAAGCACCAACTAGGTAGGAACATGGAGGTGTACGTGGATGACATGCTCGTAAAGTCCGTACACCTCACCGATCATACCAGGGACCTGGAAGAAGCGTTCAAAGCAATCAGAGGGAGCGGAATGAGGCTCAATCCGGAAAAATGTGCGTTCGGAGTGGGATCGGGAAGTTCCTTGGCTACATGGTCACCCAACGAGGCATCGAGGTCAATCCTACGAAAGTGAAAGCTATTTTGGAGATGCAACCCCCCCAGGGCGTCAAGGAAGTCCAAAAGCTCACGGGACGATTGGCAGCCCTTAACAGATTCATCTCCCACTCAGCGAAGAGGAGTCTACCTTTCTTCAAGGTGTTACGAAAGAATAAACAATTCGAGTGGACTAAGGAATGCCAGCAAGCCTTTGAAGAATTGAAGGAGTACCTCCACAACACACCACTCCTGACCAAACCCTTGATGGGGATGTGTTGATACTATATTTCTCCGTAGGGGGCCACGCGATAAGCTCCGTCCTATTGAAGGAAGAAGGAACCTCCCAGAGGCCCATCTACTTTGTGAGTAAGGTACTTCTGGACGCTGAAACTAGGTACTCCGAGCTTGAGAAGGCCGCTTTAGCAGTAATGACCTCCGCCCGCCGACTCCGACCCTATTTCTTGTCACACAAAGTGAACGTGCGAACTAATTTCCCGCTGAAGCAAACGCTGGACAAACCAGACTTATCAGGAAGGATGGTGAAGTGGGCCATCGAGCTAGGGGAGTATGATGTAGAATTCGAGCGAAGGACAGCTGTGAAGGCCCAGGCCCTCTCAGATTTCGTCCTCGAAACTACGAAGGGACCTTCAGAAGGCCGATGGAAAGTATACGTGGATGGATCGGCCACTTCGCAAAAATCAGGAGCAGGGGTCCTTGTCATCAACCCAGGAGGAGAGGAGCTCCGTTTCGCCATTACGTTCCATTTTCAGGCTTCCAACAATGAATCAGAATACGAAGCCCTCCTTCATGGCCTACGGATCGCGAGGGAGCTGGGGGCACGAAACATTACTTTGTTCTCGGACTCACAGCTGGTGGTACAACAAGTGAATGGGAACTACGAAGCAAGAGACGAAAAGATGGCCGAGTATGGTAAGAAAGTCGAGGAGCTAACCAGAACCCTCGACTCTTGTGAGATTGCGCAGGTCCCCAGGGAGGAAAACTACAAGGCAGATTATTTAGCAAAGGCCGCTAGT
Organism: Craterostigma plantagineum; assembly: GCA_027422505.1. NCBI lineage: Eukaryota > Viridiplantae > Streptophyta > Magnoliopsida > Lamiales > Linderniaceae > Craterostigma > Craterostigma plantagineum. Next base: position 1,016,780 of record JAPQWV010000053.1, on the reverse strand, counting down.
TCAGGGCCAGCTCTCAAAGAAGAAGGTATCACCTACCTCGCGGTGGATAAGGAGGAGACAGGGGAGTTCGTGGCAAGCATAGAAGAGGGGGATGATTGGAGAGCCCCCATCATAGCCACCTTAGAGGATCCCAGCCAGAAGGACAAGAGGGGATACCGACAAAAGTTCTGTCTGATAGATGGGTGTCTGTTCAAGAAATCTTTTGTACACGCATACTCCCGATGCCTCTCCAAAGAGGAAGGCAAGAAAATACTCGAAGAAATCCATGAAGGATGTGCGGGGGATCATGCGGGGTACAAGTCCCTCACCAGGAAAGTTGTCAGAGCCGGATATTTCTGGCCTAATCTCATCAAGGATGCCAAGGACCTCGTCCGAAGGTGCAACAACTGTCAGAAGTATGGTCCCAAAATCCACGTCCCCGCCGAGGCTCTGGGGACCATGCATTCCCCATGCCCTTTCGACAAATGGGGAATCGACATTGTCGGTCCCTTTCCCCGAGGGAAGGCGCAAAAGAAGTTCATCATTGTAGCAGTTGACTACTTCAGTAAATGGATCGAAGCTAAGGCGGTGGCGCGGATAGACGAAGAGAAGGTGATTGAGTTCCTATGGAAGAACATCTGTTGCCGATATGGAGCTCCCAGGATCCTTATCTCCGATAATGGAACTCAATTCTGCGGAGCTAAGACACGAGGATTTTGTGAAGGCATGAAAATAACACAGAGGTTTGTCGCGGTAGGACATCCCCAAGCAAATGGGCAGGCCGAAGTCTCCAATCGAACCATTCTCAGGGGGATCAAGGCCCGACTCGAACAAGATGGAAGCAAATGGGTGGAGGCGCTGGACGCTGTCCTTTGGGCGTACAGAACTAGCCCCCGCGAAGCAACAGGAGAAACACCATTCGAGCTGGTATATGGGTCGTCCGCCGTGATACTAGCCGAAATCGGCATCGAAACACACCGAATGATGGCATATAACGAGCAGGAGAACGCACAGTTAAGAAGGGAGGACCTGGACCTCGTCGAAGGATAAGGGAAGAGGCCCACGTGAGGATCGAAGGATATAAAAGTCGCATAAAGGCAATGTATGATCGGAGAATCCGACCCAGGGGATTTCAGCAAGGGGACCTAGTACTTCGAAGAGCCGACATCCTACGGCCCCTGAAGAAAATGGAGGCCCCCTGGGAAGGACCTTATCGGGTGACGAAGGTGCTAGGAGGTGGAGCCTACGAGTTAGAAGACGCCAAGGGGAGGTCATTGCCCCGCCCTTGGAACGTCTCTAACTTAAAAAAGTTTTATGTGTAATATTACCATGTAAGAAAGGGAGGGGACGTACTCTTTTTCCTTCATCTGGGATTTTGCCTCAAAGGGAGGTTTTGCCCAGATAAGGTTTTAACGAGGCGTACCTCCCTAGCGGAATATAAATGTTTTGTCCTAACGAGGTGTACTTACAAACGATACCAAGGGTCGACGGACCTGCGGCGTACAATGACATCAAGGGCTAACAGCCTGCGACGTGAAACGATACCAAGGGTCGACGGACCTGCGGCGTACAACGACATCAAAGGCTAACAGCCTGCGACGTGAAACGATACCAAGGGTCGACGGACCTGCGGCGTACAACGACATCAAAGGCTAACGGCCTGCGACGTGAAACGATACCAAGGGTCGACGGACCTGCGGCGTACAAAGACATCAAAGGCCACAGGCCTGCGACGTGAAAGATGCCTACAAAGGTGTACAAGATACCACCGCTGACGGGCTGTGGCGTACAGGACATCAAAGGTCCCCAGTAAGGCCTGCGACGTGTATAGGTACCTCAGCGTAGCTGGCGCTATAACCAGGATAAAACGGTGGGATAGTCCCCCACTTTTTAAGACCTTCGGGCCTACATTACTGGATTCGCTAAGGACAAAGAGAACCTAGCGCCTACGTGACACCTTTGGATAAGGACGACGGTCCTTACAACCAAAGGCGTGTATAATTCGTACTTGGCTTACGAATTTTAACGAAGTGTTGATGAAGTACTACTAAATTCAAAAAGGAAAAGCACGAAAGGAAAAAGATACTTAATAAAAGAGGTCCTATATTACAAGGAAAAGAGGGACCTCAGAGAAAACATAAGAAAACAGGGGATTTAAGCTCCCCCACCAGAAAAATAACATCCTAAGATTGTCCGCAAAAGCACAAAAGGGAAAAAGGTCCATTATACAACACAAAGAAGAAAAAACTAAACGGAAGGATCCACGGGAGGATAGAAGACAACGCCAGGGAGGTCGGAAATGTCGGCCTGGGCAAGAACTGCCATATGCTTCTCAGCAGAAGGGCGCCAGAATAAGGGATTCTCCTCAGCTAGCGGATCCCCTTTGAAAGATGGGGGGGAGGAAGGCTTTTGAGGGCGGTAACCACTTCAACGCCCTCAGATCCTGCATGATGGCCGCCCAAGAAATAGTGCTGCATGAAGGGGACGAAATCCCTAAGTGAAACGGGATCACTCAGGTAGGCCAGGCGCCAATCTTCCACCAGACCTTCAAGGAATTTCTGTCCGGCCGCGGTCGATAAGAGGTGGCGCTGGCAAATCTGAGCGCCCTCCGCCTTCATGGCCTCCAGCTCAACCGGCCCATGGACTTCCGTCATGCGGACGAAGTCTTCATCCCACTTCGCTTTCTCCTTGGCAAAGGAGCTCATAAGCTCCTCCTCACGTGACTTCAGAAGGGCCGCATGATCTTCTCTCTCCTTCTCTGAGGACTTAAGCAACTCCTCGTACCGCCTGGCCAGCTCCGTTTTCTCTTCCTCCAGTCCCTCCTTCTCGCTCTCGAACTTAGCCTGAATCTCTTCAACTATTTTTTCACGGGCGGCCAGACTGGCCTGAACTTGTTCTAGTTGCTCCTGGAGGGACTTGATGCGTCCCTCCAACTCCGGCACCAACGGATTCTCAGAGGGCTTCACGGACACCAAACCTATCACCTAGGTACCACAAAAAAGAAATCCTAAGACCAGAAAAATAGAGAAGGCCTGGGCTATTCGAAGAAACTTTAAAAACAAGACAAAAGTATCCACTAAGAGCGATCAAAGGCGTACCTTGGAAAGATGATAGGCAAGTTCTGCCTCGTTCTCTGCAGGGGATCTATTGGCAAACACCTCCCTGTCTTCCGCGGGGACCAAGTTGCTTAACGCTGCCATCCCAACTCTGGCTGCTAAGCCCCCAGAAGGAGCCTCAGCCCGATCCTCACCTCCCTCAGATTCTGGAAGAACCTGTTTCTTCTTGGACTTCTTGGCTGGTTTTGCTAAAGAGCCGGCCTTTCGCTTCGTTGAAGGAACGTCAACAGCCTGGGGCAACTCGGAAGTTCCCACACCCTTGGAGGCCAACTGCTGAACCTCCGCGCGGATATCTTGAGCACCCAAAAGCAAGGGAGGAACCGAAGCCGAGACAGAACCCTCGACCCCAGGGGAAGCTGGAGCGTTCCGCTCCCCTACGCTTGCTAGCAGATTGAGCCATGAACCTGTCATCCCTGTACCACCAAACCCACAGATAGAGAATCAACGAAGTGATAACTCTGAAGGAATGATAAAAAACGCAACGGAGGTTATAAAATACCCTCGAGTGAAAAGTTAGCAGGAAGGGGCGAGAACCCAAAGTGGTACAGAACGCCAGGAAACTTGGCCAAAAGGAAGGGGTTCAGAGGACCATGCTTCCCAGCATGGGCGTTTAGAGAGGCCAAAGCCTTCGAGTTCCTTTTTGAGCACTTGCCCTGGTCGCGAGGAGGTGCACCAGTTACCCACTTACCACAGGGAAAACCCCACGAACCGCCCGAGGACTCCACAAAGAAGTAAGGTCCCTGCCAGTCCTTATCCATCTTGTGATTCTTGCCAAAAAAGTGAGTCTCGCCTCCCATACGATGGTAACGACAATATAAATTGGAATAGGGTCGAGAAGGTCCTGCAGATCCGGCGGGAGGTTTTCTCAGAGCCGGATGTCGTCCCGCCACGGTCAGGACCTCCTCCGGGTTAGCACGCAATGGAGTGAACCTTCGTGGGGCCCTGGCCGGAGATCCCCAAGGCTCCTTGTGAGGCAGACGCGGGGGTGGTCTCACATGTCCTTGGCTTCTCACGGCCCCTTCCTTCTTCGGTGTAGTTATCTGCTTTTCTTCTTGCGCTTTGGCCATCTTGCTTTCTTCCAAGTTAATATATTTGTCCGCCCTCAGTAATAGGTCTTCGAAAGTCGGCGGCGGCCTCTTGGAGAGGGAAGCGAAGAAGTCCCCATCCCGAAGCCCGTTTATCAGGGCGCTGACCTTGACGGAAGGCGTGGCTGTCGGCACCTCTAAGGCGGCGATGTTAAACCTGCTTATGTAGGCTTGGAGACTTTCCGTTTCTCCTTGCCGCACTTGGAAGAGCGACATGTCGGACTTGGGCTGTTTCCTGGCACTGGCGAACTGGGTGATGAATATCAACTGGAATTCTTCGAAAGACTTGATAGATCCAGGCGCTAGTTGGCTGAACCATTGCTGGGCCGCCCTCACCAAGGTGGTTAGGAACACCCTACACTTGACCCCATCCGAGAAATCGTGGAGCAGGATGGTATTCTGGAAGCGTAAAACGTGTTCCACGGGGTCTGTCGTCCCATCATACTCGTACGGCAGCTGTTTGAAGTTAGATGAGACCTCCCCCACTAGCAGTTCCTTCGCAAAAGGCGTCCCCGCTACTAGTCCTTCCCCAATCCTGGGTGGCATGGTTCTGCTTCTGACACCGTCCACCACCTGCTTAAGGTCCGCCAGTTGATCCCACAGCTCCTTTTCTCTTTTGGTCCAAGTCCCCTCTTTTTCCTCTGGGGGTAGCGTGACCTTTTTCCTCCTTTTGGAGCCTTCTGCCTCTTTAACAGGGTTCGGGGCTTTGCTGACGGACTCGGTGGAGATCAGCGTGGGGGTTTTGACATCCTTTTGTGGCTGATCCGCCCTGTTTGGCTCCTCTTCCTTTTCCAAAACCTGTTCCGCAGTTCCCCCACGTCCCTCATGATGCTTCGGAGGTTCTTCCTCCTTCCTTGACTCGTTCTCTGATTCGGACAATCGCCTATCGTGTTCCGAGGGTGTTGCGTGGGATTGTGGCTGCGTTTCGTTTTCCCCGGTTACTTCTGTGAATTTGCCGTCGACTTGCTCGGTCTCGACACGCGGTTGGGTCCTTTTTCGTTGTCTTCTTTTCTTCCTCCTCTCAGCCAAAGTGCTATTGACAGTGTTGCGCACTAGGAGGTCCAACTGAGCAGCAGTCAAGGTAATCGGTGTTTCTGGCGATATCACAACAGGAGTAGGTGCTGGGGTGGCGTCTCGCCTTGCTGTGTCGCCCCTTGCGACCTCTTCAAATTGTGCATCCAAATTTTTCGGTATGGAAGGATCTCCCTCCATCGGCGTCCTTACGTTCCTTGCCTTATCCCTGTAACACAAAAAACAGAAAACACACGGGAAATCTTTCAATGCAACCTCGTACCTTGCTCTAGAAATTTCTCACGCCTTTAACTCCGGATTTCCCACAGACGGCGCCATTTGATATGGGGCAAACCCAATCAACAGTATTTTTAAGTGTGGGGGCTCTGAATATTTAGTTAACGGTAGATTGATTAATATGCTATTGGTTAAGTGTACGAGGGTCGTCGATGCTGGGACATGAACGGAAAGAACACAGGGGTTTACGTGGTTCGAATCCTCTCGGATTCTACGTCCACGGGGCGCTGGGAACTGTCTTTTACTAAGTAAGAACACGTTACACACTCAGAAATTCCTCACCTTCGCTCCTAAAACGTAGAAAATATGTTTAAGCTATCTTAGAACGAGAATGGTATGCGCATATCTTGTGTAGAGAGATCCTGGCTTGGAAAATATGCTAAGTCTTCCTTTTATAGTAGTTCCCCGCCGCCTGCTGAAGGCTATGTTCCAGCTTTTCCGGGGGACGTACTACCTAAGGGCTGCAGAAGGAAATGACGGATTGCTTGATGGATTGACCCCTGCGGTGGCTACAGTGGGACACCCAGTGATATCTTCCTCTGTTAAGACGACACGTGTCCCTATATCCCTTTTTCCTTTTCCTGCTGTACCTTTTACCTTGATACACGATGGTTCTTCTTCCTTTGTCCAGTTTATGCTAGTGTCCGTCAGGTCCTCACAGCTCTTTCCCAGATTTTATACTTTATTATGGGCTCTTCTTTATGGGCCTCGTTTGGGCCTCCCTTTATTTACTTTTTTCCAGCCCGTCTTTAATCGAGTCCACATCAAAAATAATCTTGTGTACCTACCTACATCTAAAAAAATGATACTCCCTCCGTCCCGGTAACTGTTGTACATTTTACCAAATCGGGCGTCCCACTATCTTTTATACATTTCCATATTTAGTAAAAAACTATCACACACAATCAATATAATAACATTAAATATTCTTAAAAGACGTGTCACACCCATATACCTTTCTTCCTCTATACTATTAAAATATTATATTCTTAAAAACCGAACCCAATCCCAAATGTCCATATATTACCGGGACGGAGGGAGTATCTTTTTATTAGGAGATTTAAGTCCCGTCTCTTCTGGTCAAATATCATAAGCATTTCGACATCCATCAGAAAATCTCAAGATTAATAAATACTCCTATTATCTTTCTTGGTCAAATGATTTTAGAATTAATTTTCTTGGAATTCAATTTCCTCAATGTAAGATATAATAATAAAATCACTCGAAGAAAAAAAGTATCGTATCATCAACTATGTTGTCGGTGTTGTAACGTAACAAATATGGCCCATCTCCCTATCACCCTCACTGAACTGCAAGTCTCATCAATCAATACCCTCTCATGGAAACTCCAACGCACACACACTTGAAATCTCAACCACAATTCATTTTTGTATTTATTTCTTTCAAAAAAAAGAAAAATGATTTTTCCAACAGAGTTAGATTAGATTAATAAAAGAGTTAATTGTATTTCAGGCCCACTTACAATATTTTCATTAGATTTTAGGACCCATTAATGTTTGAAAAAGAAATAAGGATCTATTTGTAGTTTGATTTTAGAGTTAAGGACCAATTTTGCAAAAAATGACGCATTTGCCCCTGCCTGTGTGCGGAAATTACACAGAAATGCCATCGCCTTCTTCAACCATGAAGAAGTGGTATACACTATACATGAAGTGGTACTGTAGACCCATGAAGTGGTACTGTAGACGCATGAAGTAGTACGGGTGAACAGTGAAGTGGTACTGTAGACCCATGAAGTGGTACTGATGAACAGTGAAGTGGTACAAATATTGTAGACCCATGAAGTAGTATTGTTGACCAGAGAAGAACTGGTACGGGAGACCCATGAAGTGGTACTGTTGATACAGAGAAGTGGTACCGCATTTTGTAGGCACATGAAGTGGTATTGTTGAACGGAGAAGTGGTACAACAGAATTCTTTAGTGATTTTGCACAAGAAACACGTAAGAGTTCTTCTGTACCACTTCTCCGTTCAACAATACCACTTCATGGGCCTACAAAATGCTGTACCACTCTCTGTGTCAACAGTACCACTTCATGGGTCTCCCGTACCACTTCTTCTCTAGTCAACAGTACCACTTCATGGGTCTACAATGTTTGTACCACTTCATTGTTCACCAGTACCACTTCATTGGTCTACAGTACCACTTCACTGTTCACCCGTACCACTTCATGGGTCTACAGTAACACTTCACTGTTCACACGTACCACTTCATGGGTCTACAGTACCACTTCCTAGATCTACAGTACCACTTCCTGTTATGTTGCGCTGGATATCACTTCATGCGCGCTGGATACCATTTCATAACTATTCTTTTATGAGGGTATTTTCGTCCAACAACCTTAATTCTAACTAAAATTCTGAAATGGGTCCTTCAGATTAATTTTTTTCTGACATGGTCCTTAATTCCATGTAAAAATTCAAATGGGGTCTGACAAGCAATCGGCCCTTAATAAAATCATCAGATCAGCCCCCATATCTTCTGATAAGCTCTGTCTCCTCCAATACACTTTTAATATCTATATAAAGCTCAGCTCTTTTGTAAGCATCTGCATTCTCCATCATCTCTCTCTCACCTCACCTCAGCCCCCAAATCTTGGCGCAGTGACGCATTACAGCGAACACATGGCAGCTCCTTAACACAGCAAACAAAGCTGACTCAGCCTTTAATCTCAGCCCACCGATCGCTATTTCTTGCAAAGAATGGTTTCTAAATCTTCTTCTCCTCCTCACCATGACCTTTCACCTCAATCCCATTCCCACAAGTTCAGCGGTGGTAACAAAACTTCTTGTTTGATGCCAGGCGTCAACACGGCGGCGGCCTATAGGCTGAAAGCGACGGCGTCGCATCTCTCAGACCGGTTTTTCTACTCCGGCGTAGCCATGGTGACCTTCTTGGCCTTGTGGGGCGTTTGGTCTTTTCTCAGCCCTTCCCCAGACTCAACCCCCTCTTTCTCCAGCAGTTTCTCGTTTTCCGACACTAACAACGTCGCACCTTGTACCTCATCGTCGCCGGCGTCGTCGATATCACCAGTCCCTGATTTAACACAAGACCCGCCGGAGAAGACATGCTACGACGATCCCAACCTTAGCTACACCATAGACAGCCCTCCAATCAAGGATTGGGACTCGAAAAGAAGCGACTGGTTAAAGAAACACCCTTCCTTCGCCCACGGCGCCGAGAACCGCGTACTCATGGTCACGGGCTCGCAGGCGACGCCGTGTAAGAACCCAATCGGCGACCATCTCCTCCTCAAGTTCTTCAAGAACAAGGTGGACTACTGTCGGCGGCACGGCTTAGACATATTATACAACAACGTCCTATTACAGCCCCAAATGTACTCCTTCTGGGCAAAAACCCCAATTGTGAAGGCCGCCATGTTAGCCCACCCCGAGGCGGAGTGGATCTGGTGGGTCGATTCCGACGCCGCCATCACCGACATGGATTTCGAGCTACCTTTGCAGAGGTACAGACACCACAACATGGTCCTCCACGGCTGGGAACACCTCATCTACGACGCAAAGAGCTGGACCAGCGTCAACGCCGGCGTTTTCCTCATAAGGAATTGTCAGTGGTCCATGGATTTCATGGAAGTTTGGTCAGGCATGGGCCCGCAGTCGCCGGCCTACGATCGGTGGGGCGAAACCCTAAGTTCCCTTTTCAAGGACAAAATCTTCAGAGAATCCGACGATCAGTCGGGGCTCATCTACCTTCTCCTAAAGGAGAAACAGAGGTGGGGAAACAAAATCTACGTCGAGAGCGAGTACTACTTCGAGGGTTACTGGATCGAAATCGCCGGCAACCTCGACAACGTCACGGCGAAATACGCCGAGATCGAGCGGTGTGAGCCGGCGCTGAGGAGGAGGCATGCGGAGAAGGTGAGCGAGGCTTACGGGCGAATGTGGGCGGAGAAGCTCGAGCTCGAAGGCGCCGGCTACGGGAGGGGAAGCTGGCGCCGGCCGTTCATCACCCATTTCACGGGTTGTCAGCCGTGTAGCGGCGACCATAATCAGATCTATTCGGGTCGGACCTGCTTCGAGGCTATGCAGAGGGCACTCAACTTTGCGGATAATCAAGTGCTGAGGAATTACGGGTTCTTTCATCCGGATATGGGTGACCCGAGTTTGGTTCGACCCGTACCGTTTGAGGGTCCGGCGTGATTGGATAGGAAGAAATGCGGCGGTGCTTGTGTACTGTACTATCTATTTTCGATGGTAATTTAGTTATATTTAATTAGAAGCAAAAAAATATAATTAATATCGTGATTATGAGTGATGTTTATACTACAAGTACAGCTTATCGACGTACATTATCAAGCTGTAGTATTTATTTTAAGTATGTTTCGCTTGTTGGTTGGTGTTATGATATAAATGTATATTTAATTTTGACGGGTGAATGAATAGATTTTATCAACGCGAGTCAATTAATGAGGTACTATACTAGGTGACGAGCGGCTGTAATTACTAAATAAGGAAAATCAGTGTGTAGTAATTAAATATCAATAAAGTAAGATAAGGGTTGGAAAGTTTGTAGGTGCTAAATGCCAATGCCAATTACTAATTATAGCTAGGCAACAAACAATCACATGCATACGTGACCGAATTATACATATAAAAATATATGCACTATATAATTATTTGTGGGTGTAAAATTTTTGAACCATCTTTTGAATAGAAAAGAAATATGAAAATACTATAATGTTCAAAACTTTGAATCAAGTCACAGTAGCCGAGAGCACTCATGGCTTAATACATTTTGTGCTCTTCTATGAAAGAAAAAGGAATTAAAGAGTTACCTAAAATTAAGGAAACTCGCTCACAACAAACATCAATGATTAATATAAGAACCCTTTAAAAAGTAAATAATGTTCATTTTTATAAGCTGTGCAATACATAATTGAATATAATTGTATTTGAATGAACCACTTCAAAATGTTGATGGAATCTTGGTCAGAATGTGCCCTTAAATGACGGGCCATGTAAGTAGCAAACAAAAGCCAAATCTGACAAAAGGAAGGTATAATAAAAGTTGCAGAAAGCAATTAACAAAATGATGCCCAATTCCACTAACCATAGCAATCTCATTTTTCTTTTTTCTTAATAAAAGTTGGGTATAGTTCACGAAATAAGTTACGAACCAAGTTCTCCATTAAGACAAAGCCCAAATAGATAATGAAGAAAAAGAAAGCCTCAAGAAACCATACCAGTTGGTTCTTCTTCATCTCCAACCCCAACCTCACTAAACATATATTGACTCTGATACTCCATAAGATACTGAGTGGACCTCTTCACATCATAAAAAAGCCCATAAACCCTACTCACATCTTCCAACTCCACAACCCTCCCTTTCCTCTTCTGACAAGCCAAAGCGCTCGAAGTAATCAAATTTATCGCATACCTCAATGAAGTCTCCTCGCCAATCTTCGTCAGCAACACCTTCGCTTCCTCAGACATCTCCACCTCTTCCTCCTGACATCTAATGTCCAAGATCTTCCTTATGTCCTCCGAAGTGTAAGGCTCTGTCGAGATTATGAGGAGTCTGTCGAGGAAATCTATGGGGATTCCATGTGGCGACCTGTAATTCGTGCCTCTAATGGCAGTAATGCCTCGATTCGTGGCCACGACTAGGATAGGTGACATGTCGTTCTCTAGGGCTCGGTTAAGAAATGAGAAGCATTCAATGTCAAGCATGTGTACTTCATCTATGAAGAGAACTCCAGGGACTATCTCTGCCTTGCCTTCCTCTCGCCACTCTGCCACTTTTGTATCGATCTGTTCCCTGACTTCAGACCGTATCTCGCCAGTGTCTCCAGTGAAGAGCGCTAGGAATCCTTGTGTCCTGAAAGTTTTCATAAGATGGTAATAGAGAGTATGTTTGATTATGATGCTACAGAAAGAAAGATCCATAGTACTGATTTACCTGCTGTTGATCACGTCGATCTCATGAAGGGTAACGCAGTGAACAACCTCTTTCCTCTTCTGCAGCTCACCCTCGGGACACTGCACGAACTTGGTGTGTGGGCCCATCGCGTCGTAATCCCTACTCCTAGAGAAGGACCTTCCTAGCTTGGTGACTTTCCCCGAAGCCTTATCGATGGCCACAACGTCGCCGCTCTGTACCTTTTCCTTGCTCAGAGCCTCGATCATCTTAGCGCCCAAATCGTACACTGTCTCCATATCTGTAGTCTTCAGACTTAATTTCCCTGTCTTTGAAGCTGCCCCAGCTACTGCAGGCCTGTACATATGATTGGAAAAGACTGCTTTATATGCTCGATTTTTTAAAGATGCTCGATTTTTAAAGATGGTCAATCGAAGTCCAATTTACAGTGAAATTAATTAACAGCAAATCACATCTAAAGCTGATATTTTCAGACTCAATTAAAGCTCGAAAGAAGCCCCTTACCTATCGATCTGCAACTCCACGACTTCTCCTTCAATCACCTCCGTCTCCTCCTTGATTCGAACCCCAATTGCCTTCCTAAACGCCTGAGTCAAGGCCTCGGTCTTCGACATCTCAAGGGAGAAGAATTCGCTGCCCGCCAGCGTGGCGAAGGGGGTCTCCTGCCCAATCGACTTGGCCATTCCCATTGCGATAGCTGTCTTTCCCGTTCCGGGTTGACCGGCCAGGAGAACCGCCCGACCCGCGATTTTCCCCTCTTGGACCATCTTCACTATGACACCGGCCGCCTTGCGCGCGTGGGTCTGACCGACCATACCCTCGGAGGAGGCGCGTGGCTCGAGGGTGGCGTCGAGTCCGAGCCCACGGATGTGAGAGTGAGCTCCTATGCGCTCGATTCGCGTCAGGTCGCGCATGTCCGAGAGTTTGATCTCCGTCGAAGCAGCCATTGGTTCGTTTGCTCTGTGTGTGTTAGCGTTGGAGATGAAAAATTAAGGTTTAGGGTTTTGGAGGAAATGGGAAAGAGTTCGATGCAAAGTAATTTCTCCGCCGTTCTTCGAATTTCGCCTTCCTATTTTTAAGTAATAAAATTTTTCTACTATTTTATTTGATCGTTATTAATAAAAAGATGGAAAATTACTGCTCAGGTCCTTCTTGTTAATAAAACATTTACTAAGGCCCTCACAAAAAATTCTTACTACTTTCTCGTACTTGTGCCTGCGGTGTGCCCATTTAATATGCTTGAGCTTATCGTATAAATTCACTAAAATCATGGTACAAATTTATCTTTGACTTGTATAGTATACATTATCATCCATTCATTGCTCCAGGAAATAGAAAGAATTAACTATACATAATTTAGGGTTTATGATCTTGGGTATATAGTAATCAAGATGAGCATTCTGAGTACTTCTCATCAAGCAATCTTCTGCTTCACTAATTCCTCCCTTGCATCTATTTTCCTCTTGAGCTCTCCCAGCAGCTTCAACCTATGATATACTCACAAGTCATTATTTAAACATAGATTATGATCATAATTTAAGTCAGAAAGCAAAAACAATAATTTATTAACCTGATCATGCTTGTAATTGTGGGCTTTCATCTTATCATGAGACGAAGCAGGTTCCCTACGAGCTGAAGAAGACGAGTACATGGAAAAGAACACAAGGATGACCACTAGCAAAAACGACGCCATTCTTGACATTTTTATTTTAAGTTAGTTTTATATTTTGATTATTCAGAGCGAAGACCATTGGTATAGATAGAATAGAGATGGATAGGAGTTGAGAAGATGGGTTATTTATAGTACGTAGATCAAACGAGACGTGTCATAATTATGAAAGGCGGCGATGTAGCGAACTCTCACGAGTTGAACAAGTTTGGACTTGATTTAGGGACCTTCTTATTGTAAGAGATTCCGTTCACATTTCATTTTTCCCTTGGCATAAATCATACGAGTTTGCTGCAACAATTCTTCATTCTTTTTGAGTGGAGTAGTACCTATATCACTAGCTAGCACTCGTTATTCTTAAATCCTCTTATAATCAAGGTTAACGACGCTTGTATTATCGCAACGGACGTCAAGTGAGGTATTAGCCGTTTAGTTTGAAGAAAACGTGTTGACTTTTTTAGCATTCGTATATCGTAGTTCATAAGAAGGAATGCGTTCACGAAAGCGTGGTGGTCAAACGTGCATAATTTAGTCGTACGTTGTAATTATTTGGTCGTAAGTTGAGGTCATAAGAGGTCAAAAAATAGGATCCGTTACGCATGAGGAGGCTATTTTTTGCGGCTAAAAAGGATTAGTTAAAATATAGCTAATTTAGTGAAAACTGATGGTCAAAGAATTATCAAGTCGATAGAATCTGGCAAAACCTTTTTAGTGTCATCAGCTGGGCTGAGATCAATCCTCTTAACCCATCCACATATGGATTAAAATATACATTGTGAGTTGATTTTATAGAGCTAAAAGAGGCCCATATAATTCTTTGATGAGAATTAAAAAAAATGTCTACCCAAAAAACATCTACTATAATACATCTGCTTCAGTACTATTTCTTCCCGCAAATCTATGATTTACAATTTCATATATATTCACCACAACATTAATCGTGGGACATATGGTAATGAAATCAATTGCTTGAAAATTCAATAGCAGAAAGAAAAGAGAAGGATGAGCATATTCTGGGAATCAATGGAATATATATGTATCTAAGGGGGGTTCCTTCAAAGTGTGTGTACATACGTGTTAGAATTTGAGGGATTCCATCGTACTTTATGACCAGATAACAATTGAGACACATTTTTATTCTCAATCTAATCTTATCGTCTGAGAACAATCTAGGAAAAGAAAGAAACAAGATAAAAGAGAATTATGTATGTATGTGCAAGTAGCGTACTTACCCTTTATACAACATCACACACACCTACACAAGAATCAAGCAAGACAACCTCGTTAAATAAAATGAAACGTTACCTTTTATATTTTTATTATATGCCTTGATGGTTTGAGACAAACTCATTGGCTATTCAAAACGAAACACCTAATAGTTGTACAACATGTATAATTACTTCATCACTAAGCTTAAAATATATGGACCCACGCGATGACGTAAGCCTACGTGTAATAAGCTAAAAGACCAAAATACCCTCCATTTGGGTTTTCCCATAAATAGCCCTCTCGCCGGCATATGTTCTTCCCTTTTCCCCTTCTCTCTTCTCTCTCCACACTAATATTGAGCTTAAGCAGAGCTGCCTTTTTAAGTATATAAGTAAAATCAAACTAAAGAAATGCTGTCCACATTTCCGTTTTGCACCGACCCAACCTTCGCCGACCCTTCTTCCGATCTTGAACCGGTCAGCCCTAACCCAGGTTTGTTGACCGAGTCGGGTCGGGTTAAGCCCGAACGGGTTTTGGACCCTAAGGCAGACGAACGTAAGCGTAGGAGGATGATATCTAACAGAGACTCGGCTCGCAGGTCTCGCATGAGGAAACAGACGCATCTGGCGAACCTGAGGAACCTACTGACCCGACTTGAGACCACGAACCGAGAACTGTCGGGTCGGATTCGGGCTGTGGCCCGTCAGTGCGATGCTGTTGAGATGGAAAATCAGTGGTTGAGGTCCGAGGCTGCCGTCTTGAGGCAGAGGCTTTCGGGTTTAAGACAAGTGTTGGTCCTACGACAGATTCAGCACCAACTGTATAACGATGATAATAATCCCCGTGCATTATTACCGCGCATTAATAACTTTAATAAGGACAACAGTAATCAAAATCTCGTGTTCGCTCACTTTAATCACCACTCTTTAATAGCATAAATTAATAGGAAATTATATGTTGATCTGAGCCCGCTTTTCTCTCATGTTCTTTCTCTTTTCGCCTTTTGCTTACGTGATCATATTCGGTACGTACTTTCGTTTTAACAAATGAACAAACAAGCTTGCAAAGAAAATAAAGAGGAGGATTCAAGATTTCGATAACATCACAAGTTATTATTATTACAAATCACAAACATATATATAGTATCGACGACTCAACTCTCAACAAAAACACTCAAAGCAGAGTCCCTGTTTGTTTTTTTTTTTATTTATTTCAATTATTGCATCAAACTCGAACCAAAACTTAGCTTAGCAATCATTTTTCATGAACCCGAACTGCTGTTGGAAATCGAACCACCACCACCTCCGCCGATCGTCGATGATCTCTGCAGTACACCTGTCGGAGAACAATCCGACGGCTGATGTTGAAAGCTGCTGCCGCCTACGCTGGCGGCGGTGGTGGTCAGAACCTCAGCCAACGGCCCGCCCATAGAAGGAAACCACGGCCCGTTGTTTTCATGAACCTGCTCAAAGCGGGCCAGACCCTCATGGACCGGGCCTCCGAGCTTATTGGAACAGAGCACGAAGAATTTGAAGAATTCAGAGAAGAATTCAGTAGCAGAACACATGCACAGCTCGAAAGTCCACCAAATACAAGTCTTAAAGCCCTCAGATTATAAAACGCATTTACACTTGAAGAAGCGCTAATTACTTATCAAGACGGGAAATCAATTAGAAACGCTGGTGCTAGTCGCGTTCTGATTAGTGAGCCTTATTTTTGATTTTCCCGCGTCAGTTATATAGCGGGGTGTGGTGTGTAAAATCGGTTATGTGTGTGAGTTCATCTTCTTCTTCGTGAAGATTGCTATCTGTAAAAACTCTCTGCGTAGAATAAAGATTTCCCTTCTGATCGTGGATGTAGGATTCAAGAAAGAATCCGAACCACGTTAAACACTGTTTCATTTACTTTTAGCTGTGATTTTCATATGGTATCAGAGCCAAAATCTTGGCGCACAGATACTCGAATTCAAGCCCATTTGAATCAGACGCTAGCTTATCGATTAACATGGCGGAAAGCACTCAATCGCCCTCAACCACGAATGCGACAGTTCTCATCAACGATCCATACTTCTTGAACAACAATGACAACTCGGGACAGCTCCTTGTGCACGAGCAATTGCATGGTGATAATTACGCGACGTGGAGTCGAGCGATGATGATCGCGCTAATAGGAAGAAATAAGGAAGGTTTCGTCAATGGGGATTTGAAGCCACCTATAGCAGATCCTCAGAATTCAATCAGCTTTCAAAATCAGATGATTGCGTGGAAAAGAAATAATAATGTCGTGATTTCATGGATTATAAATTCAGTGACTAAAGATATCTCCGCGAGCATTCTCTATAGTGCGTCTGCGAGGGATGTTTGGGTGGATCTACAAGAGAGGTTTGGCCAGAGCAATAGACCAAGGATTTTTCAGCTGAAGAAGGAATTGATTAACCTCTCACAAGGGACTAACTCGGTGGCTGCATATTACACTAAATTGAAGACCCTTTGGGATGAGTTATCCAATTATAGGCCGAGCAGTTTGTGTACTTGTGCAGGAGGCAAGGAGATCAAAACATACCAAGATGAAGACTATGTTATTACTTTCTTGATGGGCCTTAATGACTCCTTCTCGCAAATTAGAGGTCAAGTCTGTTATCTCCCATTTTATAGCTTATGTTGAGACACATTTCAAGCAGAGAATTAAAACTTTGAGATCAGATAATGCAAAAGAATTTAACATGACTGAATTGTTCAGAGCAAAAGGAATTATACACCATCTCTCGTGTGTTTACACCCCTCAACAAAATTCAATCGTAGAGAGGAAGCATCAACACCTCCTTAATGTAGCTAGAGCCCTCCTTTTCATGTCTGGTATTCCCATTATCTACTGGTCAGAATGTGTGCTCACAGCCACATATCTGATCAATAGAACCCCCTCGGTCATGTTAGATAATAGGTCCCCTTTTGAACTGTTGTTCCATAAGACATTTGACTACCATTTGCTCCGAGTGTTTGGTTCCTTGTGTTTTTGTTCCACCTATGCTGCAGGTAGGAAAAAGTTCGATGCACGAGCCAGAGAGTGTGTGTTCTTGGGCTACCCGAATGGTATAAAAGGATATAAGGTTATGGATCTAAGAACTAGAGAGATCTTTGTCACTCGGGATATCAAATTCAAGGAGGATGAATTTCCTTTTAAAGAAGGGCACTCAGACTTGCATTCAGAGGATCCTTTTGCTTCACTTGTGCTCCCAAGATATCTTAATTCAACAGACATCGTGGAGGAAGAAACAGTGCCTCAAGATCAATGTGATGAGTCTCACCCTCAGGAGGATCAGAGTACACAAGTAGACCTCGGAGGCAGTTTGCCAGATATGACAGAGAACTCACCTGCAGATTCAGGGGCTGTTCATCAGGTCCAACCTGCACCAAGGAGATCAGTGAGGGAGCTGAGAAAGCCCACATACTTGAAGGACTTCCACTGCAACAATCTGGCCAGCAGAAACATTCTATACCCTATTTCAGGAGTTATTTCAAACCAGCTTTTCTCAGGCCAATACCAGCAATACATCAATAACATATCAGTGGCAAGGGAACCTAAGAACTTCAGCCAGGCATCTGTCTCCAAGGAATGGCAGAAAGCAATGGATGAAGAGTTCAAGGCTCTAGAGGAAAATGAAACTTGGTCCCTGCAACCATTGCCGAAAGGGAAAACTGCAGTGGGAAGCAGATGGGTTTACAAATTGAAGTACAATTCAGATGGAAATATAGAGAAATACAAAGCTCGTTTGGTGGCAAAGGGTTACAACCAAAGAGAGGGGGTAGATTATGTCGATACATTTGCGCCGGTAACCAAATCAAATACCATCAAGATAGTCCTATCATTAGCTGCCAAACATAACTGGAATATGGTACAGTTGGATGTCAATAACGCCTTCTTGAATGGAGAGCTAAATGAGGAGGTGTATATGGAATTGCCACAAGGATATTACACCAATCATGAGAGGTCAGGGCCGGATAAGATAGTATGTAGGCTTCATAAGTCAATATACGGGCTTAAGCAAGCTTCCCGGCAGTGGAATAGGAAGTTCACTAACTTGGTAAAGCAGTTTGGTTTTGCTCAAACCGAATCAGACCATACCTTGTTTATAAAAGGTAAGGGGGACACCATGGTCATACTGCTCATTTATGTAGATGATATCATATTGGCAGGGCCCTCATTAGATGCAATTCGGGATGCAAAGAGCTTTCTGCAAGCAAGCTTTAAGATCAGGGATTTGGGAGAATTGAGGTATTTCCTCGGAATAGAAGTTGCCCGCAGCGAAACAGGGCTCTATATTACTCAAAGGCAATATGCTCTTCAGCTGCTAGAAGATACAGGATACCTCAACTCCAAGCCTTTAACTACTCCCATGAATCCAGGGGAAAAACTTACTGAGGCAGAGGGAGATGTTTTACCAGATCCATACAGATATCGAAAGCTGGTTGGGAAGCTACTGTATTTAACATTCACCAGGCCCGATATAGCCTTCGCCGTGCACAAGTTAAGCCAGTAT
Organism: Craterostigma plantagineum; assembly: GCA_027422505.1. NCBI lineage: Eukaryota > Viridiplantae > Streptophyta > Magnoliopsida > Lamiales > Linderniaceae > Craterostigma > Craterostigma plantagineum. The sequence goes on along the minus strand of JAPQWV010000053.1, from coordinate 997,957 downwards.
ATTTCTACTCCTAGGACGGGGCACTTGATGGCGGCACACCATTTATTAAGGTACTTGAAGGCCTCACCAGGCCAAGGGATATTCCTCAGCTCAGAACCAGATTTGCACTTGACAGGATTTTCGGATGCAGATTGGGGGTCGTGTAAGGATACAAGGAAATCAGTAACGGGGTATTGTACCTTTCTGGGAGATGCTTTGATCACGTGGAAATCCAAGAAACAAGCCACAGTGTCAAGGTCTTCTACAGAGGCTGAGTACCGAGCCTTAGGCGCAACAGTGGCAGAAATCCTTTGGATAAAACAGTTGCTAACCGAGTTGGGAGTCACATTGAGGAGTTCACCAGCCGTTTATTGTGATAATCTTTCAGCTCTCCAATTAGCCTCTAACCCCAAGTTTCATGAGAGGTCGAAACACATTGAAATAGATTGTCATTTTGTTAGACATCATGTTTCAAAAGGAACCATCAAACTACTGCCTGTGAAGTCAGAAGATCAACTTGCTGATCTGTTCACCAAAGCTCTCACAGGCCCTGTTTTACAGCGTTTCCTGGCCAAGATGTCGGTACTGAATCTCTACGCTCCATCTTGCGGGGGGATATTGGAACAGAGCACGAAGAATTTGAAGAATTCAGAGAAGAATTCAGTAGCAGAACACATGCACAGCTCGAAAGTCCACCAAATACAAGTCTTAAAGCCCTCAGATTATAAAACGCATTTACACTTGAAGAAGCGCTAATTACTTATCAAGACGGGAAATCAATTAGAAACGCTGGTGCTAGTCACGTTCTGATTAGTGAGCCTTATTTTTGATTTTCCCGCGTCAGTTATATAGCGGGGTGTGGTGTGTAAAATCGGTTATGTGTGTGAGTTCATCTTCTTCTTCGTGAAGATTGCTATCTGTAAAAACTCTCTGCGTAGAATAAAGATTTCCCTTCTGATCGTGGATGTAGGATTCAAGAAAGAATCCGAACCACGTTAAACACTGTTTCATTTACTTTTAGCTGTGATTTTCATAGAGCTCTTTGAAGGCCCGTTCTTGCGATGATGGTGTAAAGTCGGGAATCGACATGGACAGGTCGGTCCAAAGCCCTTCTTGCCAATAAGGGTTGGTGTTACAGTTGTTCGTCATACCGCAGTCGTCGAAAGACATCTCCTTCGTCGGCTTATTCAGACCGATCATTGGACCTCTGCAACGTATAAAAAAATTCTCTCTCTGTGTGTAATAAATAACCAACTCAAATGCCAAGCAGTTGAAATAAACCAACAAAAAAAGGGAAAGAAAGATCGTACTGAGTCTGCAAAGCGCCGGCGTTAGATGAAATCAACGGTCGTGATGTAATTAGAGGGTTGGTGGTTGTATGGCGAAGAGATGGTTCCACAGGCTTTCTTGAACGGTGGCGTCCTCTGTTGACGTGCCTTTCGCAGTATTTCTGGTCGGGGACGGCTTCCCTCGAGCAACGCCACTTCTTACCGTCCGTCCTCCTACACCTCCCTGGCTCGGGATCGTTGCTACTCCCCGCGAAACCTAGCTGAAACGTAGGCATGCCCCACCCAACTGAAAACAACACGCATAATACGCAGACAAATTAACGATGCGGAGGATGTAATAATGGATGTTCTGTGTTCATAGCATGACGTCACACATTAACGGTTTTCTTACTCACAGAGGTTGGATGGATAAGGTCCATGGGACGAACCGTATAGGAGTAGGGATCTCTTGAGGGGCAATAGCAGGTGTGATGGGACGGGCACGTTTGCGACTAAGTGTTTGTAGATCCAAGCTTGGTTTTCTAGCTCGGCACGTTGGGAGGGGGTGAACTGGCCTCTGATCCTAGAAAACGGGCCTCCGCCCCCTGAAAGTGATGTAAGAATACGATGATTGAATCTTGGGAAACGAATGGTATACAACGGGGAGATGGATGAAGCAAACAACAAATGTTTGTGTCCGAAGAACCCTTGTAAGAATTGCTGGTTCTCAAGCAGGTAAGCTGATCTATGGCTTATGAACACGCTACTATTAAATGCAACTTTAGTCATTATTACGTCTATTTGATACGAAATATAGGAATGAAATCAATCATCCCGACAAGATCAAAATCATCTTTTATGGTCAAAGGAGGAAAACTTATTCCGACACTCTCAAATCCAGACATTAAAAGTTCCAAACGAATTACTGCAATCAAAATCAAGCGCATGTATTCAATTGTACCTAATAAGCGATGATCGTCTTGGGGAATGGAAAAGGCTATACTCCTTGAGGAAGAATCGTTTCCACGGTACTTAGGAGGAGCCTCAGAAGAAGCGAAGCACAGCATTTTCGAATTGTGTCCGTCGCCTTGGGACAGAGATGGCCAGACAACGTTAGATCTCACGAAGGAATCAAGAACCTCGCCGCATTTCTCAGCTGTAAGATCGAGCTTAGGCATCTTGGAAAGCTTCAGACCATCATCATCATCAAGAAGCTCAGATCCGTCGCGCTTTTCGTCGGCGCCACTTTGCGTGTGGGTTAATAAACTGAAATCCATACTATTTTATCGAAGAACATGTAATGGGAATAGATTTATAGTAGCTTAACCTCCATGCGAGACCACGAGTATCGCTCAAACAACTTTTTTGCAAAGAAATCCATAGTAATGGGAGAGAGAGAGGGAGGAAAATTATAAAACTTGGTTTTTAGTTTGTGTCCAACGCTGTCGGTATGTGCGTGCGTTTGCTCTTTCTCTGTGTGTGGGAGAGAGAGGGAGTGTGTGTAAGTGTGTAAGAGAGAGTGTTTGAGGGAGAGAGACAAATCAATATTTAATACCATCTGATCATCTTGGACAATGTGTTGGTTAGGAGGACAAAAGCATCTAAGTTTGAGAGTGAAAAACAAAAAATGACCTTGTTGATGAAGTAAAGTAAAAATAATGAAGGTTTTTTTAATTAAATAAACCAAAAAAAATAAGCATTAACAAAATAAACGTAAAACAAAAAACATTAATAAAATAGGCGTTTTCGTAATCCTAGATTACGAGTTACTTTAACTCGTAATCTGGAGTTACGAGTTACTTTGGCCGCTGACTCGCTGACCTGACCTGGCCGTAACTCGTAACCCCGGATTACGAGTTACTTAACTCGTAACCTGGGGATACGAATTACTTGTTGACCCCACTGACCATATCGTGGCAGCTGAGTTGGCAACGTAACTCGTATCCCAAGATTACGAGTTACATATCTTGTAATCCGGGGTTACGAGTTAATTTTGTGGCCGACCAACCTGCATGGCCATGCACGTTGTCGTCAATAATTGCAGTAACTCGTATCCCAGGATTACAAGTTACTGCAATTATTGCAATAATTCAGTTAACTCGTAATCCTGGTATACGAGTTACGCGAATTATTGCAATAATTCTCGTAACTCGTATGCCAGGAATACGAATTAATTAACTCGTGTCCCTATCGTACGAGTTAAGTTTCTATATAAACCGCACGAACCTCATATCACCATAAACCCTTATCTATATAAACTCAAACAATGGTGTCGAGTCGCGTACAAGTCATAGTATATTTCGGCGGCGAAATAATTCAATCATCTGATTCTACCATCAAATATAGTATCAGTCCTGTTGGGTATAGACGAATTCGTCGCAACACAAGTTTTTCCGAGTTTATTTCGTTATTGTTCGAAATTACGGGTGCAGATCGCAGTCGTTGTTCGTTGATTATCCATGCAAAAAATGAATACTTTCAACATTCTCGCCACTTTCGTCAGCTTTTTCAAATCTCCAACGACAACGATTTAAGATTTTTCATACATCCCGATTCGGAGAACAATTGTGTTGAGATTTTTGTTGAAATACTTGAAAATTCAAACTTCGATTTGAACGAAGAGCCTCATCGAAATTTTGAAGTTGCTTCTTCGAGTTACACATGTCCAGATTTTTCCGACATTGTATCAGTTACAGCAGGGTTCAGTAATGTTTCTCTGGAGCATCCGACTATTGGTGTTCCATTCAGTATGCCGGAATCCGTGTCAAATTCGGAGCCAGATTTCGTGCCAGAACCAGAAGAAGACCTTGATGTTAGTGATTCGAAAGCGGACGATGAGGATCCACTGTCCGAGTTACCCGATCCCAACGACGATGACGAGAACGACGACGCGCCAGATGATACCCCTCCGCCGGAAGATGCTGCTCCAGAGCTTTTTCACCCCGTCCCATTTTTCCAAACGTACCAAATGCCACCTCCTAGTGGTGACGACTATGGTGGTTACGGGGAATTTTACGACAGATATAATCCTATGTTTTGTCGAGGTATGATTTTCAAACTAAGAAACATTTACAACGTGCTGTCGACGATTTTTCGATCAGGGTTGCTAGACGCGAGTATCACGTCAACGATAGCAGCAACACACGTTGGAGTGCCCAATGTAATCATACGACTGATTGCCCATGGAAACTGAGGGCAACCTTCAAGCCCAAAAAAGGTTACTGGTCTGTTACAAAATTTGAAGGACCGCACACTTGTTATATGACTGAGCTGGCGAGCACACACTGTAATATCTCTAGAAATTTTATTGCTGATTTGTTGGTTGGAACCGTGAAAATCGATCCCCAGTTCCTACCCAAGAACGTCCAACAACTCGTGAAAGATAAATATGGCTACGACATCTCGTATATACAAGCTTGGCATGGTCTGAAAAGAGCGTTGGAAAATGTTTACGGTACGTGGGAAGATTCTGTTAGCAAACTCCCAACATTTATGAAGGCGTTGCAGCATTACAATCCAGGGACGATCGTGAGGTGGCTTAATCTTCGGGGAGGGGGACCTGGACACTTCGTGCTCGGGTATGTATTTTAGGCTTTTAAACCGAGCATCGATGGCTTCAAATATTGTCGAAAAGTTGTTTGTGTCGACGGTACGCATTTATACTCCAAATATAGACACAAATTACTAATTGCTACGTCGCTGGACGCCAACCAAAACGTCTTTCCCCTGGCGTTTGCCATTTTCACGGAAGAAAGTACACACTCATGGACTTGGTTCCTTACGAATTTGAACATATTTGTTCTAGAGAATCAATTCGTTTGCCTTATTTCGGATCGTCACCCAGGTATTTAATCTTAGTAATATTACTCGTTATTTTCGTAAAATCAGTTACTTTTAGTGGCGTATATGGTGTGTACAGGTCTTACGGCAACAGTAGAGGCCACTGAATTCTTTCGTCCACCAAATGGAGTGCATCGCTTCTGTCTTCGTCATGTAAAGTCAAACTTCTACAAAGATTTCAAGGATCAACAATTGAAGGATCTATGTCATAGAGCCGGTACTGCGGCAACGTTGGATAAATTCGATCGCATTATGGCTCAGATTGCACAAATTAATAAACGAGCGAAACCTTGGTTAGAAAAAGTAGGGGTCGAGCAATGGACGCTAGCACACGACGGCGGTTATCGATGTGGTGTCATGACGACTAATATTTCAGAAGGCCTCAACGGCGTATTAAAAGGTGCTCGAATGCTACCCGCAAAAGCAATCGTCGATTTCACTTTTCATAGGTAAGCTCGTTTCACGACCTTAGTTTTTTTTTTTAATTTTGTTGTTATGACTTCTTCTTTTATTTCTTATAATTCACAGGTGCGTACAGTATTTTCGTGATCGCTTTCAAGAAGCATCGTCGCTTGTGGCCAATAATGAAACAGATTGGTCACGTTATGCAACAAGATTGTTCCAAAGTTGGACGGCAGAATCTTGGGATCACGTTGTATACCGTTTTGATGTCCGACAACATACAGCAGAAGTCATAACCTCTGGAATTCATCAGCGCACGTATGTGGTAAGGATCAATGATAGAACATGCACGTGTGGAGATTGGAGCAGGTATAACATCCCATGTTCTCACGCACAAGCGGCTTGTCGTCAATGGCAAATTCACTCCGGTAATTTAGTGGCGCAATATTACAGTAAGGCGGAGTATTTGAAGACATATGAAGGTACTTTTGAACCATTGCACGATGAACGTTACTGGACGCCGGAAGATTGGACTCTTATTCATAACGAATCTCGTCGAGAGAGAACTGGTCCCGGTAGATATAGTCGAAATCGCATCAGGAATGAGATGGATAGGGGTGAAACTCGTGCTAGACAACGCGGACGGCGATGAAATAATACAATTGTTTTTTCACTATTTTATAATAATATATCCATTGAATCTCAATATTGATTTCTCAATAAAATAATACTAATAATAATAATAGGACTAATAATAATAAGAAGTATAATAATAATAATTATAATAATACTAATAATAATTCTAATAGTACTATTAATAATAAATTTAATAATAATAATAATAGTACTAATAATAATAAGAAGTATAATAATAATAATACTAATAATAAGAAGTATAATAATAATAATAATAATAATACTAATAATAATAAGAAGTATAATAATAATTATAATAATACTAATAATGATAATTATAATAATACTAATAATAATAATAGTCACTAACAATACTAATAACAATATAATAGTTGCTACAATAATAATAGTCACACACAATACTAATAATAAACATCAGCATCATCTATCTGCCATGATGCGCTAAGTGGCCGCATGTCCCACAACGAGCTGGCCTACGAACTCTACTTCCTCGACGGTTGCCTTGGTCCGCATCATCTCCCGGACTTCGAGGTCGTCGCGGCCGTGGTGAAGGCGTCGTAAACGCCTAATATGTGATAACCAAATTTCAATTTTCCTTACTCATTTAAGGGATTTAAATGTCAAATTGATGGACTATACCTGATGATCCATATACTCTGGCTGTGAGCTGTGGTGGGCTGCAGACGATCCCAGAAAGGGTGACAAATCGTCAAAAAATGAGGGGTTCACCGCTTCGTGCACTTGTGATGGTCCACTCTCATGCTGGTGAGATAGTCCGAACTCATGCATCTGAGATGTACCATACATGTGTGACGTTCCATCCTCCTCCTCCTCATGCATGTGTGATGTTTCGGCCTCATGTACGTGAGACTGTCCGGCCGCACTCCCTCGTCGAACTCGGCGTCGCGAGATAAACATATCATCCATCTGTTCTAGTAATCGGATGGTCTCGTCATGCTCGCCGGTCCTCGCGTAACGAAGGCTGTCGTGAACCCCGCGTTCCTACAAATGAAAGAGTAAATTTTATTATTTTGGATACTAAACAAATAACGTTAATATATAAAATAAACTTACGATGTTCTCCATAAAAACCGCATCCCCCATCTGAAATCCCTGATCCATCTGTCGCTCGTGTGGAGATATGTAGAGGCGAGTGATCCGATGAAACCATTCGTAATATCCATCCTCCACCGAGTTGAAGCCAGTCGCAGAAGGACCATCCACGACCGTGTCCTCTCGAGCATCCCATAAGCCAACCCAAACAGCGTGATGCAATCTCCAATCCATCCCCGACCGCTGTCTCCTCTCGTATGTATGGAGATTATTGTCTCGATACGGCGGTATAATTGGAATTCCTTGGATGATTCCAAATTGCCGGAGTACTCGTTCGGGGTATTGAAACTCCACGATATTGAAGAATATCAGTGGACACCTCGATCGACAAGCCGTAGGTAAGCATTCTTCTGGAAGAGCGGCAATCTCCGGGAGCGACATGTTGTACGGCGTCCACGCAAATTGATGCGGCTGCATGCGATCAATGCACTCGCGGATTGTGAGCACGTTCGAATTCGTTGAAGATGTGAAAGAAAACGTGGCGTTCCACCTGTCAAATATTTAAAGCTCAAATTATAAATGTAAGAATGAAAATACACTTCGCAATTTATAGAATTACGACCATACCTCGCAGCATGTGGCGGAGCCGGTAAGACTATTCCGTCGACTGTACGGGGCTCCATCGTGATACGATTAACGCCCCGTACTGGCTGAAACGGCAAAATCCTCACATATGCCCATGCCTAAAACAAATCATTTGTTCTAAATAAATGTTTAAAATATCTATACACTTAATCATATTTTCAATATAATTACCTGCAACAGCCGTAGGGGTCCGCCTATATTTAGCTTGTTCGGCTCGATTGCCGAACAAAGCTCTCTGTATAGGAATGCCAGCACCGCACTACCCCAACTAAATGTGCTCACCTCCTCAATATCCTCCAACAGCTGGAGGTAAGTCAATGATACGGTGCTGGCGCTACAATCGGGGAACATGACCGCACCAAACAGCAGCATCGCATAACCCCGTGCTGAACATTCGACCTCTTCCTCATCACTATCATCCGTTATCGGATGTTCCAACAACCAACTCGCTAACGACTTCATCGATAGCGATGACCCCCTAATTCTATCAGCAGGCGGTCTAAAACCTAGCAACCGCTCGCACTTGTCCATCCACTGTGCGACCGTCCTCGAAACGATCACACCGGAGACACAACTGCCATCCACAGGCAAACCCCACAAAATACCTACGTCATGTAAAGTGACGGTCGCCTCCCCAACAAAAAAATGAAACGTATGGGTCTCTTTTCTCCAACGCTCTACCAACGCTGTAATCAAATGAGGGTCAACCCTCTGCGACATACAGCTGTAGACGCTGTACAGACCCATATCGTTCAACTTTCCTAATAAGCGACCATGTAAGATATTCGGTGCTTCTCTCGTACCCCACACTACATTCTCTAAGGACCTAATCTTAATAGTTCTATCTAAGGCACTCGGATCTAACAACAAATCACGACTACGGTGATTTGACTGCATCGTCAACACCGAACTATCACGAGGCCCGTAACAAGATTCGAAATCCACTCTACATTTAAAAAAAACCAAACAAATCAACAATCAATAAGAGCATTTGATAATGAGTAAATTATCACAAAAATTCTTATTTGGGATCGTAACGGGATACCCGAACTAATCGCGCGTAGTACGTCGGACGCGACGGGGCAACGTATCGGGGTGGCGGGGCAGTGGGGCTCGTCGGGGCAGTCGGTCAGTCGGGTAGCGGGCTCGTCGGGCAGCGGGACGGCGACGGGGTGGCGGCCGGCGGGGCAGTGGGTCGCGGCGGGCGGCGGGACGGCGTTCGGGGTGGCGGGGCAGCGTTCGGGGTGGCCGAGGCAGCGTTCGGGGTGGCCGGGGAATGGGGCAGGGCGGGCGGGCGGGGCAGTGGGGCAGGCCAGGGCCGGCGGCGGCGGGGCTGTGGGTCGCGGCGGGGCTGTGGGTCGCGGCGTGGCTGTGGGTCGCGACGGGGTGGGCGGGGCAGTGGGGGAGGGCTGGCCGGCGGGGCAGTGGGGCAGGGCGGGCCGGTGGGCAGTGGGGGAGGCCGGGACGGCGACGCAGTTGTGCTCGGCGGGCGGCGGGCAGTGGTGGCGACGGGACGCGACGGGGTGAGCGGGATGATCGCAGTCGCGGCGGCGTCGAGGCACGGGGTGAGCGGCGGCGTGGAGGTCGGCGTCGGCTTCGTCGTGTGGTTCGTCGTCTTCGTCGTTTCCTCGTCGCCGTCGTCGTCTATCGTCGTCGTATCGTCTTCTTCGCGACGTAGGGTTTTAAAAAAACCAGATCTAACTCGTAATCCCAGATTACGAGTTACTCTAACTCGTATTCTGGGATTACGAGTTACTCCACGTGTGCGTACGCGCCAGCTGGATCGTAACTCGTAACTCCAGATTACGAGTTAGAGTAACTCGTAATCTGGGATTACGAAGTCGCCTATTTTATTAATGTTTTCGGTTTTACGTTTATTTTGTCAATGTTTATATTTTTTTGGTTTATTTAATTAAAAAACCTATAATGAACACTATACACATTTTATACTTTCTCAGTCCCACTTAATACTTTCCAAAAATTTAGTGGGCACGTAAAATAAGAAACCACATTTTTTAAATATTATAGTATACTTATAAAGTATAGAGAGAGAAAATATATTGGTATGCACACAAATTAAGAAGCTTTTTTTAATATAAATGGAGTAATTATTGGAATAACTTTTAACAAAAATAGAATGAGAAAAATTATGTGGGACACCCGAAATAGAAAAATGAAAAGAAATAAGTGGCACAGAGAAATTACCATATTTTTCGTCTTCATCAATATATGTGTAAGTAGTAAATTACTATTAGTTGTATTATTATTATTTCCTCCATGTTAGAACTTAGAATACACGAACGTAAGCTTGCACGGTTGACTTTGACTTAATATAGTTTTTTGTTCTTAATACTACTTATAAGGTCCAGCTAAGAGTCACGTGACCTAAGGAGATGGCGTCTGTTCAAAGGATTCCAAAAGCTCGGCAATAATCTATCCATATTACCTTTTTTCTTTATATAAAAGAAAAGGAAATAAAGATTTTTCTTTTTCACACTAAATCGTTGAATAGATCATTCACATTCTTGAATGTCCTTACATTCCATGGGCAATGAATAAACAGACCATGAAATGATATCCATTTAAAAGCGTGCGATGTAATTAACGGGCTCGTCCAAGCCCAGTAAGCCCAATTCAATTGAGAATCAATCAATCCGCTTGAGATAATGGGTCAGGCCCACATCGATCATTAACAAAAAATAATATATGTTATCGAATTTATTTAATTTTGTTAACTAAAGAAAGGCTCACGAAGCAGCTTCTCTTCTTGTTTCTAGAAGTAAGATTTGTTCATGTATTCGTTCTCGAGTTATTATTACATTCGTATATTATTAGGCGATCATTTCATTGCAGCATATCTTTCTTCTCTCCATTCCAAATGCTCTGCCTCGGGAAACAAAGAAAAAAAATGAAATTAAAAGAAATATATAAAAAGGACAAAAAAAAAAGTTAAAATGGCATGCAAATGTAGTCATGTCTTCGAGTAAAAAGGGGTCCCATATTTGCGCAGACATGAAAAGAACGCTTCAGCTCGTTTTAGCATCAACGGCTAAGTATTCGGAATTTTTCTCTGCAAACGGAACCCCACCCATTGCTATTTGCAGCTGAATTTAATGCTACTTTATATTTTCATTTTATTTTTCTATTTTACATTTTTTTTCCTTTTGTCAGCTACCTGTTCCGATCCCTAGGGTTTTTGGGGCTTTCCAAAGCGTTTTGATTGTGGATCTTAGATCCTAATCTTAACATATTTAAATCAATCTTGATTGATAGATGTACAATAATAGACAAATAGATGTAAATTGCCCTATTCAAATCGCTCATAATCATTTTGCTAGTATTAGTAGGTAATGAGGATCTAATTAATGGGCCCGTAAGCCCCCAAAGTCTCGACTTTAGTTGTCCTATATTTGTAGTCAACGACATAATCTTATCATTTGTAGTTTGATATAGTCTTTTCCGATCTATTGAAGTTTGTATATTGCGGCTATTTGGATCGAGCTTTCAATGAGCTCTACTTAAGTCAATTTAATATCAATCGCAATCTTATTTTACATTATATAATATCTCATTCTTTGCAATGATTTCATATCTTTTTGTTTGTATATCTACATATTTATATACACCCATAAAGAGAAAACGTTCCTTTAGCCATCACCAATCAGCTTTGTATTATGTAAGGGGAATCTTGTGTAATGACTATGACATGACTCTCATGCTTCCGATATATATATATACATATATTATATATAGATAGATAGAAAGATAGAGATATAGAGAGAGAGAGAGGTGAAGAAAATGGTGAAACATGGCATGAGAGTTCTAAATAAAGCGCCACGAAACTTTAATTTTTGAAGGACAACATACACAGAAACGAAAATAATACTTGAATGTTAATTAATTATCGTACTCTTTTTCGATTTAGTTTTTATTTTTATTAAGGTAAAAAGGGTAGAACACGAAAGAGCTTTAGCTCTTCTCTTGTATGAACGAACACGCAGGACACTGCAGACTTCTGTGGTCGTTCTCAGTAATGTAATATTTGTAAATCCTACTTTTACTTTTTCACATGAGTTGACTTCAAGCGGCCATTCCCTTTGATCTCATTAGATTTTCTTTGGATTTTCTTGCTTTTATTATTTTTAATAATTGCAAATAGATTTATAAATACAAAATCTCTAACAATATAAGATGAATGTTAAACTAGATTGTACATGAACCTCTCGAACCAACCTGACTTGACTAGAGTTATGCCATGGACCATTTTAGATTACTGACTTGAATGCATCTCAGAGTATATTGGTTAAAATGAAAATAATAATAATAAAGATGTACAATTTTGATATTGTAAATTGAGAATGACAAATAAAAGATAATATATACGATTATACCACATATATCGCATATCGGTAACATACATGTCGTCAAAACTCCTATTCGTGGCCGCCAAATATTTTTGGACACTATCGTATTTTCCACAAGAAAGTAATGGCATAACCCATAAACATGCATTTTCAATTATTGCACCGAAAAAATATCTACCACAACTCTAACTAGTAGGGGTTTGCAACGATTTTAAAAACCGCATTGCACCGCACCGAACCACACCGTATACGATAATTAAGCGTCTAAATCGCGGTGTACTTTTTTGTACAAACCGCACCGCCCAAACCGCACTACTAGTGCTTTAATAATTTTAATTATATCTAATTTTATTTTATGCTATTATATATTTACTATATAGTAGCTAAACTTCATTTTTTCGATTAAAAATTTTTTTAGGGATGAAAACCTAAATATATTAGCGTTAAAATAGGTACGACTTAAATACTCAATATTACCGTTGAGCCACTATTATATTTCAAATTTCAAATAAACTCATAAGTTATGATTTTGATATTTTTTCAATATTTTGGTTCTAAAATAGTAATGTCGTTGTTGATTTTTTGTTTTGCTTTTTAAGTATTTTATTTCAATAAGTTAAAAACCGCAATCGTCCAAACCGCTCAAAACCGCATGTTTGTTTGATTTTTAAAAACCACAAATTAAGAATCTTTTTTTGAAAAACCGCACATTACGGTTTGGTGTGGAATTGGTAAAAAACCGTTCAAAACCGCACCACGTACACCCCTAGTAACTAGCTGTAGAATTTGTAAAAGAGAATGCAAGTATATATGTTTTTTTTTATCAAAATGTTGGGAAATTTATTCATCAAAATCGAAACTTTAAAAGTTGGAAGGATGACACTAAAAACCAAGACTTTTAACTCATACCGTTGTAATAGGTAGTTAACAAACACCATTTACCTACCTCGTGTTTTATTAGGACGATGTAATGGTTTCCAATAATGGTAAATGCATGATGTCCATGTTCTTTCTAATAAAGTCACGAACTAAATTACCCAATAATATTCGGAAAATACGTAGCATAAAGTACGTACATGATTATTTGGAGGACCACATTGCTATGCGACACAAAAATTCAAGATTATAGTATCTGAATTTAAAATTATTTAACTGGGGTTAGATTTAAAAACATAATAGAAACCTTGCTAAATCGTCTTCGATGACTCTGAAACTTACCTCTATGGTAAAAAATATTCTAGAGTAAAAGAACTATCCACTTTTTACCAAAAAAAATGCATCTTGGTAAATAATTCCTATTTCTTTCCATATTCCAAGCTTTCCCCCCTAATAAATAAATAACTCACTGCAAAGGAAATAAAAAATCCTGATATAAAAAAAAGTGGTCAAAATTGGTGGGAACCTTGTCTTGTGCATCTTTTTTCAATCCTAAATAAATTTAATTTCTCCTGCGCATTACAGACATATAAATACATGCTTTGTCCACTTCAATCAACATAATAAAAAGAACACACACATTGACACGTTATAAGATCTTTTAACAGACACATTCACCGTTCTTTCACTTTCATACGCAATAAATACATATATATAAACAGAAACTAACATTCAATGACATCCAACGTACAATAATAGTTCTTCTCGCAAACACACACACAATGCACTACACGACGTCGTACTAGCGTTAGAGGGGAACTGCTTAAATAACCACATTAGGGTATAGTGCGCCATTCAAATATCTATATCAGTACTCTTTACAAAGGTACACCACCTTGTCCGAAATTTAAATAATTTTTTTTCTTATAGAAAAGGGAAAAAAAAAAGAAGAAAAGACTGACTTCAATAAAGCAATTCCCCATAAGCATGCAGCTGGTCAAACTACTTTCGTTCTCTCTCTTACACGAATTTGCTGTTTTTTCTCTATCGCGAATGGGCGTACACACACACACATGCACGTTTTTCTGTTAAGTCTGTAGTAAGGCTTTACGATACGGCATCGTTTTAGGGACTGTCCTCATATGCTGAAGTGAAACACATCGTAGCTTCTAGGGTTTAGCAGATACCTATATATTACGACGACTATATCCAATTACTGTCCTCTAAAACTGTACATGTATATGTATGCATATATTGTAAGGCTGTAGAAATCTGTACTCCTCAAACCACATACAAAGAGAGATATATATATATATATATATAATATGTTTTATTTAATGTACTTATTGTGAAGTGACCAGAGAGACAATTTGTCCTCTGCGTCGGAAAAAAGATCTATGCAAAGATATTGCTTGCTGTAAATAATAATGAAATATGAGTTAGAAAAAAGCTGTTAAAATATCTAGTGGGACTGCGCAAGAATTAGGGCAGCGGCCAGCATCATACATACCCAATTGATTGTCTTATCATATCGTTATTAAATGAATATATTGGTATTAAATTCAGAAACCCAGTTCAAGAAAACTTGGGAAGACTTCAAACTAGTAGAGTACACAAAGTCATCGTAATGTCCGAAATGTATTACTACTTTTGATACAGCTATTTGTCTGGGCAATGGACATTAAGTCAAAATAGGGTTTCTTTTTATTTTGTGAACTGCATTGATATGATATATATGCTTTAGAACATGCAAATTGCAATAGTAGCAGCTGCTGCTACAGTTGTAATTGATTTCGATAACGCCGTATCGTCGTCATCCTTTCATTTATTTTGCGTAAATGGGATATACTGAAACAAGCAACTACAAAAGGATAGGTGAAAATAAAGGGAAGAAATATTAAAAAAAAAAAGAAAAGATAGAAATTGTGGAGCGTAAAAAAGCAAAAGAAGACGTCTTTCTCAAGCACAGATCCCTATGGGAATGCAGCAACGATGCCCAACATTTCTTGCTGTAACTCATTCCTTTTGTTTAGTTTAAAGGGCTTGGCTTTCTTTGCCTTTGCTTTGTTCTCTCTCTCCTCTCTTTATCACAGAGATGTGAGAGAAAAGCAAAAGAATGAGACCATGTCGCCATAGACTCAGCACAGTGTAAGAGATATAGATATATATATATATATCATATCCGCTTTGGGCTAGATTTTGGTTTGGATTTCATGCTACTTAAGCCTGCAGCTACAAAACAAAATGAGACCAGCTTCTTTAAAATGGAGGGAAAGAAAGTAAACGAGAGAGAGAGAGAGATGTCTGTGTGTAACTTATATATATATACGTAGCAGCATGATTAGTTTATTTGCTCCCAATGATTGAAATGCTTTCTTGCATCAAGCGAAAAAGAAACTACTAAGCGTTAAGCCCAACCAAGAATCTATCTTTTCTCTCTTTCATTTTTCCCCCCTTCACTATCTTGTCTGATCGATCCGAGAAAAACGATGAAGTCAACAAATACTTGTAACGAGAATCACAGTAGTAGTTGCAGTAATAATGCTAACACCCAAAACTGGTTAGGTTTCTCTCTTTCTGCTCCGACAATGGAGACGACGACACAACACCACCATCATCAGACAACTCAACCTTTTACTAATGTTGTAGCATCTTCGAGCTCACTTCCTCTTACCTTCTCGCCCAGTTTCAACAACTATCCTGGGATTTACTACGAAGGTGATCAAAATGCTGGAGTTTACTCGCATTTAGCCGTTATGCCACTTAAATCTGATGGATCACTTTGCTTGATGGAAGCCATGAACAGTTCTCAGACGCCTCAAGGTTTAATGTCTTAATCTTGTGGATTCTCCTATTTTTGTCCTCTTTATTTTTTATTTTTATCTCAACACTTCAATTTTTTTTACTGCGATGAAGGTATGGTGAGCTCAACACCTAAACTAGAGGATTTCTTTGGTGGTACAACTATGGGGACCCATCACTACGACAACGGTGGCATGGCTCTAAGCTTAGACAGCATTTACTATCAGACAAACCATGCTAATCACCATCAGCATGTCCAAAATTTTCTCAGTCAAAGCCAAGAAAACCCCACTCACTTCAAAGCTTTCAGAGGCGTTGAACAAATATACCGTCAGCCTTCTGAAGAGGATGAAGAAGAACACAACACAACTAAAGAAGCTGATGACGTTCTAAACAGTTGTAATAACCTTCTTCAGCTGCCCACCATGACTGAGTTCTCAAGAAACTATCACCAAGAAGGAGACAGCCACCATGCATTGATTGAGCAGAGCAACAATCTCAACAACAGCAATGGCGAAATGGGTTCGATGGGCTATGGCGATCTTCAATCTCTGAGCTTATCGATGAGCCCTGGCTCTTCGCAGTCGAGCTTCATCAATGGCCAACACCATCAGATCTCACCAGCAGTTAGCGAGTGCATCGCAGGGTTGGACAATAAGAAGAGAGGATCTGAGAAGGTTGATCATAAGCAGATTGTTCATAGGAAGTCGATTGATACTTTCGGTCAGAGGACTTCGCAGTATAGAGGTGTTACAAGGTCTGAAAAAGCAGATATTTTTTCATTTCCTGTTGCTTCTTGGTTTGATTTTCAAATGGTTAAAGATCCAATTTTTTTTTATATAAATAATTTATCCTCTCTTCTTCGTTATGATTGAGTATACAGGCACAGGTGGACAGGTAGATATGAAGCCCACTTATGGGACAATAGTTGCAAGAAAGAGGGCCAAAGCAGAAAAGGGAGACAAGGTTATTATATTGAGTCATATATTGTCTTTACTATTCACTGTAATCCTGCCATTAACTTACTAACAAGCCTGCCCTGTTTTTCTTCTGTTCAAAACATGGTTCTTGGGACGTGATCTTCAGTTTACTTAGGTACCTTGTTGAACTCTTACTCTCTCTTTGCAATTGTACTTCGGCTTATATTGCGTGTAATAAATGGGGACTCAATCTTCGAACCATAGGTGGCTATGATATGGAAGACAAAGCTGCGAGGGCTTATGATTTAGCTGCTCTCAAGTACTGGGGACCTTCTACACACATTAATTTTTCGGTATATGTATATATATACATATATGTTGTGTGTTCATTAATGTGCACGCTATTCTTTCATGTTACTAACTAACTGCATGAGAATTTTATATAATAGTTGGAGAACTATCAACAAGAGCTTGAAGAAATGAAGAACATGAGCAGACAGGAGTATGTTGCTCACTTGAGAAGGTAAAAAGCAAGCAAATCGCCATTTTTTGTATCCTAAAAAAACCAGACATACTTAAGGTTTGTCTCTCTTATTACACCTCTGCTTTTTACAGGAAAAGCAGCGGCTTTTCAAGGGGAGCTTCCATTTACAGAGGAGTTACAAGGTCCTCATGCTTCACTCCATATGTTCAACTATAAATTATTCAAATAAATCATAATAAAAATCTGAATTTTTACGTATCATTATTTTGCAGGCATCATCAGCACGGTCGTTGGCAGGCACGGATCGGCCGTGTTGCGGGAAACAAAGATCTTTATCTCGGCACTTTCGGTAAGTTAAATCATCAAAAAAGAGTCCCATAAAAGTAAGACATAAAATTTATCAATGGCCTAAGCTTTCCTCGTACTTTTGCTATAAAGGTACTCAAGAAGAAGCTGCCGAGGCGTATGACGTGGCGGCAATCAAATTCAGGGGCGTAAATGCGGTGACTAACTTCGATATCTCGAAATACGACGTGGAGAAGATAATGGAGAGCAATGGACTTATCTCGGGCGAAATGGCTCGAAGGAGCATTAAAGAATCTCCCAACACTTGTAATAACTCTACCAATCAAGTTATTACCGCCCCCGAGAACAACGCTGCTGCTGAGGATCGAGTCACCGATTTTAACGAATGGAAGATGGCGCTGTATCACCACCATCGATCTATTGCTAACCAAGAGCAGGGCGATGATCGAAGGTTTATGGGTGTGAATTATACAGTTAAAGATGGGATTGTTGAGAGATTGAGCAATGATGGCTCGGAGGACCATGGTAGCAAAGAGGTTGTTATTACGTCTCTTTCGTCTTCTTCGTCTTCTCTCGTCGAGAAGATCGAGGATCAGAATATTCAGGCGCAGTTTGGTCTGATGCCTCAGATGGGATCGAAGGGTTTTACAAATCAGACGAGTTCTTGGAGCAATCCAAGCATGGCTCAGATTAGGGCTCAAGTGCCACTCTTTTCTGCATGGAGTGATGCTTCATGAATGTTTTGCTGCTCGTAGAATTCGGGGGAAGTAATTGGCATCTTATTAAGTAGCTTTAGTTCTTTTCTTTCGATGGGATGGCTTTAGGGATTATGTTAAACTATGTTTGAATGAAGAAAAGATTAAGAGGTTTTTTTCTTTCAAGAAAAATCAAGGCAAATAGGTGCATCTTCGATCAATCTTACACAATAATTAAGAACTTAATGTCCAAAACTGAGAAAACAACGCAGGTAACACTGAAGTGATTCTCCACAAAACAGGGAAATAAATAGAAAAAAAGAAAAGCAAGAAAGAGGAAAAAGAAAGCCCTACTTGAGCTCCATGGTCCAACCCATTGTATCCTCGGCGAGTCCCATTTGCAGGCTTGTGAGTGCAGAGTAGAGCTGTTGTGACACACGGCCAACTCCACCATCGCTTCCATAGCTTACTCTGCGGAGATTTGGGACACAACAGTTTCCTCAAAAATCAAGATATGAATTTTTATGAGGTCTACTTATCTTTTTTAACTTTGCTTGTCATTCCCAAATCTAAGGTTTCTTTCTGTGTAGGAGATGAAGCTTAATGAACAATACAAGTCAGAGTCTTTTTTTTTTTTTTGGTAGGCTTCTAACCTCTTATTAAGATATGTGATGCTTCCTACAGGCGAGACCACGACAGCAGTTCCCGTGCAGAAGACTTCGTCAGCTTCGAGCAGTTCATCGACAGTCACCTGGCGCTCTTCAACCTAGTCATAAAATAAAATGGAATCGCATATATGTTTCTTAAGAATATTTAGTACAGTAATAATAATCATTTGCTGGTACTTGATAGTTCTTTACCTGAAATCCTTGGCTGAGAGCAACATCGAGTATGCTCTTCCTCGTGATGCCAGGAAGGATTGTTCCTTTAATGGAAGGAGTAGATATAACGTTGCCCTGAGAACAAATCGAATAGCTCGATTTCGGTGATATATTTTCATGAAGTTACCGCAAAAAAAAAAGAACTATTTGATATGTTTTAACCTTGACGATGAACACGTTACAGGAGGAGACCTCTTCTAAGTATCTTTTGTGAATGCTATCTAAATATAAAACGTCGGAGAAGCCTTTCGATTTAGCAGCACTCTGTGCCTGAAGAACCTGTGGAACAGAATTCAAAATAAAGATTCAAGCTACTTCAACAGAAGAAACCCATGTTATATTAATAAAGAGACAGTTCATATGAGCAGAATATAACAGCTAAACTCGAGAAAAAAGGGTGAAAAATGGCAAAAATCACATACTGCAGCATAATTTCCGATAGTTTTTACTCCTCCAGTGCCACCTGGCGCCGCACGATGCATTTCAGTCTCAACCACCAAGTTTATTGGGGCCAAACCTTCCTGTTATAGAATTTCAATTTCAACTTAGACGCCTATGCATATGAGCTTGAAAATGACATTAATAGAAGCAAATACTAAATATTTCCAGCAAAGTCCTATTGTAAAATCATTGTACCAAAGGGCAACAAATTATTCAAGAAAAGCTTACTATGGTCCTAGAATCGTAGATTCCACCATATTTTAGGTTTTAAGGCAAGTAAGAAATAATTTAACAGCATTACCTTAAAATAGTTTCCAACTGGTGAAACATAAATCAAGAACGTGTACTCAGGGGCAGGTGCAAGACCAAGAACAGCACCACTACCCATAAGCAATGGCCTTATGTATAGAGAACCTTTACCCGGCGGTGGAATCTGAACGAAAAAGTAATGGTAATAAAATTTTAGACAAAACATTACTAACAAAAATGAAACACGCAAATTAAAAAAGAAGAGAAATTACCCATCTTTCGTTGGCGAAAACAGTGGCTTTCACCGCATCTACAAATTGCTCCACAGTTGGAGAAGGCATGCACATACGCTCCGCACCCTCTCTTAGTCTCATCGCATTTTCCTCTGGACGGAATAGTAAGATGTTACCGTTGAGTTTACGGTACGCTTTTAAACCTTCGAACAATCCCTAGAATGTTACAGACCACGAATTTGTCAAGATCGAGACTTTGCAATAACAAGTACATTTATGTAAGGAGAAAAAAAAAACCCACCTGGCCATAATTCAAAATTCCAGATGATGGGCTCAGCTCAATGTTGCCGAATCTCTTCAATTCACCTTTCGAAAAGGTTTCACCTTGAGAGCACTTCATCATATACATGTAATCGGTGGGCACAAAACCGAATCCAAGGTTGTCCCAATCAATGTCAGCTAATTCTAGCGCCACATCGCTGCAAGAATAGAATACATCACGACATCAAAATACGTTAAAAGCCTAACCACGCATACTAAAAAAGATCTCAAAAATTAAACAAATGGAAAGAAAAAGTTACCTAGCAGGCGAGGCCAATCGATATGAATTAACATTACTGTCTTTGTGATTGGTAGCAAAAGCACTGTAATGAAACTGCTTCTGCAACCACAGCAGAAAAACAAGGAAATTCAAATTCAGTCACAAACACGCCCATAGGCCTAGACGTAGAACACCCAAAGCCGTTAATACATAAAATCCGTCATAAAGAGACGCATAAGAGACCAAAAAATGTGACGAATCCCACCAAACAAAAGAGATTTACCTGTAGAGGGCAAGCGAACCTTTTCTCTATTAGCTGAGGCGAAAGAATCTTAACAGCGCCTCGACTATGACCATGAAGGAGATTGCGAGCTGGTGGGTTTGGGTTCAGACCAGCGAACACAGCACTACTCTCCATTCTCTCACCGTTTTCGTTATCTTGGCCTCAAAAGTGCCGTTCTTCGTTTTGCTTCCTATTTTCCTACAGCACAAAACAATGATTACGGCGGCGTTTTGTCAACTGTGTTTGGTGAGTTGAGTGCAGTAATCAGTAACCTTTCAGTCCGGCGTCGTTTCGGATAATCGTATGATTGTATTATTTGTTTTATTTGGTATTTTGGCATGATTAATTTAAAATATATTCTATAGTAAAAAATTAATAATCTCGCAAGTCGGGCCCACTCATCTTTCACCTCTACTCTACTAGTGTGGATCGACAATTTAATTTTGATTTTCAAAACATATGTGAAAATACTAGGATTATATCTAAATATCAACTAATTTTATACGTACGGAGATTATCATACATTTCCGAATTATTATCTAACAAAACAATAAGTAAATTGAAGATCATTTATGGCCGACGAAAACGACGTCGAAATTACCGCTTAAAAAAATCTAAAAGGGGAAAGTAGAATAAAGTAAAACGTATAGTTTATAATGTGTGTGGAGTCCACGGCTTTCTTTCCCAAGTGAAGTACTCAGTCGCCTTCGTCGTTCAATTTGAAGTTTGAGAGAGTCGCTACGAAAAAAAGAGTTATTACAGCTTCTGATTCGCTGCAAATCGGGTTATTTTATCGTTCAATGGCGAGTTCGGAGAAATTGGCCGTGACTCCGAGGTTTACGATTGGTTCGCTTTCACAAAAATCTGGGTCAGCTAGGGTTTTGGCCACCCCTTTGAGCGATGGTGCTCTGTGGAAGCGTCTCAAAGAAGCCGGCTTTGATGAAGAATCAATTAAGCGTAGGGATAAATCTGCACTCATCGGTTATATAGCGAAGCTGGAGGCTGAGGTATTCCGATGGCTATCTATCTGCTGTTTTTATATTTATTGTGTTATTTAAGTAGAATTTCTTTTCTCCGTGCGTTGTTGTTTGATTCGATATCATCATCCTAGATGGATCTTGATCGTCCCTTTTTCTTGATTTTTTCTTTTTGTGCGAGCCTTGTTTGCAAGGCGCTTTTACTTCTTGGTTTTGAGTTCTCCATCTGGTGTACATTTATGCTTAAATGTGGAACGGGCTGGAAGATTTTTCATTAATTGTGCGGCAGTAATTCCGGTATTGAGTGATTGAGTTAAAGAGTTGCTCTTAGTGTGTTAGTTTATTGGATTCTCAAATATTTCACAGAGATACTGTACGTCATTTGTTTTAAATTGCTTGAGAGGTAGCGTTTTTTTATGAGATTTAATTTGGGGTTTTCAGTTATATGATCACCAGCATCAGATGGGGCTTCTCATTTTGGAAAAGAAGGATTGGCTATTAAAGTACGAGGAAGCTAAATCTGCTGCTGATGTGGCTGAAGCAAATTATAAGCGAGAAAGGGCTTCACATATGTCGGACTTGGCTGATGCTAGAAAGCGTGAAGATTCTCTTAAGAAGGCTCTTGGCGTAGAGAAGGAATGCGTGCATAATGTATTGATTTTATTTCTCTCACCTTTTAAATCCACAAATAATTGTTTCAGTCACCGTTATTTTTCACATGCTAATGATTTGGGAATTTCTTTAGATTGAAAAAACATTGCATGAGATGCGTGCTGAGTATGCAGAGGTGAAAGTTGCAGCTGAAAGTCAATTTACTGAAGCACGAAAAATGGTTGATGATGCTCTGAAGAAGTTTTCTGATGCGGAAGATAAGCTACGTGCCGCTCGATCTCTGGAAGCAGAGGCCAGTCGGTACCACAGAACAGCCGAAAGAAAGTTGCACGAAACGGAAGAACGTGAAGATGATTTAAGGAGGCGCATGGCTGCATCCAAATCTGAGTATGCAAATTCTTTTCTATTTTTTATCTTAATAACCTTCACTTTTGCTTTGGCCTCCCACACTTGCTCTAAAACTTATTTCTGCATCTTGTCTTGTCAGTGGCCTAACTTCGTATTTGTATATGAATCATGTCTTCATAGGATCCAAAATGGTTGAATTGTGTTCTATTTTGTTGTTTTCGTGTCAGCCTTGAAGCAAAAGAAAAACAAATTCAACTGGAGCGAGAAACTTTATCAGAGAGGCATAAGAGTTGGCAGAAGATGCATGAAAAGCTGCTTGATTCACAAGCTTTGTTGAACCAGAGGAAAGAATACATGTTAGGTGAAAGTCAGGAGCTGAAGAAAATTGAGAAGGATTTGGTGGAGCTTAAGGCAAGCCTGGACAATGAACGCAGTGCTATAAATGCTGAAAAACAAGTTCTTGCACAAAAAGAAAGTTCATTGTCATCTAGAGAAGAGGTTAACTTAAAGTGCTTTTATCTCTATTTACTGGATACTTCTTTGCTTAACTGTTCTCTTCCTCCATACGGAGTTTTTCACTAATTTTACGTTTGTGTTGTTCAGGCTGTATTGAAGAAAGAGTGTGATCTTCGCAAGAAAGAGGAGGCGAATATTTTGTTGCAAGCTAAGCTTGCCAGTAAAGAATCTGTAAGACCATGTATATGTATTACATATATATTATGTATATATATTCATTATTAAATTAAGTGATTCTAGACCATGCGATTGATCTTAGTAACAGATTCTTCGGATCCCATTGTTTTTGCGTGCTTTTGTGTAGCTATTATACATGCAACATTCTATGGGAAATCATTTCCGCTAATGTTTGTGTATACGCTTCACTTGCCATGACATTTCTTTTAACATATCACATAAAATGTCACTTAGACATGTTCAATCGACCTTTTGCTTGTTTGCAGGATAACGTCCAACAAATTATAGTAAATCAGGAATCAACATTGGCAATCGCGAACTCAGCTTTCCAAGCACAACTGGAGATGCAACGCAGACAAGTGGAAGATGAAGCTAATGCGAAGAGACGAGTGTGGGAACTGAAAGAATTAGATATTAAGCAGCGAGAAGACTTTATCTCCGAAAGAGAACATGAATTGGATGTCCAATCCAGACGCCTCCAGGACAGTCTGAAGGAATTGGAGGAGAGACTAACATTGATCGAAGAGAAAGAAACGAATCTTTCAACTGCTGAAGAAGAATTTGAATTGAAGAAATGTTCCATCAGGAAGGAGAAAGAAGAACTCGAGAAGATGAAGCTTGAACTTTCTTCTCTTCAGGCTAATAAAAAAGATATTAATGATGCTGAAGTGAAGGCAGAAGCAATCAGCAGTGAATCTACGGAACTGTTGGCCCTTGGATTGAAACTTAAGGAAGAGATTGACATAATAAGTGCACAGAAACGAGAATTGGAGGCCGATGCGGAACGCTTACAAGCAGAGAAGGCCAAATTTGAAGCTGAATGGGAATTAATAGATGAGAAGAGGGAAGAGCTGGCCAAAGACGCACAGCATGTATCTGAGGAGAGATTGGCAATCTCCAAGTTACTTAAGGATGAGCGTGAGAGCTTGAAAGCTGAGAAGGATATGCTCAGGAATCAGTACAAACAGGATCATGAGTCACTTGCTCGAGAACGAGAAGTCTTCATGAGTGAACTTGAGCATCAACGTGCTGAGTGGTTCAGCAAGATTCAGAAAGAGCGTGCTGATCTTTTGCTCGATATTGAGGTGCAGAGAAAAGAGCTTGAGAATCGTATTGATAAGAGGAGGGAAGAGATTGAAAGCCAACTTGCTGAGAGAGACAGGCAGTTTGAGGAAAAGAAAAAGAAAGAACTTCAGCATATAGCTTCCCTCAAAGAGAGCGTGGGGAAAGAACTTGAACATGTTAATTCTGAAGTGAAGAGACTTGAATCTGAGAGAAGAGAGATAAATCTGGATCGTGAAAACAGGGACAAAGAATGGGCTGAGCTGAATAATTCAATAGAGGAGCTTAAGGTGCAGAGAGAAAAGCTGGAAAAACAAAGAGAACTACTACGATCTGATCGTGAAGAGATTCTTGCTCATATTGAAAGCTTAAAGAAATTGGAAGATTTGCACGATAAATTAGACTCTATCACCACTCATGAGATGCATCAATCAAGGTTGCAGGCAAACAATGAGAAGATATCCTCTAGAAGATTGATAAATCAGCACGAGGAAAAAAGATCGGAGAAGATTGGTGCAATAGATGACGGGCTTGGACATGAGGTGCCCCGTGTGAAAGATTCCGATAGAGCAACCTCACCTCTCTCTGCTCCATTCTCATGGATCAAAAGGTGTGCTGACACACTACTGGATCAGAGACTAAGCAACAAGAGAAGACGACAAGGACATGACATGGAAACATCTGGGCTAGGGAACATCACTCCAATGTATGCTCTTGTCTATATCATCATATGTTTTCACACGCTAAAAAATTCATATCACGACTTAGCTTGCATAAGTTCCAATTGGTGACTAAGTTGTTTCATCTTGTGAAGTTTCCTTGAGAAGAAGTCCAGTGTGGGCAATAATGACAACGAATTGATGGGATTGAATCAAACACCTGCTGGTCGTCAAGCTTCTGTGTATGTAGATAAAATCACAGAAATTCGTGAAGTGACCACAGTTGAAGTAGAGATAGCTGTGGCAGACTCTAAGGTAATCTTCTGACCACAAATTAAAAACTTAATTTTTGTATGGGGATAAACATATTCATAGTGGTTCGCATTAAATCTTGGTTTACATCTCTTTTTTTATATGAATTATTTCTTGGTTCCTGGCCTGGATGCTTCATGCTATCCATATCCCACTACGCTCACTGACAATTTTTACTAACGTTAATGCTTACAATTTCGCAGAATGATGAGAAGGTTGAGAAGAATGGTGGCATGGAACTCTAGGGTAATGGGGGCACTGAAATTTCAAACCTTAGTTCTTGTATTCACTGTATTCTATGGCTCGAGAAGTCAACTGCAACCATATTGGTAGATTTAGTTACTCTCTCTCTCTCTCTCTCTCTCTCTCTCTCTATATATATATATATATATATGTTATCGTGTTTGTTTTCTTAAGAGTCTTGACGGGCCTTTATCAGTTCGGTTTGGAGAGCGGCTTGACCTTGTGCATTTCCTATTTACTAAGTATGTATAGTAGTTTGTGGAATTTCTGGGATGGTGTTCAAGTACCGTAATATACTTTGTGTACCTGTATTGAATGATTTTGTACTGCTCTTTGGCTTGTAATGAGGTATTACATATAAAGCAACCTTCTTTAAATATTCCATTTTTCCACTATTTTTCTAGAAGCATGTATCCTTTTTTTTCTTCGGTGGGGTTTGATTCTGATTTTATCTCAAAGGAAGGTAAAATTATCCTTCATATGCTAATGGATGCTTAATTGTTCCCAAGAACCAAAAGGTTGGAGGGTTGACATTCCTGCGATGTCGATAATTATTTTAGGAATATATTCTGTAATAAAGTTAGCACCATGTATGGGGTTCATGGAGGTTGCACCTTAGCTCTGTTGCTCCGTAGATATTTTAGAACTTCTGACTATATTGAGCACAAACGATGGTTCGAATTGGTAACCAAAGCTTGCGGTTCGATCCCCTCGGGGTTTTTTTTCCTCTCTAAAGGGGAGTTCGAATTGGATGAACTACTTCCATGGAAATGCTATGATGATTTTACGTATCTTAGGAAAGTATATCTAACAAAGCACTTTATTCTTTTACCACTTAGGCAGCTTATCATATCTACACTAGACTTAATAAAAGTTTCCAACGCTAGTTCAAAGAAACAATGAAATGGGTTTCGTAATGAAATGCTAAATCTCCTTCAATATAAGTTATATGTATGTAGATGTATGACATTCGACAGAAACAATATATATATATATATATATATGTGTGTGTGTTCTTTTAGGATTGTTCTTTTCAACTTTATCAGCTCTTTCTCATCTCATGGATGATGGTAAGTTCGGAAATGAAAAGAGAATTTATACTTTTTAGATACTAAAGAATAATGCTTGTACGTATCCTATGATAAAAAGTCTCGTAATCCCGCAAAAGAGTTCATGTCACACAATAAATTGGAAAAATAACGTAAAGATAAGCGTGGGGGTTCCAATGATGTCATAAAAGAATTTGCTTTAACAAAAGGCATTAGAATATATGTGTATAATTTACATAGATTTACCGTATGTCTTCAATTCAAGAAACGGGAAGGCCGTCGAATATACTCACATGCACGTCTATTACTCAGTTTGATTGTATATTATATTAATTATTGCGACTATCAACGGTCAACGCGTGTAAAGTGATATTAGAAATCGAGGGGTCCTTCCTAAAACCAATTGGTAATAGGAGGAGAAAGCCTCTTATATATATACTAGTTTCAAGAGCTTGAATTATCC
Source organism: Craterostigma plantagineum (assembly GCA_027422505.1). NCBI lineage: Eukaryota > Viridiplantae > Streptophyta > Magnoliopsida > Lamiales > Linderniaceae > Craterostigma > Craterostigma plantagineum. Next base: position 970,620 of record JAPQWV010000053.1, on the reverse strand, counting down.
GATGTGGGACGAAACCCACTTAGAATCTCAACACGCCCCCTCACGTGTGGCATGACTAGCCTAACACGTGGACATATGAATCGGGTTAGGAAGGACCCCTCGATTTCTAATAAGTGATGTCAAGCTACGACGCCTAACTATCAACTCATTGTTTAATAAGACACTAATTAAGTTGTTAACCACATATTTGTCTTCAATCATACTTCCCAAAGCGTGCCGACGATGGTTATCACCTAGCTTTCGAAAAAAGACTAAAGCTTTTCTTACATTAATAAATATACAACGAACACTATAATATAGGAATATAAGTGGCAAACGATGACCTAACGTCTCACTTGCATTAGCCGACGTTTGAATTATTGAATGTGTGCTTACAGTCTATAGATTATCACATATCGGAGCTAACAACATCTTCTTCTTAAGATCCTTATAAAGTTTCTAGTTCAGACAATTATCCTTAATTATATTCGTGTTTATGAATAATATTCTACAATCACTATTGTTATTGCCATTGTGCTTATTTATTTATTTGTTGAAAGGAGACATGGCAAAAAGATGATACCCTTTGACATTGATATAAAGGAAATAAATAAATATGTAAAACAACATACTTAAGATAAGAATAATACTGATGATGCACATCTCTATATCATTTGATAATAATCCAACATTATCGGCTAGTGGGGATGATGCAACACTCCATTATTATTACATATTTTTAATCTATCAATAGTTTTCAAATTCTGCGCCATAAAAGTAGTATAGCAGGAGAAGAATCGTTTCTTTATATGTGTGCGTGCAGCACATTTCCATGTGATTCATATCCCTTTTAACTTAGTGATTCTCTCGACCTTTCTCGAAAAGATTAAAAGTTGTGGGGGTTTGTCTTTCTTGTTCGTTTCGTCTCCTCGTTTTAATGTCATAATCATGTATATGTCACTTGTAATAATTGGAGCTGATACCATTTAATAAGTTGAATTCAAAAATGATCAAGCAATCTCTTGTGCGTGCTTAATCTCTCTGTGTGTTGTGTCCGAGAAAGAGACTAGAATTATTTCTCTGTCAATATATACCAGACACCAACTCTTATTCTCTTGATAACAACCTAAGTGTTCTTCCCCAAAAACGAATCCTCAAACAAAGTCCTCAAAAACATGGCTTGGAAGAATGATTTCTGCAACACATTAGGGTTGGAATTAGGTTTGGGATTGTGTTCTTCATCATCTTCTGACAATAATCATTCCAAGCCTGTTAATGAAAGACCGAAAAATAGAGATCCCTCGTTGAACCTAACCCTTTTCAGCGAAGATCTGCTTATTATCAAGAATTCTCATGACGATGTTGATCACATAGTCAAAGTCCGTGATGCTGCTTCATCGTTTTCAAACCCAATAAGCACTTTGAAGAGAGAGAGAAATTCTTGTAATAATAAAAGGAGTCACGATGAAGAAGATGATAATCAAAATGATCACATCGGATTATCCAACGTAAGGAAGAAGCTTAGGCTCACCAAAGCTCAATCTGCACTTCTCGAGGAAAGCTTCAAGCTCCACAGCACTCTCAATACTGTAATAACATATCTTAGAACGCCTGCTTTTTTTCCTCCATGTCATATATATATAATATCAAAAATTTCTGATATTTCATTCTTCTTTGTCGACTCTATATCTGCTGTACTTCATCAGAGACAAAAGCTAGAGTTAGCTATGGAGTTGAAACTAAGACCTCGGCAGATCGAAGTATGGTTTCAGAACAGAAGAGCAAGGTGTGGGTCCCATCGATCTCTTTCTTTCTCCACCTAACTATTTATATAATAAGAACATAAATACACATTAGCATCTAATTGTCGTATATATATTGTCAGGACGAAGCTGAAGCAAACTGAAGTGGACTGTGAGTTGTTGAAGAGATGCTGCGAGAAACTAACAGAAGAAAACCTCAGACTCCACGAAGAGCTTCAGAAGCTTAAGATGCTTACGTCATCAGGTCGAAATCATTACGTACAATCTCCACTACTGAGAGTAATGTGTCCTTCATGTGAAATATCATCATTTCATAGTCATCGCCAGCACTTCACCAAGGCAGCCTTTTGATTATCACCACTTCTTATTAATTGTGCTTTAACAGAATATATTCAAGAATTATAGAAAGATTGAAATTTTAACTTCCCTAATTATGACCTCACCATCGTGTACTTTTCTTGTGGTTTACTCGGGATTATGCGATTCGCTATATAATTCATTTCGGGTGATCAAATGATCAATATATTTGGGTGAAATTATCGTCGTAAAAATTCCTGTGGTTAACGTTGTTCAGACAAAATCCATTGTTTGTTGTGGTGCACGCGATCATCATTCCCCATTATTTTATGGGATTAATAAGAATGCTGCTATATAACGAAATTTAATAATAATAATAAAATTCTTCGCAGCCCACGAGCTGCATGCAAGAAATTATATATATGTCATAAAATCCATCTGCGTTTCTGTACTAATTGGCTTACTATCGTGTTGACTGCTACAGCCACATGATTATACATGATCAGATTGATTCTTTTGTTCAGTGTTTCTGTACTAATTTGCTTACATTCTATTCGTCTTGGTAAAAAATTATATTTTCGAGGTAACATAAAATAATTATTTGGTGTATGATGTTTACAGGAGGTTTTATGTTATCTATGGTGTGGTTGATTGGTTCTTGGATTCATTCAAATAGCCTGTTATATTATAAAGTCCTCTATATTTATTAATTGCATAACAGCAAGCCATACATTCGTAGCGAAACAAGTTTGGGCAACATATTCCTCCCAATCTTTCACAACAAAAGGCAAAATGCAGTACAACAAAAACAAGAAACAAAAGATCGACATGCATATATTATACTCGAATACAAATGAATAATATGATGTGTTCTCAAACATATATATAATATAAAGATCATTCATTGGCTCGAAGAGTCTCCTGAAGAGCTTCCTTGACTTGTTCCACCGTCAAAGTACAATCGCCTTCGACCTGCCATCATCACCAAAACTATATGGAATTATCGAATATATGTAAACTCAATTGAACTTTTTTCAGGCAATCAAAATGCATAGACACGATTATATATAAAGAACCTAGGACATGTCATGACTTTAGGGCAAACTTCATCAAATATAAAACAGACATAATTGCTCAGACATGAAAAAACGAAGAAACTTTAAGACGATGTCATGAGAAGCATATAGGGCTTTCAAACAATAAAAAGACAAGGCATTGTTCCAACCCAATCAAGCAAAATATCAAAAACCCTAATCTTCTTTGGTGGGTATTGTTACCTCAGAAATAACGTTGATGTCAACATAATCATCGCCAAAGGGAACATAATTAACATTGAAAATAGACGTGTTAAGTCGCTCCATTGTAGATAGTATCTTGGCAAGAACTCCCTTTCTCTTCTCGCAAAACACCCTTACGAGGATATTATTGCTAGAGATTTTGACTTCGATCGTAGGCTGCTCATTCGAACAAGCATCATCTTCAACCTCGTCGGATGCCATCCTCAACTCTACTGTTTCGATTTCGGTCATCTTTTTATTGGAGATAATAATTTGTGCTATAAGGCTTCTTTCAAAGCTCAAAAACCACACTTTTTTTTTTTTAACTTATCATTATCGCTTAAGGTATCCAATTAGTTTGTTGAGATGAGTAGTTTTGTTATGTACCAATGTACGCATTTATATAGCTGATTCTTTCCAATTTTCGATATTTTTTTTAATCTCATGCGGGCATCGCGAGTGGACTTGTTTAATATTATAATTTCTCTATAGTTTGGCATGGGCGCAAACGAAATTTAGAACTTTTGATGGTACCGGTTTTCGATTTTGGGTCACTATGTTTGCCAGATACAAATCTAGGTCACTAAGTATGTATATAGTAACAAAATTGGTCACTAGTTACAAAACTAGGTCACTAAGTATGTATATAGTTACAAATTTGGATCACTAAGTAGTACTCCCTCCGTCCCAAACCATTTTGGACATTTTACTAAATCGGGTGTCCCACATCTTTTGGACATTTCCTTATTTAGTAAAAAAACTATCACAAACAATCAATATAATAATATTAAATATTCTTAAAAGACGTGCCAAAATATACACTTTTTTACCTTTTCATCACACTATATTATTAAAATGTTCAGTTTCTTAATTCCTATGCCAACTCCCAAATGTCCAAAACCCTTTGGGACAGAGGGAGTATATAACAAGAAAAATGAGGTTAGTGACCCATTTTTATTACTATATACATACTTAGTGTCCTAGTTTTGTAACTTGCAAATATAGTAACCCAAAATCGAATGTTTTTTTTTGGTGGAATGATGATTTCATTTACCACATACGTCCCAGGTTTACATCAAATGTTCAACAGCTATATAAGAAACTTACGCCACTTGACTAACAAAAAAAATGGCTCGATAAATGTCAGTTCTAACAATTTTGTCTAAATGACCAAAGCTCTGCAACCTCCCTCTGATATCCTGCTTGATCCTAGCACTGAGCTGCTCCACTGTGAGACTTCCTGCTTCATGTATTCTTCTGTTCCGCTCACACCAAATATGGTAAAGTGTCGCAGCATAGACAACAACCTTTATACCGTACTGGGCATGTCTTTTCCTACCTTCTACTGCCATCTAATCGCACAGAGCCTCAAACTGTTGGACTGCAGCTCCCATATGCACCCAATTTACAATCTGTGCAATCACCTGCTGACTATACACACAAGCCAAGAATATATGCTCCACTGATTCTTCCTCCACCTCACATAGCCTACAACTGGTACAATTGATATTTAACCCCCAACTAATCAATTTATCAACTGTGAGCACCTTCCTTTGGAGGATCAGCCATAGAACAAATGAATGCTTAGGTGTGTTAAATCGGTTCCATACAGCTTTGGAAAAGGGAAACACTGTCAAGTCCCCCTTAAGCCAATTATAACCACTTAGGACTGTGTAGTTTCCATCCGGGGTATGCAGCCACTTCTTGCCTTGATATCCCAGCCTGAAACTCTCTTTCAGTTTGTGGAGTTTCTTCCAATGCCAGCTAGAATCAGCCGAAGGAGTGAAATCCCAGAAAGTAGTACCTTTTAAGTAGATAACATTAACCCACTTAATCCAAAGGGAGTTTACATCTCTGGTAATATTCCATATTTGTTTCCCTGTCAAAGCTAGATTCCATGTCCCACAATCGCGTAAGTTTAATCCGCCTTTGCTCTTGGGACAGCATACTCTGTCCCAACCAATCAAAGGTATACACTTACCATGAGATTTTTTGCCCCAAAGGAATTCACGACAAATCCTATCCACCTCTTTGGTAACACCCTTTGGTAGCAGGAAGATGGACCCCCAGAAACCATGCATTGACAACGAAACTGCATTAATTAGACACAGTCTCCCTGTATAGGATAGGTTCCTCGTGCCCCAACATTTGACCCTAGCTGTGATCTTCTCTACCAGCGCGTGGCAAGTGCTTCTGCTCCATTTGGTTGGCGACATTGGGATTCCCAGATACCTCATGGGATACCTGCCCAATTGGAACCCAATTGTCTGCACAATCTGCTCTGTGACAGCCGGCGCAGTGCCAGCTATGAAGACACTCGACTTCTGCTGGTTAGCTTCCAAACCAGAGACAGATTGGAAATGTTCTAATGATTCCTTAATCACTGCTATAGAGCCCGTGGTGCCTTTACAGAAAATCATTAAATCATCCGCAAAGCATAGGTTTACCACTCTAATACGCTTACACAAATGATGGAATCTGAATCTTGGATCGATCCTTTGAAGCAAATAGCAGCTTTCGGGTCAGGTATTCCATGACAATCACAAACAGCAAAGGCGAGACCGGGTCTCCTTGTCTCAGCCCCCGAGCGCTCTTAATATCCCCTGCCATTGCTCCATTTATAGATATAGTATAAGATACTGTGGTCACACACGCCATGATCCACTCGACAAACCGCATTGGGAATCTAAGCTGGCAGAGCCATGCCTTTCAAAAATGACCATTGTACTGTGTCATACCCAAAATCGAATGTTGGCATACTTAGTGACTTATTTTTATAATTTTTCCTTAAATGGTGAAGAAAACTCGGGGAAAAGGCACCATTGAAAGGCGATGATGGGCTAAATGGGCTTGATGAGCCCATAATGAAACCGAAGCGGCCCAATTAAATATATTGAAAAACATCGATTTTCAGCTCTCCGCCACACTCGGCAGCTCCTCCTGAGGTTGCCTTGGACGGAGATGGATTACATGAACAAGCATGTTCTTGCTCCTATGGTTCGAGTTGTAAGTGTCAATAATCCACGTTTTCCTTTTATGTTCGGTGAAGTTACGCTTTTTTTTCTTGTCTAGCTAACTCTTCATCCCGTGATTTTATTTTTTTTTCTTTGTGGGATTTTAGGGTACGCTGCCGTTTAGGCTGTTAGCTGCTGAATATGGTGCTGACATCACGTACGGGGAGGAGATTATTGACCACAGACTCCTCAAGTGCAATCGTCAAATTAATGGTTTGTGAACATGCTTTTTTTTTTTTGCTGTTTGATTCGCTATTATCCTGTGGCTGGGCAGCTATCAATTGATTCGGGTGATAGGATTTTGTTTAATGTCTTCGTATTTGGAGAACTTAGAATCACTTGGCACTGTTGATTGGGTAGAGAAAGGAACAGAGGATGTTGTTTTCAGGACATGTCCTGAGGAAAAGAATCGAGTTGTTTTTCAGATGGGAACTTCAGATGCAGTTAGGGCACTTCGTGCCGCGCAGACAGTGTAAGTATGTGATCTTCTCTTCGGCGTGATGTATTTTTGTATGTCATAGACTAGTTATCTGAATTCAATATGACGTTTAGCTGGTGACAATTTTAATACTATACGACATGGAGCTCAGAAACTCTGTTTTAAGTTCGGGATTGATACAGTATGTTTTTTGGGTCTAAGGTGGATAGCCTTCTGTAGAAGCTGGTTTTTGTATTTGTATGTGGTGAGAGTGAGGTTGTCTATAGCTGAAGACTCTTAGTAATGACTTGAATTTTTGCAAATGAACATGATATGCAAGAACATAGATGGCGGTGAGCAACGATGAAAATATCTCCTATATTTCTATTTTTTCAAGCATTCAAGATTGATAGTGGTATCATTATATCCACCGCCAGTTACTTTTCTGAATTTTTACCTCCGCCGACATAGTCGCTCATGTTTTCATAAAATTAAAGTACTTATGCGGATATTTTCGTATTCATTTTGGTAAAATAAACGTCCTTAGGTGCACGGATGTAGCTGCAATTGATATAAATATGGGCTGCCCAAGGTCATTTTCTATCAGCGGTGGAATGGGGGCTGCATTATTGTCTAAACCTGATCTCATTCACGATGTAAGTATAGTTGTATCAGTTAGCATATATTTACATGTGTTTGGACTACTTACATCTTAGTTCCACTTTCTCCCTCTAAAATATAGATTTTGACGACTTTGAAAAGGAACCTTGATACCCCTGTGACATGCAAGATCCGCCTTTTGAAGTCCCCCCAAGACACAGTGGAACTAGCTCGGAGAATCGAGAAAACTGGTGTTTCTGCACTAGCTGTTCATGGAAGGTCTGTTTTCACGATTTTATCAACTTTTGTTTTTCATGAATAAGAATGTGAACTTCCCATCATTTTAGCATCTGTTAACGACTCGTAACTGTTGGCCCTCTGTTTCCGACCGTATCTTGCTGTGATTAAACATCTTTCTAATAAAAACACAGGAAAGTTCCCGATAGGCCCAGAGATCCCGCAAAGTGGGATGAAATCGCCGATGTTGTAGCTGCAGTTTCAATCCCAGTTATAGCTAATGGCGATGTGTTTGAATATGATGATTTCGCACGCATCAAATATTCAACAGGTATAGAAGTTCTTCCTTTTTGGTTGATAGATCATAGATCCTTCTTACAATATTGTATGAACTTTGTTCCGCGCCAGGTGCTTCCTCGGTGATGGTAGCTAGAGGAGCTCTTTGGAATGCTTCTATCTTTTCACCCGATGGAAAACTGTCTTGGGAAGATGTCAAAGAAGAGTATGTTAGAAAGGTAGTTATTGATTGATCTGTCTCAGAAATTGAGGGATCCGTATGTTATTTGGTTAACATATGATCTGCATGCAATCTCAGAGCATACTGTGGGACAACGATGCCAAGAGCACCAAACAGACATTGAAGGAAATGATAATGCGCCATTCTTGTCTTGAATTCGCCGAGGGGAAAGCTGTAATTAAATGCCAGACCTTGTCTGATATAGCGTAAGTACAATCGCACACCCTAAACTCTCACTGAGTATCAATTGCGTGGTATTACATATCGTCTTCTGCTACTTCCATTGCTATTTGTGGGTGATATTATTGGTTTGCTACGTACTTCAGGAGACTTTACGGCGAAGAAGACTTCTACAGGACAGTGAATCAAAGTCGAATTTCCTTTTAACGAACCAATTGAGACGCAGGTAATGATGTCGTAATGTGCTCATATGGTTAATGATTTGTAAGATGAAACTGAAATCATAGGTAATAAGTAAGCTCCATATTAATGCATGCTTCGACTATCCTCTTGCAGCTCGCTGAAACCTCAAAGGCGTTGTTGTATTATTAGGTACAGTTTCCGTTAAGGTTTTTCTGCTTTATGTACATTAATTATTCTTGATATCATATCGAAATTCATGATTATATGGTCCACACTCTATCATCATAAATGCATGGATTTCAACTTCACAATGCGACCCAGATCTACTCTACTGTTATTACACGATCCTTACGTTGAAAACGACCTCTGATCTGTGCTAGAATTCTTCGTCAATATTGGCATTTAGTAATGCAATTTATTATCGACATATTCTTGGTGAAATCTCCATCAATGAGTAGTAACGATTGTATATGTTCATTCACGATGGACTTTGACATAATAGAACGACAAAGAAAGACAGGAAAATACGTTTAGTAACAATCATAATAGAATACCAAAGTAAAGACGAAAAGCTAAGGACACCCCACAATTCAATCATATGAGATATGTACTCACTACTCAGACCTTAAACGTTTTTTTTTTAAATATCACATTATAAAATATTTATAAATAATCTGCAGAAAAGCGCCGCTCCGTCGGCTACCCTTTGTCGCCTTCTCAACGAGTGGGACCCATTCTAAAATAAAAATTTAGAGAAAAATAAACTGAAAAACTAGAATCTGGCATTTTCAAATCCGTGCAAATCGCTAACTCTGTTCAGCGACTTCCTCATGATGGCGACCTTTGCGAGCCGCTCCGCCGCCCTCCACGCCGACGTCGGCGTCAGCGGCTCCTTGTCGTCGCTGGCAACAACGGCATTTCTCCTTTTGCTACTTAGCTGTGCCAGCTCAGCATCCAAACCCCTCACGAACTCCTCGGCGGAGCCCCAGCCGGAGCTCCGAACCACGGCCCGCGCCGACGTCAGGATGTGGTGCGCGCCGGCCACGTCATCGCTCTCCGCAAGCCGCCTTCCCTCCGCCACGGCGCGTGTGGCCACGAAAAGGCATCTCAGCCGCTGATTCTCCCTCGCCCGCGGGATCGCCAACGGCGCTCTCTCGCCGTCGTGGAACGCCTCGCGGCGGCTCGATGGGTCCTTATAAGAGTATCGTACGGACAGCATCCTCTGGGCGCCGCCGAAGGACGACGGCACTTTCAATTCTATCAGAAGCTCCCTCTCCTCGTCGGATCCAAGATCTCCGACCCTGAGCCAGCTCGAACCCGCTCCAATGAAGACGGGTCGACCCGTGTATGAGTAGACGGCTGATATCTCGCCGGGACCTGAGCCGGGGACGAAGCTCAGTTGGACCCTAAGATCGTGAACGGCGTGGGAGAGAAGGCTGGAGACTCTGTCCGAAAAGAGGTTGGGGTCGTGAACGCACGCGCTTAGGTTGACCGCGTGAAGAGGTACGTCGAGGTGTGAGAAGCGCGTGGACGACACGAGGGGTTCTCCATGGTGGCCGGCGTCGGAGAAGAGCATTATCCCCGTGGCCGGGTTTTTCTCCCGCCTGTCCTCGATGACCTTGGCCGCTTTCTTCAGCGAATCGGTGGCGCTTGCCGCGGCGCCGTCGAGTGTGACGACGGCGTCGATGATCCGCCGGGCATATCTCTTCCCCGACGCCGTCATCCTGCGCAGAGGAAGAAGACGCTTCGACGCCGTGGAAAACGCCACGAGGGACAACCTATCGGAGGAGGAGAGAGAGGAAACCACCGTCCTCATCGCCTTCTTCATGGCGTGGAGCTTCTCCGCGGTGATGACGCTGCTGCTGACGTTGGCAACCATGATCAGATCGATCGGCGGTCGTCTCGAGATAGAAACCGGCGGTGCTCTTATCTTCAGAACGACGGCGTACGACTCGCTTGTCTTCCCCACCGAGACCACAGCTGCTTCCGACAAGACCTGAAACTCCACAGTATTGCTCCTTCCATAAACCTCCACGCCCATATCAATATGATTTCTGTTCATCTTCTTATCAGCAACGAAAAATCCAGGGAACTCATCTTCTTCTTCAGATTCTGGGATGGCATTGAATCTCGTCGGCGAGCCCAAAGGTTCATCGTCGTTATAAACTTTCAACACCACGCTCCTCTTGTTCGACGATGAATGCGTCTCAACTTCAGCCTTCGTCTGTACGAGGTTATTACCACCACCACCACCGATACTGTCGTTATTCAAGAGATGCATCTCCTTCCATGGCGATTCACAAACAGGGCACGTGAGGGTCCTCTGTTTCTTCACGTGGACAACGATGCAGGGGAAATGGAACACGTGGCCGCATTCCGCCGTGAAAATGGCCGTGCCTTGCCCTGTCTTCACACCTTGGGCGCATATTCCGCAACTACTCTGTTTCGTTCAAAAGATCGAAGGATGAAGCGAAGCAAATAGATTAAAGATTCAATTTTTATCAGCTGAAAATTACATTACCTTGTTGGTACGTGTGGTTGATCTGAGCAGAGAGAAAGCAGATGGCGAGCGAGGCGAAGATGGCGTGGATCGGTGGAAAAGCAATCTGTTATTTCCTCCTCTGCTTGTTTTGCAGCGAAGCTTAGGGCTCTGTGGAGCAGAGTTGCTATCAGCAGCATCAATCATTGAAACAGAGCTTGTCTTACATCGGAGAAGCTTGGGACTCGACTCGGCGGTCCTCGGCGTCGACGGGTTAGAGAAAAACCCGCCCAATCTCGATCTCAGTCTCGGGCTTGGATTCGGGTCGGGTTTTTCCTTTATGATGGGCGAATCTCTCCGTTGATCTTTTGGGATGGTTGTGCAGAATGCTCTTCGCCAACCAAGAACCATCTCTTTTTTTTTTTCTTGTTTATCTCTTGTAGGAGAGGAGTGGAATGAAGAAGATAGAAACGGAGCTTTTATGGAAGAATTGGAGAAGACAGATCGAAGAGCAGATGCAAAAACAACAATCACAGCAGAGGTAAGTGACCCAATATATATTGAACACACTGCAAGAACTGAATTACATGAAACAAGACAATACTAAGAATGAGAACAAACAAAACCCGCCTTACTCTCTCTCTCTCTCTCTCTCTCTCTCTCTCTCCCCCTCTCTCTCTCTCTCTCTGTGTGTCAAGTTCTCAGTTGAAGCAGCGAAGATATTGAATTCAATGCACTGTCAAGGAGGGGGTCCAAAAACAGAAAACTGAGAAGCTATATCATATGCGAGCAGTGAAAATGGTCTCTGTCTCTTTCTTGATTCTTCTTGCTAATGGGGCCTTATTTAATTATTGGAATCTCCCTCCCTCTTTCTCTCTCTCTCTCTCTCTGGTGATAATGCGGTTAAAGATTGGTTTTTTTATTGCAGGTCAACGGGCCAGAGAGCGATCTACACGACTCTTTCGCCTAAAGTTTGCAATCTTTTTCAACTTTTTACTTCGATTGGGAAATATTGGAATCTCTATCGCCTTGGAGACGTGTCATTGCATTTTTTTCTTAACTATGAAATATGAATATGTTATTCGCCTCAAATTGTTGATCCGTTTGAGAAAGAAAATGGGGCAAGCAAAGGAGATTGAATTTATAATTCAAATCAAGGACTAATATGCATCGTTAAGCTAAAATAGACATGTAATAGAAATCGTAATAAAGACAAAAGAAAACTGTAGTTTATAGACGTAGCATTTGTTTCTATGACTAGGCAGTTGGTGACCATGATTATTGCATGATGGAGTAATAATTGTACAGATTTATATAGTACCAATATATCGAAATCCCATCGGTCTATCTTTTTAGTTTAATAGAGTTCGGTGTACTTCCACAACCCTATAACTTTACCTATTATATTGACTCTAATATAAAAACAAAATGCACTATACAATGTTGTTAAATTAATGTTGATAAGCTAATAGTTGAAAAAGGTAAATGCACTATACAATTAATAAAGTTTATTATTATAAAAAAGAATACACATATCTGCCTCTAACTTATCTCAATCTAACTGCTCCTGCCACTTGTCTGCTGTCTAATCTTATCATGTCTACCATTAGGTTCCACCTTAATGCATTGGAAAAATTGAGCTAAGCATTATCCATTGTCTGCAGACATATATTTTAATTAATTACCATACATAAGAGAAGACAAATATGAGGGGTTAATGATGGAGACATCTAGACGTGTTCAAACGGTTCACGGTTACGATTCACGGTTATAACCGCCGGTTTATGATTAGTGAAAATCTCAAACCGTAACTGAACCGCTGTAACCACGGTTACGGTTACGGTTTGTAACCGTAATCGCCGGTTACGGTTACGGTTTGAACCGCCGGTTTACAGTTTAATTAAATTTTTTTATTTTATTTAAAAAAACGAAGAATAATCACTTAAGTAAACTAAGGAAATTAATTTTATTCTAATGTCGAAAATTTCAATCCATATTAAAAGAAAACACAATTACACCTTAGATTCTGTAAGAAAAAATCGCTCAGTCTTCGTTTAATAATAATATTAGCAACACTTACTGATATTTTGAGAAAAATGGGAATTGATTACAGAAATTCGATAATGTGTTTGCTTTTAACTTGAATTGAGAGCAAAAAAATTCTGTGTAAAATCTATACAAATTCTCAACATATTTATAGAACTATAGCATGAAAAAAATAAAGAAGGAACTAATAAAAATGATAACGGTAACATGACAGTTGAGAGTCAATTTGAAGAAAGGAAAAACTGAAAAAAAAATGTGAGTGAGAATAACTTGATGACCGATGAGTGAGAATAAATAAGAGAAATAAGGTAACGCCCAACTGTCTGAAAGATAATTAATCATCCAAAACTTATGTTCAGCGCAATATAATTGAACCGCCGGTTATAACCGGCGGTTCACGGTTAGAGAATTCTATAACCGTAACCGAACCGTATAAAATCACGGTCCGGTTACAGTTAACCGAACCGTTGACCGCCGGTTCGGTTACGGTTCGGTTGAACACGTCTAGAGACATCATGTATAATTTTAATATAATTTTGAAAAGTTATGAATTACTATATTTATATAAAATCTAGCTAGACCCCAAATCTTTGCAAAGGCTGATAGCAAACAAAAATACGTAAATTTGTCCTTTTTTCCGTTTAGTCTAAAAATCGAAATTTTGTTTGATTGATATGACAATTAACAGTAACAGTGTAATAATCGACGACAGTTCTTACAGAGATCGTATTCTGATAATCTGATTCGTACTCACGTGCTGCTCTTCTGTTCCTTTAACGCCGTTAGTTTCTGTTAACTTTGCATGGGGAATTAAAACCTTTTAGTCCATCAATCAGTAAATGTCCTATTTACTATTATACATTTACTTTTTTGTGATGGGGTAATTAGTGTCAAATAATGAAGTATTCAGCTTTAATTTAATTTAATATAGTTGGGAGTTGGGAAATTTGAAACGTAGTACCTTCTCCCGGTGTGACTATGTCTCCCTTTTTTTTCTATATCTGTAACACTAATCGCTAGAAATAAATTAGTTTTTCTAATTTAAATATTTATTTAATGTACAGTATTAATCTTCAAGTAGAAGGGCGGTGTTGACTTTTACGAAAAATTAAGAGTGAGAATGCTTTGACTATAATCTTTGATGATTATTATTATACGTGTTGGGCGATGTGGTAGAAAGTTGAAAATTTGTGTAAATTACTATTAATATGTTTATTTGTACAAATGATATAATTAATTAAATAGAGCTGAGTCAGAAATGTTGTGGGCACGTGATTTGCAGTAAATGCGAAGTCAGAACGTCGTCGTAACCCCCAATGTGACATAACATGCACGAATATAATATATTTACACAAATATTACTTCCCATGATATATGTTTTTTGAGAATTGAAAATATTTCTTTGCGTAAAACTTGAGAGTTAAAATATGTAAGATGAAACCATACATAAATAAAGCATACTGTGGTGTCGGTGATTTACCTAGCTTTACGCATTAATGGGTAACCACAATGGTGGTTTATATGTGTGTCATATGTGCTTATTTGGCACTTTATATGACACACCACCATTGTGAATGTGTCATGAGCATGACACTGTGTCATATTTATGACACTGTGTTATAGGAATATTATAGTATTATGGAGGAGAGAGAATGAGGGAGAAAAAAAAGAAATTATTTATTTATAGTTGTGGGTCCGTGTTATAGTAGTGTTATTATTGTGGGAAAAGTAGAATAAAAGTGTTATAGAATGAAATATAGGAAAATATAGTGAAAAGCTGATGTGGTAGTATTATGGGTGTGTTATTGTTGTGGACACCCTTAATTCGAATACATTATAACCTCAAGCTCAAATATCTCGATAATTTCAAGGTCGACCTCAAATATAAACTATATATTGCCATTCCAATTCGAAATTTGCTTCACATGTTTCTTTTAAGACACATCACATCACATGCCAAGTGCCAACCAATTAGCAAATGAAATAATATATCACGAGCAACGAATAAAATCATAAATGCATGATGAACCCTAAGAAGGGGGTTTTAATTAAAATAGGGCAATTAAAGCCCATATTCAATAAAATAGGGCAAACGTGGACGAAATTAATAAAATATGGTAAAACGCGCTTAATGGCCGCGACGCCGCGCCCATTAAACGCGACGAGGGCCTAATCGGGTTAACGCGGGCTCAATCGGGCTTAACGCGGGCTCAATCGGGCTTAATGTGGGCCGTTTATGTAAAAGATCAATTGGGCCGAGTAACGGCCCAATTAACTGGGCGTCGCGGCTAATGGACGCGTCGTCGCGGTTAATGCCCGCGACGACGCGTTGAATAAGGCCGCGCCGTTTCTTTTCTTCCTCATTTCTTCTCTTCTCCTCTCCTCGATTCCTCCGGCGCTTTTGTGGGCGATTGCTGCGCGATTTGGAACAGTGATAGATCCGTTATTCCTCGTCATCGTCGATTAAGCTTCGTTTGGTATGAAACTCCTAATTTGTTTAAATCTTGCTTTTGATGTTTCGTTAGATTTCGTCAAATTCTTTCGTTTATGTTTGTGTTTTGGATAAATTTGTGCTCTAGATAGGGTGGGTTGCTTAGTATGTTGATATAACACGTTAATTTTAGATAATTGATTCGATTTAGAAATTTTCCCTAATTTAGAAACCTAATTTTCAAATTAGGGTTTTTAGGTTATTTGATTCGATTGTTAGTACATAAGTCAATTTATGTGTTTGTTTATTGTTATTTGTTGTGATATTGACTTTGAAATGCTAATTTAGGATGGATACGTACGAATATTACGGTCCGATCGACAGATCACTTCTGATATTCCAGGATAGTCATCGTTGTAACGATGTACTATCCAACGCCGATGGTGCCCTCGACACGCCTTTGACCGTTAGGGGTTTGGAGAGTGTCGTATGGGGTAAGCTTTCACGACCGGTGCGGTTGCATGGTCGTATTCTGGAGAGGTTGGATACTATGTCCTTCTACGGCGTGTATAGTTGTGGATCTCAGAAGTTAGATCCACACTTGATCACGGCCCTCGTAGAGAGGTGGAGGAAGGAGACGCATACGTTCCACTTGCCTGTGGGTGAGGCCACCGTCACTCTTGAGGACGTCGGTGTGCTGTGGGGACTCCCCGTGGATGGTCACTCGGTCAGTGGTGTTATCCAGCACAGGACGCAGGATCAGTGGCTCGAGTACTTGGAGGAGCTGACTGGTTATAGACCTGCTGTGGGGGCGTACACCGGGACGAAGGTGTCGCTGAGGAAATTTGCAGACTGGCTAGAAGCCAACGAGATCGATGATCACAGCTCAGATTATGAGGTCGATCAGCGGGCACGTGCATATGCGCTATTACTCTTGGGATCAGTTTTGTTCCCCGACTCCAGCGGCAGCTCGACGTCCATGACCTTACTCCCGTTGCTCGAAGACATAGACGCCGTGCACACGTACAGTTGGGGCAGTGCCGTGCTGGCTTTCTTGTACAGAGAGCTATGTACTTCGTGTCAGCGTCAGAAGATGAACATCGGCGGAGCTCTACGGTTGCTTCAGGTGCGTTAGTTTGTGTAATTGAATTATCTTAATGTGTATACATACTAATTTAAATTTTGTGTAGGTATGGGCATGGATTCGTAAATTACCTGTGCAGCCCGTTTTATCCGTCCGCGAGTGCGGATGATGCCCACCGAAGAAGATGGAATTCAGTTGCCCATGCCGCCACATGCTGCGAGGTAGGGTATTTTTTATTAAAATATTTAATATATTTAATACATATTCTGTTTTTTATTTAATATATTTTACGTAGTTTTTACTAAAATATTTAATATTTTGTTCCTAAAAGTATTTATTTTTTAATATATTTTATATTTAAATATTTATATTTTTTTGATTTCAGGTGGAATGCGCTTTTCGATTATACGACATCGACGCACTCGAATTTGCGTGCGATTCGTGAGTCGATCGATAGCATGTCTTGGGAGCAGTTCGTCTGGGCACCCTACGACGATCAGGCACCAGAGATTAGGGCGTTGAGAGCCGACTCTCGACCAGCATGCGTTCGATCGTCGTGTCCACTCATCTTCTATAACATCGTTGAGTGGCACTATCCCGATCGCGTGCTACGACAGTTCGGGATGGTTCAGTCCATCCCGCAACGTCCGAGACAGCTCGACGTTGATCTTCATCGACACAGTACACGTTCGCGGGAAGGGATTGGAGGGCCTACCACGAGCAGTACGAAGCCTTGTGGGTGTCTCGCTACGAGAGGATAGTCGGTGCGATGGAGATAGTTGGTGGTGCGCAGTGCACTCCAGATTACTATCCATGGTACTGGAGGTTCACCCGTCGTTACATCTCTCCATCGACGATCCACATGAACCGAGGATTCCAGATGGGAGATAGTGCATTTATCGACGTTATGGTTAGTTATCTGTCCTTCTTTAGGTTTTTATTTTATTTTGGACGTGTTATTTAAGACGTGAATTGTTACCTATTAGGCACAGCACGTCGATAGGGCCGAGGTGATATTTACAGGAGGAGATATGGAAGGAGGATTGGACCTCATACATCAGATGCAGGGTCTTATCCTTGACAGACGACAGCGAAGACACATGTCGTTCGCTGATGTCCCCTCGACACACATGCATTGTAACAACCCGTCCCATACCGGGTGTCACTATAGCTTCGGTCCCTACCGAGACTAGTGGGGTTGGGCCCACCACACTCCGACTGATAGTCTGACCCCACTGTACCACCATTTAACCTTTTAGCGTGCTTCGTGCACTCGCTCACACGCACCCTGAGAAACTTCCCAGGGGGCCACCCATCCCTAGATTGCCCCAAGTCAAGCACGCTTAACTTCAGAGTTTCTATAGATGGACTCCCGAAAAGGTAGGTCGACCTTGGTGATATGAGTAGTACTATCAATTCTTTTATACGATTCTTAGCCTGACACGCCCATACATTGTCAGTCTCAGGATCCCCTCTCATTCTGGTTTTGGATCGGTTCGTTCATGTACCCCTTCGCCTAGAAGCCTGCCAGGAGCCGCTCATTGTCCGTGCACCCTGGCACCGGCGATCACTCCCCGCCCTCTTCGGCCCCGGGCGTCACATGCCCACCAGCTTCCGCCTGGTTCGTCCTCGAACCAGCACCATACTGCGAGAGGTTGTGCTCTGATACCACCTGTAACAACCCAACTTCCTAGATACGTATTTTGGCGGATTTTCGCAGCGTAAGCAGCGGTAAACCCATTTAATTAAAACTTTTAAAATATAATAATACAAATACAGTCGATGTCTAAATCCATAAGTTCAAACCCAAACACATTTTGATTCATTTGGCCCAAGCCCAAATTTAAAAATACAAAACATAAACTCGTTCCACAGGTCGCGTCCCATGTACTGCGCCGCCCTCAAAAGTCCGTGGAGTCACCGCCATCAGCCATCTTACCTACACACGTAAACCCTGAGCTTTTGCCCAGTAGATGAAAATATGCATGAATGCAAATGCTCTCACATCCCAATCCCGACTTATCTCACAAATATACACGCTCGACTATTTTCTTATATCTCATATCTCATATCTCATATCTCATATCATCACATCACAGTCAGGGCCCGAGGCTTAGGTACTAAAGGCAACACGCGCGCGCAGGGGTCCGTAGCTCTGGAGGCCCCACTCCCCACAAGGGTCAGTAGCTCGGGAGGCCCACTCCCCACATCTCAATCATATAGTGCGCCTTAGTCCTAACCTCACTACTCAAACAATTCGACGACCATCAATCGGTCATAAACTACCCCACTCAACATCGCTATACAATATTACCATGACTCCATACGGTTCTCTCTTCTCGTACCATGTGTATGCAAATGTCGTGCAAGTAGAATGCAACATATAAAATGCATCATATTAAATAACAACATATCGACCCGAGATATAATCTCGGCCCGATCTCAAAACTATCATACACCAAATAATTCGGGCCCGAAGCCCGCGTTCCGATTTAATCGGACCGAAACATTAATCAACGAAACTCTCACCAAAATTTCACTTAGGGTTCCCAAAATTTAATCCTTTTCACTTTAAGACTCTAATTTCACAATTGATCCTTAATTTAATATATTTTAAAATTCTAACGTCCAACTTTCAAGATATCACTTAAATTTCTAATTTAAAAATATATTTCTGAATTTTTTTTTCATTTAAAATCCAAAATCTCATAATTTACTTTTTAGGATCCGAAAATTTTTCTAAGTTTCAGATCTGCCCCAAAGCGTTAAAAATTTCAGATCCGCCCCGAAAGCTTTATATTTCTTTAAAAATTACCCCTGTTCGAATTAAATTCCCAGCCCCAAGATTTTTAGAACTTTTCAATTTAGTCCCCATATTTTTTAAAATTACACAAAGGACCCCAATTATTTATTCCGAATTTCAAATCTACCCCAAAAGCTTTATATTTCTTTAAAAATCTCCCCTGTTCGAATTTTACATTCTCAGCCCCTAATTTTTATAATTTTTCAATCTTGTCCCTAAACTTTGGAAAACCCAAATATAATCCAAAACTCAAACTTTCTTAAATCTTTACCAACACCCTAAACTTCCTAAATTGACTCAATCTACCCAATATTCTGCCCCTCACCCAAATTTAACCCTCATGGCCGAAAGTTGAAGAAAAACTCTAGAAAACCCTAATTTGCACTTTTACCTGAACTTTCCAAATCTAACCAATCTTGCCCTTAAAAATTCCAACTCTTATTTCCAATCCCTAACTTCTTTTATCTCCCTAAATCGCAATGGCCAAAAATAACGTATAAGGAATTAACATAAAAGCATGCAAAATCAACACGAATTCACGTAGAAAGTCACGTTCGATCTTGATCGTAACTCGGCACATAATCATGCAAGCAACGAGATGACTCATGCAACACGTAAAATCTCGACCCTAATTTTTGTTTACGTATGTAGATGATCTTCACCTACCTTACGTCCGTAGAGAGCTACATTACGAGTTATTTTTACGTGATCCCGACCCTAGGATTTCGATCCCGAGCTCCTTCACGTGTCCGCGGGTTTTTCTTTTTCTCCCGGTTCTCTACCGCGATCTCTCCCGCGATTTCTCCCTCTCTCCCGCAATCTCTCCTTCTCTTTTCTCTCTTCCCTCTTCTCCTTCTCTTCTTCCTCTCTTTTCTTTCTTTTTCTTTCTTTCCTTTCTCTTCCTTTCTCTCTCTTTTTTTTTCTCTTCTTTTCTCTTCCCTCTCTCTTTTTTTCACGTTATCTTCCCCTCTCCCTTTTCTTTCCTTCTCCTTTCTTTATTCTCTTGTCTAGGTGGCATTAAGTGGTTTATTATGTTATTTGGTGATGACTTTGTCCTAATACTCATGGAGAGGATTAGTTGTCATTTTGCTCTCTCCTTTTCCTTTCCTTTCTTTTTTCTTTTCTCCCCTCCTCTCTCCCACACGTTATCTCCTCTCCATTTTCTTTAATTTGGTTGTTACTTTCGTTTCCATGCTCACATGGAGGTAGATGGAGGTGATGAGGTGGGGTGTTTTGGTTTTATTACCTCATTATGTAAAGATATTTATTTTATAGTTATTGTTTTATTTTATTGTACCAACATCACATGGAGGAACATATTTATTTATTTTTCTCTTAATTTATTGCAGCCATAATTAAATTATTATTATTATTATTACTATTATTATTTTTAAATTATTTATTTATTTGGGCTTTCACTTCTTGTTTACGGCCCAATTAAATTTTATTAAAGGACCCAACTCCCAACCTTTTATTTTGGGCCATTATTCTCTTCATTTGGTCCATACATAAATTTTGGTCCATTTAAATTTTTTTTTTCGGGCCCAATTGTAAATTTTTGGCCCGATTCGAAAAGAAATCTTTTCTTGTTCGAAACTTGATTTCGCCCATTTTGAATATATATTTTTTTTTTGAAGTAATCCCGTATAAATTTTGCGGGTATTACATGCATGTCCCGTCATCTTCGCGTGGTCGGACGCAGGACCCTGGCCCGTCGTCTTCACGTGGTCGTACGTCACAGTATGGTGATGGTAGTTATTTTACACCGCCGAGGTTTGATCTCGGCTACGGCGATGCTGATGATGATGATGACGACGAGGCCACACCTCCGTATCAGCCATTTGTGCAGGAGTCACCGCCGCGACCCCACCAGCGACGTCGTCGCCCTGATCAGCCCGAAGCTCCCGTTGACCGTGGCCATCTGCACAGGAATAGACGACCACGTAGATGTGACACAAGAGGGCATTATATACCTTAGTTTTTATTTTTTTTACTTTTTATCTAATTAGGACTGCTGTTGATTTTTATGAGTGTTTGTTGATGTTATGTTTGCCACATGTTTTTATATTCTAGCAACTTTATTAGTCGTAAATCGCCCGAAATTCGTACAACGACATTCTACATCAACCAACAGATACAACGACATATTACATCAACGCCCACGACCTCTCTGTCTCGATCTCCGACTTAAACTACCCTCATCCATTTCGTTTCGAATACGAGTTGTCTTTGGCCTACCCGGTCGTCTTCTTTCACATCGGTCTTCATTATGCACAAGGAAAAAATCAGCCGCATGCCAATATCGCTCGTCCTCGAGTGGATGGAACGTTCCCTGATATGACTGAAAATATGCTACTTTACTGTAGAAAGGAGCAATGAACTGTGTGCTAGAAACATTCCACTGGCGGCATGCTGCCTGCGCATGAGAACATGGAATGAAATGTTGGTCCCATTTTCCACAAGTGCATGTTCTTCTTTGAATGTTCACAACGTGTTTTCTTTGAGTCACCGATGAAGAAGTATACACCTCTGCTGTTTGCATTCGAGGGTCAAATGCAGTTACGAAATGCCCGAACGAGGGATTTGACCAGTCACTAAACATCCTTCATGCATAAGGAGTCCATTCGGTTTCAGAACTCTCCATTGCCGCAGCTGCTTGTTGATATCTATCACGAAAGTATGCGGAACATCGATGGAAGCTGAAGTCGACTATCGCTTTTGGAGGCAGTAAGCGAGCCCCTTTGAACACACCATTAAGCGCTTCTGAGATGTTCGTCGTCATTGAACCACACCTAAGCCCACCATCGTAAGCAAATGTCCACTTTTCTCGATCAATCTCGCACAACCAATCATATGCTTCTTTTCGCAGACCCTTAAGATGCTCCATGATCCGTTCGAATTTTTGCACCGTATGCGTCATCCCTGCTCTGTGGCACAATTTTTTTAGGTCACTATCTTTGAACTCCTTGTTAAAATTTGATACGACGTGACGTAAACAGTAACGATGCACTCCGTTTGGAGACCTGTAAGCGTCGAGCTGTTCTACTGCGGACACTAAACCTGCATTACAGTTTGTAGGTAACATGAAATAATTTTAGTAAAAGAAAAAAAATCAACAACAAGATTAATTTTTACCAACAAATACCTGGATGGCGATCTGAAAATTAGGCATACCGCTTGTCCCTCCAATACATGAACATTAAGCAAGGACAAGAACCAACTCCAAGAATGTAAGCTTTCGGTTGTAACGATGGCAAACGCAAGTGGAAAAATTTTCTGATTTGCATCGAGAGCACATGCAATCAACATTTTATGCTTGTACTTCGAATACAAGTGCGTACCGTCGACACAGACCACTCTACGACAATGCTTGAAGCCGTCAATGCAAGGTCTGAATGCCCAAAATACATACCCGAATTTTTTCACTCCAGACATGTCTTGAAGATGCCACCACTTCACCACCGTTCCGGGGTTGTATCGTTGCAACGCTTTCATGAATATAGGAAGCTGTTGGATTGACGTTTTCCAAGTACCATAAACAATCTCTTTTGCTCGCTTGAGTCCATGCCATGCTTGAATGTACGGAATATCGTACCCAAAGGTATCTTTTACGAGCTGTTGCACGTTTTTAGGTAAATATTGTGGGTCGTTCTTTACCGTTTGGATTAATATTCTCGCGATTTCAGTACGCGAAACATTACGATGGGTGCTGGCTAACTCGTGCGTGAAGCATGTGTGCGGTCCACCGTATCTCGTCACCTTCCAAAAAAAAAATTTCGGTTTGAAGACTGCTCGCAGTGTCCAGTTACAATCGTCGTTGTGGTTGCATCTCACGCTCCATGCAGTTCTGTTACTTTCGGTCACGTGGTACTCACGTCTAACAACCCTCAAATGATAATCGTTAACAGCACATTTTAATTGTTCTTTGCTATTAAACGTCATACCTACGTAAAATGCGGGATCGTCCGTGTCGTAAAAATCACCACCAGTTTCGCCCTCTTCTGTGGGAGCCATTTGATAAGAGGTATTAAACGGCACCGACTGGTATAATGCTCTATTCTCTTCTAGCTCACTTGGCATTGATTCATCGTCATTTTCATCATCGGCATTTGCGGGATCTGGCAAATCGTCTAGTGCCCCACCCTCGTCATCGGCTTCAGAGTCACTGACGTCATCTTGGACGGCGTCGTGATCGATCTCAGGCTGCGCCACCGTCGAACTAAGGAACGCAACGACTGCTCGAAGGTATATCTTCGTCAGGGGCAAACGAAATATTCGTCAATCCTTCAGTAACTGAAGCAATGTCACGAAACGAAAAGCTCGGCGCGGGATTCGTGTACTCGTCGGGAGGATATACGTTGCGCTCGGACTGAACGATATCGGTTGCCTCGACAAAGACCTCGATGTAATCGAGCTCGTTGTCGGGATCCAAGAAGTATGACAGGTCGGCATCACTAGACAATAGCAGGAGATTATGATACAGTTGTGAGTGTTGATAGTACTCGTTCTTCGCATGAACGATTAAAAAGAAAGCATTGCTGTCGACAGAAGTCATGTCGTACAGCATACTAAGAAATTGCTCGAAATTGGTATCGCGACGAATTCGTCGATAACCGATGGGTTGAAGACTATACTGTATGGTGTTTGACCCGTGTATGATTTCACCGCCATAATAAACAACTATTTGAATTTTTCTAGACACCATATTGGATATTTATGAAATTGTATGAATTGAATTTCGAAAATTGAGGGGGTTTAAATAGGGGAAAAAGCCGCATTTATTAAATGCGGCGTCGCGGGCAATAGCCGCGAGGACGCGTCCATTAAACGCGACGGTGACCCATTATCGTATGGGCCGTCGTTAGTGGGTCGTTAGGTCGTTAGTGGGTCGTTAGTGGGTTTAGCGGTGGGTGTTACTGTGTCTAGGTCAAACGTCGCCCCTATTAACCGCGACGACGCGTCCAATAACTGCGACGCGGGCCACATGCGGGCCCAGCCGGGCCCACCTGTATCTTCGCGATGGTTATTAATTTCCACGTCATCGTCGCGGGCAATGGTTGCGTCGTTGCTGTTAATAGCCGCGTTTCGCTCGATTTTATTAATTTCCACCAAATTAACCCTATTTTAGCTAATTTGGGTTCAAATACCCCTATTTTAATTAAAAAGCCCCCTAAGAAGCCCAATTAACTCACTGAGGCCGACCACTGTACGAGATTACAAAACGAAACTGACAATCAATGAACACATTTAGTACTATGTTAGAAAATTAAATGTGGCGTTGTACACAAACGCGTGGTGCTTCCCATCACTCTACATATATATACACTCTTGAATATAATTAAAAAATGCATTTAACAAAGGTTGGAACTACGAAATGTGGCAGTCCAGGGAACGTACGTACATATGAAAAAAGAACCCCATGTCACATCGTACATTATATCTAATAATATGATAAAGATAATATATTACTCAATTCATTGCAACGCAACGGCCTATTATAAATGTCATATGACATAACATCGGCACAGTTGATTCATCATCGTATACTTGCTGTTACTTTAATCACTAAATGGGCCTGGCCCATTAATACACTAGCAAAGCCCATTCGATTGTGGTTCTTCTTGTAAGATTTTAAGACCAATTAACAAGAAAAGGGAAAACAATAAATTAAAAAATGATCGTGCTTCACAGTTCATGTAGTAATAGTATATCTCATCAGCTTTTATCATCCCCGTACAAGTTGCCCGGACATGAAATGTACCTTTACACGTACTCTTCCCACTTCCCATACATATTGCATTTTAACTATAAATTCTTACCATGGCCTTAGTTAGATTCTTTGTCCATTGTTAATCTCCTCTTTTGCAAAGCCATTCCATTTATACTATATACCCATCTACCCATATTTATATACATACAAACATATTATATAATATTTTTAAAGATCATGGAGAGACCATCGATCGATCATCGCTACGCTTCCCCGGCCGTAATAATCTCACACGTCGGAGGAGGTGCGAGTTCTCGGCCATCGCTAGGGTTTCCTCTTGGAACTGCGCTTTTAATCGTCGTAATATTTAGCCTAAGCGGAATATTCTCGTGTTTGTACCATTGGGACAAATTGCGTAGAACTTTCAACCTCGACAGTCGTCCCCTCGACGAAGAAGATCCCGAGCAACCCTCCAAGCCAACTTCTAACATGGTACGTATTTTTTTTAAAAAAAAAAATAATGAATGACTAGTGAAACTATAATATCCTGGGAATAGGGTTTGTAATTTTTTATTTTTATATGTGTGTGAATATATTTCAGAAAAAGGAAAGTGGAGAGTTGTCGGTAATAATTATGCCGGGCGATGATGTTCCCAAGTTTATAGCTATGCCGTGTCCTCAGTGTGCGCCACCAACACACGGCGGAGTTTTAGTAGAGATGCAACGATCTCCGCCACTTAAGCCACCGAGGCTCGCCGCCCTTCCTTTATATATTTAGTTGATGATGATCATAATATATAGGTTGGTTTTATGTGTAGTTAAATTTCACTAATTTGTATATATTACATTTTTATAACTCTTCTCTAAGTTAATGCCCATTTCTTAAGTTTCAATTTTAAGAGTTTACTTTAACACTATATGTTAAATACTGTTTGTTCGAAAAAGCTTAATGAAGTAGTCATTCATATGATGCTAATGTTAGGATATTGTGGATACTAATTCCCGCGATCGTCCGTAAAAGAAAAGAGTTTATTGCTTTATAATTTTTCTAGCCTTGAGAAGTTGAGTATATTATTTTTCTCTTAAATCCATTAAATCTGATAATACGTTAGACGACCATATTATGGCCAGCTTTTGAAACTATTTCTTTCATTTACTTCATTGTTTGAGATAAAATATTTGAAAAATCCAAAAGGTGTAACATCAAATAATTTAAAAAAAAAACGTCCCACGTCTTATCATGAAACCTAAAGTTGCACTATCATATGATGACATTAATTTTATTTTATTTTCCCACTTTGTCGAGCCATGACCTAACCTAACTTCTTTACGTAATATACTTCATTTTCCCGCTTTTATTTGTACTGCGCCCGTAATCATAATCTCATATGTTAATTTATCCTCACAACAAATCACAACTAAGTTCATTATTACAGCTGATCGAACATGTCGGAATAATGCATCTCAACGTTCCTTTTATTTTTAAATCATACTTATCGTCTGCAATTTTATATTGAAAAGGGACATACGAGACCCCACTTTGTTTTTAATTTTTCATTGGTACCTAACTTTTAATATCGATTTCACTTTAAAAAACAATAAAATGGCCGTTGGTGCATCATCTCCGTTTTCTTGCCACTCATCATGTAAATTGCCACTCATCGTGCAAATTGCCACATATTACTCGTTAGCCTTTGTATTTAGGGGCAATTTCATTCATGCCCTGTCAGAATTTTTCATTTAGGATGCAGTCCCTGTCAGGAAAAAATTTAGTTTTAAGGACCCGATTTCTACAGTTGCACTTCACTGCTCTGAAATAACAATATATTGACATTTTGTAACACAAAACGATAATCTGTTACCAGTTAAGGATCATCAAATACCAGTTCATTTAGGCAGTACCACTTCATTTTTCTGAAATAATATGTTGAAAATTTGAAACACAAAATGATCATCCTATACCAGTTCGTATAACTTTTATACCACTTTTTAGTTAGGTCCTTATCTCTAAAATTTACAGAAATTGTGCCCTTTAAACTAACTTTTTATCTGACAAATGCTGAATCTTAAATTAAATTTATGACGGGGCCTAAATTGAAATTAACCCTTGTATTTAATTTGCTGATAATATTTCATTTACTGGGTGATTGATGCGTATATCTGTATCGGGAATATAACGTCGATAGCTACATAATGAAATTTCTTTGTTCTATTATTCCATCTAATTATTACATTAATGAAATAGTGGAGAAGATAATATTGGGGTTAGGTTACATCATAGGACTCGATGCTCACTATTTCTGAGTTGCCTAATTATTCTCTATGTGGACCATTTATATATTTAATATCTAATATTGGGATATGGATAATGAATAATTAAGGCAAGTTGCTTTAGTTAAGGTTAAGTTAACATTGTACTGCATTTGATTTTATATATATATAGAGAGAGAGAGGAATTTTATGGTGATCACCTTATGTGGCACCTGTTGATGTGGCACCGATTCGTGCCATTTCAACATCCCACATCGACATATAAGGTTATGTTGTCTTAATTAATACATTCGAGATGCACCATTAATCGACATTTCGGATGGTGAGTGACAAATTGGCGCGATATATTTCAATGACACGTAAAATATTATGTAAGGCGTCAATATGCCACATCAGCATCCGAAATGTCGATTAATATCACCTATAATGTGTTAATTAAGACGACATAACCTTAGATGTCGATTTGGGATGTTGAAATGGCACGAAACGGTGCCACATCAACAGGTGCCAACATAATGTGCTCATCCATAAAATTCCTATATATATATATATATATATCTTTGCACTCACATACAAAATGAGTGAGGTAAGTTTTGTGAGGCCCAAGTTATTGATTTATTGCATTTAAAGCCCAATTCGGTTTTAGCACTGATATTATATCTGCAAACAAGCAACATATGATGATATTCCAACACAACTTGGTTTCTTTGCTATTATTTTTTTCATCGTCCTTTTTGTCTTTGTTGAATAAAATGTTATTGTTAGCCAAGTTCATGAACGATATCTTCATAGATTCACAGGTCCTTATCAGTTAACGGTTCCCCATTGACAAGTCATAATCTTGTAATAAAAAAAAAAAACAAGAACAAAGGAAAGACAGCAAGGCTTGAGAGCTTGGGTTGGGACGCTTTGGACCAATTTCATTTAACACTCCTCATAAAGAAAAAGAAAAATACCCGCCCCGTAAAAGACGACCCGACCCATTGATAGAATAAGTTTTGAAGGCCACCACCGTTCCATTCCATCGTTGTCCTTTTGCTTTTTCTTTGCAAACTCTCTTACAACCTCTGCACCTCTGTTTGGTGATCGACACCTTTCATGGTTTATATTTGAATTCGTAAGTGACATTCATTCCTTTCGCATAATCTTTTTCGTAGTTTATAATTAATCATGATCTGGATCTAATATATGACCGCGAGATTCAATTCAGTGAACTAAAAAAATAAAGGAGGTGACGTTAAGAATGCTTATTTAATAAAGAAGTTACTAAAAAAACATTAATTTAAATATTCCCAAGACATTGTTGTCTTGTCTACAAGCATCTTCCTCCATAACCCGCATTTCTAAACAGAGCTTGCTTTACGTCTTCACAGCTTACCACCGATCGATGCTCGGCCACCTAATAATGACATGAAAAACAAGTTAATGGTAACTATAAAAGAAAAAAATTAGGACACGAGGAAGTTACGTTATTGACCTCGTAGCATGAAGCTTGGAGACAAAAATCGTTGAAGCAGCTGATGACACAGTGCTGAACGTCAAGTCCCACAGCATCGAGTGTGCTCAGCGTTGACAGTAACAGTCCAGGCTTTGCTGTACAGCACACTTCGATTCTCGTGATTTCTTCCTTTCTTCTCTCTACTTCGAACTAATAATCATCAAGAAAAATAAAGATCGAATCTTTTTCTTTCTTTCAGAGATGGATGTATGTATGGCTAGACAGAGCAGACGACCCAGTTGATTGTTTGAAAGGGAAACTGGGTTTACCTTTGGAGGGTTTCGCACTTGCATTTCGTTGGGCTTTGTTTGGTCCTTGAGCTTCAGATGCTTGTTTATAATCAGAGATGTTTCTTCTTCTTCTTCGTCGTCGTTTTCTTCAATGCCTTGTCCTCTGAGTTTGTGGATCTTGTCAAGAAGCTCCTTCATGTAATCTATGGTGTCTCCGAGTATAGATGTTCTGTCCATCTATGGTTATTATTTGTTTATTCAGTGTTTCTGTGGATTGAACAAACAGTATTAGGAGGAAAAAAAAAAGGAATATAATATTGTAATACCTTGCTAATTTTGGGAACAATAGATCGGAGCATTGAGAGGCGATCGTTCAATCGCTTCCTCCGCCTCCTCTCAGCCATGAGATTCTTCGACGGCTGGCCGTCCAACTTCTTCGCCTTACTCTTCCTCTCGACGTCGCCGCCTCCGCCGTACAGATTCGCTTCGCTAACATCCAAAACATTCCCCTGCCCATCGCTCCCAATCATGGATCCATAGCTGCTCATATCAGCACTCGCAGCACAGTCGAGGAACACAGAAGCGTCGTAGCAGTCTTGCTGAATAGCCGGCAGTATCGGGACGGGGAAATGATCTTCGTAGCAGAACTCCGGCGAGGTGAGGGCGTCAAGGAAAGGCTGAAATTCGCGGAATGGCCGGCGTGGGTCGTCGTTGTTCATCATGAATTCTGGGGATGGGGTGAGATCTGAGAACGGAGTGGGGTTGTTGTTGTTCGCCGTGCTCGGTGGTGCGCTGAGAGCGGTGTGCTGCTGCTGATGATGATGGTGGTGGTGGTCGAGGGGATTGAGTAGTGCAGACCAAGTGTTTGATAAAAAGCCAACATCATCGTCTTCGTCAGGAAAAGTGCTGCTGCTGTCCATTTTAGGAGCCATTATCAGTTCTTCTAAGAGACTTGTTGTATTATGATGATGAGTAAGCTTCCCCATGTTCATCTACTTCTCTTTCCTTTTCTCCTTTTTTACCCTTTCTTCTCTATTTCTTTTAAGATGTTATTATAATTACTTACAAAATCGAAGAAATATGAATATTTATAGACTGCTGGCTATTGTATTTGCATTGTACTCTACTTTTGCTATAACGTATACGTATGTAATAAGAAATAAATGAAACAAAAGGCTGGCTGTTAAAATATAGTCGGACATGTGATGACTGAATGTTGAAGTCCCAACCAAGCTTTTATAATATTCTTTCTTGTTTTTTTGCCTGGGCTTGATTCGTGTTTCGTTTCTAATTATATAGTATTTTTTATAGATAAATCTCACGAGCGATCTTTTTATTCCTTATATATTATAAATTATTGAAAAAACTCAAGTATCAAGTTCGAACTCAAAAAAAAAAGGAAAATGGAGTAAACGAGAGTTCGTGGCTAATTGTTTAGTTTTTTTTTTTTTTTTTATCAATTTTGGATTTAATTCATTTTAAAGTAAATGGGTTAACAAATGAGCGAAAAGTATAACATTTAGATTTTAGATACTTGATTGAGTATTATTCGGATTGAGAATCATAATTATAAAATAGCCATCGTATGCGGGGTTAGATTTGGCTCAATTGATAGGTCCAATGGTGGTTGATTGTAAAGCAATCAAAAAATATTCTGATTTTGACATTCATGGGAATATATATAATTTAATAATGACACTCACAATTGTCGCTTAGAAGATCGATCGATAAATTGAAAATTGTACCTAACAAATATAAGGGATGCATTTGATTGATTATGATTAGAAACTTAGATATATACATGCAAAGCATCCATCTAATCTAATGCACATCTTAATTTTAGGACGGCTGTTCGTTTACCAAGTCTGATCATTAAAAAAATAAAAGAATGTGCCGAAACGTAGTTAAGCACCTGTAATATCTCATCAAATACATAAATCGAATATTTTGTTTTTCGATATCTAAAAGCTATTACAACTCTTGAAACTACAAATAATTATTTCACCGAAATTGTTAATCAGGCATGGTTATATTTAAGTCTGAAAGGTTTGACCCACAAGACTGTCTTGAACGAAAAGGATGAATTCAAGCGTCATTCACATATGAATATGGCCTATTAATATAAGTTGGTTGATTAATCGATTAATTAATAATTTGTTTAATTACCAAGTTAGCTTAACAATTCCTGATATCGAGGCCATGACGACCGCTGGTTAATTCGACTTATGTATTCAATATTTTGTAAGAGTGACATCTTTTAAGGTTTTTGTTTTTTCTACTGTGACTATTAGCTGGTAATAAATCGAAATCTGTTCAAAGCTCTGCATCTATTGCTTATCGAAAAAAATTGTATTGTGTTTCCTTTTTATTGATTCAACGAACACACATATACTTGTATCATTGTATGATTATCTTATCCTCATACGCAACGAGTTGATAAGTTTTTTGCATTCGAAGTATAGAAAAATCATATTATTAATCAATCTTGATGGCCCCCAACAAGGTAACCTGTAACGACCCAGAAATAATTTTAATACTCAAAAACAACATTAAAGATTACAATAATAATAATGCCTGAAATAATTCATCCTTATCCTGTATCGATCATAAGCATCATCTCCTCTCATTTTTTTTGTAATAGTTACGAAGAATTTGTAGTCTATGCTATGGTCTAAGCGAGCTATGAAAAAGTTGTTTGTATTTTTGCAGAATTACTTAAAAAATAACATGTGGCACTTATTCATTGTGCGACAAATTCAATAGCTGTCATCTCTGCCTATATATATGTTGCTATAACATATATATATATATATATATATATATTATTAGATTAAATAGGCTGACAAGAAATTCCCAAGTGAATATATAAATAGTAAAAATATTCCTCATCGTCATCACCATTCCGTTCACGAGCAAGAGGGAAGGCTAAGCTGTCCCAAAAGATTATCAAATGTTTTAATTGTATGGTTTGGAATTGTTATGTATAATCCAAATATAACACTGTGCGTTATTACATCATTGGTTTGCTGTCCTAGTGTCATGCATGAATTTCGGCGAAGAACACCCTATCTAAAAGAACTAAATGTGAGGAGACGACGCAACGAATATGCTTTCTCAGCCAATAAATATCTCAGGAAAAGAAAAAAGAATATGTAAAGATATAGATCAATTGTCGAAATGTTAATATTTTAGTGCAATTAAATTCATTAATCGTTATTGCTAAAATAATGGCGGGTCGCTAGATTCCAGATGACAAGACTGAGACGTCCAAGCTATATATATATTATAAGTAAATTAATTGATTGTTATTATTCATAATTAATTAACGTAAATTCTGCAAATCCAGAAACCGCGGCGTTAATT
Organism: Craterostigma plantagineum; assembly: GCA_027422505.1. Classification (NCBI taxonomy): domain Eukaryota; kingdom Viridiplantae; phylum Streptophyta; class Magnoliopsida; order Lamiales; family Linderniaceae; genus Craterostigma; species Craterostigma plantagineum. The sequence continues at coordinate 938,240 of JAPQWV010000053.1, read as the reverse complement.
CACAATGGTTGGTTATTTGATTTGCGATCTGGGCCCTTCTAAGTTCTATTAAATACAAACAAACTATAAATTGAGATCATTATAAATAAATAGATAATAATGGACAATACCTAAAATCAATTGCATGCCTGTCATTCTCTTGTCGTTTGGTCTTGAGATTCATTCTAATTTAATCAAATCCAATTTGTGATGATCTAATTCTGAAATAGTCAAAGTTCAAACACCTAAACAATAACAATAATAATAACATATAGTCGCATAGTTTTCATCCAAAACTATTAAAAACACTGTTTTTATTTATCCGTACATAATAAAATAATTATAAAATGAATAATTCTTCTACAATAGCGCAACGTACTACAAGCAATAATGCATGTGGTTCGATAACAATTCACAACAAAGGGAGTACCTTACTACCTTAGTATATTCAGTTAAAAGACAAAATTGATTAAAAACGAAAACTAGGGAGCAGCCCACAATATTTGCACACGCAAACCGCTTAACCAGTGGCGTTTCGTGCAAATTTAAAATTATTGGAGGGCCCATTTGCAATAATACGTACGTGTACGTATTATCTGGCACACGTCTGCGGTCAGTGTTGTATCAACGAAAACTGCAAAGGGAAAACGACGTCGTCCTGTTCGCTTGTTACCGTATTTTTTTTCTTTTTTTTTTAAATATTAAATTTCATTTTGAGGTCCACCACATTCTGCATTTCTACTATTCACACCTGCCAGTCAAAATTCGTGTGGGCCTCTCACACTCGATAATTGGCCTCTCAACAACAACCATCACGCTAGCATTTGAATAATATATTCAACATAAGGACGTTATAGTACCAAATATTTGCATAAATTCCGTTCTTATCCCAAATTGGAAAACGGAATCAGCATAGCATCACTTTTTATATAACGTTTACTATTTAGAAAGTGCTTCATTCAGAAGATCGATTTATTGAATTGCAGGAATAAAGGCGGACCGAAGTGTAAAAGACAAATAAATAAATCTTCTTGCTTTGATTTTGAGTCGACACTTTTCCAACCTTTGGAAAGAAAGGCATGTCTTGGGTAAGCAAGTAATTAAAAGGCCAGAACTGGAATTGAAGTTACAAATAAGACTTGGGCCATTTAAAAGCCCATTTATATTTGAAGTCAAAAGACCCCTTTAGGCTAAAGACGAACGGTAAGGCCTCCTTTGATATCCATGTTTATGAATTACATGTGTATAAGTTATTTATGTATGGTTATAAAGAATTTTGTAGATATTGTATTTTAACATGTTTGATATGTGTATTAATTTTGTGTGTAATGATATAAATTGTGTCAAGTATGGATTAGTGATACACAAGTGAGCTCGTTTGATATGTGTGTATAGGTGTGTGTATAGGTGGTTATGAGATGTTTTTGAAGTGTGTATAAAGTATGGATTAGTGATACACAAGTGGGCTCGTTTGATATGTGTGTATAGGTGTGTATAGGTGGTTATGAGATGTATATGAATAAGTTATCTCGTATTTGTTATCTGTGTATATCCATGCATACCTTGTATGACTATACACACACCTATTACAAGGATATTGGTTATATGGCTTGTATATGTATACTCACATCTAAGTTGGTTATGACGTGTGTATCACACCTATACACATCTTAAACACATATTTCAAACACAATTTATATCATTACACAAATAATTAATACACACATACCAAACATGATATCAACAATCCTTGTATAGCTATACACAAATAACTTATACACATGTAATCCACTAACATGGATATCAAACGACCCCCCACATACAAACCCCTAAGCAAAATCCTCGTAATAGATGTGTACAGCCATACAAGGCATGTATGAGACTATACACAGATAACAAACGCGAGGTAACTTATGGAGACACACCCCGTAACTATCTATACACACCATGCCCACGTATCAGCGACCCATAAGAGAACGAATATTAGGTCATAACTCCGTGATAGAATATATAGTTTTACAAGTTTCCTACATATTTTTCTAAGGATAAGGTGCTATTATTTAAATGTTTAATCAATACTAATACGATTGCTATTCCGTCCCTTTACTATAAAGCCGGAGGCAACAGAAGGAAAGCAACCGTAAGTTACATACAATTCTCCATTATCATGCAAAGAATATAATTCTTCATTATTTAAATTACATACATATATTCAAACTATAATCAACTTACAGAAGAGCTAAGACGATGTTGTGGTCAGCGGCTTACCGATCATCACTTCCAAGAATATCCAACCACTACCACATCGTCTTCCTCTGCTTTACCCTTTTAGCATTGCTCCATTTCACGTTCGCCCACGCGCGTTCAACAATCAACAACAGCGCGTGCATCCCACCTCACGATTCATACCCATTCTGCAATTCTTCCCTCTCCATCGCAGCTCGCGCCCAATCCCTCGTCTCTCTCCTCACATTGCGCGAGAAAGTCCACCTCCTATCCAACAATGCCTCCGCCGTGCCCAGGCTCGGCGTTCCGCCGTACGAGTGGTGGTCGGAGTCTCTCCACGGCATCGCCTCCAATGGACCCGGCGTCTCCTTCGACGGCGAGGTCAAATCCGCCACTTTATTCCCTCAGGTGAGTGAGTTGACCAGTCTCAATAATTGGGGGAGTTTTCAAACTTCAAGTAGCTCTATTTTAATCGAATCAATCAGCGGTGAAGTTGGATTTTAACCTAGCGATTCAGCTAATGAATGAACACAGTGCCTTAATTTGATTCTTTTTCAATTCCGCTCTTAAACTACGCAGGTGATAGTCAGCGCTGCAGCGTTCAATAGAACTCTGTGGCGTGAGATTGCATCAGCCATAGCAGAAGAGGCCATGGCTATGAACAACTTGGGTCAAGCTGGTCTGACCTTTTGGGCTCCAAACATAAACGTGTTTAGGGACCCGAGGTGGGGCCGGGGTCAGGAGACACCTGGCGAGGATCCAATGGTGGTCTCGGCCTACGCATTAGAATACGTCAAGGCTTTTCAGGGCGACGAAGATGATGGTGGGGCGGGGAGTTTAAGGCTGTCCGCTTGCTGCAAGCATTTCGCTGCTTACGATTTGGAGAAGTGGGGTGGATTTAGTAGATACAATTTCAATGCCGTGGTAAGAATATGTGTTGCGTTTAATGTTTATAGACTTAATCGGACATTTTTTAAGCAAGATAATCGATCGATCGTTTTTTCGTGTTAGGTCACTGCCCAGGACATGCTCGACACTTACGAAGCGCCGTTTAGGAGCTGCGTCTTGCAAGGAAATGCCAGCTGCTTGATGTGTTCTTACAATGCAGTTAACGGTGTGCCATCGTGCGCAGATCGTGACCTCTTACAGAAAGTTCGGACCCAATGGAATTTTAGAGGGTGAGATTAAATTGTTTCCCAGAGCGCTCTGAAATCGAATCCTTGAAGTATATTTTCATAATGCCTCGAACGAAATAGGTACATCACTTCAGATTGCGACGCCGTGGCTACCATTTACGAGGACCAGAAATTTACGAAAACTAAAGAAGGTGCTGTAGCAGATGCCATAAAAGCAGGTATTTTATTTCACTAACGTTTGCTGGTTTGTCTGCATTGTCGATCTTTTGCTAATGTATTATACTATTTATTACAGGAACGGACATAAACTGTGGGACGTATATGATAAGACACATGAAGTCTGCGGTGAAGCAGAGAAAAGTGTCCGAAGACGACATAGACGGAGCGTTGCTTAACCTTTTCACCATTCAGCTCCGACTCGGATTGTTCGACGGAAAACATGCGAGGAATCGATTTCGAAAATTCGGGCCGAAGGACGTGTGCTCTTCGGATCACTTAAAACTCGCTCTGGAAGCTTCGAGGCAGGGCATCGTTCTTCTTAAAAACGATGAAAAACTCCTTCCTCTTAACAAACGTGGCCTCTCTTCAATAGCTTTGATCGGTCCGTTGGCCAATTCAACCGATCTCGGTGGTACCTATACAGGTTCGATCCTTTTCTTTTTATTCGGGCTCGTATTCATTAAATATATTTCAAAGTTGGGAAAGTGGCATTTTAAGGACACTTAAATTATCGGCGACGATTTTAGGGCAAAAAGTTTCAAAATTGAAGCAATTTGAGGGGCAGTAAGTTTCAAGCCTTTTGAGTTAATTTTCCTCGAATTGCTTCAATTTTGAAACTTACTGTCCTAAAATTGCAACCCTTTAATTTAAGTGGCACTCAATTGCTTCGTTTTGTAAGTTATTGTCCTAATACTTTAATCAGCACTTAAGTTGGGTGTCCATCCTTATAACGCCACCTTCCTAATATACATGACCGAAAAAATAATTAACAGTATCAAATACCCGAGTTATCTTTCTCAATATAGGGATTCCGTGTAAGCCAACGAGCATCCTCGATGGACTTAACGAGCACGTAGACGTAGTCTATCACGCGAGCGGATGTGCAGACGTTGCCTGCAACTCGACCTTGGGTTTCTCCGAAGCTATTTCGGTAGCCAAAGAGGCCGATTACGTAGTTATCGTCGCGGGGTTGGATTTAACACAAGAGACGGAGGATCTCGACAGGTATAGCCTTCTCTTGCCGGGCTATCAGACGTCGCTCGTTAATACAATCGCCGATGCCAGTAAGAATCCCATCGTATTGGTTCTTACTGGTGGTGGGCCCATCGACGTGTCGTTCGCCGTGGGTAAAGACAAAATCGGTGGAATCCTTTGGATTGGGTATCCCGGGGAGACGGGCGGTCGAGCCCTCGCTTATGTCATCTTCGGACATCATAACCCAGGTCGGTAAAAATATATAAAAATCGATTCTTGGAATGATGGTAATATTATTGTTGTTGGGTGTCAAACCCAAGTCCCACGTCGAATAAATCGAAGAAGTTGGTCAAATATATAAGCTTGTGGGCTATTCTCCTCTAGTCAATTGGTTTTAGAGAGGAACCCCATGAGCTTATATGGGCTTGGGCAAGAATTGGACGCGGCGCCGCCCCTAATGGGTGCGACGTCGCCTTCTGGGGAGGTCCGTTTGATATTTACATGCGTCGCCGCGTCCAATGGACGCGACGTCGCATTCATTTTCTGAAAAAGCATATAACGTTTTAGGAACAAATCTAGTTCTGCTGGTAAAGCCCGCGACGACTCTGCTAATGGCAGCGATTGAGCCTGAAAAAATCCCTACAATTGCATGATTGAAATGATCTTTTAATTTTTTATTTTGCGGAAATTTAAACAGGCGGAAGGCTGCCGATGACTTGGTATCCCGAGTCGTTCACTAGAGTCCCGATGAGCGACATGAACATGAGGCCCGACCCGGCCCGTAACTACCCGGGAAGGACGTACAGGTTCTACACGGGCGAAGTAGTGTATGGGTTCGGCCATGGGCTGAGCTATACGAAATTCAGCTACGAAATCTTATCCGCCCCGCGAAAATTGAACTTGCCGAATTCGATTTTTTTGTCCGAACGAAGAAGGAAGAACAACGTGCTCGGCGATTATTTGGGCTATGTTAACGTCGACGAGGCGTCGTACTGCGGCTCGTTGAAGTTTAGGGTGGAATTTTCGGTGACGAACGTTGGTGGGACCGACGGCGGGGAAGTCGTGTTGTTGTTCTCGAGACCTTCGAAGAGGAACGTCGACGGCGGGTCCCACGAGAAGCAGCTGATTGGGTTCGAAAGGTTGGATCTTTTGGCGTACGAAACGGTAGAAATGGGCATATGGGTCGACCCGTGCGAATGCCTCAGCACGGTGGATCGGCTGGGCAATCGGATCTTGGAGACGGGCGACCACGTCATCATGCTTGGAGATGTTGAGCATGTTGTTTCTATCGAATTATCTAACAGATCTTTGTGATGATAAAAATTCGATTTTTTTGAGCTATTGAAATCTGATCATGATGTGTAATAATAAATTGATTTCCAGCCTCGTACAGCTCTGTTTAAGATCAACATGGGTGTCACTATTGAGATTATTAAAATTGCCAGTTTGTCTCTAAGAACATGTATCGACGATTAAGATTTTAGTTGGATCTACGAAGGGTATATATGACTAATTACTTGGGTGTGATTACATGATCATCAACAGTGCACTATATGTCGACATATGGATAAAAATATTGTACGATTACAATGACCTGAAGAAGACAAGCGTAGGGACGGAGGCAAGACAACTTTCAATCGTCATGCATTTTAGTGGATGGTTTGGTCCGCCCACTCCACTATATTTTAAATGTTACAGCAAACAAAGGTAATAATCATACAATTAATTATTGTTTCGACATGTGAAGGAACTAGGGTTGGCATGAATCCATTCTCATCACACACAATTATTGTCTCAATATGTATATATATGTGTGTGTATGTGTGTGTAGTTTTATTGATCACTTACTTCAACATAGTTGTACTGAAATTGTAATCCAAATTTCACATTCGTTGCCCGAAAACTCTACTGTCATCGTATTACGAATAAAGTCATGTAATTATTCAATGGTAGGTAAGGTAATAGTAAACGGTAAGTGTTTCGGCTGGCTAAAAGGGTGGCCCTTCAAAAAACTATTGTGGTTTATTAGAGTAAGTACACTTTCATGATTACAACTTGGTCAAGAAAATTTATAAAACTGCCACCAGCAAGAAATATTATGTTAATAATAAACCTGCCTTAGATAGATGCTTATTCAGTAGCAACATACCAACCACAGAAGTCAAACCTGGGAAATCAATCAGCATTTTCCTTAATCGAACTCTCTTCTGATGCCATTTTGTCTGCAGGCTAAACAAAGGTCTCCCCCCTGCAAGAACGTTGAGACGCTGTTCTTTTATTTGCTTTTTTGAAAAGTAGAATAAGATATATCGTATCATGTATTGTTTTGTGTGATGGGGTTAGTAGCTGCTATAATCGAAGGATGATGGAAGAACTAGAAAGTAGTAGTTGTAGAAGTACAGCACCAAAGTCTACGGCTATCTGTACTTTTATCATCATCATCGTAATCTTCTTCTTCAACCAAGCCACTACTTCTGCACAAGAAGGTATGTATGCCTTAACTTTATTCTTTCTTCGATAGGCTTTATGTAAGAGAATGCTTCGATCGAATCCATCGGTTTGTCGAGGATTCAACCCCGATATATTGAATCTGTTTCCTTTAAACTAAATAAATAATGAATGCCCACCAAAAAAAAAAAAAAAGCAGACGATGCCATCGTTGGAGTGAAGAATGAGCTACAAGCATATAATCAAGACAGCGATCTGCTGAGAAACTGGTCGGGATCAGATCCATGTCTCCCTCTTCCATGGCATGGCTTGTCTTGCGATTCCGTAAATGGGAAATCGGTGATCACAAAGATGTGAGTTCCTTTAGCTACCAACTATATATATAAAGATATATAAAATAACTTACTGGTTTATTATGTCGAATGGGCTATTATGGCAGGAATCTAGCTCGCAATGGACTCAACGGACCAATTCCGCCGAGCATTGCTCAGCTTATTCATCTCAAGGAGCTGTAAGAACCCATTTATTGCTGCAATTTTTTTTCTTTTTATGGAGTCTTCTTACGAGGGATTGGGTCTTAATTAACTGCAGGAATTTGAGCAACAATCACTTCACTGGAACGATCCCACAGTTTCCAGCTTCTTCTTTGCTGACTTTGCTGTAAGATTCAGACATTATATGAAGCCTCCAAAAGTCCATCAATTAATATTTAATTTTCTGTTCATTTATTTTCGATCGAATTGTCAGGGATGTGAGCGGCAATGATCTCATGGGAGAACTGCCCCAATCTGTTACTTCCCTCGGGCATTTGGCTACGCTGTAAGTTCGTTGTATACACGACGAATTAGTATTATTAGTATTCGAGATGGACAATATTTCCTTTAATGCCTTCTAACATGCGTCTGTTTTTGGTGACAACCTACAGAAACTACGGTTGCAATCCTCGACTTGAAAGAAGCCTTCCTCCTACCTTAAACACAACGAATCTCAAAACTGAGTATAAGCTTATAACTCAGTCTTCCATGTCAGTTGATCAGTTCTCGTAAGAGCTTCTAACCCAATTTTTCGTATTTGTGTTCAGCGAAGGGAAGTGCAATAGTGAAGGAACTTCGAACCGATCCCATGGGGCAATGATAGGCACAGTTGTCGGCGCATCCCTTCTTATTACAGTAATCGTAGGAGTGTCTTTGGTCCTCTTCTTCAGAAGAAAGGCGAGGGCTTTAAGCAAATTCGATGCCAAGGGGCCAATGATGTCGAAAAGTATGTATATATATGTATGTCTTTAATCAGCACAGACATTGCCTGGTAATTAAACATGATGGCATCTAAATAAATACAATCTTTTCTTTTTTTCCTTTTCGCATCGCAGATGCCATTTATGCAGTGGCAAGTGGGGAGAGCATCGTCGCAAAGTCGATATCCATTCAGAACTTTTCGTTGGAAGACGTAGAAAGAGCGACTGAGAACTACAAAACGCTGATAGGCGAAGGCGGTTTTGGGACGGTTTACCGAGGAATGCTTCGAGACGGCGAAGAGGTGGCGGTTAAGGTGAGATCGGCCACTTCAACGCAAGGCTCCCGAGAATTCGACAATGAGGTCAATGCTTAACAGAAAAAAAAAATATTAACTTCAAGAAATAATAGAAACCCTAGCAAAGAACAATTACATTGCTAACTACTACTATCAAGTACTGATGCTGTACTGTTTAATACATATATACAGTTGAACTTGCTGTCGGCGATTCGGCATGAAAACCTGGTACCACTTATAGGCTACTGCTGCGAGAAGGAACAGCAGATTCTTGTCTATCCTTTCATGTCTAATGGCTCTCTGCAAGATCGTCTATACGGTGAAGAGATTTTTTGTATTTTTCACCATTTTACAAAACGTTTCGATTTATTTTCATCCCTTAAATAAGTTTTGAAGTCCCATTTTCATATATTCTGATCCGACCATCATCATCAATCAGGCGCAGCAGCAAAGCGAAAAATTCTTGATTGGCCGACTAGACTGACCATTGCCTTAGGAGCTGCAAGAGGCAAGTATGATTATGATCGGTTTCATGATGATGAGATAGCAGCAGCTATAGATTTTCTCCATAGATATAGAACAAGACTTCATTTCCCATGACAAGCTTGAAGAATTAATATGTGTAACATTTCAGGTCTAACATACCTCCACACGTTCTCCGAGCGTTCGGTTATCCATAGAGATGTGAAGTCGAGCAACATACTTTTGGATCATAGCATGTGCGCAAAGGTAGCAGATTTCGGGTTTTCGAAATATGCTCCACAAGAAGGAGATAGCGCTACTTCCCTAGAAGTGAGGGGCACTGCTGGTTACTTGGACCCCGAGTAAGTCCAATACATACATCCAATGTAATAACAAACAATATATATCACATTTCATGCTCAACGCTCGACGTATTACTGTACTTTTTTTGCAGGTATTATTCGACGCAGCATCTATCAGCAAAGAGCGACGTATTCAGCTTCGGGGTCGTTTTATTAGAAATAGTAAGCGGGCGAGAGCCTCTCAACATAAACAGGCCAAGAAACGAATGGAGCTTGGTCGAATGGGTATCAGCAATCACCTTATTCCTTTTTTTTTTCTTGCTTGTTGATTCGAATCATTATCCGAAAAACTTGTATAAAATTGTGGCAGGCAAAACCCCACATAAGGAACTCGAAAGTGGAAGATATCGTTGACCCGGGAATCAAAGGAGGGTACCACGTGGAAGCAATGTGGAGGGTCTTAGAGGTGGCTTTGGCCTGCGTCGAGCCATACTCTGTGTACCGCCCATGCATGTCGGACATTGTAAGAGAGCTCGAGGACGCATTCATCATAGAGAACAATGCGTCTGAGTACATGAAATCGATAGAAAGCTTCGGTGGTTCCAACCGCTTCTCAATAGATCAGAGGACCTTCGTAATACCTCCAACTCCTATAGTTGAAGAGCCATCTCCCATTGGTAATTTGCAGCAGCCACCTCCACCGCAGCCCAGGTAATTATTAAGTGCTGCCATTGATTGGGATTAGATCATATACTGATGATGATGTTCTTAGAGCAGAAGGTTATATATATATATGAATTAGACTACTGCGTTGGTGACAAGTTGTTATATAGCTCTTGTACTTGTGAAATTGTAAATACAAGACATTTTTCAACCATTAAATGTCAGTCGAAAACAGAGCGAAGCAGAGGAAAAACTTAGTAAGCACAAGTTACTTAAGGGTCACATTACGGAGGAAAGGAAGCAAATATATATTAGTATTCTTGAGATTGATAATCTACTATGGTGAAATGGAAAAGCTTAGAACATCACGCAACTTGCAACAGCCCATTGTGTCTTAGCAGTGGCTCAGGTGAGGGCTCACGTCCCCGAAATTCCACAAATACCTGTTGGAATTGGTAGAATAGTAACGTTTAATTTTCGATTAAAAAAATCAATCAATGATTTCATTATTATTATGATTATTGAATGGTTGTACTGCAATCTACCTCAAGGGGTGGTTTTCCACCTCCAAGGGCAAGAATGGTTTCCCTGAACCTACGCCCTGTTTCTTTAACAGCCTGTTTGTTCGTTTACCAACACAAAAAGGGTCAATAGATCAGAGTCATCAGATTATAAACGAGTCAAGAATAATAGTTTGACAAAACAAATAAATAAATACCTGCTCATCATTCAGTCCCGCATCTTCGAAGGCCGAAAATGCATCAGCTGAAAGGACTTCAGCCCACTGCACATATAGTTTTACTTTTCCTTTAAGACCAACCAAGGACGTGAGACTTGGGAGATGGATAAGAAGAGAGTTCATGTTCTAATAATACCTTATAACTGTAGTAACCAGCAGCATATCCACCACCAAATATATGGCTGAAACTGCATAGAAATTTATCTTCGGCGAGCGGAGGGAGCACTTGAGTTTTCTCAGCGACCCTTCGGTCCACGTCGAACACCGACTCAGGACCACCAGGGCTGTACTTAGTGTGGAGCTCAAGATCGACGCATGCGAATCGAAGCTGCATATTTTCAGTTAAATTACTCACAGTCAGCATTTGATGATATTTACTATTCGTTGGCTTACAGCCTAAGACGGGTGGACTGGGTAAGTCATCAACTTAGAAAGGGAAAGAAACTGTTAGATGGGGATTCTATACTACCTGTCGAAGGCTTAAAGAGCCAGCACGGAAAGTCCTAGCGGCAAGAAGCTTTTTATATATCTCATCGGGAATGTTTTCTCCAGTTTCATAATGCTTACCAATACTCATCAACGTGTCCCTATTGATCGACACAAGCAAAGCCGGTCAACACACTAGCTCACAGGTTTTAAGTAAATGTGTTAAAGTAGCATCCATAATTGGCGTGAGAAAGATGACCAAAACGTATACCTGTGATAGCACCAGTTCTCCATGAACTGGGAAGGTAATTCAACAGCATCCCATTCTATATTCCTAATACCCGCAACCAAACCTTCATCTTGCTTTGTTAACATATGCTGAAGAGCATGACCAAATTCATGAAAGACAGTCTCGACCTGCAAACAGCACAGTACTAGACATCAATAATGGATACCACATGTTAAACGATTATTACTTAACTCTCTCCTTTTTACGATAGAAATGTGAGTAAACGAGCTTGATTACCTCGCGGAATGTCATCAAGCTGGGTTTATCTCCAACAGGTGGCATTTGGTTGCACACCATATGGGCAATGGGTAACCTAGGAGATGACCCATCTTGAGACAAGACACGACTTCGACCCGCCACCTCATCCATCCATGCTCCATCTCTTTTCTCAGATGGACGAGAATATGGATCAAAGTAGAAATATGCAATTGGGCTCCCTGAAGAGTCGTTTACCCGGTAAAACCGAACATCACTGTTCCAAACCTGAGAACACAGTTAACCAGAGCCAATGACAACCCTGGTCCATATATAAATTTTAAACATATTTATTTAGTAATAACGAAAACATCAACCAGCAAAGAAAAGAACAGTTATTTATTACAGGAGCTAAACCATCAGCTGAACTGATAGTGATCCCGAACAAGTTATTTGCAAGACTAAATAGGCCATCCATAACCTTTGGCAGTGAAAAGTAAGGTCGCAATTCTTCCTGTTGAAATTAAAGAAAACAACGTCAGGACTTTCATTCAAAGGGAAGGATTCTGAATAGAACAACAAAAAAGTCGACAATGGAAATACATCAAACAAATCAAGCAAATAATGTTTTAATATTCAAATAGAAGTCATTAAAGTCAATAGAATCAAGTAAAATGTTCAGACATTACTAAGTTTCAAGTTATTAAAATGAAGCACAAGTGCCAAGAGTGACAGAGAGAGCTTACCTCATTTATTTCGTATTTTGTTTCACGCAGTCTTTCACTCCAGAAGTTGATATCCCAATGGTTCAAATCAGCAGCTTCTGGTGCACCTTGATTCTTACAGAAAAGCTTGAGGTCTTCCATATCTTCATATATTGAAAGAAAACATAGTTAATTGATGTCACACTCAGATTGTACAAAGGAAAATAGAAATGGACAAACTACGCATATTGCAGCAAAAAAAATTCTGTAGAACAGGAAATAATCACTTGATTAAACATTGCTCCAGTCAGATGCATTCTACACTAGACAATCGCATGCTCTAATTTTCTTAATTCTATCGAGAAACTACATTGAGATCAATTTCGAGCTGACCTCAGAATTTAACCAAACGTAGAAATTTTATAACATTAATCAAGTTTCAAAAAAAAGCAACTGGAGATTTTGATTCGGTAAATAAGTCGATATAAATTTTGCAAGACCGTGAACTGCAGGGTTCCAGGATGCAATCCGAAGTTTCTCAAGAAGCTCCTCTGCCTTCTCAACAGTTGCCATTTTAGTTGCCATACTAACCTACAGCAGCAACTTCGTTAGCACATAGTTAATGCAGAAAACTTTAAATGAAACTCAGCTAGACAGAATCGAATCTTCAGTCATACCTCTGCATAGTTATTATACCCAAGAAGCTTGGCTTTTTCCAACCTAAGCTTCAAAATCTGGTCAATAATAGGTGTATTATCGAGGTCTCCATTAGAAGCGCGGGTTAAGAAGGCACGGTAGACTTCCTCGCGTAAGCCTCTATCTTTTGCGTGCTGCATCACAGCCATATAACTTGGGGCATCCAGCGTAATTATCCAAGGCCCATTTTCAGCAGTAGCATTCTCATGTCCCTACACATAGTGGAAAAGCAGAATTAAAACAGCATTACAATTTACATGATAAGAATACCACAAAATATCCCACAAGATAAATGATCAGGAGAGTAAATGATCTACCTTAGACACAGCTGTTTGTGCAGCCAACCCGAGAGCTGTAGCTGGTAAACCTTCAATTTCTTTCTTGTCTGTAATTAACTTCTCGAACTTCTTAGTTGAATCCAAAACATTTTCACCGAATTTTTGAGAGAGTTTCGCCAATTCCTGGGTATAAATACCAGCGTAGAATGAGAAAAAGGACTTGGATGATTGAATGTCACAGGGAGATAACTACACGACTGACAACAAACCTGTTCAATCTTGTTGAATTCCTCTCTTTCGTCATCTTCAAGAGCAATACCATTCAACACAGCATCCTTTATCTGGGCTGCAAAAGTTGACCAGACTTAGTGAGTAACTCCACACGAGCAAAGACATTAATTACACCAAAAATCCAGCAATTCGCATTACAGGGAAGACATACCTTCAACTATGCGTTTACGTGCATCACTTAATGACTCCCAATCAGGTGATTCCCTGATAGCCCGAAAAGCATTGTAGACTGGCTTACTCTGACCTAATTTAAGCTCAAAAGCCACTTTCTCAGGCTACAATTCCCAAACAAAAATAATTTAATCAGCACAAACGTCCTCAATTATTGGTATGATGAAGTAGCCCACTTGCAAGGAATTCATAAATTACAATAGCACCTCAACGTTTTAATCTTACCTGGACTTCTTCAATAGCTGCGCGAAGATCAGCATTGTCTTTGACGGCCTTGAGATGTGAAACTGCACCCCAGACCACTGTAAGCCTGTCAACTATCTTCTCCAACGGCTCTACCAGCTTTGGCCAAGTCGGCTCTACCGTCTTTTCCAGCTCCCCAAGCTCAGTTTCCTACACTCCACCAAACAGACATCAAATTATCCAAAATTATCCTCATCAAGTCAGATCAGTGTTACAGCCAGAAAGCATGAATATATTATTTCCGCACTTGGAAAAAAAATAAGAAAAAAATAAACAGCTCAAGAGAAGCAGCGAATACCAATCGCTTGAGCAGCGAGCGTATGCCCGGTCTAACGTGTGTCGCATCGATCGAATCAAAAGGAGGGAAATAAAATTCCTTCAGCAGAGGATTGCTTCCAACATCGCCGGTCTCTGCCATCTTTACGGGATCGGAAATCGATCGGACGGCGTAGATTGCAAGTCGAGAAGGAGGACTTAGGGTGCTTTGCTGGACTAGCTAGACGATCGGATACTGATAAGCGAGACAAAGGATGAGTTCTGAGGGCAAAATGGGAATTACATCTCCGTTCTTCTTTCTAAGAGGCCCAATTATGATATAATGCGAAGGCCCAAACGGCCCATTCCATTTTCTTTTTTTTGGGGGGAAATTTCATTAACATAAAAAAGAGTAGAAACGTCTTGGTTCAGCATACATAGTGATGCACCACAACAAACAGTCAACATAGCATACAATAACAAGTAATATTAAACGAGTCTGAGTACTCAAAGTGGCCAAGCTATATGCCACGTTCGACGAAGGGCCTGCAGCTGAAGTGCATAGCGAGCTGGAGTAGTACATAGGCGCATGCTCAGGATCGAGATCACATCAGCCGTGATTTGCGTCGGTGTCCGCTGCTTGTTCTCCCACCAGCGTCTGTTCCGTTCCTGCCAAATGTGGTATATCAATGATGCCAAGATGTGCCTGTTGACAAGGTTGTGGAGATGTCGACCCCGCCAAGCTGTGGCAGCCCATCGAATGCCCCTACTCCATGTCCTATTTGGCCATTTCCATCTAAGCTTGCTCCGCAGCTGACCTGTACAAGCAACAGTAAATGGACAATTAAGAAACAGATGTGCGGCAGTTTCCTTCTCCCCGGTGTTGCAGAGCAAACAAGAGTCGGATGCAGCGCGCTGTGCGATCCAGAACTTGTCTCTGGTAGCCAGGCGCTCCCTAATGGCAAGCCACATAATGAAGTCGTGTTTGGGAATTTTCATGCAGCCCCCAAACAGAGACGCCCAGTAGATTGGATCGCGACGAGGACGTAGACCCTCTCGAGCAGCCTTAGTCGAAAATCTCCCATCAGATGAGCCTTTCCATTCAATGGCATCCCTTTCGTTAGGTTGAATCATAGGAAGCGTTCTGCCGAATTCCATGTATTCGGTTGTAAGTTGCCCTGGCCACGCCCAGCCCCGTTCAGTGATGACTTGGCTGAGCTTCGAGTCGAGTGGTATGCCCATAGATATTGGCGCACTAGGGAATCGATCGATGAGCGCTTTACCCTCGAGCCATGGGTCGTGCCAAAGCCATATGGTATCCCCGTTACCCACCCTGAACTGGATGAATGGCAGAATTCCAGGTCTGAGTTGCAGTAGTTTACGCCAATACCACGCTGTCGAAGATGATGGCTGTATCGCCCATAGTGATTTGCTTCTTAGCCTCGTGTCGTGCACCCATTTGACCCATACGAGGACATGTCACGGGTCGCTAAGGTCCACAGCTGGCGCATTAGCATGGCGCGATTATCCGTTAGCAGAGCTCTGATACCTAAGCCGCCTTCAGAAGTCGGAAGGCAAACGTCAGCCCACGCGACTTTGGCAGTAGAACCCGACCACAAGAATTTCCTACAGCGCGCCTCAATTTCGCGGATGAAGCTCTTAGGCAGTAGCATCACTGAAGCCCAGTAAACATGTAAGGATGAAAGAACTGATTTGATAAGTTGTACTCGACCGGCATACGATAGAGATTTATGGAGCCATGACCCTAATCTTTGGTCGATCTTCCGCAGCAGTGGTGTGCAATTGTTGATGGTTAAGCGCGAGGTGATGAGTGGAACTCCTAAGTACCTCACCGGCAGATTAGTGGCTGGGAATTCCATGATTGTCGACAGCTGCGTTTGAAGCCGTTCAGCCTTTTTGGAGAGGAACATTGCGCTCTTGTCTCGATTAGCCTGTAATCCAGATAGTTCGGCGAAGGTGTCCAGTCCCATTCCATTTTCATGAATACGTTTCATTGATGGCGCTAGAGGAGAGCAAACAAGCCGAGTCGAGCCCGAACATGGTCCGCTCGGCTCGATTAAGGCTTATTGGGTCGAGCTCGGTTCGGTTAAAAACGTTAAAGCTCGGCTCGGTTAAAAACGTTAAAGCTCGGATCGACTCGATAAGCTCGATAAACTTAGTGTCATGCGAGGTGTTTGAGCTCAAAGTCGGGCTCGAACTCCAGTTCGGCATATATAATTAAATAAAATAATTATTGTTAATATAAAATATTTAATATACTAAAAAGTAAAATTGCCAGTTCGATAAGGCTCGACGAGCTACGAGCCCAGATATGATCGGCTCAAAGCTCGGCTCGATTGCCAACAAGCCAGCTCGAGCTCGATTTTGAGCGAGCTCGAATCGAGGTTTGACTGAGCCGCTCGCGAGCGGCTCGGCTCATTTTCTCATAATAACTAATTACATCCCCAAGGGGAAAATCTATAAAATTCGTCTAGAAATTTTCATAGTCATCATCACAACAGTTATCAGCGTAAGCAAAGTATCATCAGTGGGATCTAATAATCTAACTAAGCTGCTACTGACTTGAGCATTGTGGAGAGGACTCTTTCTTTAGTAGGCAAAGCAGGGATGGCTCCTCTCTCCGTCACCGTCAACGCCCCACAAGCGTTCGCAAACCTCAGACCATCTCCAAGCCTTTCCTCGTCCTGTAATAATAATTAAACAGATTACGACTTCCTTCCACGAGAAAAAAAAAGGGTCGATTAATTGAGATGATGATGATAATGAACTACCTTGAATAACGATTCATCGGAGGCTAATTGAGACAGAATTCCCGCCACAAATGCATCTCCAGCACCCGTCGTGTCTACAGCTTCGACCTTAAGACCCGTAACTCTTCCACTAAATTCCTGTAAGAAACATTAACAAAACCGAAAAACAAGCTGGATATTACTCTGTTATAGCTCTATCTATGCTCAGGCAAAAGTAATTATGCCAACCTTGGTGTAATATCTGCAGCCTTGGGGGCCTTCAGTGACGAGGAGAAGCTTAAGGTTTTCGTGGTACAACTTGCGAACGACGTTGTCGTCGTAAGGGTCCTCTCCTTGCGTCAAGAAAGATATCTCCTCTTCGCTGATCTGATGATGTTTCATAATCATACAAAGATTTCATTTTTTTTTGTCACACGTCTGTGTCGAATAGGTTTTCCAATTAAGACAAGAATACAACGAACCTTAATTATATCAGCAGTATCCCATATACTAAGGATTCCTTCTCTTGCACTATCAGCAGATGGCCATAGAGGAAGCCTAAGATTGGGATCGTACGATAAGATAACGCCTGCCTCTTTAGCAGCTTTCGCTGCAGCTATGTGGGCCGATCTACAAGGCTCCGTGATCAAGCTTATCGAACCATAGTGAAAGATTTTCGCCTTTTGTCCATTTCAGACATAAATCACCACTACTTAAAATCAATCAACAGCTTAGTTTCTGTAACAACGAAATATGTTTTTTCTTACCTTCTTAATTAGCTCCAAATGAAGTTCTGATTCGTGCAGCAACATATCAGCACTAGGGTTTCGATAGAACATGAATTCCCTTTCCCCGTCCTTCCTTAGGGTAACGAACGCCAAAGCAGTTCGAGCTCCTTTATCGAACCTCATCCCTTCACTGTTTACGTTGTTCTCCTTTAAGATATCAGCTAGCATGTAACCAAACTCATCTTCTCCCACCTCAACACACCGATCAAAACATCATTCGTATGCACAAAAAAAAAAATACAGAGTAATTTCAAGATCATATTCCATTACAGTGTTATCTTATATTATTACCTTGCCAATGAAAGCTGAGTTTCCACCAAGTCGAGAAATGCCAACGGCTACATTGGCAGGTGCGCCGCCGGGAGCTTTCTTAAAGGCTGGTGCTTCAGCCAATGAGAGCCCACTAATGGTGGGCACGAAATCGATGAGCATTTCGCCGAAGCAAACCACAAGATCATGAGAGGATTCGTCAGATTCTTCCAATGTACCATTATTATTACTACGACCACTTTCTAACGCCTTTCTTCCTACAAGGTAAGATAAAACACAGACGAGGAGGTTCAATTGTGATTTCTTACAAGCGCAAAAAAGATCTGTTCTTTGTAGTAAGAGTGAACTACATCTGACCTTGAAGAAGCTTGAATCTTGAATGCAAACCAACTGCAGACGACGACGGTGAAAAGAGTGAAGTGTTCAACGAACTGGGCCCATAAAGCCTAGGCGGCGATACATTGAAAGAGACGCAGAAGCTCAGCGCGCCAAGGTGAAGAAGAGCCATTAATTGCTCTTGGGATGTTACACAAAGACTTCTTCGAATCCTCCTAGGAAATAACCCTTCTTCAATGGGCGTTAACTACAAATGCTTTGCGAGGGAAAGAGTTCGAGCACATGACATGGGAATCATCGAAATCAGACGTTACAAAAGAGAAATCAATTGTTGCTTAGTGCTTTGAATGTCGATGTTCTTACAGCATATCTGAAAGTGTGCTGTTCTTGGAGCATTTGGGGCCTTTCATCTCCTTAGATCCACGTGGAAAATTGACCGAAGTATTTATTCTCTTTTTTGTTTTTTTTTTTTGTTTCGTTTACTTAAATTTTAAAGAATGTGAACGTCGTCAAGGACAGAAATGTAATTTGGAGAGCGTGGCCAAGCTAATTGGGCCAAGTTAATGGGCCTGGCCTAATTTGTTAACTATGTCGAAGAAATCATTTTGTTTATAATTTACTAGCAGTTTAAGTGCACTCATTTATAATGCTAGTAAAATACATATAGATATAATCAATAAACTTTTCTCTCTTTTTTTTTTATGCTTTGAAATAATAAGCGCAGACATAGTCGTTGTGATTACCATACAAATCTTCCAATTCCCCAAAAAATTGCATGCATACATATTCAGTTTCGATCGAGTTCATGTGATCCATTCCATTCACTGCGTATACTTTACAGCACAATGACCTAAGAGAACTCGGATTATTTTTATAGGTTTGATGAGTTGAGATGATAAACTGATATCATTGGATTGCTGATGATTGACACCTGTTTTAAATTCGGAATATTTATTCTAGCCTCAAAGTATAAGTTCATTGATGTTAGGGTTTTTTTTTCCTTATATCGAGGAAGCTCCTTTGTTAAGATTCTCAAATAGGCTTAGCAAGTCGTGTTCACGTGGTTTCAGCCAATGAACTTCCATAGTCTCCTGACACAAGTGAGCATCGTGCATCACATTGTCTGCTTCCACTCTTACATATTATATCATTTAGATAATCTTACTACGCAATTTGTTATAATAAAAACTATAGGTTAGTGTCATAATATATTATATCGATCTGACGCAGGCACAATGAGATACCTCACAGGTAGGGTTGCAAACGAATCGAATCGAGTCGAATACCGTAATATTCTATTCATATTCGGATGACAATCGAATACGAATACGAATACTCGAATATTTACTCGAATCATAAAATCGATTCTTATTCGAATTCGAATATATTCTCGAATTTTCGAATCGAATATCGAATATCTGTATTCAAAGTCATCTTTCATTTTTTAATTAATAAAATATAAACAATATTATATTTAAATATATATTGAATTATAATAAATTATATTTAAACATATATTGAATTATAACATATTTATTTTTAAATGTTTTAGTGAGTTATCATATATTATATGTGAATATATATTAATTATACTATATTTTATGTTATATTATTCGAATCGAATAATTCGATTAATTTTCGAATCGAATATTGTGATTTCATATTCGTATTCGTATATTTCTCGAATCCAAAAAAATATTCTTATTCGGATTCGTATTCTAAATATTCGAATTCGAATCCTAAAATTTCGAATCGAATCGCGAATCGAACCAAAAAAGTTCGATTCGTTTGCAACCCTACTCACAGGGTTGATTATTGGTTTACGTGAAAGCCAAAAAAAAAAAAGAAAAACTCTCAAGTGAGTACTGCTGCTCGATAGTTAGTTTTAAGGTTGGAATAAAAAGGCTTTCCGCTTATAGAATTATTAAGGTAAGTATCAGATTCTCCACGCGTGCCAACTGCCAATAACCGCATTATTACAGTTGAGTCCCCGAATTCTTGACCAATGCAAGTTTAGGACACCATTGGCTCCCCTCCTCTGCCTATAAAAGGAGCTTGAGTTTGCTCTTTCTTATCATCATCTTTTCAGCATATATATATATATATATATATATATATATATGTATATATATAAGCACGCACTTGCATCCTGCTAACGACGAAGAATTAAGCTTTCAGTATATAAGCATTTATTTGAGAAGTATGTTTAGTTGCCGTTTTTGTTCTCCTGTATTTTCAGTATAGTCCTAATATCTTTAACTAAAACAACATATTGTGATTGTGAGGGTAGAATATATGAACTTCTTCTCTTACTTCCAGAAAAATAAGAAATCTTTGAATCTAAAAGTAACTAATAGATGGCCAGAGGAAGGATGAAGGGAAGGAGTGGACTATCGAAGAGAGATCACAATACTATTCGACGCAGAGAGGTTTGTGTGATGACCGTATTTTCGAACACACCGGAAAGCTCTGCCCAGGTTTGGTTTTACTTAATTTTCATTTTTATTCATATCTCAAAAGGCCGAGCAGAGGTGATATGTTTCTTGCAATCGACAAGTAAATGTAAGATCTGTTATATTATACTTTCCTCGATCCTGTATGCTGAAATAAAATAATCTAACGATGGCAAACAGCTAAACTAGTAACGTAAGGGCATATTGATGGAAATCGTTTCAGAAAAATTAGGGTTTGATTATTACATTTTTCCTTATGAAAAGTCATATCATTTGATACGAGTTATATTATCGGACTGAGCATGCATGCGTACCGAAAATACATTATTTCGAACTATTTCTAGTTTAAGAGGAACGAACTATTTTTTAATGGAATTAAGTTCATGAATATATCGCCTTAACTCCATTGAATGATAGTTCGTTTGTCTTGAACTTAGCAGTAGATTTGGAATTGGAATACATACGCTAGTAGGCAGCATGCATGCTTGATTTGCATTGCAGGAAATGTACTTTAGATAACTTCGGGCTTATTACTACTTAATTAAGAAGGGCATGCAATAATCAAAGAGTTATTGTACATGCGTTGTTGCAGGTTAAGGAGGATGGTTGATTTATATATAACATAATTATGTGTTAAGATTTTGCTCGAAATGATGTATTTATGGAGATGCTTTCTTTTTTCATCATACTTGCATCAATATTATTTTATTTGGATAAATGATTTTAAGTATTTATGGAAATGCTTTCTTTTTCATCATACGTGCATCAATATTATTTTATTTAGATAACTGAAGATGGTAAAGAACCATGGGTCTTGAATAACCCTATCCCAGTTGAAAAAGTATTTACTTAATTTTGGAGCTAAGCTAATAATATAGTCTATCACCCCTTTTACGAACGTAGAGGGAGTGATAATATTTTTAAATATAATGTCTAGACCATAGAAGAGTAACATATGAGCGTAGAAAATAAAGCAAAATATTCGGTTTCATTGATAAGTACTACTAAATTTGAGAGAAAATAATTAGTGTCTTTCGCATCCAAAAGTTGCAAGTTTATAATGCAATTCCAAATCGGACAAGCAAATTGAATATAAATATCAATTACATGTAATATATAGCCAAACAAGAACCAGAAATAATGTTTGATTTTCTCCCACCACCCAAAATGCACTGAAGAAGATAACCCCACTCGCACTCACACACTACCTATCCACCTACATTTTTCTGTTTGTTTTAGAGTGAAAGCATAACGCGGACGAAAGAACAAGGAAAAATGGCGTTGGCTATGGCGATGCGGCGACTTTCCTCATCCATCGATAAACCCATAAAGCGTCTCAATAATGGCGGCTCCATTTATTACATGGTGAAGTTACCTTCACGGCCCTTGATTTTCTTCCGTTTTCAAATTATGGGATCTATTAATAATGTGTAAAAAACTTTTCTTGTGTGCAGACATCTCTGCCTAGTGCAGCAATAGAAGATAAGGAAAAAAATGGAGTTACGGTATGTATGATTGTAACACTTCAATTGCATGCTCCTCCTCTAATATTAGCTTGTGGGCTGAGATTATAATGCTTAAATTTGAAATCTTCAGTGGACAAAGCAATTGAATGCTCCCCTTGAGGTGGTTGATCCTGAGATTGCTGACATTATTGAGCTCGAAAAGGCTAGACAATGGAAGGTGCTGTTGTTTTCTTATGTTTCTCTTTTTTGTATTTTGAAGTCATTTTCAACTTGGGATTATTTTTATGATAGGGCCTTGAGCTCATTCCCTCGGAGAACTTCACCTCTGTCTCTGTGATGCAAGCCGTTGGTTCTGTTATGACCAACAAGTATAGTGAAGGATACCCCGGTGCTAGATACTATGGTGGAAACGAGTAAGTATAGTATTAAGTATTTTTTAAAAAAAAAATCATTTTGATTGTGATTTGTGATTTTCTTTTTCTCGGTCTTTTTTAGGTACATTGACATGGCTGAGACATTATGCCAGAAGCGCGCTCTCGAAGCATTCCGTTTGGACCCTGCAAAATGGGGAGGTACTTAGTTAGTATGCTTGTAGAAATTGAGTTTTTTTCTTTTTTATTGTGTACACTAATGAGTTCAGTCTAATCTTGTTCTTTCAAGGCTCGATGATGTTTCTGTTCTGTCTTGATCTACAGTTTCTTAAGTGCCTGAACTCATCTTTTCATTTTTCTTCTTGTGAAAAAATGCAGTGAATGTTCAGCCTCTATCGGGATCTCCTGCGAATTTCCACGTATACACTGCTTTGCTCAAACCTCATGATCGAATCATGGCCCTCGATCTTCCTCACGGAGGCCATCTCTCCCATGGTTATCAGGTCACTACATACACCTCATAATAACTCCACAATTTGCAGAACTTGGGGAGAAAAAAGTGTCTTTGTGATGCTTATTATTCATTCGTTCGCCTTTCATCGTGCAGACCGATACCAAGAAAATTTCTGCAGTCTCTATATTCTTCGAAACCATGCCTTACAGATTAGATGAGACCACTGGCTACATTGACTACGATCAGGTGAATAGATAGACTCCTCTCTTCTTCTCTTACTCAGTTAAAAAAAATATCATCATCATCATGGAAGAACGCTCCTTGTCATTTATTCGATATATTTATGCAGATGGAAAAGAGTGCTATCCTATTCAGGCCAAAGCTGATCGTAGCAGGCGCTAGTGCTTACGCACGTCTCTACGACTACGCACGTGTTAGGAAGGTAACAATAACAGCATTTGGTTGGTGTCATATGCGCTTTAATTGAGATTATCGCTCGCCTTTCTTCTGATTACTTTTTCGTTTGTAATTTACAGATATGCGACAAGCAAAAGGCCGTTTTGCTCGCTGACATGGCGCACATAAGCGGGCTCGTGGCCGCCGGAGTTGTCCCGTCCCCGTTCGACTACGCCGACGTTGTAACCACGACGACCCACAAGTCCCTGCGTGGGCCCCGCGGGGCGATGATTTTCTACAGAAAGGGCGTCAAGGAGATAAACAAACAGGGCAAAGAGGTTCAGTTGAAAGATGTTTGCTGTGTCTTTTTCGCTTAAGGATGTGTTTAGAGAGGCTTTAGATGAACGTTCGAAGTCTTTTGTTCTCTGAAGGTGCTGTATGACTACGAAGACAAGATCAACCAAGCGGTTTTCCCGGGGCTTCAAGGCGGGCCCCACAACCACACCATCACTGGCTTGGCAGTTGCGCTGAAACAGGTTTGAAACTGAAAAATCTTCGATACCCAATGATTTTTATGTTGTGGGAAGCAAAAAAGTTATGTTGAAGTACCTATTTGCTCGGGACATAAGGCAATGACACCAGAATACAAAGCATACCAAGAACAAGTCTTAAGCAACTGCGCAAGGTTCGCCAAGGTAATGAAATGTCGACTTATCTTAAACATCATTTCTAACGCATGCGATGAAAAGGACATAGAAAGCTGAGACATTCTTGTTTTTATATCATCGCAGACGCTTGCAGACGAAGGCTATGAACTTGTTTCTGGTGGAACTGAAAACCATCTGGTTCTTGTCAATCTGAAAAACAAGGTTCATTGTAAAAACATGGATATTCGAGTGTTTATAAGACTAAGATTTATTCAAGTTTTTTTTATCATTTTCATACTTGTGCGCATTAGGGAATCGACGGTTCGAGGGTAGAGAAAGTATTGGAAGCTGTACACATTGCAGCAAACAAGAACACAGTTCCTGGAGATGTATCAGCTATGGTCCCTGGTGGCATTAGGATGGGTAAATATATGATATATATATATATATATATTTCGAAATACCATTTAATACATTGGGAAACATATGACAAGAAAAATGAAAGATACCTTTGAGAATTGAATCTTCATCTTCATCCTTCAAGGAACACCTGCTCTTACTTCAAGGGGATTCGTGGAGGAAGATTTCGCCAAAGTTGCAGAGTTCTTCGACGCTGCAGTAAAACTTGCCGTAAGAATAAAGGCTGAGAGCAAAGGTACTTCTCTACTATGTTTATATGACCAGCGATTGGTGATCATATATATGTTTCTTTTTATTAATTTACTTCGTTAATTTCAGGGACGAAATTGAAGGATTTCGTAGCAGCAATGGAGTCTTTCGATACAGAGATCAAGAAACTTCGTCATGCAGTGGAAGATTACGCCAAGCAATTTCCGACTATCGGGTTTGAGAAAGAAACCATGAAGTACAAAGATTAAGGAAAGAAGAAACCATACATCGTCGTCAAATGTAAAAACTATGTAATAAATATGGTTCTGCTCGACATATAAACTGCTTTATTTGATGGAATTGAATGGTGTTTGTTATACTGTGCGTGTATGCAAGATTTTCAAGCTTTCTTCTAGTCGCTGGACTCTTCTATAATTATTAATTGAAAAGTATGATATAAATAAATAAATAAATATATCCTTCAATTAATCATGCACTAAAAATTGGGGAAAAAAGAAGAGGAAGAAACTGCAAAACTCCAATCCAACCTCAATTCCAATTTCAGATCACTCGAAGATTTCAGGCGAAAAAGGAAGTCCTTCCAAAAATGTCTAGCGAAGGCAATCGGCGAGCAGTCTCAATCCTGGCGTGTTTACTGTTATTGTTATCGCCGGCGTCGGCACAATCAGAATTATCTTCCCCAACGACGTCGTTGCAGAAATCCCTCGCCTCGAATGGACTCCCCTTGGGCCTCTTCCCCAAGGGAATTTCCGACTTTTCGGTCGACGCCGCCACCGGTAAATTCCGCCTACAGCTCATCTCTCCTAAGCCGTGCGATGCGAAATTCGAGACGCGCCTTAGGTACGACGTGAACATCACGGGCAGATTCGGGTACGGTAAGGTCGCGAATCTCTCGGGCATGGCTGCCCAAGAGCTGTTCCTTTGGTTCCCCGTGAAGGGGATTCAAGTGGATGTTCCGAGCTCGGGGCTGATCTACTTTGACGTTGGCGTCGTATCGAAGCAGTTTTCTTTGTCCTTCTTCGAGACTCCTCAGGACTGCAATGCCGTGGCGGCCGAGGAGGCGTATGACATGGTTATGGTTGGTGAGGTTGGTGTTTTCTTTTTTCCTTTTTCCAAAAAAGTTTCGTTCTTGACATTGAATAGATTTCTATAATTTAGTCGGAATTTTGAGTATTTTCTTTGAGATATTTCATGCGTAATAGGCTGGATTTTAGGCTTTAGCAGATGTAGATGATGTGAATATACTAATTGTTTGACATCTGTTCTGCTTTTCGTTAGGATTTGATGTCATAGTTTTTCTAAGAAGTATGAATGAAGGGCTTTTCCAGGGTTGTGGATTCTGACACCTGAATTTAGGCCAAGTAGATTGTTGCTATTGCATTTGTAGTTAGAAAATATATTGAGAAAGTAAATAAACATATCATGGACTTGGCAGATCAGGACGTTCAACCCTGTTCAAGTTCTCAGTTGTGACCGAAAGAGTCGCAAAGTATGCAGACTTACCTGGAGATATGGCTCAGATGATCTTTATATCATTAATGCTTTGATTTTGCTTATATACGAACTTAACTTTGCTGTAAACATCTAATTGTGTGTGCGCCAGTATAGTTCGTAAGGCTGCAGATTGCGTTACAGTTGTTGATGAGGCGTGCATGTTCTTCTTTCATTGCAGAATCAGTTCGGCAGAATTGTAAGAAAAGAAATCATGGACCAAGAAGGAAGATCAGATTCGTAGACAAAAAACCACTCCCACGCCAATTTCTCAGCTCCCTCCCAAGAAAGAACTACTGTTGACCGATCATGTCTCGAAGCCTTTTTCGTATGTGAGATTGTTGTGGCGTTTTTTTAGTAAATGCTATCGTCTTTTTGCTTTGTCACCGTATGCAGAAAAGAGATGGATAGTTTGTTGTAAGTGTTGTATATACATATTGCTTTGTCACCTGGGTCGTTTGATACGTGGTATAGATAGTTATGGGGTGTGTATGAATAAGTTATTTCGTGTTTGTTATCTGTGTGTAGCCATACATGTCTTGTATGGTTATACACGTCAATTACAAGGATTTTGGTTATAATTCTTGTATATCTATACCACGGTGGTTATGAGGTGTGTATAACTAATCCATACACACCTTGAACATATTTATCAAACACAATTTGTATAATTACACAAATAATTAATACACACATATCAAACATGTTAAATACAACATCAACAAAATCCTTGTATAGCCATGCACAAATAACTTTCATAACATGGATATCAAACGAGCCCACTTGCATGTTTCATTGACTTGGGTTACCTAGAAATACTCATTTTAAACCACAAGAATACTATTACATTGTGTGACAATAAACAAGCAATCATCAAGCTCGGACAATTAAATCTTACAGAAAACAGAATCGAATCGAAGTAATGTGATTAAAAGGTTACACAGATCTCTTAAATTTATTAGAGGACTCTCTGCTCATCTCATTATAGCTTGTGGATGGTGTTCATGTCGACGGCTTGGTCGAGGGTACCATTCTGAACGTGGTCCCACCACTTGAACAGAAAGTTGTCGACGACCAATCTAAACCAAGGCGATAGCTTAATCCCATCCTCGCCTGCATCAGCTTTCCTCAGCAGCTCCTTGAGCTCTTCTCTGTTTACGTACTTTATGTCAGCAACTTCGTCGGGATTTGGCTGGGCTTCCATGTCTCTCACGATGAACAGCAGATAATCCACTGCCAATCAGATACGCAATTTCCCAGAATATTTATCAGGTCAAAAAGTAAGTAATAATCGCAAAGTTCATATATATATGTGTCTGAATTTGATGTGTGTGTATTTACGTTCGTGTTCTCCCCATTTTCCGTCTGAGGGGGCCTTGTAGAGTATGCGGCCCAGTGTAGTGAACTCATCGACGGGGACGTCTTGTGCTTGGATGCCTAGCTCGTCGAAGAGCTTTCTCTGAGCAGCGTTTCTCACGCCTTCATTTCATCATGGGAAATGTTGTGAGCTGTCTATTTATTGAAATATTGAGATTTTTTACTCTTGTCTAAATTACCTAGTGCATTGTCTTCGATGAGCTCAGAATCACGATAAAGAGGATGACTGCAGCAGGTGTTTGTCCACACCAGAGGAAAAGTCACCTTAGTCGCAGATCTTTGCTGAGGAAACATACATTGGATATATTTCATTCCTATGATATATTTGTTTCCATACCACAGACGAAAAAATTATATGCATGTATGTATATATGAATGTACCTGAAGACACAACTCATACTTTGAGTTGAAAAGGAACACACTGAAAGCTCTGTGCAACAGATTTTCAGAGTTGATCTTTTCCATCAGATGGCCTGCGTTTAAATGACGGTGGTTAATCTAGGCGACTGATGATTATTATTACATCGATGGATCGAATTCAAAAACACTCCTAAATACTATGTGGTGAATCTCGACTTACAGTTGTATTTGCTATCGTGGCCCACAACGCGATCATTTTCATCCACCAATATGCATCTGCAAAGAGTTTCTATCGGTTTAGGGAAACATGACAGACCAGACATAAACTAACATTGACCATGGTTCCTCAGCTGAAAAAAGAACCCATTCAGAAGTGTCAAAAATGTCTTTTTTTCGCTATGTTGCACTAAACCAGTACCAAGGATCATCCTATTTCTGCATATCATGGTGAAATACTTCAAGCCCATGAAATACATAAGGCTAAGAACAGTAGTAGTTTCACAACGATTCAACTATACATTTTTATCCCATTAAACCCCCAAAATAAACTCATCAAATGGAGAGAACAAAAGAAATAGAACGAGGAGGAAATCAAATCATACTCATCCTCAAACATGAGTCGCCTCTGCACAGCGTCCATGGTTGAATCTGCCGCGGTCAAAGAATCAGCAGCCGCCATTGCCGAGGATGAAGCAATAAACCTTGCCCTTTCGTTTCCAGTCCCAAAAACAACACTATTGCTATTACCGCGCGGCAAAAATGCGAGAGATGAAGAACTCGCCTTCTTGACGACGCTGCTCAATTTCGCAGCTAACAAATTCTGAATACTGATAGATGATGATGACATTGTTCGGTATCAAGCTACTTTTATAGTCAGTGGAGTTTTCGTTGGGATTCTCGCCCCAAAACAAAAGATGAATGAACAGATCAAACTCAGATGATTCGCTTGGGTGGACTATTGCCTAACATTGCCCAACATATCCGTTCGGATGTTTTCTTTATATACAACGAGCACCGACGATTACGATGCTAACTTTCTTTTTTTTTTTCTTTTACTTTTTATTTATCTATACTACGTAATAATATCGTCGTAGGACGCCTATTACGACTGCCGTGAATGAATGATGATCGATTTGAATTTGCAATTAACAAATTGGATATCTATCTAATACTCCCCCTCTGTCCCCTAATTTTATCACAATTTTCCATTTCGGGGGTTCCAATAATTTTATCACATTTCCTTA
The DNA here is from genome assembly GCA_027422505.1 of Craterostigma plantagineum. NCBI lineage: Eukaryota > Viridiplantae > Streptophyta > Magnoliopsida > Lamiales > Linderniaceae > Craterostigma > Craterostigma plantagineum. The sequence goes on along the minus strand of JAPQWV010000053.1, from coordinate 908,980 downwards.
TTTTGCAAAAAACTATCACTAACAATCAATATAATAATATTAAATATTTTAAAAAACGTATCAAAATATATATTTTTACCTTTGTTATTGTACAATATTATTATAATAATATCACCTTAATTTGCGTGACCAACAACTTATGTGACGAAGTTGACTAGACGGAGGGAGTATTGTTTAATATTATTCTTGGGAAGAGCCTGCCATTGCTGACTTACCTACCCAATAGTTACCCCATATTGTGTGCTACTTTTGACAAATAATAGTTAGGCAATAGACAATTCACATGAGTCGGCTCAAATACCTTATCATTCAAAGACTTGATTTGGGATAGGAATTGAATCATATGATTTGACCAAAACATTTGATAAATAAAAGGACTAAAATGAAATCGTCCCATCGAAGTAGCATGAAAAACATGGAAAAAGAAAAAGGATACTCGTAGGACGATGAGTATGCTTCGTACATCTGTACTTCGAGTTTTCACCCAAGGGCTGTATGCTATATACTAGTCCGTCTGTCCTGTAACTTTATGGACATTTGGGGGTAAGGCACGAGTTTTAAGAAACTGAATATTTTAATAATATAGTACAATTAAAAGGTAAAAAATGTATTTTGACACGTCTTTTAAGAATATTTAATATTATTATATTGATTGTTTATGATTATGTTTTGCTAAATAAGGAAATGTACAAAAGATTCGAGACGCCCAAAATAGTAAAATGTACAAAAACTTTTGGGACGGAGGGAGTATTTTTATAATAAAATTACTTTTTAATAAAAAATATTTTATTTTTGAATTTCTGATATTTTAAATATTTTAGATCCAGTTTTCGTAATTCGGGATACAAATTACATTTCATAAAACTTCAGGGTTACCGGCCGGAATCGAAAAAAATTTTAGTTACCAAATGGAAAAGTCGAAACCTCGAGGGTACCAGACGGAATCGAAACAGGCTTTTGGATACCAACTGGAAAAGTCGAAACCTCGAGGTTGCCAGACGGAATTTCCATTCTTTTTCCTGTTCTCCTCCGAAAGGAAAGTAAGTTTCACACTAAAGAAATATACGACAATTAACAACGAAAATATAATTGAAATAACATACGCAAGCAGCATGTATGTAACAATAGTTTGGGGGCAGCAAGCAAATGACCGTACTCAATACAAGTTACAGATCGTTATCACAGAAAGAAAACAAATGACAATTTTCTCGTCCGACGGTAAGTCAATAAGAAAAACGGAAATTCTCAGTAATATGAACATGGAGATCGTTTCCATTGTTCTTTTGCTCTTCCGCAATCTGCTTCACGGAGTCGTGGATGCACTTACTACACCTCCACACTCGTATGCTTAATAGCGTATTTATATCTCCAATGTCTAACGGAAATTCCTTCGTCCACTCAAGCGCAACAAGATCAAGCTCCTCGAGAACTGGAAAGTGACTAGACTCCGTTCTCCAAGCAACAAAACGCGTGTAATGAACTCTTAAGCATTTCAATTTTGGGAACTGTCCTTCAACCGTGCACCACTCGTTACCAAAACACGCATGTTCATCCAATTTGAGCACTTCAAGATTCGGAAGCGAACCAATAATGGCCATGTCTTTCCAACTAATAATTCTTCCATCCATCAAACTTAATCTCTTCAGCGACTGCGGGAATGAGATGCTCTTCATGTCCAAAGGACTTAACATGCCGCAACGTACAAACAACGATTGTAGATTGCGAAGAAGTGCGAGATTGTTGAGGCAACAGTACGACCAGTTTCTTTGTTCTCCTTCAAAGGACCTAGTATCATATTTCAATACTAGTTTGACAAGATTAGGCAATCTTCTAACGACCCCCTCAGTACACCTGAAATCACGTATACCTGTGAGCGTATGCAGATGTTGCATGACAGCCATGTCGTCCGTGTCCACTGGGTCGGGCAACACACAGTCATTTGCACGAACGTATCTTAACTGCGGCATGTCCCATATTTTCGATAATAGGGTGTTGTCACTTGTCATGCAATCCTTGTAAATTCCATAGTTTCGTGACTTGTATGGTTGGCACGCTCATAAACCGCTCCTTGTGAGTTTCTTTTATGCATAGTTGCCATTGACAGAAACACGATATTGATAAGCCAAAAAACGAAAAAAAAAAGAGGGCACAGCAGCAAAAGCATACGGTACATGCTACCACCAACACCGATTTTAACACAACGCATACGTAATGCAGCAGCCAAACCCATCGAGCTACTTCCTAAGGCTGCCTCGAACACCTGGTTTCGGATTTGAGGTTTCGGCGACACCACCACCAGCGTGGAGATTATTGAGCTTGGCCTCCTCGAATGGAATTTTCGGATGACGAGCTTCGTGGTGGATCTGCATAGACTTGATGTCCGGCGCGGTGATCTTACAGTGCGGGCACTCAAGCTTGGCGTGGCCGCCCTTCTCCTGGCCCGAACGATCGGCCAAGCCAGCCTTGCCTCCGCCGCGATTCGTCGTCGCCGCGTCGACCTTCATAGCGATCTCCTTCGCCGTGTGCTTCTTTGGCTTCGCTTTTCCTGTCATGGTGACGACGGCGGCTGATAGCTGATCGACGGTGACTGGAATTCAGAGGTTGATTTGATTTGGGCGTTTGTTGATTTGGCTGAAGAATCTATAGACCGACCCCTAATTATCCATCACGAATCTTATTTTTAACGGTTGTAGTAGGATTTTCACGCAGACATAACTACCGTAACCCCATCGTATCTAATCATAATTACGATCAGGCCCTTCGACTCCACTGTTTTTACCTTCGTCCTCCTTGAGATTTATATATTGCACCAAAAGCCCTCACTCCACTTCGCGGCCAATTATTCGCGCACTTGTTTGATTTTTTCCTTTGCTACTTTCGAACCAAATCTCTACTTCGCAGAGCTATTTACGAGCTCTAATGGCAGAAGAAGGAGAGGAAGGAGGGTTTGAGCAGAAGCTAGAAAGCGCTCTGAGCTCTCGCGTTCAGCATTTCAAAGAAAACACCGAGTACCTCTTTTTTTTTCTAATTCAATTTTTTGTAAATTATTCGTACTACGTATGGAGATTGGAAGGACAGTAATCGTGCTGCCTTTTCCTGTGATTTTCTCTTTATGCTTCCGCGGACTATGCTCGAATTGCAGTACATTGACGCTGGAATCGGTGAGAAGACTGTTGGAGAAGGATTTAGGGCTCCAAAAATTTGCCTTGGATGCGCACAAGAAATTCATTCGGCAGTACTTGTCAAAGGTAGTATTTGTGTTCGTCTGTGTGCGTGCGCGCGTGTGTGTGAGTGAGCGAGTGATAACCGTCTCTTGTGATGATGTTTTGCACCTAGGTGTTCCTGTATTTGGAGATAAGTTGCATGCTGGCGGTTTATTCTTTTTGTAATTTCGGTTGCTGGAATTGTTGGATATGTGAACCTCTGTGGAGTGTGTTAATATTCATGTTGGCAACGGAAGTATGGGGCTTGCTATATGATTGGATTAGTACAATTGAGTTCAGTGAATCGTTTTACTGATGTCCAGTCGTGCAATTATTGGATCAATTCAATCAAAAACGATCTACGTGAAATCTGCATATCCTATAAGTATCGTACTTTTTTTTTGTGTTGTGTAAGTTTTCCAAAATGCAGGAAATACAAGGCACTGGTGATGGGAACACTGAAAAAGCCTCTGAGGATGTGGAGAAAGATGTGAATATGAGTCCACAAGAAACAAGAGTGTTGCCAGAACAACATAAGACAAAGAATGGCACAAAAGATTCTAATAACGAGGATGAGAAACTAATGGACGACTCCCCTATAATGGGAGTTCTAGCCCCTAAATCTGAAACTGGCAATGAGGAATCAACTGTGGAAGAGAGCAAGATTAGGAAAGCAATTTGGGAAAGAGCTGACCATTTTCTAGCTAATTCTGAGTATGGATTGATCATCTGAATTTGATTTAGTTTTACTGGCTCATTTCTTATTTGAATGTTTAATAGAGAGAAGTAATTTTAGTCCGGTGTAGTTGCCTACATCGTTCTGAAAGTGCTGTGCCATGTCATCTATAGCGTTAGGTTTTTTACAAATGTTGTGGATTTTTCAGGTCCATAACTCTGGTTGGTGTTCGACGACTTCTCGAGGAGGATCTTGGACTTGAGAACAATGAGCTTGACTCTTTCAAAAAGTTCATAAGTCAAGAAATAGATCAGGTGGGGAACAGGTTTCTGTAGAAATTAACTCTGTAACTGAGTATGTTGCTTGTATATAAGATTGCTGTTATACAGGTATTAAATTCACCCGAAGGCGCCGAATCTGCAAAAGATTTTAAGAAGACCGCTGAGAAGTCGAAACCTGCAAAAGACGTGAAGCAGAAAATCTCTAAGGCATCACGAACACAAAAAGCTGAAAATTTCAGTAGTGGAGATGAATCTGACTCTTCGGGTGGTGCGGGTGATGAATCAGAAAGCGAAATGCAGCCTAGAATAGAAGCTGCTCCGAAACGAAAAGCTGTGAAATCTAAAGAGACTAAGAAACGCAAAATCTCTGAGGAGAATGATCATAATGTCTCTCGTAAGAAACAGAAAAATACTGCAAAGAGACAGAAAGAAGAGAATGCTTCTGATGAGGATGGAAGTACATCTCAAGCTGATCCGTCACAATCATCTGGTGGTGAAAAACCTCAGGTTTGTGTTATATTCTCAACATTACTAAGAACATCGTGGCTCACACTTGTTTTCTTTTTACATAATTTTCTATGGTTTTAATTTTGTTTTCAGAAAAATGCAAAACCATCTCCTGGATATGGGGAACAGGTTGATAGTCTTAAGTCGATTATCAAAGCTTGTGGAATGAGGTACATACATCTGTTTGTTTCATTCTTTGCTTCGCCATTCTGCAAGAAGATTTTTTTTCGGTACTTCAATTGTTCCAAATCTGTCCCTGGAACAGTTTATGTGTTGCTGTGGTATTACGATTTAATCCTATTGCCATCCACTAACAACAATTTGACTCTCCTGTTACTTATGAAACCTTATATTTTCATAATTGTTACCAGTGTTCCTCCTTCCATCTACAAGAAGGCTAAGCAAGTACCCGACGATGAACGAGAAGCATTTATTGTGGAGGAGTTACAAGGTGTTCTTTCAAAGGAAGGTCTGTCCAAAAATCCAACTGAAAAAGGTAAAATTTGGTAATGTTGCAATATCTCTTAGCAATCATTTGTAAAAACTCAAGAGTATATTTTCCATACCAAAGTAACACTCTATCACCTTTCGATAGAAGTTAGAGCATGACTACATAGTCCCAACATCAGATGAACTTGCGGGAGATTAATTGGTTACTGTGTTCATTGTTCTATCATAGTGCATTTCTTTATCTCTCTCCCTCTCTTGGAATAAAATATATAAATATAAACGACACATTTTTATAATCATAAGCTCTTAGAAGAGGCAGCATGCAACATTTTATATAAGAGTCAGACTGTTTAAGTTGTCTTGGATTCTTCCTTACTACTACGTACCAAAGTAAATCCACATGTTAGACTTAGAAATAACAGAATCAGCCTACATGTAAAGTGACATATCGGGATAGAAACATGACAATGATACCCAACACTATAAGCTGACTTAAGAAAAGTGATCACCGAGCACTCTAATATCTCTTTATCTGTCCTCTGATTGCACGTGTTTGGTTGCCTCTAATTTCATGCTTTCAGAAATCAAAGATTGTAGAAAAAGAAAAGAAAGGGCAAGAGAACTTGAAGGGATTGACATGAGCAACATTATATCAAGTTCACGGAGAAGGTCTACCGTTAGCGTGATTTCTCCTCCAAAACCTGCAACTAGTTCTAAAGATGAAAAGGTCAAGGCAAAACATCAGAAAAAGAAAGAAAGTAGTGACAATGAAATGAGTGATAGTAATGAAAAGGTGAAGGAGGAGGCAGAAAAGTCAGAAAATGTTGAAAATGTGGAGAAAAAGGACGACGAAGAGGCTGTGGACGAAGCAGAAGAAGAAGAGGACAATGATGATGGCGTTGACGAAGACGATGAGGAAGACGAGGAGGAAAGTGAAGAGTTTAACGAAGGTAAAATATTATTATGTTCTCGATTTTTGTTTTGCATATCCTTATGCAACTTTAAGCCCCGAGACTTATAAATCCTGTTCCTATTGAGTTTAAGGTTCTCTCTTTAGATTAATCGGTACTATATGGGGTAGCATCTTGAGCATCCTTTTATATTTTGCAGATGATAACGAGGACAGCGACTAAATCGGGGAGGACTAACGATTCTTCTCCCACGTCGTATAAGTATAAAAAAAATTGAACTGAGGTCAGAGTTATTTTCCATGTTTAGGTACTATGTTCATTGTTCAGCCTTGGTAATGAATTTAGGCTGCTGCTGCTGCTGCTGTTTGTGTTGGCTGTGTTGTCGCGTTTTTGCTCTGTATTCGAGGAGTATAAAGTCGCACTAGTTATGTGACGATTACATTGTTTTCCAGTATCAAGAATATCCTCCTCCAATAGCAAGAGAATAGATAACTAAGAATTTCTTTCCTAGCTTTTAACACAAAGGAGATGGATAGATGATGTATGATATGATACGTGAGGTTTCCATTTGTCGACAAATGGAAAAAGAAAATACAATACTAATTAAAAAAAGAGAGAATAAAAGATAGAAAGGCACAATGCCGTTAAAGAAAATGGAATAGAATACTATAAATTATTCATTTGACGATATATATTTTTTAAAAAAAAAAAGCTTTAAGCTCTTCACGGAATACCAAATGTAATCAGATTTTGTTAATATTGGGCTAAGTCTCCTTGTTTTATTCTTTTTACTTTTTAAGATGATGTCTTATGTTGTTTCTTGTACCTTTTATTCTTTTGCTTATTTACCCATCCGAAATCCCTATGAAAGGTAGCTAAGTTTTTGGTTTGAGTTGAACATTAATTAATTAATTAACTTGACAACGAAAATAGTAATGATAATAACAATAATGATAAATCAGATATGGAAAAACGCGCGTACAAATAGTGTCAGTCCGCGGATGAAAATGGTTGGCCAGTTGATTTCTCTTTTTATTTCATATTTTCTGATTTCGTTTTGTATTTATTATTTTCTCCTTTCTTTTTGTGGAGGGGAGACAACGCCATTAACATCACACACAAGCACGCTCACAAGCTCACACACACTCTTGCTCTCTCTCCCTCGCACGCTCTCTCTGTCATCGCCTCCTCTGTTTCTAGTAATCGAGTCAAAGAGTGGAAGAAAGACGAGTTTTTTGTCGATCACATAAGGTGGAAAAAAGGAAAGGGAAATGTTGTTGTTTGATGATCATGACACTTTGAGTCGTGCTATTCTGTACTGAGCTGTGATGGTTGAATTGAATTGCAATGTCGCGACTGTCGGTCACTGCCGTTGCTTCTTCAGCATCTTCTTCCTCCCTTCATCTCCACCCTCAACACCATCAAGGTCTATTTTTCATTGTGAATACGCATACACCTTTTGTGTTTGTATGCGTGCCTTTATTTCTTTGCGGGCGTGTCTGTATGCTTACATTAGCGTATTTCTGTGTGCGTGCAATGTTTGAGGTTTCCGTACCATGCTGCTGCTGATTCGTTGATCGTCACTGACCTCCTTCCTTTTTAGCTCGCCGATCGTATGTCTTGCATATGCAAATCTCAGTTACTGGCAAACTTTCGATTTTCTTATGTTGAACGCCCCGAATGTCAGTTAAATTTCAAATTTTGCTTCTCTTACATTACTATCATATTGCCGATAACTCTGTTTGTCTTTGTTGGTTTGGATTGAGCTAGCCAAGGTACGTAAAGGGAAGTACATGGTTATTGTGGTTCTCATTTAGTAGCTTTAGCTTGCGCGGTTCGGTTCACATTTTCTGCATTGAGTATCGGCGTACTTTCATTACAATATGCTTGAGAATTTACTCTTTTTTTTTTTCGTTTCCTCATCAAAGTGGATTTTTAAAATTCATTGTTTTTATTTTAGAAGGACGACTAGTATTAGTTGAAGTAGCTTGATTTTATATAGCCTTAGCGAAGTTATATTTCTGTTTTAATGTGTAAGTGAAGTTGCATTTTTGTTTGATCAACACGCGCGGAAGGCTTGTTTTGTACTTTGTTTCTGTTTTCTATTCCCTTTCTTTATCGCCGTAGTATGTGGTTCTCTGTCGTGGACAGTTTTATTACGTGTCAAATGGCGCATTCAGCTTTTATAAAAATGACCGCGTGATTTAAGAAATGAAAAGCCAAATGTCCTACACCCCGGAAAAAAAGAACTGGTGAGCAGATTCAGGTTTATTAAATGCATGCATGTTAGGTGGGCAGTTACGAATTACGGTTCGCGACAAATTCCATTGCAGTGCTGATCTTACTTCTGCATTTCTTTCCTATAAATGTCCAGTGATCGATTGAGTTGATGCAGTTGAAGCAAATTTGTATTTGCTATGAAGAACATGGAAGCTAACATGAATGTTAACATTTCTGCAGATGATATGCAAAATTGTACACACATTTGCTGATCTTTCCTGCGTTAAAGGCCACAAGTTTTCATTTTCTTTGTTTTTGTTATATGCTTATCGAAGTGTGCGTTTCCTTTGCTAGAAGTGTTATCCTTCAGCCTTTAGGCTCATATTTGGTTAGTAGGTTCAGTTTATCTAATACTTGCAATCACAGAGTAGGATGTGGCATCGGACTGAATCTTGAGATTTTTGGTGTTCATGTGCAATTTCTCAAGAGATTGAGCTGAATCGAGAAGTTTAGATCTCTTTACTGATATACCATGTTTGGTTTTAGTTCATTCTGTGATTCTGCAATGATATTGATGATTTCCTTCTATGATTGCCTTGATTGATGCTTACTGCCACAATTACTTGATCTATTTTCTGCAGATACTCAAATCTGTTCATCAATCTTGTTACTGATTCTGTTCTAATTTTTTCAGATGCTCTCTGGCAAATGAATCTGAAACCAAACGAACATGTTGATTTCGGTCCTTACCCTGTGCGTGAAGGTGAACCAGATTGTTCATTTTACATTCGGACAGGTCTCTGCAAATTTGGTAGTTCATGCCGATTTAACCATCCTCCTGATAGAAAATTGGTACGAAATCATCGTCATTTGCTCTGCCTTTCAATTCTGACATGATCAATCTCCTTATAGATGAAATGATCAACGTGTGCAGCACAGAATGTTGCATCATATTAATGCCAATTTAAATCATGGGAAACGGACTGTCACAAGCAACTTACATGCTGCTATTGTTGTGGTCTAAACCCTTTTATGCATTAAAATGTAGGCTATAGCTACAGCAAGGATGAATGGTGAATATCCAGAAAGATTAGGGCAACCCGAATGTCAGGTTCGAGCATTATATTCAGTCGATCATATACTTTGCTTCAGATGAAGGCTTATGTCCTTCAAAAGAGAATGTTAATACTAGGCTCCATTGCTACTTTCACTCATTACCATGCTTGTATAACTTTTTGTTCTCAAGTATTACCTGAAAACTGGGACCTGCAAATTCGGGCCAACATGCAAGTTTCACCATCCTCATGAGAAAGCTGGGATTGCTGGAGCTGTTGCTTTAAACACTATGGGCTATCCACTTCGTCCGGTAACACACTGTGTCTACCTTTAAATATCTTCTCACCTCGTAATATAGTCCTTGACATTTTGATTGTCGTATCATTTTTATTGCAACGAAAAGGACGAGACCGACTGTGCGTATTACATGAGAAACGGACACTGCAAATTCGGGGGCACTTGCAAATTCAACCACCCTCAACCCCATAACATGATGGTCTCCGTGCGTGGCTCTGCTCTGTATCCTCAACCGATGAACTCCCCAACTGCTGGCCAGCCTTCTTATCTCCCAAGTCCGCAGTGGCAGAACCCCTCAACTAACTATGCACCAATGGTCATGCCTCAGGGAATGGTATCTGTCTTAGGATGGAATGCATATAGCGTAATCTTTCTCGTTTTTCTTTATTTTACTCCCACTTTGAGCGTTACTATACTTTTTAAACAATATATGATGACATTGGCGAATTAACCCTTAGGATGTAACACATGTTAGGACATACTGATTATACTTGATGATCAGATGGGCTGTTTTCTTTTTTTCTTTTCTTTCTAGGGTCAGATGGGATCTTCAGTTTTATCTGCAGATCAGAACCAACTCTTAGCAACGGCGGCGTCAACCTCAAGAAATGCGAGCCTTAACATGGACGGTGAAGCTGCGAATCAATTCATGGGCTACTACGTATTTCCCGAGAGACCTGGTCAGCCCGAGTGCCAGTTCTACATGAAGACAGGCGACTGCAAATTCGGGGCCGTGTGCAAATTTCACCATCCCAGAGACCGACAAGCCCCTGCTCCCAACTGCGCTCTGAGCCCACTTGGCCTTCCTTTACGTTCCGTAAGTCAATTTATCTTTTCAAGGGGCAGTTTCTACTCAGTCCACTTTCACACCACATGATCATAAGCTGCATTTTCAGTTGGGGATATGGATACCTATAGTTAGCTCTTTTTTTTCAATACTCAATTCTTGCTTTTAGTAACGCCTACATATGCAGGGGGAGCCAATTTGCGTCTTCTACTCGAGATACGGCATATGCAAGTTCGGTCCAAGCTGTAAATTCGACCATCCGATGAGCGTATTCGGACGCCTCAACGACGGTAATCAGAACAACGCCATCGCTGCACCGTCGTCATCCCCGAGTGGTTTTCGCAGGCTGAGCTTCGGCCAAGAGGTGAGAGTACAGAAACCCTCTGCTGAGAGCAACGTCAACTCGGAGTCCATGTAAGTCCAAGTAAGTTATTCTCTCAAAGTTAAACTTATGTTCCTTGCTTTCGAAGGATGTATAAAAAAATAAGCAGTTTTTTCATGTACCTTTCCTAACCGTGTTTGCTGCTGCTGCTTCTGGAAAAAAATTGTATAATAGAGTTCGAAACTCCTCAATAAATTTCTTCCAAAGTTGCAATTTATGCAGTCAGAGCAAACATATACGAAACGCAATAACAGACGAGTTCGTTACAGCAAACCTCTAATCAGACATGTTCCGACCGTCATCATCGCCGGCCGCCTCAAAGATCTTTCCCAGCAACCCTTCGACCGACTCGGGCGAGTGGTAAGAACTAATCAGCGAAGACGGATAACCATTGCAAAACTCTCTATAAGCAGGCACCACAAGCCTGACGGTGGCATTCTTCATCTGCTCCCTCAAATCAGCATCAGAAACAATGCTGTAAGACCCCATATGCTTATTACACATCTCGTCGAAACCCTTATTAAAAGCCTCCAATTTGCGCACCTCGTCCTTGCCACCACCGCCCGCCAGCAGCCTCACCAACCCGCCCCACGCCTGCTTCTGATAGACGTACGCAGACTCCTCGGCCGCACTTCTGTACCTCTTCTTCATGTACCCATCTCCCAGCAACTCACCGAGCTCTGTATTCCTCGTCCTCATGTACACATACCAATACGCATTCATCGAGAATATCTGCGCCAGCACCCTATCCTTGCACCTCGACCTGCTCGCCTCGACGCTCCTCTGCACCGCCTCCATGACGTTCGCCACTGCGTCCCTCAGCAGCTCGCGATCGTCCCGCGCTTCTCCCGTCTTCCAAACCCACTCCGTCCTCAAGGCCCGGCCCATCGGCCTGCAGTAAGGATCCGCGACCAAATTCTTCAGGTAGTTGACGGCGTACCGAACGAGCTTCGGCACCGACCCGTCCCGGGGCGGGTGGCCCATTGTCCCTTCTATCTGCAGCCCGAATCCCCAGAAGACACGGGTCGACCCGTGGACGAGGAGCTTCTCGAGTTCCCGAAACCTGAGGCAAATGTCGGCGCACGACTCGCCGGAGAAGACCTCGGAGAAGTCGGGCCTGAGGTTCTCGAGGGAGGCGAGCATTTCTAGAAGCTTGAAGAGCTTCTGCGGCTCCTTTCCGCTCCTCGCCACGCCCTCGCCGAACCTGAAGAAGACGGCCATGATCTTGTCGGCCACCTTGACGAAGCACTCGGGCCAGACCGAGCTGCCCATCACGTTCCCCAGGACTCGCCCGCACAGCTCCTTCTCGGCCACGAACACGGTCCGCACGGCCAGCTCGAAGTGTCGGACCCAAAGGGATATCGCCGACTCGAGGACGGCCCAGTCGAGGACGTCGATCTCCTCAGGCGCGTACGTCTTGAGGTAGTCCGGGCTCAGCCTCATCAGCGCCTTGGCCGCCTTTCGGTACCTAATCTTGACGTATATGTCGATGCATATGTCCAGGCAGTCGTTGCCCGCTAGGGTTTCGGCGATCCTCCTAAGAACGTCGATCTCCAAATCGCTCCCCAACTCGACGATGCTTCCATATTCTTCTTCTTGATCGCCGATATTCCTATGCCTAAGGTTCCTCAAAAGCCCTTCGAGCTCGTCCTGGAGATTCAGAAGGGCCTCGTCGAAAAGCCCGTCGAACCTCATGGAGTCCATTTCGGCGTCGTGCAAGGCTTTTAGGGTGACGAGCGTCTCCATGAGGCGCTCGGCTCTGTAGTGGTCGGTGGCCTTGGTTCGGCTCATGTACTCGACCACTTCTTGGAGCTTGAGGACGGCGGGCTCGCTGTCTCGGGCGATGGACTCTATGACGTCGCGGAGGTTGTCGACGCAGTCCAAGTACTTGATCAGTTCTTTCAGCCGCTTTTTCGAACAAGTCTTCTTCTCTTCGTTGGATTCGAGGTTCGAGGCTATGTCGAGGAGCTTGCGCTGTACGGATTCGTATTGCCTGAAGCTGTCGAGGAGGGTTAGGGCTGGAGATACGGCTCGGTTTATCCTCGAGTCGAGGGCTTTGGTTGAGATGGAGAGGGTTTGGAGTGGGGCCGTTGTTTGGGCGGCTGCGCTGAGGGTCTCCTCGATGGATTTGAATCTTTGCTCGGTTTTGTCCAAGGTTGAGCCGATGGTTTTGCATCCTGTGAGGAAGGTTTCGAGGTCGGCTCGGGCCGAACGCAGCTCGGCGAGCGTAGTGGAATCGTCTTCTTCGGCCTTGTTCTTGAGATCCATTGAGGTAGCTGAGCTTATCGAATCGATAAAATATATATACGTGTGTATCGATTCAAACGAAGAGAGGAACAATTCCTACGAATCGAAACTAACGACAACGGTACCAACAGCTGAGGCCGGCAGTAAGTTAATGAAATGGGTCGTTCGTTCAGGCCGATGCAAAGTATTTACATGGAAACATTCGCTTACAAAGAAGAGAAATAAGATATTATGTCTCGATTTCATCTAAATTCCCCCCCTCTCTCTCTCTCTCTCTGGGTTTTCATTGAGGAATATAATACACCACTGTACAGAAAAGAAAACCAAGCAACAGATCGTGAAGACAAAGTAGCAAGAGAAAGGATCTGTACTGCATTAATCAGTGATACAAGGTTTATTATTGTGTGTAATGAAGCAGCGGCCACTGACTGAACTAATCAGTGATGCATACGCTCTGTTCAGCACCTAAGTGTATTTTCGAATCTATACATGGAAGAGGAGAAATACAACTAAATAGCTTGTGGTCTTTTATCAAAAACCAAAAGACCCAAAGCTCCAATCTTTCCAAGAGAACAATAGACACATAAAGAGAGCACTCGCACGCGATATAAAAAGTACGCTGCGCGGGCTCACAGAAATGATTCGTACTAGAGAAGTCTACGCCCCGAAGACGAACAAGAAGAGGACCCGAACATCTGATCGAGGAGGATTACTAGAGCCATCGCCAGAGCTGAATCGAAACAGGGCTGTACGATAAGCGTGAAGACATCGAATCCAAAAGCTACTCCTTTGATGGAGGCTTCCTTCCTCTTGATTTCTGCCACCGCTTGTCTCTTCTTTGAGTCGTACATCACGCAACTTCGTCGCGAGTATGAACCCTCGATTTCGTATAGGCGTCTATCGTGTTCTCTGTGGGCTGAGTTTACATGAGCCAAACACTTTGTGTTGAGCAGATTCATGTTTTTGCGTACTGAGAATATCGGGTTCTCGCATGTCTCCCCTTCGTACACTGTCCATGTATCCATAAGGCTCAACTTCTGCATCGATTGATATCAAACATCAAGTAAGCTTAAGCAAAAGTTCTCTAACGAAATTTTATAAAAGTAATTTCTTTCCGTAGAATTGGAGGGCAGTTTTCCATGGACCAATATACAATTGCAGACAAAATAAATTACCTAGGTTTCAGCAACAGATATGCACAGCATCGATCGTAAAGCAAAAAATCGAAAGAACTGTAACAGATAGTAGCTTTTAAGATTATACCTTTCGCCTAATTGTGAGGAGACAATTGCCTGAAGCGTCCATAAGAAGGATCTCGCCCTTGTGGCGAGACATGTAGTTGTCGACTCTGAACACGAGATTGCCGACGGAGTCAAACACCGTGAAACCGTCGCAATTGAAGAGCAACGACTTCTTCCACACGGTGAGCGCTACGGTCGAAGAATCAGTACGGTCGATTCCGCAGGAGTCATCACACGTCGACGATGACGACTTTTCTCCGATCGAAACTACCGCGCTTGATCCGTTTGGGAATACCTTCGTCATAGTTACTTTTTTCTTCTGGTATCAGATCGACGAGCTAATCGATCGATCGATCGACAGATAATTAGATGTTAGAATGAGAGAGAACGATGAACTATCGAATTCGCCGAGCTCGACGAGAGAGTTCATCTCCTTCAGGACTCTTATATATGTATATCTATATTACGTACGGAAATATTAAAAAAAAAAAAAAGAAAAGGTAATTTAAATAATAAAAAAATGTGGAATTATTGGGTGAAATGTGGATTGACGTCATTGGGCGGAAAGCTTAGACAAGGAAAGATAGTGTATTCTATGCAAGCCATTAATGATGTTCGGCCAAGTGCTTTGGCTGTTCACCCACTAATAAAATCTTAATTGAGTTAAATAATATTATTAAATGATATGATTACAATTGATTACTAGAAAGTCTATCGAGTTGTCGCTAAGTTAAGAGCTCATTTAATTTTTGTAAGATAACCAATCATACTCAATCAGCATGCTAATCTAATTAAGCTTCTTCTCCAGTAAAAAAACTTCTTTTACCATATATATATAAGTATTTCATTGATAGCGTTGAACAACGACACATTGGACGGCTACTAGTGCCCTTTGGGGGGTCAAATAAAGATTGATGACGATTGCAAGGCTATATCGACCTTATGAAAACAATGGCCATACATATTTGATTTAAGATTTTATACATTTTTATATAACTATATATATATTCCAACAATACTAGTAATAAAATGGAGTTGTTTGGGCAAAGGTGGTAAACATTTCTTTATTGGATGTCAAAACGAATTCGCCACGCCGATCATCCTCTGGAAATGGTATGCATGCTAAGACCTAATGAAATTGAAAGGCATGTTTATTATTTGTTAAATTTATGTGGTTGAGGATTGATTTTCGGTGGTAAGAGATGGCAACTTTAATGATTAAAAACAAGATATTTTCGCTAATGGTTAAAATAAGCTTTTCTAAATTGCAGAGGACTTTGACGTTTGGTAAATTATTGTCTGGTCAAACCAAAGAAAAAAACTACACCTCTCTCTCTTCATCTTTTCTCCACCTTCTCTCTAACCCAAACCCTAGAAACTCCCTTAGCCGCCACCTCTCCCCCTCCTCCCTTCCTCCCCCTCCTCCATTAATGGAGGTAGGGGGAACATGGAGGTAGGGGGAGCCCTCCTTTTGCAAGTTTTTCCTAGTTTCTTCTAAAAAAAAAAAATTAAATAAAAAAAAAAAAATTTCGAACGTCCACCGCCGTCTACGCCTTCCACCGCCTGCCACCATCATGCCGGCCCCCTCCTTCACTGCCGCCTTCGGCCTCCACCGGCTGTCGCTGCTGAGCGTCGCCGCCCCGCCCTGCCGGCGTCTCGTCGAAGCTGCGGCGGCAGCTGCCGCCTCTCCACCACCTCACCACCTCGCCGAAGCTGCAGCCAACTCGACGACCGCCGCCTCGCTGTCCTACCGCCTGACGCCTCACCGTCCGTGTGTCAGCTGTTCGGATTTTTTTCTGATGAAGACAAGCTCTTTTGGGTGAAGACGGAGGAGAGGGACTACTACTTCAAATTAGTTTAATAGCCATTAAGTTGGAGTTTTAAACTTGATTTTTAGTAGGTTCTTTTATTCTCTTGTTGTTGCACTGGAGAGTTGTTTTCTTTCAGCTCATTTTTCCCATGTGGGAACTTAGTCTCCTCTTGTAGGAGTGTCTTCTCCTCCTTGTGGGGTGTCTTGTCTCCTTTTATAGGAGTGTCTTTTCCTCTTTGTGAGGACTTTCTCCCTACTGGCATTTGTGATGTGACCAGAGGGCTTCGTGAGCTGTTTAGCTCGTTGTATTTGTTTTTTGGGGTAATAGCAAGTTATCTTTGAAAAAAAAAAAAAAACCAAAGAAAACGCCTTGTTTAATTCTAATAGAAGCTTAAAGGGTTAATTTGAATTAAGGCACCTTTAAAGTTTTAAAATAGATTTCAGACCCTATCAGAAAAACTATATTATTTAAAGGACTCAATTTCTATAAAATTTAGAGATAAGGATCTAAACTTAGAAAAAGTGTTATAAAGTTTATATGAACTGTATCGGAGTGTTATTTCAGAACAATGAAGTGGTATTGCATAACAATGAAACTGCAGAACAATGATGTGATACTGCAGAAATTGGATCTATAAACTGAATTTTTTCCAAACAAGGGCGTGAATCTTTAAGTGTTCGACGGGCCTGAAAGGAAACGTTCCCAAGTGTAAAATATACTGATTAGTCCTCTTTTCTTCTCATATTTATTTATTGATAAAAACGTAGAAATGAGGGTTTTTTTACCAACGTTAGGAAAATAGTAATACTCTTTTATCCCATCAAAATAGTACGTGGATGGTGCCGACTTGTTATTTATTTCCCCAATATAAAATATATAGCAATATATAAGGATATTCAATAATTAAGGGGGGAACGTAGGCTGGTTTAGGTGATCAAATTCAGAACATATCGTGGTCACACAAACACACGCAAAAATATATTGAATTATGGCCGAGCATATGACGAGATGCGCCAGCCAACACATGTCCAAAGGTCATTTGATACATTTAATTAAATCATATGTAAAGATATCTCAAGTGTTTTCGAAAATTTGAAAAGAAATATATACGAGCCCCAGCCTACCACTTTGTATCATGTCTTACCATTGAGAATCGATTTCACGCTAGATTAGATTGTTTAAAATATTTTATCTTGAGTAATATAGTTGAAAGTAATACATTGAACAGGCACAGGCCTAACAAACTAGGAAAACAATGTTTGGATATAAAAGAGAATTTCATAGTGTATATAACTTTGGTCAAAAACCTAACGAACTCCACCGAGGACACGAGCCTCCCGCCGCCTCGTTCCAAATTTGAGCCGTAGGGTTCTTCAATCCTCGGCGGGGAGAGAGAGAGAGAGAGAGAGCTCAGCCTTAGGTTCTTCAATCCTTTTGTTTTGACAGGTGCTAGCATATGGCTCTTCGTTTTGAGGTATATTTAGCTGCACTATTTGCCTGCATCTTGCATCAATCACTGTGAGGATGTGAAACATCATTTTTCCGTTTCTTTTGGGTTGTGCAATTTCTGTTGCCGTTTGTAAGTGGACTTGCAATATTGCATCTTAGTCTATGTTGGGTTGTTTTAATATCACAAGCTGTACTTCCTACACTTGCTGAATTGTTGCTTAAGAGCATATTCTCCTTTCGCAATTTTGAACTAGATTCTTGGACGGTTTAATCGTGCCCGTGCTGCGCAGCTTACGCTTCCGCATTTTGCTTGCCAGACGCCTTTATTTATGCCTGTTGGTACCCAAGGTTTGACCTTTTCCGTTTTTCTAATACCATTGAACGTTGATGCATGATGTTATTTGTGTGTCTGATGAACACCTTGTAGCACCCCATCGTTACTCTATTTATTTGCGTTCGTCAATAAGTTCATGCAACATTTCAATTAACTAATATTGTTGCTGTGGATTGTGAACAAACTGAAACAGGGACAATAAAAGGTTTAACAACTAACCAACTTGAGGAAATTGGTTGCCAAATTATTCTTGGCAACACATACCACTTGGCTCTCCGCCCCTCATCTGAACTCATCGATGAATTAGGAGGGCTGCATAGGTTTATGAACTGGCCCAGGGCGTTGCTTACTGATTCAGGTGGCTTTCAAATGGTAATCATCTTTATATTTTTTGTCTTATGTTTTTCATAAATTTGATGAGTGATGTACGTTTTGTTCACTCTACCTTCCATCAGATGTCTTGAATTGATTCGGTGATGTGATATCATTGAAGATTTATTGTACTTGCTAGTAACTTAAACACTATCTCTCGATTTTGCAGGTCTCCCTACTGCATTTGGCTGACATTACTGAGAAAGGAGTAACATTTCAGGTATCTTGACTATCAATTTGACATGGAACAAGCTCTTTTTTATGCCATGGATTCTGTAGTATTCGTTAGTGTATAAAAGCCTCCATCTGGCATCTTGTAAGTCAATTGAAAGGAACACACTTTATGCGGTTATTCCTAAAAGTTTTTGACAGTTTTATGCCTTATGATTGAAATGAAGTGACCAGTGATCAATAGCATTAAATCTTGAATGCTATGTAGAAAACGAAAAATCCGAAGAAATGTTATGATAATCCTCTGTCCTACTTTATACCAGTGCAGGTTCTTTGAGATGTTTACTCATTTATTGATCATTATAATGTCCCTGCATATTATTTGCTGGCTCATTAGTTGTTAGAGTTTGTTCGTAGTTTTTTTGGTATGATTGTACTGGCAGCCAAAGAAATTAAAATAAGATTTTCCTTTGTCTAAGACTTCAATCTTGAAAATTTCAGTCGCCTGTTGACGGGAAACCGATGTTACTCACCCCAGAAGAATCAATAGAAATACAAGTAAGGTTCCTCAATTTTAACATTTTAATTCCTCGTTCGTTAAGCACTTGCTGGATTGTTCTGTTAGTAAGACATTGGATAGCATAAAAAATTAAAATAGCTTCACAATAGAAACTCACTTGCCCAATTTTTGTTTACTTTCTCCAAATGTTACAGAATCGAATTGGGGCTGATATTATAATGGCCCTTGATGATGTTGTGAGGACCACCATTACTGGCCCACGGATTGAAGAGGCAATGTATAGAACTCTTAGATGGATAGATAGGTGTATTGCAGGTAATTTTTGCATGGTTAGAGCTCACTTAATTTTTCATGTGTGTCCAATTGCTTTTGTTATATTCAACAACTCATTAGCACAGCTTCTTCTGTTTGCCTCAGCACACAAGAGACCCCATGAGCAGAATTTATTTGGCATTGTGCAAGGTGGCCTAGATCCAATTTTAAGGTTTTTCCGAATTTAAACCTCGTTTCTTTCATACTTTTGTGCTAGTTAAACGTAATTAGTTCCTATTGTTTAACGTTTACTGATTAAAGTTGGATGACAGGGATATATGCGTGAAGGGTTTAGTCGAACGAAATTTGCCAGGGTAATGTTACATTTCTGAGTACTGTAAATCGTTATGTTCGCATTGTTCAATGGAAAATTCTAATCTTGTCTTTGAAGTTGCTAAACCATAAATTCTCTCTCCTGCAAGTATTTATGCTGCTGTCCATTTCTGTTTCTCTTGAAGTAAGCTGATGGAATAGTCAGTATTGTATGATGGCTTAAGTGACAGCCAAAATCACAAGTTTTCTGATTCCCAAAGTCAATTTGGCTGCACTCTAATAACAAATCTCACAAGTAATTGGATTTGGGTTGCTTTGTCGCGTCGCAGCTATGCTATTGGTGGTCTTGCAGGAGGGGAAGATAAAGATTCATTCTGGAGAGTTGTTGCCCAATGTACGGCTGCACTACCCGAGGATAAACCACGATATGTTATGGTAACATAATTAATCTATCATTCACGTGTTTCAGTAATGAGTTACGACGTGGTCTTTTCTAATACTTCTCAGGGCGTTGGCTATCCTTTAGATATCGTGGTTTGCAGTGCATTAGGTGCTGACATGTACGATTGCGTCTACCCTACACGAACTGCTCGCTTTGGAACTGCATTGGTGCCTGAGGTAGTTTCTCCTCTTGGAAATGTGTAAAAATGGGTTTCTAATCTACATCATGGCCATGAGTTTGTCTATACGTATTGTGCCAAAGTTTATATAAGGTTTAGTTATACATACATTCTATGGCAGGGGGTTCTAAAACTCAAGCATCGGTCCATGGCAGATGATACCAGGCCAATTGATGTTGCGTGTGAATGCATGGTATCGGTTTTTTCCCTTGCTTGTTTTTTTTTCTATCTAAATGGTCATCTTTTTCTCTTTTCAGATTTATTAGCCTTGTGATTGCTACAGGTCTGCAAAAACTACTCAAGGGCATACATTCACTGCCTCGTCACTAAAGATGCGATGGGATCTCAACTCCTATCCTATCACAACTTGTTTTACATGATGAAGGTAATGTCCTCTTTAACGAATGATCTGTTATAGAAGAAGTACGTCTGTCTTTGGCATATTGAAGCGCATTTGCGTTGTTATTGCAGCTTAGCAGGGAGTTGCATTATTCCATCGTTGAAAACAGATTTCCAGAGTACGTTTTTTTTTGCAGAAAAATGCATCACACACACGCACACGCTGTTTTGTTCAATTAACGTGTCGGTTCATGCTAATTACTTGTTTTTCCGCAGGTTCGTGTGCATGTTTCTGCAGAAAATGGTACCTTTTTTTTCCTGACATATAAAAGCTTCGCTTTTATTTTGTTTTCCCGATATATTATAAGTAATGGTCGTACATGCAATGGAATGGAATGTAGTTTCCAAAGGGAGATGTGCCGCAGTGGGTGTGCAACGCTATGGAGGTTGCTGGTATTGACATTTCTTCTTGCTGCTGTCCTCTGTCCTAACACTTTGTTCCTTTTTCTTAATTATTATTACGTAGTTAGAGTGATAGGCTCTCACATGAAGCTAATTATTATCTTCTTTAATGTTGTATTACTGTTCTGCAGCAGCAGCATATATTTTGTGGTCAATATGCTGCTTGCTATAACTCTATACGTAGGAGACAAAACCTCACTCATTCTTGAATGATAATTATTTCAAAATTTCTACTTTTTATTTTTTGTTATGTCCCCAGATAAAGTAAAATAAAAATAATAAAGTATTTCTGTTATAAAATATTTATATATTATATAATAACCAACTTATACAATGAATCAAAAGGTGTAAAATTTCAAATGACCAATGAGTGGTATTTATAGACCTAGAGTCTCAAGAATCAACCAATAGAATTATAGCAAATTAAATAAATAAAGACCCATCCTTTCCTAATGGGCATCCATACCTCTTATTTTATAATACTCCCCCTTGGATGCCCATTACAAAAATAGATATTAGCTGCCTCGTTAAAAACCTTATTAGGAAAAACCCAGTGGGATAAAAACCTAATGAAGGGAAAAAGAGTGCAGCATATGTAGTCTCCCCCTGATGTAAACATTACTCAAGATCTTTGAGCCTTCGGAGTCCGATTAAATCTACAAGTTTTTCGAATAATCTTGGAGGTAGCGCTTTTGTGAACAGATCCGCGAGGTTGTCACTTGATCGAACTTGTTGTACGTTAATTTCGCCGGTCTTCTGAAGGTCGTGCGTATAGAAGAATTTAGGCGATATATGTTTGGTTCTATCACCTTTGATGTGACCTTCCTTTAACTGAGCAATGCATGCGGCATTGTCTTCATATAAGATCGTCGGAGCTAACTTCTCCGATAATAACCCGCAGGTTTGTCGTATATGCTGGATTATCGATCGTAACCAAACACATTCTCTGCTAGCTTCGTGAATAGCTAAAATTTCCGCATGATTAGATGATGTGGCGGTTAAACTTTGTTTAACTGACCGCCAAGAAATAGCAGTTCCACCATATGTAAATAGATAACCTGTTTGCGATCGAGCATTATGTGGGTCGGATAGAAAACCAGCATCTGCGTATCCAATTAGATCTGACCTGGATTCATTTGAATAGAATAATCCCAAATCAGTTGTTCCTTTAAGGTATCGAAAAATTCGTTTAATACCGTTCCAATGTCTACGAGTTGGTGACGAACTATATCTCGCCAATAAATTTACAGCGAACGCTATATCAGGTCGCGTATGACTCGTAAGGTACATTAGTGCTCCTATGGCACTAAGATATGGTACTTCAGGACCAAGCAATTCTTCATCATTTTCTCGAGGTCTGAATGGATCTTTAGTCACATCTAGAGATCGAACAACCATCGGAGTATCCAACGGATGAGCTTTATCCATATAAAATCTTTTCAATACCTTTTTCGTATATGTTTCTTGACATACGAATATTCCATTTTTCAAATATTCAATCTGCAGGCCGAGACAAAATTTCGTCTTTCCGAGATCTTTCATTTCAAACTCCTTTTTCAAACAATTAACGGCCTTTGATAATTCTCCACGAGTTCCAATTATATTGATATCATCAACATATACTGCTATGATGACAAAATCATTTCTACATCTTCTCATAAATATACAAGGGCAAATTTGATCATTTTTGTATCCCTCTTTCAATAAATATTCACTTAGACGATTATACCACATACGCCCAGATTGCTTTAATCCATAAAGCGATTTGTTTAGTTTAATTGAGTACTCATCACGGGGCCTTGAATTTTCAGGCAATTGAAATCCCTCAGGAAGCTTCATATAAATGTCACTATCAAGTGAGCCATATAAATAGGCAGTGACAACATCCATTAGACGCATATCGAGTTTTTCACGTATTGCCAGACTTATTATATAACGAAAAGTTGTTGCATCCACCACAGGAGAGTATGTCTCCTCATAATCAATACCAGGTCTTTGCGAAAAACCTTGTGCAACAAGCCGGGCTTTGTATCTCATAATTTCGCCCTTTTCATTTCTCTTTCTGATAAAAACCCATTTATATCCAACCGGCTTTATATTCTCTGGTATACGAACTACAGGTCCAAAAACTTTTCGTCTCTCAAGTGATTTTAATTCAGCATCGATTGCATCTTTCCATTTTGGCCAATCATTTCTTTGTCTGCACTCTTTTACAGACCTTGGTTCATGATCCTCATTCTCATTATTCTCATTCATTTCTTGTAGCGCTACGTTAAATGAGAATTTGTCGTCAACGTTGACTTTATCTCGGTTCCATCTTATTCTATTCTGGGCGTAATTGATAGAGATCTCTTCATTATCATTATTTTCGATTTGTTCAGGTACCTGACTTTCATTCTTATAATCATTTATGCCCATCGACTCTTCTCTAGTTGATAAATCCTCGATTGGACCATTCTTATTATTTGCTCCTTTTCTTTTCCGAGGATTTTTATCTTTGGAACCAGAGGGCCTACCACGCTTTAGTTGTGGTTTAAGCTCAATCGCATTATCTCTTTGTTCTGCAGGAACATCAATTTTAGCAGGAGCATTAACAGCTGGAATATGTGACTTTGTCACTCTTTTTGGGTCAGCAAAACTGTCTGGCAATTGATTCGCTAAGCTTTGTAAATGAATTATCTTTTGAACTTCTAGTTCACATTCTTTTGTTCGAGGATCATAATGATTTAGCGATAATTCATTCCAACTAATATTTCTTTCCAACTGTTTCTTTTCTCCCCCTAATGTCGGAAAATTTGTTTCATCGAAGTGACAGTCGGCAAATCTGGCCGTGAATCGATCTCCAGTTAAGGGTTCTAAATATTTTATAATTGATGGAGATTCAAAACCGACATATATTCCCAACCTCCTTTGAGGTCCCATCTTTGTGCGTTGTGGTGGTGCAATTGGAATATATACTGCGCATCCGAAAATTCTTAGATGAGAAATATCTGGTTCCTGACCATAAACCATTTGTAACGGGGAGATATTATGATAACTTGTTGGCCTGATGCGGATTAGTGCTGCTGCATGTAATATAGCATGTCCCCAACAAGACGACGGAAGTTTCGACTTCATCAACAATGGCCTTGCAATTAATTGCAGGCGTTTAATCAACGATTCTGCAAGACCGTTTTGTGTATGGACATGTGGCACGGGATGCTCGACATCGATACCGATAGACATACAATAATCATTAAATGCCTTGGAAGTAAATTCACCAGCATTATCAAAACGTATTTTCTTTATCGGATAATCTGGGAAATGTGCTCTTAATCTAATCAGCTGAGCAAGTAATCTCGCAAATGCCACATTTCTCGTAGATAATAAACATACGTGGGACCATTTACTTGATGCATCAATTAATACCATGAAATATTTAAATGGTCCACATGATGGATGTATCGGTCCACAAATATCGCCATGTATACGCTCCAAAAATGCAATAGACTCGGTCTTTACTTTCATTTGGGATGGTCGAATAATTAACTTCCCTTTAGAGCAAGCAATACATATTAATTCTTTAGACTGGAGAATCTTCGGGTTCCTCAACAAATGTCCGCGTGAATTTTCAATTATTTTTCGCATCATAGTTGTACCGGGATGGCCCAACCGGTCATGCCAAACATTAAACGTACTGTCATTGGTAAACCTTTGGATAGCATATGATTCAATTGTTCGAAGATATGTGTAGTATAGCCCAGAGTTAAAAGACGGTAATATTTCTATGATTCTTTTTTCATTAGAAATCACTTTCGTAATGTGCAAATATTCAACATCTCCCTTTTGTGCAGTCTCAACATGATATTCGTTATTTCGAATCGCTTTAAAGCTTAATAAATTTCTTTGAGACTTAGGGGAATATAAGGCATTTTCAATAATCAGCCTTGTTCCTCTGGGCAATAATATATTAGTTCTTCCGGAGCCTTCAATTATATTTGTGCTACCCGATATAGTAATCACACTGATTTCTTTCATATCAAGATGCTCGAAATAGTTCTTATTTTTCAGAATTGTATTAGTCGTTGCACAGTCCGCAAGACATAATTCTCCATTGCACATGCTCGTGTCCATCATGTAAAATCCTTTATAAACAAACATGGAATTATCATTAATACATATTATTGAAAACAAACGATACACAGCAAACACAGGAATAACATCCAAATAATAATCATAGCAAACATGACAATATTATTGAAAGTAAACGATACATAGCAAACACAGGAATATCATCCAAATCATAGAAAACACAACAAACTTTCAAACGACACACACCAAAGCACACAATAAAGCATTTAATTTTTAAAATGATAACAGGTTAAATTTCTTCATTGAGGAGCAGAAAATCGTCGGCATCGAAATTAACACCTTCTTCATTAACACCAGAAGTTGAAGCAATTGTACCCTGAACAAAGTTCGTTTCAGTTTTCTTTCCTTTGCCTATTGATTCTTGGTACAGCTCAACAAGGTATTGGGGCGTACGGCAAGTGCGGGACCAATGGCCCGGACCACCGCATCGATAACATTTCTCGTCATTCCCTTTCTGTTCAGTTTGCTTCTTTTCATTTTTACCGTCATAAACTTTCTTCTTCTGGGAAAGATTTTGATGACCACCACGATAATTATGATAACCACCACGGAAATATTGATAACCACCACCATGAAAACTCCGGCCACGACCACGACCTTGGCCACGGCCACGTCCACGACCGCGATATCCCCCACGACCACGTCCACGACCGTTACCTCGATTATTATCATTATTACCATTGACTGCATTCGCTTCAGGGAGTGCAGCAGCACCAGTCGGTCGGGATTCATGATTTTTCATCAGCAACTCATTGTTTTGCTCAGCCAATAGTAAGCAAGAAATAAGATCTGAGTACTTTTCAAAATTTCTCTCTCGATACTGCTGTTGTAGAATAACATTTGATGGATGAAACGTGGTGAACGTTTTCTCCAACATAATTGCATCGGTAATAGTTTCTCCACATAATTTCAGTGTAGAAGTAATTCTATAAACAGCAGAATTATATTCGCTTACCGATTTAAAATCTTGTAAGCGTAAATTCACCCATTCGTACCTTGCATTTGGGAGAATTACAGTTTTCAAGTGGTTATATCGATCTTCCAAATTTTTCCACAAGTCTTTCGGGTCTTTCACTGTTAAGTACTCAATTTTGAGACTTTCATGAATGTGGTGGCGAAGAAAAATCATTGCCTTCGCCTTGTCCTGCTCGGATGTTTCATTGGTCGGTTTGATGGTATCACCTAGACCTTTTGCTTTCAAATGAATTTCGGCATCTAGTGCCCAAGATAGGTAATTTCGGCCAGTGATATCGAGTGCAACAAACTCAAGGCTCGCCAAATTCGTCATATTACTATAAAATACAAAAAGCATTAAAAATGATAATATAACAAAATATTACATGCATAACTAATCTTAATAAAAATAATATTCGAAAAATATAGTCGGTATAGCCAATTATTTCGAATATATAATTAGACGTAGTTATTGGCAAGAGTTACAAAACCGGCGCATAATAGGCGGTATAAACCGGCACATATCAGGTGGTACAAACCATCACATGATAGGCGGTATAAATCGAACCAAGCTAGTCGGACAAACCGAACCAAGCTAGTCGGACAAACCGAACCAAGCTAGTCGGATAGAAAAAAAAAAAATTAATATGCCACCGCTGGGATTCGAAATCTGGACCTCCCATCAATTAGATTTTGACGGTATTCCGCGAAACCAGTCGGACTATGGCATTTTGTTGTATATTGTATATATATATTAAATTTGTATAATAAAATTATTATACCTTAATTATGCCCGTAAATCTTCGGCAGAAATTAGCGTCGTCGTCGGGGATCGGCGTTGTCGGTAGAGTCTCGTGCTGATAACGTGTTATAAAATATTTATATATTATATAATAACCAACTTATACAATGAATCAAAAGGTGTAAAATTTCAAATGACCAATGAGTGGTATTTATAGACCTAGAGTCTCAAGAATCAACCAATAGAATTATAGCAAATTAAATAAATAAAGACCCATCCTTTCCTAATGGGCATCCATACCTCTTATTTTATACTAATTTCCAAATTATAACACTATTTATCAAAATGATCAAAATAAATCATTTCTGATAACCAATAATCGTCCACAGCCCACGTTTCGTTTGGGCCTTCTGTATAGATTATTGGGCCTACTTGCTGGTATTTGGGCTTACTGTATTGAAATTGTGGGCCGAATGGATGTCTTCCTTCTCCGTGACACTTTGAAAACGTTGAATGGAATCCAATATCCCCTCGTTAGCTGAGGTTCTTTAATCGTAATAATGGAAGGCATTTTAAAATAAAATAGAGAGGTCTCTATCTCACACCATTAAATTACGACTAGTCTAACGGCCATCTTATAATATTATCAGAAAGAAACACAATGTGAAAAAATCTCTGGCTAATGTGCTACGTTACACAAGAAAAAAAAAAAAAAGATTTTCGGAATAGATGCATAAACAAGTAGAATCGATGAATCCGTCATCTGTACACATCTCTATAACTCTCTCCTCCACTCCACCATGGAATCTGAAATTTCTCTACCATCATATTTATATAAATGCTGTGACTAGAAGTGAAGTTGGTATGATACCATCGTAGCCTTCGAACGCCTTTTTTTATCTCCTGCGCATCAACTAACTAAATAAAGAATGAAGTATTCGAGGATTTCTGACATAAACAATCTGGTAAAGGATTCACAAAAAACGCCTCTTCGGAGCGGAATCTATCTGTTCCTTTCGTGCCTGCGATTGGGCCTTTCCTCTTCCTTGGAGATCCTTGCCTGATGATGACAATGGAGATAATAACGCGTTTATATACTTCAAGCGATAAATGAGGTGCATTAAGTTAAGCCATCTGACGAAAGGTAAATAGATACCTTCTTTTGTGAATTTCTGCAACACGATTGGAGAGGTTCTTGCCTTCTTTCATTGTTCCTCGGTCAAGCTTATCAAACAATCGAACAAGTTCTCTCCTGATGGGGAAGAATACTCGGAGAAATTAGCAATCTTTTGAGATAATCAAAGGACTTAGATGAAAAATTCAACAATTGAATAAACCTATCAGGGGATATGGTCTTCCTATGTCCAAGGAAACGACGATGGCCCTCAACTGCCTTTGCCATGTTGCCAGAGTATGTTGGGATGAAGATATCACTTTCTACAGACACAATATAGTCAAGTGCAGCCATCTGTGATGCATGATCAACAAATGGCTCCAGTTCCTCAACCGAAGCTAATTTTTCCTACAAGATTGAAAGTAGACGTGAGTATGTGTATCCACAGATTGACTATCGAAGTGGAGAAAATTAATTATTATCAGAAAATTAACGAATATAAGAATTACCTTGTTCATCAGTATTGGATAGCGAGATTGCAGATCAGCCAGTCGAGATTCACCACCATATATCTCTCCAGCAGCAATATATATTGGGGTGGTCGAAGGAAAACCAAGAGCACTAAGGAATATTCCGACCTCCTTTGGAGTTAAGGGACAATAGCCCTTGGCCCTCTGTTCCTCAGGATCAATATCTTTTACTTTCCACCACGTTGTATTTTCTCTATTGATTTCAAGACAAAATAAATAATAAGATAAGATGGTCTCGTCTCGGATGGCTTTGTATGAACAAGAAGTACCTGATTATCTTCAACTCCTCAGCTTCATTTGGAGATAAATCGTGTGTGCACCCACTGAAGGCAAGCATGTCCTTTTCGAACCGCAAATGCAAGGCAATATAGCGGCCGTATGACCTCATCCGGTCCACCAACAACTACAAAGTCATTTTACGGACAAATGCATTATGTGCACTTAACAGACATGAAATTAGGTCTCACTGAAGTGAGAATATACCTTTCCCATCCTCTCAATTTTAGGAGCAAAACGAAGAGATTGATAGCATGCACGGCACCTCAGCTTTTGAATGTCTGGTGAAAGGTTATTGTTGGCTAATCGAGAATCTGATTTGGCAGCTCGAATGATCTGGGAAAACTAAGATTTTAGGAGGACGAAAAAGAACTCAGAAACATAAAAGTAACTGAAATTCAGCTTAGACAAGCATACCTTATATTCATCCCACAACTTGGTTATCTCTTCCTGGTAATACTCAACACCAGACCAACTTCTGAAATGCTTCACTGCCCTGGTGGCAGTTGCCAATTCCTTGGGAAGTTTTTTCACAATTTTTATGTCATTAACTAAAGAATTTATGAAGTGATCCTCATCAAAGATGTCAGAGAAGTTGCTGCAATTTTTAAAAAAATGAATATCAGACAAAATGCAGTTCCACAGATGTACGATCTTGTATGGTTGAATAAACCGCTAGCCTACCTAGAATCTTGCCAAAGGGAGCGTTTATCAAGCTCCGGAATCACAAGTGTCGCATTTATCAGATGTGCCACAGCAACCATGTCACAAATCTGCAGAGGAAATAAGTTCTTTAACTCCAGGATATTAAGAAGCTTGTAAAACATGGCACATGTTGTATATATATATTATATATACATATACATATATACATATATTATATATTGTATATATGCTATGCATGGGTGTCTGTCCATGCAAGAATCATAAAGAGACAGAGCGAGAGAGAGAGTGAGAGAGAGAGAGACCCCAGTCCTCATCTGATTAAGCCCACCATTAGCATGCACTAACAGGTAGCCACGAGATTCCAGAGGAGCTGAAAACAGATAGGACAAATCAAAATAAGTAGATTTTGTAGTAAATGCAGAAGAAGCATCAAAGAAAAAAATATGGTAATTCGAGAGAAACGTTACTGACGTCTGTATGATAAACTTGGTTCAGTGCAAGGAATGTAATCTCTATTAGGCGGTGCCTTCCACAGCTTGTCATCATTCACGCTCCGACTCGAAGCACCCGACTATCAAAAATGATTGAGCGAAAATAA
The DNA here is from genome assembly GCA_027422505.1 of Craterostigma plantagineum. Lineage (NCBI taxonomy): Eukaryota > Viridiplantae > Streptophyta > Magnoliopsida > Lamiales > Linderniaceae > Craterostigma > Craterostigma plantagineum. The sequence goes on along the minus strand of JAPQWV010000053.1, from coordinate 879,048 downwards.
GAAATGAGGGATCAATATTCAGATGTCAACGTCATATGCTTGGGAGAGAAACATCCATTGTAGACCCAAAGTGATATGAGTTCAAGCAAACAACATGTAGTTAAAGAAGTGGCCTTTATCTCATATCAACACCCACGCTGTGACTATACAACAAACGGATCAAAGACATTAATGCATTTATTACAGAATATGGATTATGGAAACAAAACCTTATCACTAGTGACGTGAGTTTTCAACAAATGCGGTCGAGTAAACTCTAGCGTCCAGCTTCTCTCTTTGCTCAGTTTCTGATAACCTTTCTCGTACTGCTACAACAGTTGAAAAATCACACCATCAACCCATTGAAAACAAATGCCACAAACTAAATAAAGTGATTCGAGTAAAGGAGTCAGAAACTCGTTCAATGTTTCGTTCAACAAAATTATCTATCAGAAATCATCTTAATATACATGTACAGCCAGGGAGAGCCCTATCATGCATATCCTGAAGCTCCAAACACATTCCCATACTATACACCTTTGCTTTCACAGTAAAGGTAAGAATTACAATAATGTCATGATCATGATCGCAGCGGCTTAACATGGAAAAACGCATTGTTGTGACGAGCCGTCGTGTGTTTTCAATTTATCCAAGAAGCTCTACAATAGCATTTAGATTAAATGTTACTTCAGCTGTGCAATTTCAAAGGAAAGATAAATAAGCCCTAAAATATGATTCAGTCTCAACTTTCAGGAATTATAACCCCTAAAAAACAAACTAGAACACACACCAAAATCTATATTTACTGAAAATTAACACGCTAATTCGCATCGCGAAGACTAGTAGAGTTGGCGGAAACGCTATGGAATGGCGAAGAAAAATAGCATAGCGAGAGAGAGAGAGAGGGGTACCGTGGGGAGCTTGTAGGAAGCGTCGCCGGGAAGTTTAGCATCGTGGTGGATGTTAACGGAGAGGAGCGCAGCCAGTGCTATCGTGCACGCAGCGCACATTAGCAGCCGCCGGAGAATCGACACCGTGCGCCACCTCAGCTTCGCCGCCACCGCCATCTTACTCACAGCAGATCAGTGGCGCCGCCGTGAACAACGAACAGGTCTATATAAATTGCCGTAACTCATCAATTGAAAATAAAAAATTTAACAATCCGTGCAAATAGCAGAATCAAACAAATTGAGTGAGCTGAGGATGCAAAAGAAGGGCTTTTCTATGATTGCGGAAATATTCGACTCGGTCGAAATCTTATTAGTAGTGGGAGCTGAATAGGTACCAGTACGAGATTTCGTGCCTTTTTTCATTTTTTTATATAATAAAAAATAAAATAGACTTGGCAACTTCCATATATTATTTATCATTTTTCTGTTTTACTTGTACGCACCCACATGAATGGGTACACAAATTAGATAAGAAAGTTGATCAATGTAGTTAAACGTTTTGATCGTACGATTACACGAATATAAAGATGTGTAATTAATGTAAGAAATCAAAATATAATTTGCCCCAATCCTATCCTATTTGCATTCCTTTGCGTCTCCTTTTTAACATTAAAGAAGTTTTTGAAGTTGAGAAACAAAGAAGTTGAACAACTGTCTAGAGCTAAGCTACCCTCGTTGCAGGAACAAATACTTCGAACTTTCCTCCATATTGTATATAGCAGTTGAAGGATGGATAGCATGACAAATTGTTTCCGTAAAAAAAAAAAATCCGATAAACATACAAAGAAGTGAGACCTATTAGACGACGTCGACAGATCAACTATCTCCGTAAAATCTCACCGCGTGTTAACATTTCCCAGGGCGCTAACATCAGTTGAAGGGAAGGAAATCATTCGGCGAGGGACCTCAAAAGAAGAGAAACAAAAAAAAAGAAGCAAACAAGAAACAAAATCGATCAGAAAAATTAAACGTCGAGCCATCCTTTTTCATCGCTCAAGGAGCTGCTCTGACTTGCAAGTTTCCCATGGCAGCATTTACCTTCTCAAACGTAGATTCACTCTTTACGTCGTCGTGCGTCTGACGGGCCGCATTCAGCCAAGGGTGTTGAAGGCACTGCTGCGAAGACGGTCGCTTCTCGGGATCGAAATCAAGTATGGGACAGAGAAATTTTGAAAATTCGAGCGCAGATTCCTCGGAGAAGTTGTACTTGTCGACAAGGAGCCGATCGAGGGACTTGAACTTCAATCTTCGAATCCTCTTCAAGTCGCCGTACCTATCAAAGTAGTCTTTCGATCGGGCGCCGGCTGTAGCAATCTTACATTCAAAGTCGAAAACATTACAAATTGAGTGTCAGATGTTTTAGGCACGTTGATATGAGTGCAAAGTCCCCGTTGAGAGAAACTGATGACATGTGCGTTACTTACCTTCCTTGGCATCTTTCCGAGGAGCTCCATCATCAAAGCAAGGTGATCCTGCGACAGGTCGAGTGATGAGTTTCTTAAGCAAACTGGTGTTACAAGAATCTTTCTATAACATGTCTTTTCCTAATTAGCAGGGAATTTCCATGTACAAAGAAGCTCTTTTTAATGTAAATTCACATGCATTTATTCCACATACAAAAGCAAACAAGCTCATATAAGCATGAAGTTGAAGTCCATTAAAGACCTTTCGTGAATGCACATGATTCGAGTGAGAATGGGTACCTCATCTTCACTGAAACCTTGGCCACTCTTGGGAGTGAACATCATCTCGCCAGTTGCGAGTTCGAAAGCTGTGCAAGCGAACGACCACATATCAGCGGCAAAAGAATAACCAGACTGAAGTATAACCTCGGGAGCTCTGTACTGCCGCGTTTGGATTTCCTCACAAATGGGCCTATCGGCCCAACAAGCATTTCCAAAGTCCACAACCTTACACCGAAAATCGATCCCATCCAAGTTTCTTGCGAGCTTGGGCGCAGCGAGGCCTACGCCTCCCATTGAAACCCGCCTCTCTGATATCCTAGCAACAGCTCTTCGAGCCCTTTGTTTCAGTTTCTTCTCGATACTGTTCATCGTTACTCCACTGTTTATGGAACCCTCGGCGGGCCTTTCGAGGATCGGCGTCATCTCCGACCTGATTGGATCTTTCGAAGGATTAATGGTAGAAGGTAAGAGAATGTTTTCGGGTTTTAGATCAGTGTGTAGAAGCCCCAGCTCACGATGCAGGTAATCAAGAGAGGTCAAAATGCATCTACATATCTCCCTGACTCTGTTCATTTGAAGGCCTTTATATCGGTTATACTTGATCAGTCGGAGCAAACTATCGCCAAGAAACTCGAGGACCATGCACCAGTGCTGGCCATTTGGGCCTGTGTGCTTGAAGTGGTCTACTAAGTGTACAACACATTTCTCATTAGTTGGATCACCGCCGGTAATTGCCGAGAGAATTTCAATCTCGTGAACTGCAGCTTGAGCAAATTGTGGCGCGCTCTTTTGGATCTTCAAGGCAACATATCTCTAACAAAACCGAGGGGAAAAAAGGAAACTTTTGAGAGAACGACAGGGTTAAGACTGGCAGTAAAGTTGCTAAACGAACATCAATACATGCGCTTCATTTTTCTCAAAATAGGGGTAAACAAGATGCATCTCCATTCTGCCTCCTTATCGATTTTTGTTTCAATACCATCAACGGATCTCTGTTCCCCAAATGATCCAGGCTAATCAAACCAATTGCCCTAACACTACCTTAGGTCTATAAAAACATCATACAAATTAGTCGAAGAAACAAAAGGCAACCAGCATCAAAACAACCATTAAAACTGAGTCCTAATACATCCAACTCAGCCATTTGTAACAAAGCTTTAAAGTGAAGCATGCATTACCAGATCATATAACAACTGATCATTCAATTGCCCCTACTATGCGATCAACAGATGCAATAAAAAAGCTTCTTCTTAAGTCTTAACTACATCACGCAATGATCGGACCAGACCATGATCGAAAGGAAAAACAAACATTTTATACTGTAAAAACAATCATAAAAGAGAAGATCATTCTCGTACCGAATGTTGCGTGTCGTAACCGAGCCATACGGTGGAGAACTGGCCCCATCCGAGTTTTTGCTGCGCGATGTACCGGCCGCCGGCGAATGAATCGCCGATCCTAACGGCGTGGTACCCACCTTTTCGATAAGATTCCATTCCTTCATCCTCTTCTTCCGATCCCGACGACGACGAAGCACCACCAGTCATCATCTTCAGCTTGTCTATCGATTCAAATGCTACTATAACATCAGACTACATACGATGATGATCTTTGCTACAGCGAGATCACCAATCAATCAATCAAACAATCCCTTCGTAGTTACATAACATCTGACTAATTCCGAATGGAGAGTCTCCAAGATCAATACACGTACAACATAAATATATACATAACAGAAATTTCTTATGATGGCGACGAATTATCTCAAAGCAGGAATGGAGGAAGACGAAGAGGAGAAGAACAGCTACGAGACACAGCTCATTTAACAAGTAATCAAAATCCTCTTTTTGTTCTAATAAGAATTATTGATTATTTATTCACTTACTAAATATAATTAGGGACGTTGTGGGGTGAGACGTGGATTTCAACACAAGACTCTCTCCACCTTTATCTCTTTAGCTTTTACCTTTCTTTTTAATCATCGAGCAATTCGGGGCGGCTTCATGCGGGTCGGTATAGCCCATAAGGCCCAACCCAGGCAAAATATAACGAATTATGATAAATCGGGCCGATCCATTACACAGCATATTCGATTATTGCCTTATTTCAACAACAAAGTCGTTGCTATTTCAAACCCGCTTCTTCTTCGCTTCATCATCCTCCAATCTACAACGCGCGGCCGTCCTCTGAAAATTCAGCACCGCCCAGACCAAGTGCCTGAGCCCAAACTCCGGCCAAAGCACCGCCGGGGACTGCAGAAGGCACGTCGACGTCTGCCACAGCAAGAAGTTGCTCAGCCTCAGCTCGCCGGAAGTCCTTATCAGTATGTCTGGATCCGGCGCCACCGCCATGTCCATCCGCCTCTCGATATCCTCCAGCGCCACCACCCCGCCGTCGTCCACCTCCGAGAAAGACCCTCCGGCGGCACGAACCATCTCGTCCATCGAAGTATAAGCCACGCAGATCAAAAGGACGCTCTTCCCATTATGCTCCGTAGCCGCCATGGCTCGGCGGGCGGCGGCCCTGACCGGATCGCTGAGGAGCTCTAGGTTTCCGACGAAGTGAACCCTGACGCCGTAATGGTCCAAAACGCTCGCCTCCTTTAGGAGCCCTTCGGTCTTTTCGAGCATGAGGTCCATGAGGTACTGAACTTCTTGGGTGCTGCGCTTGAAGTTGTCGATGCTGAAGGCGTATAAGGTCATGTACTTAACGCCTAGCTCGTAGCAGTACTTTATTAGGGACATTAGGGCTAAGAAGCCGGCGCGGTGGCCTATCCCCTCGCCGAGGTTTCGCTTGACGGCGTAGCGGCGGTTGCCGTCGAGGATGAAGGCCATGTGGGTCGGAATGGGGCCCACGGATAGGACCTTGAAGAGGAGGCGGCGGAGGTAGCTCACTGACCCGCCGAAGAGTTCTGAGAGGGGGCTTTCTTTATTCATAGTGTTGTTTGTCTTTTTTTATTTTGTCGTTTGTTATTTCGTAATAAGAGTCCGTCGGACGATAGTATTTAGTTATATACTATAATGTAATAATAAGGAGAAAAAATTGCAGGCGAGAGGCGCGCTTTGCATGAGAACGAGAATCAAGAGAGAGACGCCCACGAATAACACCTAAACTTGCTAACAAACTATCGCGCATAAAGAATTCACAAGATTTTAATATACTCTCAAATATCTCTGAGCGAGTCTTGGGCAGTTGGGCGGCTCATCTATAACAGTACACATACATATATTAATATTTAGTTTCTCTGGCGCAGTTAACGAGAATTCACAAAGAAACTAAATCTTTGCTTTCTCATATACTGTATGTGTAATAATGGATGTATTTGTGTAAAAGTGGCCGGAATGTAAGATTGAAGGATTAAATAAAAGTTATTTGTTCTTTTTGTGCAAACATATATTTATAAATACTTCTATCTATAAAAAATGCGATAACTCCTTGCAATATATAAAACTATTGACGCGCTTAATTTAATTTATGTTGCTGGCTGGCGCATTATTGCATGATACTTAATTAGTCCAAAGATATTAATTATTACCCTATTAAACGTGATATATATAGCCTTAATGCGTGGTCGTCAAGCATGACGTGAAGTAATCCCAGTTCGTCCTCCGTGCCATGAGTCTCATCACTGAAGTAATGCTCAATCTGCTTCACAACAGCTCACTCTTCAATGGAGCAACGCCTTTTGGCCCAATATATTATTGCGCTGAGAAAAGAAAAAGGAATAAATGCGCGATTTTAATTTTCCATTTGTAAATGGGGAAAAAACAACGCACGCCGACGGCGCAAAATGAGGTTTGATATACTCTCCCTTCTGTGATATCATCGTTGTTCTTGGGCAATCAAAACCAAGGATTCCAAAGGGAGTAAATACTTCAGAGAATTTGCTGGCGATGATTATACTATTTTGAGTTGGTAAAGAAAGAGTCGGCTAGATTCTTAGGTTCATTTGGAATAATTTCGGAAGAATAGCTGCCATGCGATTGGACTTGAATATAAAGTCAACATTGAATGTCATTATATACTATTCTCGAGTCAAATTAAAGTTTCACGAAAAGTCCACCTCATAGTAAGTCCAAATGATCTGTCTATAGAAAATGGCCGGCTGGCCAACTTTCCTTTTAAATTATTCCATCGACGACGTCAATAATAGGCTCATGAATCATTTCATTGACGACCCCAAACATCTCCTTCGACGTAAATCCATCGTCTTTACTGTAGAAAAAGTGCACCACTGTGCTCATATGCCAAAACATATCCTTGCAAGGCCTTGGAAGAACGCCATCTTTCTTCTCCAAGACTAACCTCAGCAGCTCTCTCCTATGGCCTTCGATCGAAGCTTTCATCTCTTCCATGGCTTCCTCTACAGTCGGCCTACCACCGTTGTTCATCATGTATAGAGGAACTGCATTCAGTTTGCCATCTTCTGCCTCTCTCTGCATGCACATACAACATTGTGTCCTTAATATGCTGTAAGAGAGAGAGAGAGAGAGAGAGAGAGAGAGAGAGAGAGAGAGAGAGAGAGAGAGAGAGAGAGAGAGAGATTTACCTCATATGTACGCATATCATTAAGAAGGCGCCCGCAAGTACTCATCAGCTTGAAGAGATTGCGATATTCGTGATGGCGAACCATCTCCTCGGAGATTTGGGGCCCAACGAGGTAAAGGGCGGGAAGTACGATTGGGCCGAGGGCAAAAGATACGTATGCATTGTTCATGTATTCGTTCATACTAGGCAAGTACTTCTCTTGACTCCATTCGTGTTCTTTCATCATAGATTTTAACAGCTCCAGCCACTAAAATAAATTTAAGCATATGATGAACCAAGTTTTCTTTTTGTGTATATAGCTTCCATAGACTAATTAGAGAACGAAAATGCCTTGGAATCTTACAATCTGAATCACATGGCTGGTAACATCACGTCCTTGTCTTAACCGAGCTTTGTCTCCAATCTCACAGATGGTTCGTCTGAGGGCCGAAAATATTATCTGAACGCTCTTAGAAGAAGAGCTCTCTTTGCTTACGTCCACGTCCCATCTGTATATGCAGTAACGATATGCTCACTAACCTCAAAAAAAAGCTGAGCAAGATTTAAAAAGAGCGACGAGCCCTGCTAAATTTTGACAAAAGAAAAAACATACGCTTCAATTAACCGAATTAACTCCTTCAGCTCGTCTACAGAACCTCCGACGTCGAAGAAGTCATCTACTACTGTGGTGAGGACGCCGTTTTTAGCCCATGAGATTCGAGCGTCGACTTGCTCTGGCGAGAATATAGTAGTCGCCGCAGAAAAATAGCAGTATGCAGCTTTACTCCTCGCAAATTTTAGCTCGTCGAGCTTGTTCTCTACGACCCATCTGTGAAAAGAACATAGTCGAAAGAAAATATAACTAAGAAGAGATACAAAACTAAACGCGATATGCTCGTTTGAGTAAACTGTGCAAACCTCTCAAGCTGCTTCAGTTCACCCCTGTGTGTTTTCTGGCATCTGTTGAAGTCTGCTGCTGACATGAAAAGGAAGTCCTCGTTGCCCAAATTCGGCGAACTGCTTAGATAAGGACAAAAGTAAATATGAGAAACAGAGGGAGCTTAAATTTGATTATACGAAAGAATCAAGAAACTCACGAGTATGAAGTTTTGTGAATTCTGGTACTGTCGAGTTGGTAGCTCTCTATGTTTCGACGGTTTGCAACCCTCTCTAATATTGCGTAAAAAGGGCGGTCAAGAACACGGTTCACCTGAAAATTATCCTAAATCAACTCTTGGACGAAAATTAAGACGACGGATGTTCCATGAGATGCAAGAAATTGACAAACGCATAGGTAGTTAACCTCACGATCGATTTTTCTACCGAGTTGACCAGAAAAAACAGAACCCTTGGATGATTCTTCTTCGAGTAGCTTTTTCAACCGTGAACTTTGCTGATGCATGTGCGACTCGCCTGGAAGTAGCACTTGCGATGCCTTATACAATTCCAGCGTCGTCTGAATGTCTTTTGGACGTTCATCTTGTTGTAAGAATTCTATAATAGAATCTGCTCAGTGTTAGAAAACCATATCACCCTTCATGCCTTTCGATCACAGAAATTGAACAGAGATAGTTCATAAAACTAGAATCAACCTGGCGTCACATTGTATCCATTCATTCGTAGAACTCTAAACGCTAGAGCACAAGTCGATGCATCCGTGAATATCTCGTCCTCGCCCCGCAGCCAAGATCTATATATTTCATCCAACGTGCTATGGATCTCATTCGTAAAGTATGAACTAATTCCCAACCTCTCGAGATTGTCGATCGTTAGCAGGCGACAGTAAATATCAAGAGGGTATATAGAAGGAACTGTAAAAATGAACGAAGGGAAGTCGTAAACTTAGACAAAAATACGAATCTTTTTTCATGACAGGAACTGCTAAGCAACCTGCATTTCCAAACTTTTTCAAGGCCGAATTAAGGTAATCGAGACATTTGTTATTCTTCAAGTGGATAAATGCAGCCGCCGTAGTTGATGGTGAGTTGAAAAGGGATCGATCCATTATTTCTTTGATATCTCAAGATTGACTCCCAATTTTGGGATTTCGAAATGCCTTCTGCGACATATGCTAAATTTTCTGGCAATGTAGGTCTTTGATTGTATCTACATGGGAAAAAAATTAGTGCAACAAATTCTATGTTATGTCGCAATAACATCAAAGGTACTGACTGTTGTTTAGATCGATACCTTTGAAGCTCAAATTCTCTACTTCGACTCAAATCATTCAATACCCTTCGATCTAAACGGAGGTTCAAATGCGAATCTCTAGCATATTCAAGCATTCCAGGGAATATAATCTCGAATCCCAGAGGAGAAATCTGACTATCATCTGCAGATGATGCGAAATTCGACTCAATGAAATGCACGCCCTTATCGATTTGTTGTTGACCAACTCCCCATTTCTTGAGCGCAAGAACGCAGGCCAACGTACAAGAAAGGACGTCTCTCTGTAATAGGCGATGATGGTGGGGACGGGCCCAAGAGCCATCTTCGCACTGATTCTCTAACAACCAATGTACACAGTCTGGAAAGTAAGGTTCTTCCAATGAATGAGATGAAGGGACCATAGCAACCCAAGCCGTGTCGTACGGTGAGATAGAAATTTCAGCCTCGAAAATGAGCTTTGCTGTTCTTTCTTTTGTCCCTTCAAATCCCTGCATTAAGTAGTACTTTACAACGTAAATCATACTTCACAGAACCAAAAACTGATGGGAGGGTAAGGCTATTATTACAAGCGATTCCAAAGAAGATTTATCTGATGTCGTCGACCTTCGATCACCAGTCTCCAAGGATACTGCTTGCACTAAAATCGAACAAACGTGTTAGTTAATGGGCAGAATGTATGCTTCGTTAAGACAGAAACCGATCAAGAAAACATCATCAGCCCGCAACAATTTCATGGCTGAATTGAAAGAAGAGATGAGAAATCACAAACCTGAAACAAGATCAAAACGACGATTCGTACTGTTGGAGTTTCTGTAGCGGGAGAAGATGGAAGAATTTGTGAGCTGAAGAGCCATAGCAGCCATGGCTATGTTACCTCACTCTGTGCTAAATAAAATATGTGCAAGGTATCAAAGCCCAAAACAAACACATATACATATATGTTATATATAGTTCTCCGTCGCTGATTCGCTTTACGCTGTGTAGTGTTCAGACAAGAATTGGGAAAGGTGGTGAAGAGGGAATCAACTTTGCCCAGATACGCTGTTAACTCTCCGCAAATCCATTTTGAGACTTCATGATTGAAGTGATTGGACCGTTTAATTAACAAATAAAAAAATGACATCATGCATTATAGTTGTATATAACGCCACTGAAATAATATCTTAATTAAATGCAAGGCGATCCAACGGCTCATAATATTCGATCTTTTTTCATTATTCATCAATCAACGCTAGATTAAAGGAAAATGGTTTCTGTCATTGATGCAAAAAAATTCAATTCTGAATCTTTTTGTTGAGACATAGCATGAACACGAATGGAGTAAAGACAACAAAGATGCTTTACGTTACATACCAAGTAAATAAAGAAAGATATTTATCATACATTACAACACAGTCCTCGTAAAAACAGAGCTTCTTACAATACAAGCAACATCAGTGACCTCCTGGATTCCTATTCCAAGAGAGGTAAGTAGGGTCTCCAAGTTGCCTACGATCACAGATGTAACAATAATTCTTGAATTAGATTTAATCTCAAGAAGTTTACATAAGCAAAAAGTTACTACCACTTTCTTGAATCTATACAGTTTGTACCTTGGCTTAATGAGGTAGATGAGGGTAAAAACCAAAGCCAAAGAGAAGCAAAGCCCGCCAACCGTTAGGTACGCAATGCCCACAAAGTCGTTCTTACCGCCTAGCCAGCTGGCGGTCGAGAGAACGAGTTTCTTCTTACCGTCGAAACTGTAGGTATTGTAATGGTTTCCTAAGGTAACATCGATTGTATCGCCCGCCTGAAGGTCAACCTCTATTCTCCCGTAAGGTTTTCTGAACGTGGGCAGAGCAGCAGTTCTCATCCAAACTATGAGGTTCTCTTGCTGGTTCAACTGTTACAGACAGAGACATTCTTTAGGACATGAGATGAGCAATCGAAAGAGAAATCTTATATATGGTAATAAGCAGAAGCTTTTACGGGTTTAGATGGGTTGAGTGTGCCACCGCCTATTAAGGTACCGTTCTGAAAGTTCTTGGGGAACACATTACTCCCAAATTTGTGGTCCCTATCGCTCTTCCAAGATATGTCTTTTGTGTTCAAGGCCAGTGGTTGCTTGTTGAGCGTAAAATCGTAGGTATCGTTGAATAAACTCCAAGCGATGAGCCCACAAGGGACAATTGGTTGGCCGTCGGGCGTTGTATCCTCCGGACTGCATGGGCTCGTGTCCCGCTCATCGCCCGCGTTTCTCAACTGCTGATCGCTTCTGCTCTTTACATATCTGTACACATATATGCCAAGATTTAGACAGATGATAGGCGTATCATTTTACTCAAAGGAAGGAGATGTAAAGATATGATGATATTGTAATCCACTTGAAAACTTTGATTTGAAGGATTTGATACCTGCGATGATTCTGATAGAAATTGTCAAGCTGGTAGTAGACAAAGATTGGACTTTTCATATGCTTTGGAACCTATGTTCGACAAGATATAGTTATTAGCAGCGTATTTTCAGAAGCAATCATCAGTCGATTTCAGTAAAAAGAACATATGGGAAGGGAGGATTTCACCCACCGTAAGAGTTCTATTGCATGTTTTGTCGGATTGGCTTTGGATGAAACCGACTTTGTCATTCCTCGAGCTTTCGGGGATGCAATCGCTGTCATAACGATCGATTATTTCGACTACCTGGTAAGAAAAACAGAGAAGAAGATCAGTCGATGGGAGCAATGGGGAAAAAGATGATGCTACAAAAATGGCTGAAGCTCACATCTCGAGAGGCATTGAGGGACACGACTCCAATGGGAATGAAGACGACGCTAACGATCAAGAACGTTGAGATTACCTGCAACGCCAGAAAGCAATTACAGATACAAATCATCTCTAATTCTTCATAAGATCGATCAAGCAAATATGAAGATATTTAGTTACCCATTTGGGAGTAAGAATTGGTTTACACGCCGGAAGCTCTTGCTGGGTAAACCTTGAATCTGAACAACGGAAATTAAAAAAGGGGAATCATTCGACTATCAAAACCCAGCTTGATTTTAGGTCAGAAAATTTGGCTACTAAAATGCTTTTTTATACATGTATGAGAAGCCCATGTAATCCATTATATGACTGAAAATAGAGACAAATGGGTAATATCGGAGAAAATCGCGAGCTAAATATAGAAGGGTAAAAGACCAAGCGAAGCTGAAGCTCAAGATCTTTAGCAGTAAATAAGAAAACTCCTAACATCATCAGCTAAAAAAAGAGTCACCAAAACAATCTAACATATCAACATAAGAACTGCCTATGTGACGAATACATACACTTTGGTCGCTTGGAATTCCTTCGTTGACCGTTGGATTCGCCGGATCCAGCAGGTCCACCGCTTGAAGACGGAGTATTAGAGTTCATCACTCAACCCCCAAAATCAAAGATTCGAACTTTCCCAGAAAATAAATAAGAAATAGAATCAAAAACCTATCAAGGAAAGGATTGCTGTTAAGAAGACAACTTTGAGAAGGTTTGGTACGCAAGAACTAATCAGACAGAGAGCTGAAGAAATGTGAGATCGAGGTTAGGAACTAATTAATGTGAGCTTTGTTTTTATTTTCTTCTTTTTGACTTTGAATTGAAATGTCTCCTTGTCGCTCGCTAGTCGCAAATAGTGTAATTTTCACCAGGGGCAAATATGGAAAGTCCAAAAAAACTGGTCGTATTTGTTTTGCTCCCGACACGTTTTTGAATCTTTCTTCGTTCAATAAATAAGATAAATAGCAAGGAAAATCATTTCAAATATTTATTGAAGATATACATATCAACGCGGGAGCTTATATTAAGGTTTGTTTTTTGAAAGAAATCAAAGTTGGGAATCAATATAATAAAAACATGGAGTCTATGTTGTTTCGTTGTGGGTTTGGATGTATGTTGAGAGTCGTTAATGACTTCAACGAAGTGTTCGATTTGTTAGAGTATGATCAACTTATGTCTTACCTTACAGTTTTTATCAATTTTATAGGAGTATTATTTTTTGAAACCTTTCATTGGGGAGAATCTGTACTTTAATACATAACGAAGGAACGGTTTGTTCCCCTTTGGAGAAGAATATATATGGTGTATTCGGCACATTACAGTCGAAAAAAAACAACGAACGTGAACAAAATGTGTATGTAGTAGTATATCATAAAGAAAATAGATTGCAAGAATAACACAGTCCAACATAAATGGAGCTTAATTAAGGTTGCCCCCATCTCATATATTCCCGATAAACCCGAAGCTGTTTTTAAACTTGAAGAAAGAACAAGCTTGTATATATCTCCTCACAATCGAAAGAGAAATTATAAATTAATGGCAGAGAATGTAATGACTCAAAAGGATACGCACTCTCATGCATGATCTGTGTGTGAATATCGATGAAGCTCCTAACTTTCACTAAGGGCAGATTCACAGAACGGCTTATTTCAATACTAAATTTTCTGAAAATGAACAGAAAATCATCGACATTGGAGTTTTGATGCCGACTATGACGATGATGTCTTTAAATGTGGTACGCACTCCCAAGAAACTCTATATATAGCTTACAATTTTCATCCATTTATGCATTGGATCCCTTTTCATCTCATTTTGAACAAGAATACAATCATTTTACTCTTATGCCCATTTTCCCAACATAGCAGCAACCGAATCTTCTTTTGTTTATGCATGGATGGGAAAATAAAATTTTTCAAGGTTCTAACTATTACATATCGGATAGTTTGATTTAATGACTGCCAGGATGGATGTATCCAAGTTGAATAAACTATATAATGATATATGGGTTTAACAGAAAATACTGTTCATGCCCAAAAATAATAAAGCAGTTCGGCCTATTTTCATTTTATTTTTCTGGTTTGAAACCCATGAAAAGAGTCAATTTCTAAAAAAACGCTAGCATCAGTCAGTTTCGTTCAATAAATGCCGAATAGGTTCGCATGGGGTTTCTTTATTGGTTTTATTCATCCCTAAACATATAGAACAAATGAATAATCAAGGTGAAATGTATAGAACAAACACGTCTATATATGATAAAGATTACAATGTCAAATGAAAGAAGCCATTGATGATGAAATATTCATGACCTACAAAAATACCACATACCAGGAAAAATAAATATTACACCCTCTCGTACGTCACAATTGTAAGTATACCAAACCACTCCAATGGAACTGAACTACAGAGTATATAACCCCAAAGAAGAAAAAAAAGAAAGAAACAGAAATTCAATATATATGTATATATAGTTATAGAGTTAAAAAAATTCACATCTGCCCATTTAAGAGAAGTATATGTATAACTATATCAAAAGGCAGTGCCGTCATCAGTTAAGATCCGCCATAGGTTTGATAGTTCATCATGTTCTGGTGAGAACAAAGGTTGTATATGTCTTCTAACGTTGTTGTTGATGTCCCATTAATCCCATCTCTATTTAAATATTCGGTGAATGATAAATCTATTTGAGGGAAGTCTTCCAAAGCTAGCGGTGGAATATATGAAGAAGACTCGTAAAGCATTCCTGTGCAGTCCTGCTGCATAAATAATAATATAATACAAATAATAATAAGTTAGGAGCGAAGCGAAAGATTAGCTGAATCGGGGAAAGCCATTTTAGGCTGTCAAAAGAATTTATCGGAAGTGGTGAATATATATTTAATAACTTTCATATCCGTAATAGCTGCTTTTTAGATAAAAAAAAAAAAAAAAGAGCGATGTTGAGCTTGTTGATCTTCACTTTATTAACTCGCTTTCAAATCTAAAGATACATTACAAACTTCAAAGGGATCATTCCATGGGACCATTTTTCAGCCATCGAAAATATAAAAAGGAAATTAATTAAAAAAACATATTATTACTATTACCTGAATGAAGTTCGTCGTCGACAATGCTCCTAGGTTGTCCATGCCATAACAGCAGTTATTATACTGATCATCCATGGCTGCAGTACTATCTACTTCATCCAAAGCAATCCTAGCCGTCCGATCAGAAGGATTTCCAACGGTTGTGATTGGCAGGGACGACCCTTGTGTGACGTCAGAAGAAGAAGCAGCTGCCTCAGATGGGTTTTTCACTACGTTGTTGTTTAGGTCTTCGTCATGGGCATTATCGTCCCTTCGATACAGAAAAGTCTCTGGCGAGGGGTCTTTTTCGTAATTTTCATCAAACAGAACTTGATCAACTGCCGAACTGATCGTCTGCCCTGACTGATCCTCTTTATTCGTTTTTGCTATGATTATGTTTTTCTTGAAGACTCTGCAAAGCGCGTAAGACTCCTGTAATAGAAATTAAAAATATGTGTGATGATGCATCATGAAAATATTTTAGAAAACCATATAAAAATTCATACCCTAAGTGATGATGATGATGATGATGATCCCAGCAATAAGTTCCCATTAGCAGTTAATTCAGACGATTCGATGAGCCTATACTCGTGCATTACCCAATCGGTTCTAATTCCATGAGGGGCTCTTCCTCTGTAATAAACCAGCGTCTTCTTCATGCCCACGGGTCTCTTCTGTGAGTGGACAGTCCGGTCCTTACCCGTTGCCTTCCAATAACCGGAGCGGGTCGCCCGGTTCGTCCTCGACCCGTTTGGGTACTTCCTATCTCTCGGGCTGTAGAAGTACCATTCCATGTCTTTGCTAGGCAGTAAAGACTTATCTGCACGCACATATATATCTTACATCATTATAGGTTATTCAACTTATGTAAGAAAAAAAAAAACTATAGATTATTATGTTTTTTTAAATATATACCTGGCAAATCCCATGGTTCGCATTTGTAAAGATCAACCTCGGGGATGACTTCAAGCTCGATGATCCCACCGTTGATCTTTCTATCGAGATAGTAAGCGACGAGTTCTTCGTCCGTTGGATGGAACCTAAATCCAGGAGGAAGTGTCATTGGTGCCATTTATTTTATTACACTTTTCTAATGCTCGTAGTAAAATAATGCGGAAAGAACCCTAAATCGACAAGAAGTGAAAATCGTAAAGAGTAATAATGAATTCTCTCAAAACAATTGAAAGCTTGTGATTATTTATATATAGGACACTGTTAGTAGGAGATCAGAAAGACAACTAAAGTGCATGGTCCTCATCATCCTACGTCTTTTTTGCATTGGCAATGTTTTTGCTTTATCTATTTTTTATTTATTCTTTTATGATCTCGATTGTGTTTAAGTCTTTCACACTTGGTATTTATTACTATCCTTTCTCTATCTGATTTGATACAAGTTCACATTTCAAGGTGACCGGACAGTTATATAACTATGTATAGACTTCTAAACTTTTTCTTTCTTTCTTTCATGAGCAACGTATATTAGTAATTACACACAATGATTGGGTGTGAAAACAAAGATGATGGTGTAGTACTGTAAGAAGCTTCAAAGCTTTTGTCTGCTCAGAAACTTACAAAAACAATCGATGGGACCCACAAAAGATAGCATAGGGCCCACAACACCGACCCTTCCCCACGCAAGACCCTATTCTAATCACAAGTGAACGCTACGCACGGCTTTTCTACTTTGGTCCGAAATTTCACTATTATTACACTTTCACACCCATTTGCAACAAAACATTCAGAAAATTTTCTTCCATTTGTGTGTGTGGAAATTAATAGATAAATGGAGCACTGCATTAAAGATTTCGATGATATTAGATAAAAAATGTTAATAAGTAGGAGACAGTTGACCTTAATGTTTAGTGTAGGAACATCAATGGACTGAACTCACGAAATGATAAATTTTAAGGACCAAGATGGTAACAAATAGCTCCTTTCCTTTTGTGCTCTCTTCCATCATGAGATCACATGCACACACATTATGTTACCGTATGATATACAGTACTTTGTCCGACGTACAAAGTGGATTGATACGTATTTTTATATTTATATGTAATGTGTACTTAAGGTCGTAGATCATGGTATAGATACTATGCTTATCAGAGGTAGACTCGCACACTTTTTTCCTTTAACTTTTAACTGTCTATCATGTGAGCCCACTTGCTTCAATCCTCCAATTAATTTTAATTACTAGTTAATTTACGGGACATATGTGTATATGTATACTTATATCGTTACAGTTCTGCAATTATTATCACATTCAATTTTATTGTCTTTACTTGCATCAGTTTCCAAGTCACCAACAGCTTTTGATGACTGGAACACATACATTAGGACCCTCATGTAATTCTTTGAAGTAGCAAGATATGATGAACTGATCATAAAGTTGACGTTAATCTCAAAGATCAAACTGTACTTTGATCTCATTCAACAGTTAATCGGAACATGTAGAGAGAGATCGTTCAAACTTGCATAGTTATGCCTCTCCCTCTCCCTCTCTCTCTCTCTCTCTCTCTCTCTCTCAATCTCTCTCTTTTTCAGTTATTTTGCTCTCTCTCTCTCTCTCCTAATCTCTACTTTTTCTTTTTCTGTTTTTTTACTTCTTTTAGAAACTTTTCTTAAAATATAATTTTTTTTCTCATCCAGGATCAAAAAGAAACTAACAAACTGATATAATCATTACAAAACCCTATCTTTGACTGGTCGCTTTTTCTGCCCTGTCCGTAGTTGTAGCAATGTATGACCAAATGTCCCTTGTAAGAATACAACAAACCATGGAAATGAGATTCTGAAAATAATTAGTTTCTATGAGCGAGATAATTGCAATAATATTATTATAGTAGATCTAATCAAACCGTTATACTTCTCTGTCCTTTTCTTTTCTTTTATGAAATAGAAGATGGGCTATCAAACTTATAATATAAGAAATTCTTTTACACCATTAATGGATATAGCATCTTAACCTTTGCCGAAAGACTCTTTTATATTTATATATTTGATATCTTACCGACCATATATACATGAACTGTTTACACATAACGTCGTCAAAACACACTTAGGGAAAATAACTAGGACGAATTAAACTGAAGTCTCATGACAATTTCAACTTTATGTCGCCATTAGACAGATTAAGATTGGTAACAATGTCGGATAACCATCGTTGACATTTATAAACGAAAATGAAAAAGACAGCTATAGTAACTAAAATGAAGACCATGACATCATCCTCCACTGTAACTAACATGTCCGTATATGTTTAATTTACGGAAACAGTGACTGAAGACAGCAACGTAATCTTTTTTCTTTATATTGCTAAGCTTGGACCCTACTTCATAAAAAGATGATAAGCAAAAGCATTGTTTACTAAAACAAAGTACTAATCTTACATCTAATCTTTTTCCTAATGGTTTAAAATAAATTAGTGCGTTGCAAAGAAACAATTTGGTTGGGTTCACACTAGGTTACTTAGGTAGGACTGTTGAGTGAAGCTATTATAGGATAATGATAATTAAGATCATTTGCAATCACCAACTTAATCCAAAATTTACTTTTAATTTAGATTACTCTTAAAAGTCTTGGTCCTACTATCGAAGCCCGAGATCATGGTATGGAACAGATCAAGATATCATAAGAAACAGAAAATGGGCTAAGGCCTAAATAGAGGAGATTAAATAGAAGGGAATGCCCAATTAGAAAGGAAACTGCCGACATAAGAATAATTATTATTTATGATTTTCATTTTAATATCCGGTTAATTCCGTCTAGTTTTTATATATGTAATTTATACCAGAGCATAGACGTCGTGAATGACATCAAATCATACCTTGTTTTTAAACTAACCCCAAGCGTGTCATTTTATGACATATATCACTTTATTTTTATTATTAGCTGTCAGTAATGAGACAATGCAATTATAAAATAAAGACAAGTTGGCCGTTGATCGCGGAAGCAGCGGCCATATATTGCGGGAATGGTGATTAAAAAATCTTCAAATATAGTATGTATATGTAATAAAAATCATTGATGGGGGACTTTGCATTATAACCGAATGAACAGTCTTCAAACCTTACGTGGGAAACAGTCACGGCATCATAATATATCGCCTAGGCTTGTCAATGGGGCGGGATTCCCCGTCCCGCGGGATCCGCCCCGAACGGGGCGGGGAATCCCGAATTTTAATCCCCGCGGGGCGAGGATGGGGAAATTTTTGTCCCCGTAGGCGGGGACGGGTAATGGGGACGGGGATCATAGTCCCCGCCCCGTTCCCCGCCATTAATATTATTTAAATAAAATATTTTATAGCTTAAGTTAAGAACTAAATAATATATTTTAGACATAGTTTATATTATATAGTTTTAAAATATATTTTTTACACATTTTTTAATATTATAATATAAATAACATTTAATAATATAAATAATGAATTTAATTTATATTATAATGAAAATATAATTTTTAAAAAAAATTCGTGGGGACGGGGAATCCCCGCGGGGGCGGGGACCCGACGGGGATGGGGATGGGGACGATTTTTTCCCCGTTTAGTTCGCGGGGACGGGGATGGGAATTCCCCGTCGACACGGGGACGGGGATGGGGACCTAATCCCCGCCCCCCGCCCCGTTGACATCCCTAATATCGCTTAGTGAATTATATACAATTAAAATTCAATAATACTCAAATGAATGAGCGTCGGAAACGGTCAACAACAAACAAAGATCAGTAGATACGGGGAAAATCTAATAATAAATGCTACAAAAATGCATTGCAAACAACTGACATTGTTTTTCCGAAAAAAGCAAGAGTTGTGGTGTGGGATTTCCTCTCACGATATAAATAATACTCCATATATCCCTAATGTTTATAGACATTGGGAGTTGGTATGAGAATTAAAAAATTGAATATTTTAATAATATAGTACAATTAAAAGGTAAAAAAGTGTATATTTTGACACGTCTTTTAAGAATATTAAATATTATTACATTGATTGTTTGTGATATTTTTTTTCTAAATAAGAAACGTGTAGAAATGTGAGACGTCAGATTTAATAAAATGTATAAAATGATTGGGAATGATGGAGTAATACGTGGAGATACTAAATATTACCTATCGATGAATTTCGAAGCATTAGAATTCTCGTTATTTCCACGTTTTTGCTCAAAAAAATAACAAAACAACGCACACTACATAAGATCCCTCGTGAGTCGTGCGTGTGACTGGTCAATTTATTATTCACTTAATTGCATCCCTCGCTCGCACATATCGTCGCCGGCGACGACGTTTTCATGTGCACGACAGATACACAAACAAACCTCAATTATCTCAAGCAGTATTACAAGACGACGGCGCAAATCCCAACCTACCCTTGAGAAGATCAAACTCCCACAAATAATTCTGCTGCATGATATTCCCAATAACCGAAACCCCGGGAAAAGTCGCGTTCGCAAACCCCAAGCACTTCACGCCCGGGGCGGCGTCGATCACGTAGCTCTTCACGGGCGGTTCGAACCTCGCCCCGTCCGTAAAATGAACGACCCACTTACCGACCCGCGACCCGTCGAAACCCGTCGTCGAGTTGAAGCAGTACTCCAACGGTCCAATGCCCACGTTCAGCCGCTCGAACCCAGCCAAGGACCTCCTCAGCGCACCCATGACTGGTTCGTAGGCTGGCTGAGTCAGCACGGTGAGGCTCGTGCCCGAGTCCACGATGGTCCCGCCGAGCCCGTTAGAGTAGTCCCAAACCTGGCTCGGGATTTCGAGCATTACGCCGTCGACGGAAATTCCTCGAACGCTCACGGCGTAGAAAGGCGGGATGGCTCCTAAGGCTAAGGCCGTGTACCTCATCTTCGGCTCGTTGTGGCTCGAGCCGAAGGTTAGGTAGCTGGTTAGGTTTTTGTGGCTCAGGTGGTCCGTGAGGCAGTAGGAGAATTTCCCGCCGAAGTGCTGAGAAGCTCTCAGGGCGAAGGAGTAGTTGCTGTATCCTAAGCCCATTACGCCGTCCGAGGTTTCAAGGCTTTGGCCCGTCGATGTCTTGGTGCAGCCCACGAGCACGTTTTTTAGACGTTTTTTTCGACCGTTGGTTAGGGAGAAGGTTACGGTTTCGTTTGCGAATAGCCCGAGGGCCTCCGAGCCGTCCGAGTACCTATAATTTGAACGACGACGATTGTAATTGATGAAAAAAAAAATATGCAATTAAACAGTGTAGTAACTAGCACTATAATAATGCTTCTGGGAATGCATGGTTAGGTTTTTGGACCACGTAATGATTTATAATTACAACACATAATGGGATGTTATAGTGAATAAAAGGAAGTCTTTTGGCCGCAAATTCTGTGAAAGATTTGATCTTTATTCATGCGGATATATAGATATGTTAGATTGGCTGGTCCAAAGATGGAAATGAATGCGTGTGTGTGTGCCTTCCTTGTGCGTATTAATGGAGGTAATAACTGATCCCATCAAGACAAAGGCAGACATTTGTACGTGAAAAGAAAGACATAGAGAGAGATGTTAGAAGTCATGTGAGCCCATCTAACTCGAGAGACATTAACTGCTCTGCCTTGGGATGTAGTTGGGAGAGAAGAGATGCAACGACGACTATACATATTATGCAAGAAAAAAAGATATAAAAAGCAGAGCAGCTGATATATATAATTCTTGGATCTCTTCTTACAGCTAGCTAACTACTAATGCCTCCTTCGTTGAGGTGTGATTTTAAAAAGAAATAGAGAGTAACGAACTAACTAATGCTTCAAACTTGAGGGCTTTTAGAAATTTTTGTGGTTGTGGACTAATGGATAATATAGCTGCTGCATAACATTACATTTATTACCACGTGACTCCATTTCATAAGTACAATGTCAAGTAAGAGCAGCAGAAAACCTAACTTGATGGGAATTTAATTCGACTGCTTTAATTTTCTTGAATGCGACTAAAGAAGATGATAACATATATTACCTGTAATCGTATTCGCAGGGATCCATGGGAGAAGGGCACCTCGTGAGAGAGAAAAGGTTCGCCAAATCAACCTTACACGCGCTCGAAGAACACGCAACTGTCCTGAAACTGTGCGAGCGCCTCGCCTTGAAAACACGCTTTTTCCTCAGATTTCTCACACAGCTAATACTGCAGTTGTAGTCGCATTTCATCCACGTCAGATCGCTCCCAGTGTCTGCGACGAGGACGACCCTCTGCGCCGGCGAGCCCACCCTCAGGTGAACGAAGTACTGCCCTGTGCCGTAGTCCGCGGCGGAGTGCAGCGGCAGCTCGGCGCTCGCATTGTGGGCTTTCGAGCACTCCTCGCCGTCGTAGAGGGTTAGTTTGTGCCGGGCTGCGTCGCGGCGTAGTGAATCCCTGAGCCGCTCGAAGCGGCCGGCGGCGGCGCCGTCGCGATGGGTTGGTGATGGTATCTGGTGCCTGTGGATGAGCTTCAGCTTCGCGGTGGAGTCGGCGGAGTATCTGTGGCTCGCCGAGGATTCGAACGAGGCGGCGAAGGCGAGCAAGAAAATGATGAGTAGCAGAGAGTTATTATTTCTTTGAATCCTCGGAGTTATTACCATTTTTCATAACAATGGCGGCGGTTTCTTCTTCTTCTTCTTCTTATTACCGAAGAGATATCTTATCTGGGAAGCATAACAATTGAAGGAAGCAACAGAATATAGAAAGAATAAAAATGTGTGCTTTAAGCAAAAGAGTAGAAGAAGCAAGAACTTCGGCTACGTACGTACGTTGAGAGAGGTAGAGAGCAGAAAATGTATTGTCTGTGGGCTCAAAGGAGTTTTGTTTACGATGGAAACGACAGATATATAATCTCTAGAATGTGATCTGTATTGATTTGATTGGGAATAAGATAAAACTTATTTTATACTTGGCATATAAATAAATAAATATCACACATTGTGTGACGTGTTTGTAAATTGCAAACTGTAATGTATTATTTAATTTATAGCTAAAAGTAGGTAGGTTGTGATATACTATTTATTACTATAATAGATTTATGTGAAAATCCCCAAATCTATTAGATCTGATATGAATCCAAAAAGCGGTGCAATTTTGTATCATGAAAGATGTTGAAATCGCACAATGTGCTTCATTAATCAAATATGATGCGCAATGTTTGTTACATATGTGAAATAAATAATTACGTGCATATTTATAACTTTTGTTGTGATGCGATGCGATTATTTAATAAATGTATATATCGATGAATAATTGATTTAATTACACTGACACACAGTACGTGTTTTTGTCTTTGCTTATGACCTCTCTCTCTCTCTATATATATCAAATTATTGCGTCCACTCCACTACTCTCTCCACACATGATTTTCGGACATAAGCTTATGGCAGTAAATCTTACATGTTTTATTCGTAAGAAAAAAGAAAAAATAAAATCCTTTGCTCCTGTGTTATAATGGAAATAAATAGATATATGTTATATATATTTAAAATATAACGTATAAAGATCTTCAAGGTATATAGTTGAGCGAAGTAAACTGTAAAAATAATATTCAATAGCCAAAATGACGTTGTTTTGGATTAGTAAACGAAGGACTAAGGAGCTGGCAAAGATGGGAGAACCTCAATCGATATAATATAAATAAGATTAATATTATGTGTAGGAAATCTACTGAAAACGCGTAGTGGAAAAAAAAATGAAGGAGATCATAGTCGAAATTATTTATCAATATATTAAAGAGATATGGTGAATCTATAGAAAAATACCCAATTGGATAAAATTTTTACACATAGGTACCCATGTCAGCAAATTTTACAGATAGGTACCCAATTTAATTTTTACCAGTTTCTTTAGTTCGTACCTTCCTGTGTGTATATTGCGTACCATAACACGTTGATATAGGGTACATAAATATAGCATACGTCGTACCTATGACATACCTGTGTGTTACATAGAGCGTACCTAAATATAGCATACGTCGTACCATTTTCTGTTATATAGGGTACCCAAATGTGTTGATATAGGTACCCAAATGTGTTGTATGGTGTACTTTCGGGGATCGGGTACCTATATGCAAAAAATTTATTCTGTTAGGTACCTACATATAAAAAAATCCTGACAGGGTACTAAATTACAAGTTTTTACCCAACTAGGTACTTATGTGTAAAGATCCCAAAAGATATTAGTTACAGTGTCATTTTATTTACTTATGTTATGTAATTTTATAGATTGTCAAAGTGATTAGTTGAATTACATGTTTTACGCCGATTGAAGAGACTTAATGCAAATTCCATGTTGCCATCTGGCGAAGTTGAAAATATCGTTCATGAACAAATTAGAGATATAAACACATAAGAACAATATTTACTGTCATCAATTAGCATTATCCTATCCGTCGTCACACGTAGTCGTGCTAAAAACAAACCGACCGGCACACGGACACGAACTGCATCCGAAAATAGCAGGTTTGAGTTATGATTTTTGACCTTTTTAAGTAAGTTGGTAAACCCGAACCCAACCCTGGGTCCGTTTAGGGTTCAAGTTTTCAACACTAAATCAACCCGTTTATAAGCCGAATAATATGAATTGTTAAAAATATCCTCAATATAAATAAAATAAATTGATTTTATTTAATAATATGACTTATAATATTTGAAATTTAGTTGTTACTGATTTTTAGAAAAAAAATGCTTTGCTTTAAATTATTTAATTATTTTTTCATCTTTTTTCTTTAAATTTTAAACGGATTGGCGTGTTAATGAGTTACATTTGAGTTAAAAGAAGGTCGGGGTTATGCTCGATATTTGAACCTATATAAGTAAATAAGTCACGTCAGAGTTGAAATTTTTAACCCGTTTATCGAATGTGACTCAACCAATCCGACCTGTTTACCACCGGAATCACATACCAAAGCGGGCGATGTTTTGATAATTTCCTTTTCGTCCAGATAACGATAATATGATAAAAAAACTAAAGGAGAGGAAAATAAAGGGTCAAAGACAATCACATGGGAAATCTCAACAGCTGTCTTTCAGAATTCATAAGGAATTAAATAAAACTACAGTATATGAAACAAAAAGTCCAAGAATTAATTTCATATTTATTATATATGTAAAGCATGATTGTCTACAGCGTAAGCAGCATGCACCACCCCCCATAAAATAATTAAAAATTCTGAAAAAGAAAAAGAATTCGCTAGAAGGAGGGCTTGAACCTCCGACCTTGTGGTTAACAGCCACACGCTCTAACCAACTGAGCTATTCCAGCTTCATATTCTAATAATTGTAAACTACCTTCAAAAAACAAATTATTTAGAAATCGTTTCATGCCACGTATAGACGAGTCTGAGACGCTATCAAAGCAATAGCCGCCACGTGCATTCCCAAACTTCTAGCGACGTCTTTCGTTATTAAGCACAGCGCAAAAAGATATCAGAAACTCGAAAGATCAATCAATCTGTATCCATAGTGGGGTAATAGCAAACAGTATCATATCTATCATCCTCAGAAGAAGTCGTAGAAAAGCGAGAGATTGAATAAGAATGTCTGGAGCACAAGGAGCGCAACCGCCGGGATCTTTCACGGCGACCACCTACGAATCGATGGAATCCAAGGGCGGCGAGAACAAGAGCCGCCTTGATGTTCACGGCAGGGAGGACGAAGGTGGGGTTCAGATCGATAAGCTTCAGGACAAGGTCGAAGACGCCGCCGGCAAAGGCGGCCCTGTTTTCGGACCAGGTAGGGACGAAGACGAAGATAAGAACGATCTCGGCGTCACTGGCACTGCATAGAAACGCCTGCTAAGTCATCATCACATAATAATAATATAATAATAATGTAATTAGCCTGCTATGGAATTGAGCTAGTAAGCTAAGCTTTGTTTGTATGTGTGTTTTGTAAAGAATGACGGCCAAATAATAAAAAGGCTTAGCTTTGCTTTGCTACTATGGAACCGACGATTTATTTATTACAGTTGGTTAACAAGAAACCTCGACTAGAGTAGCAAGGATGACTGCTATGAGAATCGCTGTTTTTTACCACCGACGAAAATAGATAGTTTATGAATAAATTCTAACTAATGGACCAGTGACCATACGAGAAACAACAGATTGCGACAGCTTAACGTTCGTTTTTGTACCTCAGAATAACATCATCTAATTTAATTAACGTTGCGTACACAAATTAAACTTATAAGATCTGCAGAGCACCACAAGGCTTCTCCATGTCCAAATTATGTCGAGGAAAAAGAAAGATTTGGGACCCTATATTAAGACTTAACAGATGCATTTCACCAAGAAGTTTCTTTGTCCTAACTCTACGCTGTAATGACAACCTCACGGGTCACCGTACTCTTGTCTTATCACAATTAATTATAGTTAGTTAACAGTTCATATATTTCGCTTCTTAAACTCCAACCCAAGCACCAGCCTAAATGCATCATCATTCTCACAGAAATTTCCTGGGAAAAAAAATGAGGATTCTTTGCCTACTTCTCTTGGCTCTCTTCCTCGCACGATCATCATCCATCAGACAAGACAAAGGTACGTACGCATGTATAGTATCCGTTGCATGTTTTCTCCTCCCCAGCCAACTCTATATAACATATATGCAAATGATCTTACACACAAGTCATTATTCATATGTTCTTCAGGCCAAACTCTACTACGCCTTCCCCTATACCGTCGAATACCCGAAACTCCCACACCCATCTCCAAACAGCTCGAACTAGACGAAGCTCGGGCGAAATTCATGGACTCAAAGCTCAACGACAGAGAAAACAACCACACAAAGTCGGCAGCGGCACCCCATTCGATCGGCGAAAATGACGCAAACGTCCCTCTCTACCCCGGCGAGCCAATAGGGATCGCCAACTACTACACAAGGATAGGCCTCGGCACGCCCGCCACCTACCACCTCGTCGTGGTTGACACGGGCAGCTCCTTCTCGTGGGTCCAGTGCGAGCCGTGCTTGGTCTACTGCCACCCCCAGGTGGGCCCACGGTTCAACCCCAGCTCGTCGAGGTCCTACCAAAGGCTCACCTGCGGCTCGAGCCAGTGCTCGTCTCTCAAATCGGCTACCCTAAACAGCCCGATGTGCACGCCTTCGAATGCGTGCGTGTACACAGCAACCTACGGAGACCTATCCTTCTCCGAGGGGTACCTAAGCAGAGACACGCTGAGCTTCAACGCCGAGTCTCTGCCCAACTTTGTCTTTGGGTGCGGGCAAGACAACAATGGCTTGTTTGGGCGGTCGGCTGGGCTCGTGGGCTTGGCAAAGAACGAGCTATCCCTGTTCTATCAGCTTTCTGCTAAGTATGGCAGGTCTTTTTCTTACTGTTTGCCATCGGCCACGCCCTTGGGTAAGATTGGGAGCGGTGGATCTTTGTCCATTGGGAGCGGCGGTTTTTCGAACACGGCGTATAAGTTCACTCCCATGCTGTCTGATTCCCGAGATCCAACGCTGTACTTCTTGAAGCTGTCGGGCTTGTCAGTGGCTGGGAAGGCATTAGCTGTGTCTGCGTCGGCTTACAACGTGCCCACCATTATAGACTCGGGCACGACCATATCGAGGCTGCCTTCGCCGGTCTATGCTGCGCTGAGGGAAAGGATGGTTAGGATTATATCGCCAAAGTATAAAACGGTTGGAGGGTTTTCGATACTCGATTCTTGTTTTGCGGGAACTTCTGCTGAGATTTCTAGGGCTGTGCCTTCGGTTGGCTTGATATTCTCGGGCGGGGCTGAGGTGAATTTGGCGTCGCATAACGTTCTGATCGAAGTGGAGAAAGGGACGACTTGCTTGGCTTTTGCGGGGAACTCGAACCTTCGCGACATAGCGATTATTGGGAACCAGCAGCAGCAGACTTTCGACGTCGTGTACGATGTTGGGAGATCGAGGATTGGATTTGCAGCTGGTGGATGCAGCTAAAGGGGAATGGTAAAAAGGTTACATGTGAGGCATTATAATTGCAAGAAAATACACAAGGGACGGCGTGCGTTAATATTTCAACACTCTGTAAAGTAATATGATTGTACATGTGACAGGCACTTTCATGTGTTTGTATTTTCATAAAGCAAAAAGTGCGTAAATCTAGAACATATTCATTATTGAGATTGTAAAGTTTCGCCAAGAAAATACTACATTAAGTTGGTCCAGACAGGTCCGAGAATGTCGAATGGTGCCAGCAATCAAGATTTAACACTCCAACAACCATTCCATTTCTATCAGAGTAGACAATCCATTATTTGACACGGCTATTTGACAGCAGCACAACGAAAACTAACCCGAAAAGATTCGATTCAGACGAAAGAGTCCAAGTAAGAATAGCTTCTGCATCGGTGGTACTGAAGGAGGCTGCCGAAAGTTCGGTCCCACACGCCAATGAAGAGCGAATCAGCGTCGGGGCTGAAAGACACGCCAGAGATTTCGCCGAAGAAGTCGATCTCCTGCTCTTTGTCGAAGTCGTTTCTTACATCGTACACGTGGACGAAGTCTGCTGGCTCGGCCATGGCCATGAACTGGCCGTCGGACGTGAAGCGTATGGATCGAATGGCGCCGATGTTACCTTTGAGCACTGAGATGGACTTTGATATGTTTCGGGCGTCCCATAACCTGCAAGTCTTGTCTTGGTTGCCAGTGGCGAAGATGTGTCCGTTTGGGTGCCATGCGGAGGCAAAGGAGAAATCTCGATGTCCCGAAAGTGTTCCAATGGTCTACGATTTGTATTTTGTTAGTTGATAAAATAAGGTCGCCAAATAATATAAGTTTTAAAGATGAAGAGAGTCGTCGTACCTTCCCAGTTTGTGAATCCACGAGCATACCATCGGGATTGTCCCCGACGATAGCAACAAGTTTGCCACTCGGGCTCAGAGAGGTGTGCTGTAAAAAACGCAGTAAAAAATTCTCAGCGAAGGATTCCATGTTAACTAGAAACAGCAGTCATCAACGGCCCAAAAAAGAAAACTTACATTGACAGGCCATGGAAAGGAGAAATGCTTCACTAGCTGATATCTTTCCATGTCAAAGTCCCGCACTCCACAATCATTACTTGAAGCTGTGAAATGAACAGAGCCACTGGAAAATGGTTGTAAAACAGATTAGTTCCACAATATGGTCCGAGTTATACGACATTAAGGCAACTCATGAAATTGTCGAGAATCGAGATCATGTAAGGGAAGGCGGGACGGAACATGAGAAAGAAACTTCACCTTGGGGCATCGTAAATCTCTATGGCATTAGTTATAGCATTTTCAGCGTCCGTCGTCTTTGCGCAATAACTGACACCAGGACGATCTACATACTGCACAAAGTAAAGGTATAGTGAAAATAGCTTTCTTATACGATGAAATGCTTTCATTTATAACTCCAACAAGTAAAGGATGCAATTGTAAACAAGAGAGATGCTTACCTTGCAAATAAGCTCCCCCTCAAATCCTCCAGCAATCAACAAATTGTCACGGACAGCAAGGGTGCTTAGTTGTATCTGATCAAATCCGTCGAGCAAACTCCCTGGGTGTTTCTGTAAGGGAAATATTTTTGTCATCGCATGCATATTAGAAAAAAAGAAAGAAAGAAAAGCTAAGAGACAAAAGCTTAAATGACTAGGCACGTCATTTTAGGAAGAAATGAACCTCAGAAGGGGCTATGTGACCGGAGACATTGAGAACTCGTGACTTCTTTGAACTTAATGAAGACCAATGTTTAATCGAAAAATGCGACATCAAATAAACATCATGCTTCGATGTTGACCAAACCAGATTCCTCAACTGCCATACACAGCATATCAGAATCATCATAATTTGCTTTCTCAATAAGCTGCCATAAGGCTGCTATACATAGCTGAAATCATGTATTTCTTTCCCATACCTGAAAATGAACGATGGTTGCTTTGACCGATCTTGTGTTCCGCCAGAACTCGTAATACGCTCCGCCTTTTCTTGTAACTTTACATTCCTAACATATGCAGAAAATAACGATACATAGCATGCCTATTAGAGCAACGTACTCATTCAAATGGACGATACTTCAATAACATTTTAACATGTTACAATACCTTTTCAGATCCCGCTCCTGATTCTGGTATATTTTCATAGTTTTCGTACTGTTCTAGTCTTGTCAGCCTATAGTCCTCTCGGGTTCCGTCAAGCCTATCCCAAGGGATTCCTTGTATATCTTTCCCTTTCCGTGCCTCAGCAGCAGACGTGTCTGTAATCCTGTTATCCTACAACCGCAATTATGTCAAATAAAGATCGGAATAGCAATACCCACAAGATGAGGGAGGATTTAGATCACATAGTGAGTAAAGGACTGACCGAATGGTCGTCATCATCATCATCATCCTCGTCCTCGGAGTCGGAGTCTCTCATTATTCCACCATCAAAAAACACATCATCGTCTACATCAAAATCTGCAACTGGATATTCCATTTGCTCTTCTGGTCAAAATAATAGCTTTCCGCAAGGAAGCTGCACCAAAGGCCTGAAACAGTTCAAGCAAAAATAATGACCAATGCAAAATAGCAGGACGAAAACTATACCACTGAAAGAGGAGAAACAAAACAAAATCACAAAAACCATGATGCTCGACTCAGAATAAGTTATAACTGAATCCCTAAAGACATCAATCGAAGTACAAAAATGCAAAGCTCGCAATTTTCAATGTGATAAAGACAAACCCTAGTCAGCCAAAAAGGTGATTGAATTTTTTCGAACGAAGAAAGAAAAACATACGCTCCTCTACCTTGATAGCCAAACCATTGCCATTCATAAGTCATCGTCACACAAAGCACTACCAAACCAACGAGCAAAACCAGGCACAATAACTTCAGTTACTCCCATGATTACCTTACCTTTATTCGAAAAAAACGTATATTTACAGCAAGACGCTGAATCCGCTGAACCGTTAATTAACACCGATCGGAGCTTCGACTCCGTCGATTTAGCGAATTCGCGTCGAGATCTTCCCTGACTCAGCGAAAGGAGATCTGTCTATATAGCTCGATTCTAGAAGCAACTTTGGAAGAATTACAACGCCGTTAGGTTTCCGATAATTTCTTTTTTCGTTTTCCTTTTTCAATTGTTGTTAGAGATCAGAAAAAAAAAAGAATGGCACTGGAAAACAAAAATCATGATGTAATCAGCCACCGTCAATCGCTATTACTATTTTCTCCGTAAAAAGAAAGGAAGAACCTTCAGCGCAGATTAGAGACTCGGTAGAAAATATTTTATTACAACTTAACGAAGACGAAAAAAAAGGTTAATTTTTAGTTAGATAGAGAGTTAATTCTCAGATTGGGTCGAGTGGCCGACACGCGCCAACCAGAAGATAAGAAGGTGACACAATAACGACATGTTGAGAGAGATAGAGATGAACTACTATGAGACAGGTTTCAATAATTTCAAGAATTTATAACAATAAAGAGAAAAGGAATAAGAACAAAGATAATGATTGCTCGAATTTCCTCTCGTCGGAAAAATGTCTAGGTGAATACGAAAAGATTAATCAAATCT
Organism: Craterostigma plantagineum; assembly: GCA_027422505.1. Taxonomy (NCBI): domain Eukaryota; kingdom Viridiplantae; phylum Streptophyta; class Magnoliopsida; order Lamiales; family Linderniaceae; genus Craterostigma; species Craterostigma plantagineum. The sequence continues at coordinate 847,430 of JAPQWV010000053.1, read as the reverse complement.
AACAAGCTCCAAATAAAAAAACATCATCGGATAAAACAAGAAAAAATATAACACTGTAAAAATCAAAACACAAAGCTACTTAATCATCGTCTATCTATAACCTCCTCCATGTAAATGCTTAGCCCATCGTCTAGCCATTAAAGCATCATGATAGTCCCAATTAGTACACTCACCGCTGCTCATCCTCAAACCACCGTCGACGGCGGCAACACGCTCGCCGCCTCTTATTACACCATCACCATCCTCCCCCTTATCCTCAAACCCCACGAAAACTTCGCCGTTCAACACAAGCCCATTGTCCACGTAACTGTACTCCACCCGCACCCTCGGCAGCTCATCCCCGCCGTCGAGGCCGGAAACCACCACCGGAAAACTCCTCTCCTCCCCGCCCCTCAGCTCTTCGATCCCGAAAAACCTCGACCCATCGCCGATCCTCAGACGCACGTCCCTCACGCCTCCGCCCAACGCCTCCGCAAGAAAATCCTCAAACTCCTGCGCCGCCAACCCAAAACCCACGTCGAACCGATGGATCTTAAAGGGAACTCCGACGTCGAACAGATCGCAGTAAGGGCTCGAAAGGTCGTCGTCGTCCGTCGTCAGGTGAAGGAGACACGACTGAGGATTCTTGTGGGCGCGGTCTTCGAGGATCTTGGCTCCCTTCTTCACCACTTCCACGGCGGACGACTCTGTTTGTCCAGAGTAGTAGAACAGCCGATCGACGAACCTCAGGCCTGATCTCTTACCGTAGGAGGACATGCGTCTCAGAGGTAAGACCCACTCGCCGGCGGAGGAGTGGTTCACTACGGCCAATCGATCGACGGGCCTTAGCGAAAACACCACCATGGCCATCATCTGCTTCATCAGCCTTAAGTGGGGCCCGTTGTAGCTCGCAATCAGGACCAAATCGATCGGAGGCTGCTGGGAGAGCTTCACGTTCAGGCAAGCAGCGGCTGAGGAGGTGGCGGCGCCGTTTAAGGATGTCAAGCCATGGTGGCGGCGGCGGCAGAGAGAGAAACTGAGGCGGGTCAGCGGCGTATCTGTACCAGACTGGTGGAGGTCCACGGAGTCGTCGTCGCCGTCGTACCGGCCGGAGAGTAGGAATGAGCGGCGGTGGAGGCGCGAGGTGGCGATGGAGTCGTCGAGGATTTGGAGGATGGGGTCGGAGTTGTTTTGGCGGGGTTTAAGGCGGCGAGGGAGTTGTGTCCAAGGTGCTCGGCAGATGGGGCAAGTTATGCTTCCATGGCGGACGTTGGAGGAGATACAGGCGAAGTGAAAGGCGTGGGAGCATTGGGCGGTGAATATTGCTCGGCCGGGGCTTGTGGTGGGGCTGTATATTAAGGGATCGAGGCATATTGTGCATAGGTTCTGACGTGTAAGAAACAAAGACACAAGTAAGAGATCAACTGTGTTATTTTCCTTGCAAAACAGAGGATTGAAAGCAAAACAGGGGAATGTAAGAAATAAAGCAGACCAGACCTTGTTAGTAGAAGGAGATCGTCTGATGATGCTTGAATTGGGTTGATGAGGAGATTCAGTTTCTGATGAGATCTTCTTCTTACATGACGACGACGATGATGTGTTGTTCTTCGTTGGGTATTCGTGTGGAGAAGAAGAAGCAGGCGAAGCCTGTCACCAAGAAGAGAGATTCCAAGACTGAAAATAATCTGACGAAAAATCTTACTACATTTACTTTCTCTGTGCTGCTAGCTGTATGATTCTCTAAACTCAAAAACTGAAAGCAACAAGATTGAGTTATAACGCAAGCAAGGATGACTACATTTCAAGATTGTGTCTTTCTATAATTGTTGAGAGAGAGAGAGAGAGAGCTTACAGTGTGGTCAAGAACATGGGTTTGGTTACGTTGTTGATGTACGTCGGAGAGACATCCACAGCAGGTCCGTAAAACTACTTTCTTGGCCGGTTTTGCCAACGCGCCGCCCATCTCAGCCAACTTAACCACCACACCACTTTGAGCAAACTCTCTCTCTCTCTCTCTCTCTCTCTCTCTCTCTCTCTATCTATATATATATATATATCACTCTATGTGTGTGTCTGAACCCAACAAGATTTTACACTGAATAAACGCACACCTGGGCAAGTGATGTGAGACGCCGAAAAGCTTACACAAATACTGTGGGTGTGCGCCTATACTGAATTTCTCATATGTGAGATTGATAGATTGATAGATGCTTACAAGTTACAACCTACCATCTATTTGTCCTTTAAGGATTGATTCACTTTTGTAGAGAAGGGATTATATGCTACGGTTAGCATTGCGTATAAACATGGACTATGGTCCCATTATTGCTGCGGTCCTCAGTCCCCATTATTTTACTTTGTTCTTTCTTTATCATTTTTTTTTCCGTTATATCTATATAAGTCGTTTTTTGGAAAAAAAATATCATTTGTTATATCTATGGAATTTTATTTTAAATCATTTACTTACACCATGTAAAACTACGTCTTCTACGAAATTGATGTACAAATGTAAACAAGTTTACTTTCACAAAAGCATAAAAAAAAAGAACAAAAGAGAAGGTAGAGAGGATGAGGTTAAGTGACATTTGAATTTCAAATGATTTAATTTGATTTTGGCGTAAAAACATATCATATAATGATTGTTGGGGTCATGCCCTGCCAATATGCAACTTTCTTAAAAGTAGCAAAAATTAAATAGCTTGATGAACACAAAAGCGTGAAATTATGGATATGTGCTTTCCTTTGCTTTGCTTTCCACACATCGAAAATTATTTTTCAGCATTAAATGGAGATTAATGATGTCTACAAGAAAAATCAATCACGAGTTCTTGGCCTTCTTTGATCATACATGAAGAATAATAACTATTTACTTCGTTGTTAGTCCAAATTAGTTGGTAGTGTTATTTAAATTTTTTGAGTATCCATTGATGTATGTTTCTTACCTAATATAAGAGATTCATTGCAAATTCTTTACTCGTTGCAATGTAAGAATACAATACAATAAAATGAAAAAAAAAACACGTTACGCACTAGAGCACTAAGATTTTATTCAAATGCTCTTGCCAGAAGCTGTTTGATTCCATACCAACTATATTGCATTATGATTATTCTTTCAAAAATTCACAAAAAGAAACATTTATTTACTGAAAAAAGAAAAAGTAAAGCATTTATATTTTGACTAGGTCAAAAATACCAATTTAAATAGACTAGAAAGAAAGATTTTATAGGATTTAGGTCTTCCCATTCCCAGTAAGAGGAGAGAGATGAATTTGAAAACCAAAAAAAAAAAGCTATGTACCAAAATTGCACAAACACTCCGAAAAAAGAATGCAATGCATCAATTCAGTCCCCGTACTTACACACAATTAATCATCACGTCCCCGAAACATATTCCTTCTCCAAAACACTGAACATCACCTTAAGCCTCTCCTGGAGATTGGACATGATGTTCTTCGATATCCTCTTCTGATGCCTCGTATACTTCAACCAAGCAATCCCAAGATAAACCTGAACGTTACACCCTACAGATCGATCTCGACGGCAAATCCTCCACTTGATATCTCAAATGAAGCTGAAAAAGACAAAATTATTAACCTATAGACGAGGACAACGATGGTGGTGATGATGATGAAATTTAAGTTGTACCGTGAAGAAGTCTCCAAGTGGGACCCCATGAAGGGTCATGACTTCTTCGATGAGCCAACCGTTTTTCTGAGGTAGTCGGGATTTCTGCTGGGCGCTGGTGACTTCTCCTCTGTAGCGAGAAATGCGCTTGTCGAACTTGTAATAAAGCTGCCTCTGATGGACGTCTTGCTTCTCCGACTCCCAAGGGCTGTGAGAGTAGTTTGCAGCCCGTCCTTTCCATGACCCTTCGATCGATTTCGCTACCTCTAAACAACTCCATGAAGAAACTCGTCTGTGATCGAAGATGGAAAAAGTTCTCAGCTTTACTGCTCAAACGTAACATTGTATTGTATGGGGGGAAGGGGGAAGAAGATGATGATACTCACGGGAATGGATAGGACAGAATTGTAGACCAAAGCCATTCTAACATCCTCGACTCCAAGAAAAGAACCGCTCTCCTCGGTCTGTAGGGTTGTCTTGGCGTCAGATTCTTCGTCTGCTGCCATCAACTTGGATTCGACTTCCTCTTCGATGGAAGATCGAACGCCATTAGCTTCTGATGCTTCCTCGACTAGCCGTACCTTTTGCTCGGGGCTCAAGGCTCGTGCCTTCCACAGAGCCATGATTGTTCTGACATAATATATCCACAAGAATGCCTTTTTACATGGGTATTTCGTTCATTGATGCGATGAAATTTAAAATATTTTGGGAACAAATTACCTTTGTGCTACATTGAAGGAGACAAAAGAATGGAAGTGATATTTCAGCCTCCCTTCAGAGTCTTGCGTCTTAGCTCCGTGTCGTGCGTCGAATCCTCTGCCCGGCCTCAGCGTAATTATCATTATCGGGCTGCCCATTGAAGATAGGGTCGGAGGTATCACTTGTATGTCTTCGATGTCTTCCCAGAGAAAGAAAAACTTGGTCTTGTGACCGAATAGATCGGAATGAAACCCTATTATTCTCGCCGAAAGGAAAAGCCGGCCCTTTATTAAAATGGATAAGCGAATCAGTGACCGAAAAAAGATAACATTTTTCGAAGGAGAAAAGAAACGCAGATAGATTACTTACCTGGAGTGGCATTTTACGCTTTAAGTGACAAGAAAAGTCGTTGATAAGAAACTCCTCAGGTGGCAGTCCGAATAGCTTCTGAAATGCTGAGTTTGTCTGTGGAGAACGCAATCTTATCTGCAAAATGCATTTTACGTAGCGTTTCAGATTCGAACAGGCAATGCATGTAAAAGAAAACTAAACAGAGTGGGCGAGAAATTACCTTCTTGCCCACCTCCTTCTCCATCTTCGTTATGTAATCTTTGGCAACATTACCGCCCTTGGTATTATTCAGGAAGATCCTCAAGTGCAGCTTCGACTGGCAAGCCTGAGCCAACTTTCCTTGTAAAGGGATCCATACATCAGATAGTTCTGAAATGTTGGATCTGAGGAAATTAATTTCTGCTCGCCCTAGAGATGTGGCTTCGTCGAAAGGACCATCGAAATCGAAAACTTCCACGTCGAGCACGGATGGTGGCTCGTCCATCGCATCGAATTCAAATATTTCTGAAAGAACCAACTGATTTTTATTCAAATTTTCAATGAATGCATTCATTATCTACAGAATGCCAAAGACAAAGAGAACAATTAGGAGATTCTACCATTCCAAAGGGTGTCAGATTTCTGAAACTTGATAGAGCTGGTTCTTGATTTTCCATTGCAGGTAAACACCACATAAGGATCGGAGAACCCGCTTGAGTCTACTGCTGCTAAATTGCTCCCTTCGATTAATGCGACTGTTAGCAACCAGCCGTCTCCTTGTGCTTTAATACCATGATCACTACCTGTATAATGATAAGCCTTTACAAAAAGCTTTTACTAAAAGATTTGGAGAGAATAAAAGCTACCTTTTTGTACTCTTGCTTGCATAAATCGAGACACTAACTCAAGAACTCGTTTCCCCTGTAGAACCAACACTCCACACACTATCACTTCACCGATAGAATCAGGCAAGTCTAAACCCACAAACTCAAGACCCTGAACCGAACTAGGAGTAGCCATCCATATATGAATCAGCACATATAATCCCATAAAAATGGCAGATATCACCGTAAAATTTGCAAAATATTGAACAGCTAATTTCCTATCCGACTGCCTCTCTACCTGAAGAGATGCCAAAAGCTGATCTTTCTCAGAACCAAAATCTTTAAGATCAAGAGGCTTTACATTCTGGGACAGAACCTTTTCGTATTGCTCGAAACTTTCCTTTATACCTTGTTTTGCTCCGCCTTCTATCATGCCTTTCATCATAGTACTCTGTGAGAAGTTTATTCTCCAAGAAACTTCCAACCGAGAAGAAGGTTCGCCCGATGACTGTTCAGGGCCAGGCGTTATCCTATAGAGCACTTCAGCCTTAAACGTTTTCCCATAAGGAGCATCTGGCGTACTCACAATGGCTAACACAGCATACGTCTTTCCATCAGCTTTTATATAAGCTTGTTCCTCAGAAGTCTTCAAAGCCTTAACCAATTTACTCGCAGCCTTGGTATAATTAACCACTCTTTGTAGCATCGCACCGCCATTTTCAAACTTCCAAGGCCCTACTAGCACATCGGTAGAACCCTGTGATTCAGCTGATGATTTTAGAAAGGTTGACTCAGGTGAAAAGAGTACTGAGTTCAGCTCCCGAGGGGCTATAGCGTACATTTGATCTAACACTACTCCTCCAGACAAACTAGATGGAACTTCACCACCTTGGTCTCGCATTTCCATACTTTTCATCAACTCGTCGAAATCGACCGACAAGGAGTTATCTTCAGATGTCTGCTCTAAAACAACTGAATTAATGCTTTCAAACGTTTCTGAGTCATCTTCTAACGAAGTAACAGATGATGTATCAACACTCTTCCGAGCTGATTCCGTGTTTCTCTGAAAGATGTGTGCTATACGATCTGCAAACGTTGGCGCTTGCTGTTTTTCGGGGATAACTTCATCTGACATGGCGGGGGATGATCTCAAAGGTGAATCTGAAGGACCATTGGTATACTTCTTCAATAATGTTGCACTATCACCAACCATTGGCAGATCAGTTATTACGTTATTTTGCAGGAAGCATATAGTGAGAAGAATTTCACCTAATGCAACAAAGAACAAGGAAAAAAATCAAGGAAATCAACAGAATAATTCGTAATCATACAAAGATTCAACTACATTAACTAATCCAGAAACAATCTAATAGCACCCGAAAACATCAGATCCACGACGAACAGCATCAAGTGATCCAGACTACTAATCACTGAACAGAAAATAAAATTGAAAAGCCAATACATAATCAGAGAGAAGAGTTTGTACCACATTCTCTATTCTTGGCTTTTTTACTCTTAGGCTGCAACGGGTACCAAGCAGTTCCAAGTGTATTGTCTTTGGCTTCAAAAACATGAGATACAGACACTTTAATCTGCCCAACGAAATCATCATTGAAGTACTTGTCTTCATCTAAAACACTAATGACGAGTTCCTCTTTCAAATCATCAACCTTGAAAGTGAACTCCTCACACCACGACGGGTTCAAACACTTCTTCACAACTTTACTTTTGTATCTCTGTTTTCCCAGCTGCAACTTTACATATGGATCGCTGAATCCATTCGGGTCAAGGGCTGGTATGTTTCTTGCCTCGATAACTCGAACTAAGAGTTTCATCTTCAGCAAGAAAACGGAAAAGAAAAAGCGGGGCACTTTCAATTTCGAGAAAGAAATAAAAAATGTCGAAGAATCAATCTAATGATTGCACCGGAAAGTGCCCATTTAGTGGGCAAACGTCTTGATCAAGAACAAATGCCAATTAATTGCACGTAAGTTAGTTCATACCCGTGTAGGGCACCGATAATCAGCAAGATTTTCCGCCCATTATAGAACTGAAACTCCGAGGAAAATGGCAGGTTTTACACTATGAGAAGGGTTGACGAAGAAATTAAAGGGCCTCAAATTTGAGTGTCGAAGAACCCTGACAAGAAAATTTGAAAACCATAAATCCCTCGGGGAAAGAATTAAGAACGAACTATCAAATTCAAGAACACAAAGGCGTGAAATTGAAGAGGCCCATAACCCATAAAGGTGCAAAATCTATTTCAAATCATGGTGAGGAACAAAAGATAAGATTTCTACGAAGGCTTCGATTCCGCGGATTCTGAGAAGGGAGAAATTAAAAATGACAAAGCATGCAGACTTTTCAATGCACATTTATGCCTTTTTTCCAACTGCAATTGCGCGTACGTGATTTGGACTCGTTGACTTTCTAAGCCTCCAATAATTATTTGTTTCTCTAAGATTTAATATATGCTATATTGGATAAGCTTAACTCGATCAACCATCGTAAAAAATTTAGGATTTACAATTATTAACGTAACAAGACTATAATAATATATCGTACACTAGCGAGTGCCGGGTTCGATGACCAAATCATGTATAAACTCTTTTGACTACTATTTATTTAATATTTTCGTTAAGAAAGTGACTTTAAATCAGACAAGATTTGATTTTCATACGTTGTCTGCAAGGTCGCTGATGCTTTTATCAATGCTGTCTGGTTTTATTTACTGTCACAATGTAGAGTACAGAAAATAACAATCTCACATATCAATAACAAAGGGGTGACGCCATATCCAATTTATGGTTCTCAACAATAGACAGTTATCCCATGAATATAACTGAAAACTACAAAGAGGCACATTACATATAAGTTTCAACCTTGTTAGGTTCATCATCACTTGGGAAGTGAATAGTAAATTATTTCTGCCTCTTGTATATCTTTCCCAAGAAAGACTTGAGCACTTCTTGAACAGGTTTGCTAGGATGAGCTTCGATGGATTTGGTAAGCTTTTCGTAGCTATGCCGTTCATATTCGGCAAACTCGCCTTGGAGATTGAGGTCGTTGTAGAGGGACTTTATCTTTGCAACATCAGAAGGGTCTTTCTTCCCATAGTGATCCTGGTAATAACGCAGAAGCCAAGTGTCAGTACTTCGTATGAATGAAGAGCTAAGACATGTGATATTTGTCTGTTCGTTTCGTTTCCCCGATTTTCTTACGAAGAGGATTTGCTTCTGTTCTTTGTCGCAAAGCTCCAAGGCTTTCACCACCAGCCAAGAACACTTGAAATCTTCTATATCGGTCCCAATCTGTTCGTATTGCATATAAATCATTTGTTATACGATTACGAATTTTCAGGATATATAAAGGGTCCATCGCACAGTCTTACCTTGCCAATCTTCTCGGGTTCCCCGAAGCAATCTAAAAAGTCATCCTAAATGGTAACAATTATGTTATAGGAGAACTCATTATAAGATGATATATACATAGAGAGAGAGTAATGAACTGAGCTATTCACCTGTACTTGAAAGTATATTCCCATATCAATAAGGACATCCTTAACAAGAACATGGTTGTCTAGGTTCTCTCCTGCCATGAGCAATGCACATGCAACCTGTAAAAAGGTTATCAGATGTGGTGTAATTACAAAGTGAATTTGTCTTTGTTTACTATTTTTGCAGAATGACGAATAAAATCCCACTCACCGGAAGGTAAAATGAGTAGTAAGCAGTCTTGAACTGAACAATGCGACGGTGACTGTAGAAATTCCATATCGATTAGTTATGCCAGAGCCAGATGAAAACTGAGTATCTGCGAAAGAGGTGTAAGAATTTCCCTACGTACAGCGGTAATGAGTACTTGGATAAATCCTTTTCTCCTTCAATCGTGGTGATTAAATCGATCATCTGCCCCGAAGCAGTTTGAAACTCCACCTAATAGAAACGCAGGGGCAAACTATTCAATCAGATCTACCAAAGAAAGCCAATAACGTGTCGTGAAGTATCTTTTCAAGAACAATCTCACATTACCTCATTGAACAAATCTAGAAGATCCACATAGTAAGGCTTCGTTCTAAAGTGCTTCTTGAGAATTCGAGGGATATGGTTTCGTAGTAATATCCCGTCGTTTGCGGCAATCAGGCCAACCTAGTACCGTTCACCTCATTACATGTTTAGCGTGTAAACGAAGCGAAATATGACAAGCCATGCAAACAAGAAATACACATTTAGCACAAACCTTTGGGACTCTGAACCAGCAAGGCTGGCCACGACGAGTATGGGAATCATCCATGATATCATCGAGCACCAGGAAATAAGCCTGTAGCTGCATTTTGGAATCGATGTGAATTGTGGAATTCTCCGAAGCTAAGATATTTTCAATATATTTGATTGGTGTTTTTGGGTTTACCCATTCAATACACCATCCCAGAGCACTAGAAAGAAACAGTTCTTCTTCAGACAGCTCCTTCCCTTCTTTCAGTAACTTATAGCTGTCAACGACGGAGAGGCCTCGATTCAACTTCCCTGTACATTGGAAGACGTACTAGAATAAGTACATACGAAATACGATCCAATTTCAAGGTTTAATAAAAGATTCGCATATTACCTCCAGGAACATTGTAATCCAGCATCTGTCATGGACAAAAGATACGAAGGAATCAAATAAAATGAGATGAATAGAGAAGATGCTTTGCATTAACTATACGAACTTTTTTGCAGTAAGTACTCTTTCACTCCACTGGAAACATCAAAAGATTCCAATCTTACAAATGGAAATTAACCCCTTTTTTTCTTGCCAAAGCACTTCCAAGTTATTGGCTGTGACATCTTTACAGATATAAAGCACTTCACAGCTAAAGATATAAAAAGTTGCATCCCACATTCAAGGAAAAGAGGGATCGTGACATCCACCAAATAAAATGAAATATTATCAAACACTGTTCTTCATCATGAATGATTCATCTAACAATCTGGGTTTAAATGCATACAAACGATTGACTTATAAAAACCCCGTAACTGAGGGAAAAAACGTAAGTCAAATTGAATCCAATAACGTAGAAAAAAAAAACTCACCTTCTCAACCCATTGGCGTGAATTCTCAGTCCATTCAAAAGCAGGGTCGTTCAACAGCTCCGATTTCAGCACCGAATACACGCCGAGAAAAGCCTTTCTCAGATCCGAAGTCGACCCGTTCAAATCCGCCATCTCTCAGATTCACAACAAGAATAAAATTAGAAAATAAAAATTGATTTAGATTGAGAGAAATACACTTTGTGATGCCCGAGTGTGTGGTGGTCGACACTCTTTGTATTTAACGGGAGATTTGTTCGTATGTGCAAGAAACTCTTCTTTTCGCGTCTCGCGTGGGACTTTGTTTATATATATATTTTGGAGGGCTGCAACGAAGCGCCACCCTTTATCTTAATTTACCATTTTGGGTTTGTAAATAAACCCACTATACAAAAGGTTGGTGAGGGTATATACGGGAATTGCGTTATTGTTGGTCGGTAAATGTAAAAGGACTCCCCTCGTCTTTTAACCTCGATTTTTTTTTTCTCTTTTCGTCGAAAAAATATTCAACCAATGATTCGTAAAGTCGTAGCATTTGACTTTAAATTTATATTATCATCTGCAATTGAGATTATAGTATTTTTGGTTTAGTTTTAGTAATAAATAACGAGTTGTATATAATTCATCTGTATGTGAGCATATTATTTATTTATAGGGTAGTTCGAAACAACATGTAAGTCATCTCTTAATTATGATATATGAACCTTAAATTAAAATGTGCAAAATCAAAATTGACCAAGTAGCCTGGTCTAGTTTACCATGAGACCTCTGACTTTTCGATGCATATATTGATAGAGTATTTAATTCTATGATTTATGCAATGTTGCGTCATTATAAATGACATCAATATTCTCAAATGATGATAACACAACAACACTAAATATTTTTCAGTAAGAAGATTACAAGACTCGAAAACGTTGAATGAGTCAAACACTCCATTGCATTGGTCAAATTTAAGCTTCACGGAGAACAAGTAATTCAAAAATAGACTTGTAGATACATAATATAGATACGCAAGCTATACGTAATCAGAAAAGTAACACAATCTTCTACTAATGCACCGCGTCCTTATAATTTTCATGACGGATGATAATTCATAATACGCAATCTCTTAGACCATTCTCACACACATGTGTGTGCCTGTGTTTGATTTGATATACTACAAATATAATACAAAATCAAATCCCAGGATATACATAATCTAATCTATCACATCAAGAATAAACAACATGAAGCACGCAGTAAGGTATGCGTTCGTTTCCGTAGTAATATGCCTCCTAATAGCCACCGCCGTTGCAGCACCTGCCGGCGGAGGAGGAGGCGGCGGCGGCGGGGCCGGAGGAAGCAGAGGCGGCGGAAGTACAGGTGGTGGGACGCCCAAGGGGGGCGGCAGCAGTGGAAGTGGTAATAAAGGTGGCGGCGGCGGCACAGGCGTTAGATCTCCCGCCGGAAAGACGATCGGTGGTGGAACCCCGCCCAGCGGTGGTGGAACCCTGCCCAGCGGTGGTGATGGAGGGTCCGCCGGCGCCGGCGACGGCGGGACAAACGTTGTGCGGCCTTTGCCTAATAATAACGGAAGGCCTTTCAGTAGCAGCTCGTCTATTGCATCTCATGGGTGGTTTGGTCCTTTGACCGCGTCGAGCTTCGTGGCGTACTGTTCTTTGATTCTGTTACGTCATTAATTAATGCATTGTTACCAAAATATAAATTACGAAATGTTTTGTTACTGGTTGTATTGTACCTATTGTAAGGGATATTTTATTTCTTGTTTGATTTAATTAGTATGTGCATTATGTTTATAGAAGTTATGTTCACAAACGTATTTTTTGAGTCATATAATTTCTTTAGAATGTTTTTGTCGTTTCTTATGTATTAGTATCAATGAATGAATTCAAAGCCACATAACAAGCAAATAATCGAGTTTAAATTTTATACATTGGATTGGATGGATATTTTTGCACGCAGTTTGGGACGTTTTAGTTTATTATCATTTTTTTATTTCTTCTCATTAACAATACGTAGACGTAACATGTTCAATAAAAGACACTTAGCAAATATGTCTATTAATTAATTACCACGGTAGCTAACTCGTGTTTCTATTTTATGGGGTTTTGTGAGCGTTGTCTCGTCTCATATATCAACAATACTTGTACTTTTGGACACACTAGGTAATATAAATATTAAGCATATAATAAGAATTTACTAAAAATAGGAGGATAAATTTAGAAATGTAAAAATATTTATGTGGTGGTTGCTTTTTCTCTATTATTTAATAACATACCAACATACGATTTAACCTAGCCATGAGCCAAGTGTATAATATTCGGTATAAAATTCTTCATGCTCGATGCAACATGGGGCAAAAAATAATTAAATTCATATTATTAGCTGCATGTCAAACACTTGCGTAACTAAAAAGGGAATATTTACTCACGATACTATTATCTCAATTAACACTTTTGATAAACATTCTAAATATAAGTAACGCGTTCATTTCCTTTTCTCGTACGAACTTCCATCCGATTCCTACGAAATTAAGACAATATGGTACGGAGCTTTCTCAGCGCCTACCGTATAAACGTCTCGTACTTATATTGACTATTCAATTAAAGAAAACAATAAAATTACGATATGAATTTTTTGAATGACTTGGGACCATAGAGAGAGCGGCGCGCGACAAATCGCGGTCAACGACACGGCGCCAGAACAGACCTACACCATATATATATATACACGGCAGCTCTCTTCTCTAGACAAATCTTCACATACTCATCAAATATCTCTCTTTTTCCGTAAACGCAGTACACAGCAGTTCGAGCGAGCCCCAAGAAAATCACCAAACATGCGACAACAGCACATCATCGTCAAATCGTCAATATTGGTCGCGATTGTCATATCCCTCCTCCTAACCGCCGTAGCTGCTCGTGGCGGCGGCGGACGGGGTGGAGGAGGAGGACGCGCTCGAGGCGGCGGCGCCGGAGGTGTCTACGTAGTTCCTCGTACTACAGGCAGTTCCGGCCATAGAAACGCAAGCGGCCCATCTCCATCTTTTGGATGGTCTAATATGATTGCGTCTTTATTCGCCTTGGCTGTTCTCCAATTTTTATATTCAAGTTAGGTTTACTAAGTCTTCGTACTCAGCAGTAGTACAGTACCTCTTCTCATTCATTTATTTATTTTTATGTCGATATTCTTTGCTCAAGGATATGTAAAGCGAAGTTATCTTTCATTACAAAGCAAAAGCAGTACATATTTGTGTAATGACTCCAAGGACGAGCTATTTGAAAGAAATAAAAATTGAAAGAAAAAGAAAAATAGTCCATCAGCAGAGGTTCTTTTTGTTATATCTAAGTTGTTGGGGATGGGAATCAATCATCCATGTCCATTCTTGATTAGTTGCGGGATAGAGAAGACGATAATGACTGCTATCATCCAAGGGTTTTATCAGTTCCGTTTATAATTTCATAACAGTGATTGTACGGTCATGGAATCAATAATTTCCGGCATGTTAGTTGGTTGGTGGAAGTTATGACAAACAGCCAACTGATCTCAGAAAGGATCCTTTAATTATTTCCAAATTTAAGAGCATAAGTAATTTACATTTACTTTTCTTTGGTCAATTCTGAGAGGTGGTAGTAGTAGGACATGTGTCAGCTGTTGGAGTTCGTGTCTTCTTCTCACAGCATCTTCATTTATTAACGGTCATAAACTCATAAAATCAAGAACACGTACTTTCTTAGTTTCACACCCAACTAAACTAACAAAGGTAGAGAATTCTCAACTCACTTTCTGTTTCATTGCTGGCGCTGTTTTCTGTAAAGAAGAAGAGTTCCGATTTAACTCGCAATATAAGAAGCTTTATTACAATGGACCCTTTTTTCCCCTTCTCTTTTATCTTTTTTTTTTTTCCTGTTAAAGACGAGATTTAGGTTGCCTTTCTTGATTTGCGACCCCAGTTAGTACTTATCTTCCATCTTCATGAAAAGAGTTGGAATCTTTGCTTGTGCATATGTATTTGTCTTCCCCCTTCTGCTGACTGTGTTGAAGAGGTTTCTATCTTAGGATATTCAAGTAAATGCTGTCTGGTCTGCGTTAATGCTGTAATCTCTCATTTAACTCTGAAAACCTTAAGGTTATGTTCCTTGAAGGAGGAAGAAAAATGGCTGTTTATTCACAAGAACCCATCAGACAATTTGAAGATTTAATGAAGGAAGGTCAGTTCATATTTGAGATCTGTTCTTGCCTTATTACAGTACCCTGTTTCTTCCTTATTTAAACCTGTAATAAATCTCGATGCAGTTGATGAACCTCTCGAAAGAACATTCCAGGTTCATACTTCACTTTCCGAACTGCTGAACATTTTGATTACATCCATTGATACGATGCTTGCTTTACTTAATCCGTTTAAAAATATACGCAGAACGTTCACCAAGGTTATCCTCAAGAGACTTACATACGATTCCTAAAGGCAAGAGATGGAGATGTCGAGAAAGCTCATCAGATGGTTGGTTATTATCGTGTGAAAAATTGCAGTTTTTTCGTTTCTTCTTTTCTCAATTATGACCTTTTTGACTGACTTTTGATGCCCCATTTCAGTTGATGGATTGTCTGAACTGGAGAGTACAGAACAACATCGATGATATGCTATCTGTAAGATTAACTGCCACAACCACAAAGATTAATAACGCCTAAAACGATATTATTACGACCTTTTTTCGTTTCATTGCAGAAGCCAATTGTTCCCGAAGAATTGTACAGGGCGATACACAGTTCCCAGCTCATAGGTTTGTCTGGTTACACGAATGAGGTGAGACTTTGAAGGCGAATTTTCTTATTCTAAAGAAAAAAAAAGTGTTCGAAAATCGATCATTTACTACGTACTACGAATGCTGCTCGAATTGGAAACAGGGCCTCCCCATCTTTGCCATTGGAGTAGGCCAAAGCACATATGACAAAGCATCTGTGAGTCGTTTTCTTTCGACGATGGCTTTAAACTGTTCGGGAAAAAACACATTGATTGCTGTTAGTATGGCCTTTTTTTCATTACCTTTGGTTTTTAGGTTCATTACTACATACAATCCCATGTTCAGCTGAACGAATACCGCGACCGTGTGATTCTTGTAAGACAAGAAGCTCAATTCTTTTTGTCCTTTTTTTTTGCGTGTGATGTATTTTTCTCATACCACGGAGGTTCGATTGACTTGTTTGTGCTCAGCCCGGCGCAACGAAGAAGTACGGTAGACACATCAGCAAGTGTGTAAAAGTTCTCGATATGTCTGGCCTCAAACTCTCAGCATTGAACCAGATAAAGGTATGTATGTTGAAAAAATTCCCAAGTTTTTGGTGTGTTAGAGAACATCTTCCTTACTATGGAAAAGATGTTAATAGAGCTGTAATTTTTTCGCCATCTAATGTGCAGCTAATGACTATGATTTCATCAATCGACGATCTGAACTATCCCGAGAAAACGCAAACCTATTACATAGTGAACGCCCCCTACGTTTTCTCCGCTTGTTGGAAGGTTTGTTTAGCATCCAATTTGTTTGATATTTCGGGAGCATTAGTATTTTTATTGCCAGTTAGTTAACCCTGTTTTCAGGTTGTAAAGCCTCTCCTACAAGAGAGAACAAGGAGGAAAATCCACGTATTGTCTGGTTTTGGACAAGATGAGCTTTTAAAGGTACAATCTTTTCCTTGAAACCTTAAAAACAGTTTCAAGATTCGACGCGATTTTTCAAGAACCGAGCTTTCGTCGAACGCAGATAATGGATCATTCGTCTCTCCCCCATTTCTGTCGTAAGAGATCTTCTTCTTCGTCGAACGAAGAGAACTGCTTCTCCTTGGATCATCCTTTTCACCATCAGCACTATCATTACATGAAGGAGCAAAGGGGGCCCCACCGAGTTCCCGACAAACAAGGATCGGTTCACGTCTCATTGCCCGAAGATGCCAACGAAGAAGACATAGCCGAGATTTTAGAATCCCAGTTCGAGAAATTCGAGGGCTTGAAGGACTTGAAGATCAGCGACGACTGAAGAATAATTCTGGGTCCCATTTTGACTGGTTTATAGCAGTAACAGTCGTCTCTTAACATAAAAAACAATGTTGTCCCCGATATATAGATTAATATATAGAGGCTATGTTTGGTTTCCGTGATAAGCCCAGATAAGCCCAATTAGTATAAATAAGATGATGTTATTTAATGTTTGGTTATTCATTGTTCAGTCCGATATAATTCAAAAGCCGGCGTGTCAGACTAAATGCCCAATAAATTAACTAGGGGATGAGTCTTTGATAACTTATTTTGGGCCCTTACATAAATAATTTATAATTTCTTATCCTAGGCTTTATACTATGTATTCAACAGTTTGGCGTGTAATTTCCACAAACTATATCGATATATGATAACAATGGGTAATGTAAGAAGAAAACGATAACCTTTGTTTTGACTTTGAATAAGCGCCAGCCACCCATTGGCTATTGCATCGGCCTGACAATCATGTCCACATGCAGACAAAGGGTTCTTTTAAAATATGGCCTTTGACTAGAAAAACTTTTAAAAAGTGGCCTCTTTGACTTTTTTTTAGGTCAATGACCCCTAATTTAGTTAGCTGCTAATTACTTTTCATAACAATGTTTAACTTAAAAAAAAAAGAAAATAACGAAAATAAATAATTTTAAAAGAAAATAGAAAAACAAAAAAGAAAATCGTCTCTGTTGCTGCATTAACGCCATGGCAGCTACCCCAAGTTCAAGTTCAACTACCCTCACTAACACCCAACTTCCATTCATTACTATCATAGTCTCACTGAATACCAGTCGAAAACTATTCTGTCGACTGGAGAGCTGTTGAAAGAAGACCTGCTGTTCAAAGAAGACGAGCCTCAAGAACTGTAATTTTTTTTGATTTTGCACTTTATATCCATGTTTTTCGAGTCGATTAGCTACGAAACTGAGTGGGTATTGATCTATACTTTTTATGACAGCGATTCAGACGAAATTTGAGTTCAATTTGATAAGTTTACGAATCTGCAATTAAAAATTCTGGGTTACCTGCGCAGGGTCCCCTGGTTCAAGGGACCCGTGCATATATGCAAGGGACCCGCACAAAAATGCAAGGGACCCGTGCATATATGCAAGGGACCCGCGCATAAATGCAAGGGACCCGTGCATATATGCAAGGAACCCACGCAAAAATGCAAAGGACCCGTGCATTCAAGGGACCCGCGCTTATATAATATAATGATGGGACTGACGCATATATTCATGGGACCCGTGGATATATTCAGGGAACCTGTGCATATATTCAGAGGACCCGCTCATATATTCAGGGGACCCGCGCATATATGCAAGGGACACACGCATACATTCAAATCTGAAAGAAGAAATTAATACGAAAGCGCATATATATTCAAATTATCGAACTAGTCGACCATTTTCATATGCGATCTGTTGAAAAACAAGGAATTAAGCACAAATCATTTATTACAGTAAGTCGTTTTTTTTGGTTTTTTGATTTCAGACTTGAAAGTCATGATTGTATATCACGAATGTGTTAACAAAAAAAAACGACACGTTATTCTTTTCAGAGTCACATTCTAGAGGTAAATGAAGTTCAGTTCCACAAATCATTGTTCTTCTTCAGAAGCAAGGGATTCAATTTCCAAAAAAGTTATAAAATGCAACCATGTTGTTGTGGCAAAACTGCAGATGGCGGGGAAAAGATCAAGATCTGGAGAACGGTTCTATGGTTGTGGTTCTTGGCCTGTAAGTGAAAAGTCTAATACATGGTTAGATACGATGGTTTACTTTGAAACTATCGTGTGGGTATGTTGTTTTGTAGGATAGCAATTGCAAATTTTTTAGGTGTGAGAGTGATGTTGCAGGAGAAGAAATTTGTGTGGAGAACATTTCCAAAAGATTGGAACTATTGCAATTAGAGAATGCGAAAATGTTGGAGAAGATTCAAGCATTGAAGTTTAAAAAACAGAGTTTAGAAGAAAATGTTGTCATTTGAAGCTTAAGGTGGCTAAACAAGCAAATGCAGAAAAAGCTTTAGTCTTTGTTCTAACTACATCTTGGATTTTGTTTGGAGTCTTTATTTATATGATTAATAAATGAATAAGTAAAAATCGTAGGCAATTAAGTTAAAAAAAAAATAAGAAGTGAGTCAATTGTAGTGAGTTAAGTAGAATAGTAATGCATTGATGTTTGAATGTTTAAGATATATGAATTACTATTGTATTATTATGTAGCGTTTTCAATAACATCATCAATATATATTATATTAAAACCTACTTAATATGACACTTTGTGTATGCATAAAACATACTTAGAGCAGGGGCACGTGCATACATACAAGGTACCCGCACATAAAACATAAAAACAAGAAACATATTCCAGTGATGATTAACATACATACGTTTTGTAGGCTAGAATAAGTTTCATTATGAAATATGAAACTCAATTTAAAGAATTTTCCTAAAGATTTTTACATTTAAGGGAATCGTGCATATATTGTTTGTTTTTCATTTAAAGAATTTTCCTAACGAATTTTTTACAAATATATGTAAGGAACCCGGGCATATATTCAGGGGACCCGTGGGTAGTTGTGGAACGACTGCAAATCTTCAACTAACGACAAAATCCAAGAAGGCAAGCTAGGGTCTTTCTTGGTTGTACGGGGTAGCAAAACGGCTGCCGCAAAATACACGTTAGCAAGCTTCACTTTTTCGAAGTCGATTTGTCCATAGAAATATTCGATAGACAATTCCTCCATTCTTCTCTCCACGTCAGTCAGGCGAATAGTGGGACTATCCGAAAAGTGCCTCAATGTGAAATATGTTGTTTCGTTAACCTCGGGTATAATTGACGAGCAATTTAATCCGGTGATCAAGCAGTACTCCATTTTAGAAAATCGGAGTGGTCTGTCCTTAAGGATCATCCACAACTCATCCCGGTTATGAAGGATCGTCTGTCTCTTCATGAGAAACCATATCAATTGGGCGGAGATGTTAAAATCGTCGGCTGCCATAACGAGACATCCGAACGGACTGCTTTGAATAAATGCTTCAAATTCAGCATCACCCAAGGTATTCCGAATCTTTTGGCTTGCTTCGACGTATTCTGATGTACAAATACACCTGCAATCGAAATCCCGATCCTTACTGGACATTTGCGTCTGCAATAGAATCTGTAAATTAATAACATTAGAGTTAAGACAAGTTTGCAAATTGTATATTGTTCTGATTGAAACCTGTATAGGTCCCATGCACCAACTGTAAGGGTTCCGTGCAAATTAGAAGGGTTCCCTGCAAATTTGCAAGGGTCCCCAGCTTATTACAAGGGTACCCTGCGAATTTCGCAAAGGTCCCCTGCAAATTCATTCGGGTCCCATGCGCCAACAGCACGAGTCCCTTGAATTTAGGTAGGTAGGCTTCCCTACGAAATACTCAAGGGTCCCCTGCGAATCGTATGGGTCCCTTGAAAAGAATCACGGGTCCAAACTGTACGGGTCCCCTACGAATTACTCAAGGGTCCCGTGCGAATAGGTATGGGTCCCTTGAGAAGTCTCACGGGTCCCCAGCGCAAATTGCAAGGGTCACCTGTGCAAACTGCATGGGTCCCCTGCATATCACTCAGGGTCCCTTGAAAATTCGTTCGGGTCCCTTGAGAAGTATCACGGGTCCAAACTGCACGGGTCCCCTGCGCAAACTGCATGGGTTCCCTGCATATCACTCAGGGTCCCCTGCAAATTCGTTCGGGTCCCTTGAGAAGTATCACGGGTCCCCTGCACAAACTGTATGGGTCCCCTGCATATCACTCAGGGTCCCCCGCAAATTCGTTCGGGTCCCTTGAGAAATATCACGGGTCCAACCTGTACGGGTCCCCAGCACAAACTGCATGGGTCCCCTGCAAATTCGTCCGGGTCCCCTACGCAAACTGCACGGGGTCTCCCTGCGAATTACTCAAGGGTCTCCTGCGCAAACTACAGGGTCCCCCGCGAATTTCTCAAGGGTTCCCTGCAACCCAACTTAGGGTCCCTTCCGAACACGGATCCCGTGTGCAAACTGCATAGGTACCCTGCCCAAACTGCAGGGGTCCCCTGCGCAGACCGCGATCACCGCTGCGAAGACTGCGCGGGTCGCCTGTGCAGGCCGCGTGGGTCCCCTGCGCAGGCCGTGCGGGTCCCCTGTGTAGGCCGCGTGGGTCCCCTGCGCAGGCCGTGCGGGTCCCCTGTGCAGGCCGCGTGGGTCCCCTGCGCAGGCCGTGCGGGTCCCCTGTGCAGGCCGCGCGGGTCCCCTGCGCAGGCCGCGCGGGTCCCCTGCAAAGACCGCGCGGGGGTTTAGGGTTCCCTGTGCAGACCATGCTGGGGACTGCGAGCCACGCTGGGCTGCAATTGAAGAAGGCGGAGTAAAAGCTTGAAGAAGACCCACCTTCGTCATCGCGTTGGTTGCCATCGAAGTTCGACTGCTTTAATTTACTGCCATTGCTTCGCTGGGGCTGTGAACGGATTTCGCCTCTTTGAACAGATTTTAGTTTTTGATGGATACGCTTTGAAGAAGACGAAGTAAAAGCTTGGAAAACAGCTGTAAAAAGTAGAAAAGCTCTGACAAGAAGAGGAAACGACAGACACTGTAGCTAATGAACAGTAATTTTTCATTAATATGGTTAAGTGAGCGTTGGGGTCTTTAAATAAGGGTAATATTGTCCTTTTAGGGTCACTTAGTAAGGGTACATATGTCTTTTTGAAGGGAGGAGGCCATTTTTTTAAAATTTTTGATTTACGGGTCCATTTACCCAATTAATCCTGCAGACAAACATAAGAGATGAAACGTCCCCAGATAAACTAAAAACCAACAACTTTGAATCGATGATGTCAAAGAAAAACGTCGGCTTTATGAATTTAAAATGGCTCAGCTCTATCCTCTTCTAAGTACTTGGTCAAGAAAAACGACTTCCATGTCCTAACCAAGTAAGCAATAAAACTGACTGGGATAATCAGTCTTCACCATTACCACCATAGATTGAGAGAGCTTCATCAGTAATGACTACCAAGAAAGCTGACTACGTCCCTCTCTTCGAAACGAGGGCTTCGAAGGGTCGTTTTCTCTACTACTCATACGCAGTTTCTACGCTCATCGGCATATCATTCATTCTCATCCACAGAATCGCATGTTTTCCCCGAGAGAATGCGCTCAAGAGATGGGCTGGGCTGGTCTGTTTTTGTCCGAGCTTTGGTATGCCTTCTATTGGTTCATGACTCAGTCCCTTCGGCTCAACCCAATTCGCCGATACACCTTCAAGGAAAGGCTTTCGCAGAGGTAGTTAATTTCAACTCCAATGTAATAATAATCGCCTTCGATAAGTTAGTTGTTTAACGATGTCTTGATTTGGAAGCAGATATGAAGAGGTCTTACCAGGCGTGGACATCTTTGTGTGTACTGCTGATGATGAGCTTGAGCCGCCCGTCATGGTAATAGACACGGTGTTATCGGTGATGGCTTACGATTACCCGCCTGAGAAATTGAATGTGTACCTTTCTGACGACGGAGGCTCTGACCTGATGTTCTATTCTTTGTGGGAAGCTTCGACTTTTTCGAAGAATTGGTTGCCCTTCTGCCGTAGATTTAACATAGAGCCCCGCGCGCCGAATGCGTATTTTTCTTCTTCTTCTTCTTCGGGCTCTGATTTACCTGAGAATGGTGATTCTGGGATGGTCCAAGAATGGCACAGTGTTAAGGTAATTGGAATTAATTACGTAAAGGCCTTATTTTTCTATGCATGTGAGTGAAGTATCCAATCATCTTCCAATTTGCAGAAGTTATACGATGAAATGAAGGAAAGGATAGAAAACGTCATGAAGCTACGAAGAGTACCTGACGATCTTCGAACACTGCACAAAGGATTTACCGAGTGGGAGTTGAATGTCCGCAGAAACGACCATCAGACCATTCTTGAAGTACGACAGATTTTGCAGTTGTACCTGACTTTCTTTCAGACAAAAAAAACATGCTTGGAACTAAGTATAGTGAATTCGACAGGTGCTTATTGACGGAAAAGACGCTGAGGCTTTGGACATCGAAGGGCAACCTTTGCCTACTCTTGTTTATTTGGCTCGGGAAAAAAGGCCTGAATGTGCACACAACTTCAAAGCTGGAGCCATGAATGCCTTGGTAAGTAGAGTTTCGTGATTGGAGAAGATATAGCGTTTTTTGAACTTCTCTTACCCGACTTGTATTGTCTGAAACAGATAAGGGTTTCGTCGGAGATAAGCAACAGCCCAATAATCCTCAACATAGACTGCGACATGTACTCGAACAACTCTCAGTCCGTTAGAGACGCCCTCTGCTTTTTCATGGATGAAAAACAGAGCAGAAACGTAGCCTATGTCCAATATCCGCAGATGTTTAGTAACATCACAAAGAACGACATTTACGCAAGCCATTTGAGAGTAGTCATCAAGGTTAGATGGTTTGAACTTCCGTGCAATTAATACTAGAAATAAAAAATCGAGCGCTAACACGAAGATTACCTGGTAATAAATGAAGGTAGAGTTTCCAGGCGTAGATGCAAATGGAGGGCCATTGTACATTGGGAGCGGCTGCTTTCACCGAAGAGACGTTCTCTGTGGAAAGATATACGATTATAGCAAATCTAAAGTCGATTCAGGAAACACCACCAGAAAACAAGCAAAGGACAACCTCGTCGAAGCTTGCAAAATCGTCGCGGATTGTAGTTACGAGGAGAACTCAGCCTGGGGAAAAGAGGCAAGCACGACATACATACAAATCCTTGCTTGAATCTAATCCTACGATAGTTCAGACTCAATCATAATTCTTGAATTTTCGACAGATGGGGCTTATGTATGGATGCCCAGTCGAGGACGTAATAACGGGACTGTCGATAAAGTGTCGAGGATGGAGGTCGATCTCCTTCGAGCCAGAGAGGCACGGGTTCGTGGGGTCCGCCCCAAACACGCTTTTGAGCACACTGATTCAGCACACGAGATGGGCCGAAGGTCACCTTCAGATATTTTTATCAAAGTACTGCCCCTTTGTGTTCGGTCGAGGCAAGATTCCTCTAAGGCTTCAAATGTCTTACAGCTGCTACAACCTTTGGGCCGCCAACTGCTTGGCTACACTGTACTATGTCGTCGTTCCTAGCTTCTGTCTCGTCAGGCAAATCAGCTTATACCCACAGTTATCGAGCAAGTGGGCCCTACCATATCTATACGTAGTAGCCACGAGGTATGCGTATAGCTTATACGAATTCATACAGTCGGGAGGCAAGACAAAGGGGTGGTGGAACAACGAGAGAATGTGGCTTTACAAGAGACTAACCTCGTACTTATATGGGCTCCACGGCACGGTCAAGAGGTACCTGGGACTGTCCAAACTGAGCTTTGCGATTACATCGAAGGCAAGCGACGAAGATGTTTCTAGAAGGTTCACGGAGGAGATCATGGACTTTGGGACTTCTTCGTCGATGTTTGTCCTGCTATCCGCCCTTGCTCTGTTCAATCTCTTTGCCTTCTTCGTATGGACGGCTAAGAACTTCGTAGGGCTCAGATTAGGGCTGGAAACTTATCTGTTGCAGGTGGTTCTGAGCTGTTCGATCTCTTTGATCAATCTTCCTTTGTTTGAAGCCATGTTTCTTCGAAAGGATAAGGGTTCGATGCCCCTTTCAGTTGTGAAGCAGTCGATTCTCTGGTCTGGTTTAGCCTGTGGTTTAGCATTGTACTGAATCATAGGCGAAGTTCAGAAGAAGAACGCATTGATATTTGCAATATTGTCTTATGATTCAGTTCAACATTGTTTATTACAAGATGGGACTTCGAAAGATTATTGAGCAATTAACAGGGCTATACTGCAGGAAGCTAAACCGAATCACAATCTCTCATAGTGATGAACGAGCCACTGGTTTCATAGGCCTGCAACACGCATATATAGAAAAATAATTTTTTTTTGACCTTCTCTTGTGAAAATAATTGAAATAAAACCAGCCGTTATCTTACTTGTTGATGAGCTCTAAAACAACAGCCGAAGCACCTCCGCCACCATTGCAGATCCCAGCTGCACCAAATCTCCCGTTTTTCTCCCTCAATACCTAAATCGGTGCAGATTATTGAAATTTATTCGGTAATTATATAGAAATTTATTACGTGAGTTTTTAAGGTAAATAAGGTGATACGCACTCCTAAGAGCGTGACCAAGATTCGCGCTCCACTACAGCCCAATGGATGGCCCAAGGAAACAGCACCTCCATGAGCATTGAGTCGTTCCTGAGAATGACAATCAGTTAAAAGGAGAAAGATAAGACATAGCCTCTGTTCATCAATAATATCGCAAGACTTACGGGATCAATCTTGAGCAGCCTTTGATTGGCTAGAGCTACGACCTGAGAAAATACGTAAAGAGCAATCAATGCTTTGAGTTGCGCTTTTTAACTAGCGAAAGAGCTGGATTTTAGAGAGAATTCCATTACAGAGAATGCTTCATTTATCTCGTAGAAATCGATGTTAGATGGTTCCAAACCAGAGTTTGAGATAGCTTTTGGTATGGCGATAGATGGAGCAGTGGTAAACAACTCGGGGGCCTGTAGATATCATCGAGCAAAGAAAATAATGGGACAAACGAAAAATAATAAGAAAAGATATAAAGGGTGGATTAGAAAGAGATGAAACGACCTGCGCTGCATCTGCATAGCCTCGAATTTTCGCAATTACGTGGAGACCAAGTTTAGCTGCCATGGCTCCGCTGACAAGGACTAATGCAGCTGCTCCATCACTGTAACGAATATCGTATTATAGATTGTCTTTGTCTCGCAATTAGGTGAAGCAATGTTTTAAGAGAAAATCCTCAAATTGAGGGTTGTAAAGCATTGAGTAATTAGATCGACCTTATGATAGAAGCGTTCCCTGCAGTAACAGAGCCTCCTTTCTCCTTGAAACTTGGTCTAAGCTTTCTCAGCTTCGATGCATCAAACTACCAGCATATATTGTGGAAAGATAGATATTAATATGACAACACTTGTAAAATTAATACGCAACTAACAAAGAAAATAAGACGAGAGTTACGGGTATGTCAAAAATAGGGACGGTACCTTTGTTAGACCTTCATCTTTGTTGACGATGATGGGATTCTTTCCCCTTCCACTGGGAATTTCGACCTAAAATATGCAATAAAAAGAACCTAAGAAGAGGCATTATTACAAGCTGTAATGCAAAAGCACAATGCTCAAACTCTTACTGGAACTATCTCCCACTTGAAGGCACCACGAGCTTCCGCAGCAATACCTCGCTCGAAACTTTGAACGGCATAATCATCCTAAATATGAGGAAACCATGTCGGTTGAAGACAATTTATTTCTACGAAAATAAAAAATGAGAAAGAAAAAAACAAGAACAGCGATGTAGTGCGACCTTTCTTACCTGATGTTCTCTGGTAATTTTATGTTGATCGGCACACATCTCCGCACAAACACCCATTCCAAAATCATTGTAAACGTCCCAAAGGCCATCTTTGAGCATGCCATCTATTATAGTATCATGTCCAAACCGAGACCCCGTCCTGTAGAAGCTCAGGCAAATGAAAAAAATATATGCTGAAATGAGGTATCAAATATCTTCTTGAATGTGACTGAGAATGAACTTAACCATTGTGCAGGCAAGATCGTAAAATCATATCTTTGCATGTTAGAGCTAATGAACCTCGGACTAACCTCCCCGTAGGAATATACTTTGGTGCATTGGACATGCTCTCCATGCCACCAGCAACGACTACATCATTAACACCAACTGCTATCGTCTGTGCAGCGATCATAGTAGCTGCTTCCCAAAACCAAGTATTGAAAACTTAAAATGAAAAATAATAAACAAATAAGTTAATAAGCTTAAAAAAGAAACAGAAAAGATAATCAACAAAACCTTTCATTCCCGAGGAACAAACTTTATTGATCGTGGTGCAGACAACCGAGTTAGGTATACCCGCACCAAGAGCGGCCTGACGAGCCGGGGCTTGGCCTAAGTTTGCACTGAGAACGTTACCGAAAAAGACTTCTTGAACCATAGATGGTTCAACACCGGCCCTCTTTAGCGCGGCTTCACAGTACAACGTTACAATAAAAATTAGAAAGGGAATTGCAATTGCACATCAATCTTCATTCACATAAGTAGCATATTTTCTTAAGTGCCTTACTCTTACCTTTAATAGCTATAGAACCAAGTTTTGTAGCAGACAGAGACGAGATCGAACCAAGGAAGCCTCCCATTGGCGTTCTTGCAACTCCAACGATACAAACATCTGGGCAAAATATAATCTTTATTTATCCAAAAACACAAAGCATAAACAAAAGATTATGCGTGTGTTTGTGTGTTACAGCACCTCGAGGTTTAATGGAATCGTTTGCTGATGAGGCCATTACGACCTGCAAGAATTTCGATCACCCAGAAATTGGAGGACAAAAGATTAAATCAGCAGTAAGATGAAAGATAGATACAGAAAGCATTGCTGCTAATAAAACAGACCAAAGACAGCCAAGAATACAACAGACCGAAACTAAGAATACAATAAGCCCGACAAACTACATCAAACGGAAAGGATCACGAAGTATAAAAAAAGGGTCGAGCTAAAGATTCTTCAAAAAACAGAAAGAGGGTCCAAACCTTTCGCTTTGACCAGTAAAACCACGATGAGCAAGCTGGCTCGGACAAAGTCTAATGTTATGTTAGCTCAAAACTGATGAAGACGATGAGTCATTTGTAGGTTTCAATAGTGCACAGGGACGCGTTATGTAGATTGTAGATACGTTTTAGAAAAAAACTCTTAGCAATTAGATGAATAAAAATGCTATTTTTATTGGCACGGTTCCAGCCTCCAGGACACAAATTACGATATTAAACGGCGTCGTATAAATGATTACGCCTTGCTCGCTAAGACCGTTCGGCCTTTCCTTAACTTCCAAAACCCTGATACAACGGCGTTTCACGATATCCCATTCCCACTTCACAATGGAACCAGCCGCCGCCGCCGAAGCACATGGGAATGACCAGAATGCCCTTCCCACAGCAACCCAAACATCATCCTTGTCCAAGAACGCGCGGAAGCGTCTGCTGAAACAGCAGCGCTACGAAGCCAAGAAAGCGGAGAAGAAAGCGCTCCTCAAAGAGCACAAAAAGAGAGAAGCCGTACGCAAGCGCGGCGATTGGGAGAGGAAGCTCGCCGGCGTGTCGGAAGAGGAGAGGCAGAAGCTTATCGAGGATCGGAAAGCGATGAGGCAGATGCGTATGAAGGAAAGGGACGAGGAGAAGCGTGAGAAGATGGAGAGGTTGAGACAGGCGAGAGTTGGCGGGCAGAATATTGTGGTGGACCTCGAGTTTGGAGATTTGATGAGTGAGAATGAGCTTCACAGCCTTGTCAAGCAGGTTGGATTGATTTTTTAGCTGATAAAGACCCATTTAAGGCTAAACATAAGCTCAATTAGCTCTTGAACGAACAATTTCGAGTCTGAGCATACCATTTGCTTGTTCTGATCTTGGTCAGTGTTCTTGGGTTCTTCTTTAACATGTTAATCCCTAATTTCAACTTGATTCTAGCATGCTTGTTTATTAAAACTTCCCTGTGGCTTTTTCGATATTGAATTGGGTACCCAGTGAATGATGCTTGTACAACTATGTTTCAGTGAAGTTATTGCTTTCGTGCTATTTAGCTTTATATGGACAGCTTCTTTTCTAATCGAACTTTTCTGGCCAGCGTTATCGTTCGAATGACTCTTGGTGTTGAACTAAAGCTTCTTCGTTTGCTCTGTTTCTCATTTTACGAGCTGATTATGTCAAACTTTAGCATCTTCGCCTTTAGCTTTTTTATGCATATACGTGTGTTTTTTTGTTTCTCCCAGCCATTACCTGATTATGTGAACGTTCGATCGACAGATTACCTATTGCTATGCGATAAATGGAAGATGTGCTTTACCAGCCCATCTCTGGCTCACTGGTTGCATAGGGAAAATGCAAGATCAGCTTCAACAGATCTCAGGGTATGACAAATGGATCATCGAGAAAGAAGAGAGATCTTACTTGCAAGCTTTTCAGGATCAAAAGGAAAACTTGGTTTATCTCACAGCAGATTCTGAGAACATCCTCGAAGAACTCGACCAAAAAGCAATCTACATTGTCGGCGGCCTCGTGGATAGAAATCGATGGAAGGGAATCACCATGAACAAAGCAAACGAACAAGGGATAAAAACCGCTAAACTTCCTATTGGAGCTTACATGAAGATGGCTAGTTCCCAGGTTCGTATATGTGAAATTAACCTCATTTCCTTACAACGTGGAAGAGCCAATTCGAAAAGGTCGTAAAATTTGCTTCATGATATTCATTTGCCTTAATATTGGGCTGTTGATTTAAGCAGGTCTTAACTGTGAATCAAGTGGTGGAGATACTGCTAAAGTTCATTGAAACTAAGGACTGGAAAGTTTCGTGTTTTCACGTGATCCCTCTGAGGAAGAGATTCTCGGCAGATGAGTCAGATGGAAATGACGAGCAAAGGGAAGCTTTCCCCGAAGAAGAAGAAGATATGAAATTGCCCACAATCGAAGAAGAAGAAGAAGAAGAAGAAGAAGAAGAAGAAGAAGAAGAAGAAGAAGAAGAAGATGATCAGAAAATGGCGAGGTTAGAAGGTAATGCTATTTCAGATGAAGATGATGATCAGAAACTAAAAAGACGGTGCATCTAAAAGGATGGCCATTGAACCTTACTACAGAAAGACCCTTCTTTTACTAATTTAAACTCGTTTTAACAAATTGTATGTTCATGATCGCTTCTATTTCCAATGGTGAAACTCATGCTTTTTTTAAAGTATTTAGTTATTTTTTATTTAGTATTTAAAGTCAGATGTACCAAATTTCAAGCGAGACGTGGCAATTTACGCGACTTAATAGCAAATATTTACTATGTGAGGCGGATTTATAGCTCATTACAGATTGTCATTATTATGAGATTATTATCTAATTATTCCATTTTCCTCGAAAATCCGCAATCAAATCAACAATACTACAAAGTATGTCCTAAAACGCCCTTACACCGTGAAAGGGTTTGTCATCCTTCGCCATTTCTGTCACCCAAAAACAGGACAACCTTCGACCTTAATCCCACGCGCCGTCGGACAAGACGCCAACGGACAGTGGTCCGGCGTCGATCCCCACCACTTTACATTTTTACCCTCATTCTGCAGTGCAAAGAACAGCAAAACCCCCATAAACGCCGTCCCAGCGTCCAAAGCCGCCGACAAGACGTAATTATACCTCTGCCACCAACTCTTCCGATACTTAAACACGAAGTAATTAAACACCGTCCCCGTAATAATCCAGCCGGCGACGCACCGGCGAACCCATAAGAAATGACGGGCACGTTTATCAGTGGAATCCATTTCTTGTCTGGGAAAACCTTGCTCAGTACCCAGACAGGGACGGGCAAGAAGGCTCCGACCAAGAACAGCCATACTAGGTTGTGGTACATTCCTCCGTGCCCGAAAAGCCTCTTTGGCCCTATCAAACCCCATATTACAGAGGCGTCGAAGGTGACCCGAAATTTAGGGCACGTCCATGGGCTTTCGGGGTGTAGGGCTTCTATGTCGCATATGTTGTCTATGCTCCCTAACATCCACCATGCCACGGCTAGGTTCACCACCCCAGAAACCAGTGTCCCAACGAGCTATAAGTATTAACGAAAGATTAGAGAGAGAGAGAGAAAGAGATGGAGGGAGAGAGGAGGGAGATGGAGACCTGAGCTAAGAACATGGCTCGAGGTGGGATTTTCATGTAGTGGCCGAGTTTGAGGTCGGCGAGGAAGGAGAGAGCGTGGATGGTGCTGATTCGTCCGTAGATCTTGAAAAGAAGGTTAGCTATGGGTTTTCCTGGTAATATGTAGCCAATGATGAACTGGGCGATGATGTCATATCCAGGTTGCTGCAAGCGTTATTCGAAGGTTACTTTAATGAATGAATTAACTCGGACGCCATTATTACTACGTTTGTGTTTGTCAGTTTAACCTGATTGGTCGTGGCTTGAATGACTCCTATAGGAAGCGTAACGATCCATGCCAAACCGAAGGCAAAGATCATCCCCCACCATGGAAGCTGAACGTCTTTCTTCCACACAAACGACATCAGTAATGACAGAGCGATGCTCCCAAAGAGCAGTACGAGGTACCACCATTGAGGCACCTGCTTGTAGCTCTGCATCAGCTTCGCGTGTATGTCTAGCTTCACGTTCTTCACCGCCGACCTACTCTGCCTCCATATGTCACTGGGCCAAGAAAAGACATCAGCTTTTTCCTCAACGACAAGGTTAAAGGAAAGAAAGATTCGAACTTTACTTACCTCCCATGGAACAAGGCCACGTGGGTAAGAGTAGCAGTGAATCTGGCGAAACCCGAGCCAATCGAAAGGGCGAACAATGGGCTGAGGTAGAGCTTTCCATACTGCTCGTAAGCAGCTACGTTGAGATCGTATTGTGGGGTCAAAATCTTGTTAGTATCGTACTTATGGCCGGCGGTGGTGAAGAGCTGGTTCGAAAATATTGGGAATTTTCTTGCATCGAAGGTGTCGAATTTCCAGTAGCAAAGAGGGACGATGACGTAGATGAACATGATGAAGCCTATCATCACGTTTAGGATGGAAGAGAATGGCGTGACCAAAGGGCTGCCGTGGTATGCTGAGATTCCGGCCCAGTCGAGGGTGAAGGCTCCGACGCCCAGCCCATGGTAACCCGACCCGATTTGCTGGGCGGTGATGCTGTGTGGCCAGACCCAGCATACCCAGGAGAAGAATGTAAGGATTTGGAAAAGGTAACCTGGGAATAGGTAGTAGACGAAGCTTGCCGTCATGAATATTAGGAAGAATTTCATCCTTGGCATGCCTTGATTCTTTGCTTCTCTCTCGTGAAGTGCCCTGCAATTAAATTAAAAGAAAAAGAGAAAACAGAGCAAGAGTTACATGAGATAATCCAACCTAGTCAAAGGTTTTCAAGAATTTGTCGTTTCAGTCATTACTTATTTGCTTTGCTAAAGAACAATCAAAGCTTGTCTCACTGTCATCTGCTAACCCTTTTTATCTCTTTGACAGGAAAACGATAATCTTAAAAGAAGAGAAAGGCCCGCGGTTCTATGTCTGAAAAAATCAGACTACAAAGTCTCCGACGATTGTATGCATGGATAGGTTCGGCGATGAAACTATACTTTTTACCTGAATAAAGACACTTGAGCAAGATTAGAAGGCCACCACATCTCGGCTGGGTCAACCAAGTACTTTCTCAACATCCCAGCCCATCCATATCCAACTATCTGCAACCATTTATTAAGAACTTAAAGACGAAAAAGATCTCTCCTTTTTTTTTACTATGGTCGGAAAGTACAGCCAAGAAAAGTACCTGAGTGGTCAAGACTATCAAAAGAGCGCACAAGAAATTCAGGCTCTGCTTGTAATAAGCCTTCATGACCGTTATAGCCCCAATCGAGTACGCATCTCCGCCGCCGACGGACACGCCGCAGTTGGCCATCACCGTGATGATAACGTGCTCCTTGACGTTAAACGGGCCTGGATTTAAATTGAATCCCCACCGTCCGATCTTGAAAACCCTGTTCGGCAGAGCAGCGGCCATGATCTTGCCAAGTGGGAGCACGGCGATCTGCATAAGGATGGCAGATATAGACAGCGGCTGCGTTCTGTAGATGAAGAAAGTGTTGAGGAAGATGAGCAGAGTGCATGAGGCTAAGCCCAAGACCCACGCCCGGAATGTCATTACGGGTAGGGTCGGGTCGTCCGTTTCGGGTACTACGAGGTTTACTTCCTCGATGGGGCACCGCTCGAAGTCCGAGTCTTTTTCGTTCTGAGGTTTTGAGACCATTTTGCTGTCTCAAGACGGAGAAGAGAAAAATGGTGGTCAGGGAATAGCTAAGCTGTCTGAAATACGAAGGTGGTGCTGAGCTGAAGTGTGTCTTGGAGTGGGTTATATTTATATATTGCACGTAGTGGAGAATGTACGAGGAAGGGTATTTCTGTAAATTCAAGTTTATGGGCTATGATGAAGAGATTATGTTTTCTATAATCAGAGTTTAATTAGGGAATAACTAAGTACTAACTCTACTTGTGCCAGGCGATTAATCTCTGTCTCATTCGCTTTCGTATTGTTTTAAGAGCAATCTTGATGTAATCTTGGATCTTTTCTAAAAAAAATTCCCTTTATTTCGGTTCGGGATTTATTTCCTTTATTCTTCGGAGATAATGTGATCGTCTCTTAAATCTTATTCGCGACGATCAATTAGCTAAAGAAAAATATAATTACGTAAATTTAAAATAATACTTTTCCAGATTTCGTCGACCCATGGATCCAAAGTGGAACTTATTTTTGTAATACGATAAAAATATTCGAAAAGATTCATTTGACGAACTTTCATTCCCTATATATTATTTTCTCAAAAGATCACGTAATGGTGATCATTAACTAACTAATTGAGCAATTAGTTCGTAACATTTACTTTCTGCCTTGCTTTTAACAAGAGCGTGAGTTTCGTGTGTTGTCCGTGCTAGACAGAAGAACTCAGAGCACCACCACGTGGATTTACCGTGGGACCCATGTCTTCGTAGGACTAACGGGTCCCACTTTCGTTAGCCACGTCACAAGATCTCTAACGCCGTCAACAGTTCGTCGATGGTTTTTCGCAGGGCAGCAACTAACGGAGACGTTAGTATGTTTATTTGCACGCGCCACTCGCCCGTGCGATGCACACGTGGCAGTTGTCTGCTCTTTCTCTATCGGTGCCTTGGAAAGCTAAATCGATTCTCACTGCCCGTGACACGCCACGTAATTCATTATGCTCACGTAATTAATGTAGTATTTATTATGATTATCATCAAATATATATCATGAACCAAAGTCGTGCTCATATATCCTTTTGTAGAAAGTGCCATCGACTTTTAGTTACGGCCATCGAACCAAACTTTCTTACGGATCACAATCAAAAAGAACGGATCCAATTTGTTATTTGATTGATGTTAGCTTTTTTAAGGTGACCTGTCTTAATCCGATCCCTTGGGCCCCACATATGAACCGAAACTTGCTATTTATTGGGCCCACTTATTGGGCTTGGGCTAATTGTCTCTATCAATAGTCGGACCAAACTAGTAACCATTCTTTTCCAATGATAGATAAGATGCTTATCATTATTATGAGATTATGGATCAATGAAAACAGCACTATCAATGGCCAACTTTTAAAGACATGAAAATGAAGTACGAAGTGCTATTGAAACCCTTTATTTGGACAGACAATTGTAATGGAATTTAAGCCACAGAAAAAAGTTTCGCCCCGAGAAAACAGAGGCTTCTACATAACGCTGCATGCGTTTGGATTCTCGTCGCTGAAAAGCTGAGGCGCGTGGTAGTATTCCATGTAGTACTTGGAAGGCGGCCAATATTCGCTTCTTTTGATCATTTCGCTTTTCTTATTATTACCATCTTCGCCGCCTTCTTTCGTCGACTTGTCTTCGCCTGATTCTTTCTTCTCTTCTTCTTCTTTGGCTTTCTCTTCGTTCTTCTTCTTCTTCTCTTCTTCTTTCTTGCCTTCTTCGTTTGCTACGATCGATGCTTTCTTCCCAGTTTTCTTGTACACGTCGCTGACGAGTTTTTCGGGGTCAAGGATGCCTTTGACTATTACACTATCACTTGCAGTGTCCGTACTCACTGATTCTACACCTGGAATATGCTTGCAATGAATGTATCGTATTCATAACAGATATAAAAAAGAAAATCACTTTACACAAACATACTATACATCTAATTATATACACCTTGAATTTTGCTGATTCTCTTATGCAAAGCCTGAGCACAAGCGTCGCAATGCATTCGAACTTTCAACACGATATTTACGACCGGCGGAGGCTAAAGAACATAATAACATCGATATTTTGTTTGAATCGATATCATGTTATTTATTACATTTGAAAGAAAAAAAAACTAATCCATGCAAGAAATAGTAACTAAAATAGAAGTGGGGTCAAAAAAGAGGGGTATTATTTCTTCAGAGGTACCCCCCATTTGGCCATATTGCAGATATCAATATTAAATTTAGATATACCACGGCATCGTTCAACGTGCCAGTCTCCATCTGTCTCCATGGCTAATGTATCTCTCGTTATGTGGTTTTCATATGTCAGAAAAACAAAAATAAGAAACAAGAGAACTGTTGCAAGACTTTTTCTTTTCCATTCATTATTGCACCGAAGCCAACTATTGCTTATCTTCAACGAAAATAATTAACAAACAAATATATTCGAAAACAATATTTTCCATGCAAATCCCATTCCGTCGCTCATCTCATACTAATGTAGTAGGGAGATGAAATTGCATAAAAATTTAAATGACCTATACATCTTATATTTTTCATATTCGCCTAGTTAGTAGTTATAGACTCCAAAAACTCATTAAAATTATGATGTGAATTAGACACATCGTTATCCGTTAATGTCGCACTCGCACGGCTCTCAATGCACACACACACAAACAAACTCATCCCTTCTAGAAAAGCCTCAAAGAATATACAAAATATACTAGATAATATTTTAATTACTAATCCAACTGTTTAATCATGTAAATCGACAAATAAATAAAAATAAAATCAGTTACCTCTTTTTTAATTTCTTCTTTAGGTGGCTCTTGTTGCTTGTTTTCTTGATTGTCCTCATCTCCTAATAGTGGCTTTGGTATTGGAGAAATCAGTTCAACTTTTCGGCCACACTTCTTTTGAATTCTTTGGCACGCCTTTAAAGGATCTGCGGCAACTTGTTTTCCCTTCACCACCACTTTGCTAGCCTTGTAATCAGCCATTATTTCTTCAACCCCTATTTTAATATTTAATTAGACAAGCACTAAATATTTAAACATAACAAACCCTATAGTCCCTAATCACCAAATATAAGTTCCAAGACCCGTGAATTATAAAAACCCGTAAAATAACTTTTTTTATTTTCACAGAAGGTAGAAACTAATGAACCTTCAAGTCCTTTGAGAGCTCTTTTCACTTTTCTTGCACAAGCCTCGCAATGCATGTCTACTTTGAGCACAACTTCTTGAGGAACTTCTTCTTCTTTTTTCCTATCTTTCTTCTCATTGCTCTCCTCCTTGCTTGTCTCTTTTTCTTTCTTTTCCTATTTTTATTTTTTATTTCATAGTTAGAAAATAGAAAGAAGCAAGACTAATCACAATAGATTGGAGATAAACATACCTCGCCCATCTCAGTCGTCGCCTATTTGGGTTTAGTGCTCAAGTACGATGAGTGTAAAAACATGTAATAAGGTGAGAATATAAATGAGTCTAGCAATAAGTTATATAGAAGGTTACAATACAACGGAGATCTGACGTGTCGAATATTTTAATTTGAGGTAAGAAAATGTTTCCTCTGGTCTGATGAGTCATAGCCTCGCTGTATGTCCCCACAACAAGTTTTTTGGACAACTACTGTAAAAAAAACTTACTAATTAATAGTCATAGGACGACTATATCTTAATTATTCACATCGGTAATTTTATAATTAAATGCTTGTAGTATCTTATCAAAGTTCTATATTTCTCAGGGCCTGCCCGAGTAAATGAATGCAAATAAATGCCATTGACTTATGGTCGATTTTTTTCGGCAGGAAATCTTGAAATTTATTTGAAGCTAAGGCCGTACGCAACGACATGCGAATTGTGATCATAAAGTTTTAGAATAGATAAATGGGGCTATGAAATGTAGAAAAAGTGAATGTGATTGATGGTTTTGTTTCGTGTCGCGAAGTTGCCGAACTTACGCTGAGCCAAAGGAATCTCCGATTCTCTTTACACAAGGGATTCTATTACGCATGAAATATCCAACAACACCATTTCAATCTCATTAGATTACACAAAAATAATATCTATTTTTATTTACAAAAATAGAGTAATTTCTGATGGATATCTCATCTACGTCAAAATGTTCATGGAAAACCCTTATACACGTCGTTTCTATATTTAAGCTCGGAAGCCCCCCATAAACCCCGATGAGCCCAACCAAATAACCAGAAAAAAAAGCCCATGTATATTTAAAAACCCGACCCACGGCCCAAACCGGTTTTGCTCCACCCAACACTCAAGATTTACGTTTTAACCAAGTTAAATAAACGTTAATAAACTACAAAAGCAATAGTTAAGCGAGCCATTGTTTTATTACAACATTTCCCAACTTGATTCTTAAACGCACAATCTCGATTTTGCGTTATTTTCCTCACTTAACGCCTACGAATGAGAATCTAAGTCGACAAACGTTGAAGATGGGAATGAGCTCACATCGAATGTGGCTTGCACGTTTGCTTTCCTTACCATGTTTATATATATAATACATATACATGCGATAGCAAGTGTTCTCACGACAAATAATATAACAAGAAAACTACGACAAATTTTTAAGGAAAATAATGGGAAACTGCGTTTGTGGGTCGTCAGTTCCATCTGAGAATCGCAGGAAGATTAGCCCAGATCACGAGGAGGAAGAAGAAGAAGATGAAAAGAGTTCAAAATTCGTCGAAGAAAAGGTTATCAGCAGCTGCAACAATAATGGTTATCAGCTGGGACATATTGATCATGAGCCCAGTAGTAGGGAAAGAATAAAGCTAGTGGTGACAAAGAGGCAGTTGCATATGCTTTTGAAGAATGATCAAAATGGTGATAACAATCTAAGATTAAGACATGTTTTGGTTCAGAGTCAACAACATCAGACCTTTGTAATAAGAGGAAGAAGAAGAAGTCTGGGGAAATGGAGGCCCTGTTTGGATACGATTCCTGAACTTTAAGATGCGTACCTTTCGTCGAAGAAACGATGCGAATTTCTCGGTATAGATACAATTCATTACCCCAAATCTCGATATAAGGCGCAGATTTGTGAGGTGCTGTGTGTTGCATGTAGCTACTAATGCAATGTTTTAGATCGTAAAATTTAACCAACGTGGTACTTCTTCAATCCGTTACGGATTCCAGCGATTCGAGAAATTCGTAAAAATCAATGAACAAAAGGCGTAAAGGCCAGCCATTTATTTACAAGTGCATATAATTTGATTTCGAAGCGTTGAATTATATGTGCCATGAATGCTACGTATGGTCTTTTTTATCCGGTACTTAAGCGTCTGTTGTGCTTGTGTTCTTGATCGAAGTCGACGAGCCTCGCTCTCTCATCGCAGCTTCTCTCTTCATCTTCTTCTTCGATTCGACTTCCATGGCTTTAGTAAGCGTTTCGACTTTCTTCATGAGGCCCTGTGGGAATTGAACACATTCACGAATACGATACGAACATGTGTATCGCGAAAAAGGAGGATTACCTTAATTTCTTCGTCTTTGGACTTCAAACTGCCGTCTTTCTGATCACAAGACTTTCTCAGGCTTCGAACTTCTTTCTGAAGCCTATCGTACAAAAATCCAGACACCTTATCTTCTTCGCATGGATCGTCTCTGTCGTCGTCTTTCTTAGAACTCTTTTCGTTAGCTTCAGCATTTTCTTCCTCATCAGCTTTCTTATTCCTCGAAGCCCACAAGCTCTTCTTCATCGTACCTTCATCTATTTTCTTCCCATCTTCTTTATTGCCATCTGGTACCATCGACGAGCTCCTTGCAATGGTGGATCCTCGAGGCTGAGAGGAGGCCCTCTTCGTACTCTTCGAATTACTGCTCGATAGAATCCCAAAGAATTTGAGCGATTTCTCGTTTTTAGGCGACGGCGTATGGCTCCTAGTAAGGCCTTCTTCGAGCGTCTTCAGCCTCACCTTCAACTTTTCCTACAACAAATAGAATTGTATGAAACAAAATCCCAGGAAAAGACCAGACATAGGAAAAATCGAAAAATTGCAAACCTTGACTTGCGCTTCGGCCTTGGCTGTTCTCTCTGAGGCTGCTAATTTCTCCTTTAACTTCTGCATATCGGCCTGCACCATTACGCCTTCGATGAAGACCCATATATCGCATTTAACGATATTACTACATATCATTTTCGAGCAACATATATGCGATGTACCTGCAATATTCTCCTCTCTTCGAGCCATTGCTTGACGGGCATCACCTTGTCGTTATCGTCCTTCCACTCGTTAGCCATAACGCTCGCCGCTCGTCCAGCGTAGACCTTCATTCTCGCAAGTTCCCTCTCGAGCGTCCTCTTCTCCTCCTGTAATAAAAAAAAAGAAACATGAACTAACATTACGACAGACGATTTACGCCCATGCAAAGCGAAGCGAAGAACTTTTCTTTACGTTTAATTCTGATATCTTCCGTTTGTATTCGCGAATGGCATTGGCTACTTTTCCGCCGGAAAGTATGGCTTCCTCGAGCTCGTTTATCGTCTGGCTAAGCTTTTCGACCTCTAAAACCTTCTGCCTATTCGTCTTCTCCAATATTTTGTTCTCCTCCTAAGATAAGAATGAGCTAAATCACAGTCTTGATGAAAAAAAAAAGAAAAGGATTATATGTTGGCAGTTTGTATCGTACGTGGGATATCTCGATTTGCCTACGAAGCTCGAAGTTTTGGTTCTGAACCTCTTCTACGATGAGAGCTCTTTCGAGGGCGCTTTTTAGTATTCTTTCAGCTTCGACCAAAGCTGATTCTTTCGACTTGGTAAGGCGCTGTAAAGCCCTTTTGTCTTCTTGCGCTGATGCGAGCTGCCATAATGTTCGTTCTAACGCCTGTAATAATAGTTATCGAAAATAATACATTTACGGAGTCGTTCGCAATGACTTGATTTACCTCGTTCTTACAGATTTTGAGTTCTGCCTCTAAAGGAGCGATGATCGAATCTATAGGGAATGAATCTTCGTCCTTTTGGTCGGCGTAGACTCTTCTGAGAGTTGTCTCGGCTGCATACTGCGCTGACAATGCGTCCTTTTTCTCGCTTTTCAGCCTTTTAATGTCGAGATTCTGCAATTTGCATTCGTATTTATATCGCAAAATTTCGAAGCCCGCTAAATGCATGGGGGGGAAAATCGTCTCGACGGCGCACCTTCTGTTCGACGAGGTTTTCGTTCAATCGTAGCTTCTCTTGCAAACTTTTAACCTCACTTCCCAGCTATGATATAAACACGTGAAAACAGCAAGGAAAATATATACACCTATATTGCACATACTGTTTTCTTGTAATAATTTTGTTTCATCCGAGGATTGATATTTAAATTACCTCTTCGACGGCTTTTTCTTTTAGGACTTCACTCGCTCGAAGCGCACGGATCTCAGTTAGAGCCTTTCCCAGTTCCCTTTCCTTATCTGAAACGGTTAACGTACTTTGGAAAATAACGAAAGCATTTGCCATTCATTACATTCGACGCGAAAAAAAAATGTCACCTTTGAGTTGGTTCTGCAACTTGTCGAGCTCTAACACAAAAGGGTCCGACGACTGAGAAATAATCGAATCATCTTCCAAGACCATTTCCTCGACTCCCGTCATGTTTGTTAAGTCTGATGATCACAACTATATATTCATTTATACTTCAAAAAATAAATGAAGCTGAAAGTGTTTATAGCAGAGACAGGGAGGGAGAGAGTTTATATATGATGTCTGAGGGAAGACAACATCTACATTTGAGCTTGAGCCCAAACTTGTAAGGAATTAACCGCAAAGCGTGGGATAGGGATTGAGGTAGGTTTTGCTTTTCCATTTTCGTAAGCAAACACTTGAAGCGACCAACAAAGAATGAACAAAACAGGGCCATGAAATATGCTTTATATATTATATTATATACATTAACTTTTTATTTAAAAAAAAAATCGCCTTTTCAATAACTTTTAAGCAGTTGAAGGTGTTGGTAATGTGGGATTAGAGGTTAATAGAATTGGTTTAAAAGTTGTTATAAGCTGCAGCTTGCAGGTGATGATGGTTGGTAATTGTGGTTGTGACTAAATGATTAATTGCTTAAGCGTTAAACACTCCTAATACCTCGCTTATTTTCTTAGTTATCAACATTAAACTATGATTAAAGAATAAACAAAATAATTTATTTGAGGATCAAGTTAGATGGATGATCTTTGCTTGGAAGTATATACATGTTTTGCAAAGGTTTTTTTGCCTGCCTTGCAATTTTGATTGTCAATTTAATATAATGGTGCATCTCTGTTACACGATAGGCCCATTTCAGAAAATAAAGCCCACATTCAAATATAGGCCCACCAAAAATAATATATAGCATAATATCCATCTATATATACAAATCGAATTGGATTAATACGAATCGAGTTCCATCAGCAATCTTTGCAGTATCTATTTCTATACTTTTCTGCTCAATTCTCCCTCGCCAATTTGGAAAGTTGAAGAGTATCCTCATTTGAGGTGAAATGCTGAATCTGATTACTTAAGATGGTTTTTCATTTATGATGGATTACAGGAACCAATTTGCGTGCCCATCAGCAACTGTATGAGCCGATTAGGTTTCGTTATGGATGTTCTCGGAATCTTCACTCCTTTTTTGCTTTATGGGCCGTCGCTTTTTCGTTTTAGAAGAGGAGGAGGAGCCCTTCGTCTCTGATTAGTAGCCCTAATTCAATGTTTTAGGTTGTAAAGAGGGGTTTGGGTATGATCCGTGTTAAGGGTTTGTTTCATGGTTACTGAAATTGGGAACGACGCTGCTTATGACTTCTAGCTTGTGATTAATTCAGGACGCAGCGTCTTTCTTGTTGCCTTTATTTTCGTAAATTAGTTTTCTCGAAATGTTTCTGAGTAAAGTTATGAATTTGTTTATCTTCCCCAATTAACCTGATCAGTGAGTTCTTCCCACTTTCAGGTGTAGACGTGGAGAGAAGCTGAAACCAAGATTTTCTCTGGCGATAACCAAAGGGTAAGAATATGGAGGAGCAGTTTATATTAAGAGTCCCTCCATCCGTGGCCGAAAGAATAGAGCGGCTGTTAAATGATCGATCCTACCTCATCTTCCGAAGACAATTCATTAGATTTGTCCTTCTCTGGTAATAGAAAGAACTCTTTAATCAATCATTCCTTGATTTTCCACTCTTATATTGGTTCACTGTTTTCCAGAGGATGGAAGAACAGGGACATTTACTATTGGAAATGACCGATTTTCTGCTTCTCTATTGGATCTTCCCACTGTTGTCGAATCATACAAGACTTACGATGACAACGTGCTCATTAAAACTGCTGACATTGGCCAAGTAAGCTTATCCCCATATTTTGTGAACGGACTTAGATATCTTACTTACCCAAAGCTTTGATATATCCATGTTTTAACTTTTTTGCAGATGATAAAGGTTAGAGAGGAGGGAGAGAGTGCACCCGAAACAATAGAGTACCGTCATGGCCTAACACCTCCCATGAGAGATGCTCGAAGGCGAAGGTTTCGCCGAGAGCCCGATTTAAATGTAACTGTCCAAATATTTACCCTAAAATGTCTTCCTGCTAATTCAAGCTGATTTTTTTGGTCCTAAGATGCACAACCTCCTCTAATATTTGAATCTTCATACTTTGATCGATCAAAATTTGCAACTGACAAACCGTACATACTATTTTTATTGTCTCATTACAGCCCGAAGTTGTACGTCACGTGGAGAAGGATTTGCAGAACATAATGGCTGGTGGAACAGCTGAGCATGTTGATATCCTTTTGGGTAGTTGATAATATGGTTTTGTTGTGCATGTGTTACTAAATGCACTATTTTGATTTATATTTGAAGTGCCTCTCCTTAACCAGTCGATTTTTTTTCCACGCATTGAAATGAACGAAGCAGATGAAGATGGTAGTGGAGGTGCACGTAATGTTGCTGCTGGTAAGAAAGCAGTTGTAAATGTGCCTAAGAACACGTCGAAGGGCGACGTTGATCTCCCTGAGACAGTAATCGGGGAAGAAGCTGATGGGAGTGATTATGACGAGTCCGATGATTCTATTTGAAACTGAGAAAACTTGTTCTTCATGTTTAGGTGAGATTGTGTGTATTGTATGAAATTAAAAAAAAAAGAACTTCTGATTTGCGCTCAATGCAGTTTATATTGATGGATAAGATAGATTCAACCAACGCGTACCTATTTAGTTTTTGTATTGGTTATAAAATTATTAGTAGCATCACCAAATTATATATTTAGTTACGCCGTTGGAAGTCATAGTCTCCTCGCTCATGCTGATTAGTCCATTCAAAAACTGCTCATAGTTTGAATGTCTAACTAATCTCCGACCAAAGGACTTGTAAACTTTATTTCTTTGAGTGAAGTTGGAACTTGACGTGTAATATATAAGTAACAAAACCGAAATTATTATCATGATTTTCTATCAATATAGTATTATCAAATTGCAATAATCATGCGGGGAAATTGATGTTGGTTCTGGGAAATAGGAATGAACAAGGAACGGAAACACGTCAACCCAAACAACGCGCGGTCGACAATTACGAATGTAGCCTTCGTTTTATCCTTATTTTATAAGCCAATGGGTATTAATGGTCAAAGGTCGACGCGCTCGTGAGGGGCATTTACGGAATGCTACAGGAATAGAACAAAAGAAGACGTAGTGTATAAAATGAGGCGAAGCTCTTTCAATTCAACAATCAGCTTCTACAATCTATCATTTCAATCGCTGTGATCAACAGTCGTGTGATCTGAGCTGTTTCCGCTGATTTTCGCCGTAGGTACGTACGCACGTCGTTTGTCCTATTACGTATTTTAGTTTCATTCTTTTCCCTTGGGGTCTCAGTTGTAGAGTACTTTTAATGGCATTAAGAGCAGATATAGAAGTCTGGTCAAATCGAAGTATTGCGTGAAATGTTTTTGCTTTCTTACGAACGTTCGCGTGAATAATACCTGCTTCAATTTTGGTTTTTTGATTACGAGCTGAGAGAAATAAAAGCAAAACAAATTTGACTTTTTTGAGATCGATTGCCTAACCTGTCAAATAGCTTTCGATGCGGTATTGGTTTTGGCGATCCATATTAACTACTCTTTCAGTGAAGTAAATGGCGTTAGGATGTATGTAGCACTAGAGTGCAAATATGGTTTGTGGAGTGTGAATGGGACTAGATCTTTGAACATTATGTGCTTTTGAATAGAACCATATGCAGTTGACTGGAAGAATGTGTTAACTCATTAATATCTGGATGATAGGCTGTGCTCCCGGTATTCGCAGAATTTGTCGTTCATAACCTCCATAGTTGCTGCAAACCCTTTAAATTGGCTCGCAACGCCATCACATTTCCTTTATCCGTGCATTCGCCGTCTTTGTTGTGCTGATTAAATCCCCGAATTGCTCCATAGATGCACACATCCCACGAATCACAGTCATCTGCTAGTTATCGTAGTCTTTATCCTCCATCTATGCAGCAGTATCGACCAAACCGCCCCTCCACCAATCAATTCTTCACCTTGGAATCAACACCAGCAGTAGATTCCTCTCCATATAATTCGCCTTCTCCACTGTTATCTCAGTCGTTTATATCCGAACCTCATGTCCCTTCTGACACCACCTATGGCTCTCCCTTGAGTGGATTATC
Organism: Craterostigma plantagineum; assembly: GCA_027422505.1. Taxonomy (NCBI): domain Eukaryota; kingdom Viridiplantae; phylum Streptophyta; class Magnoliopsida; order Lamiales; family Linderniaceae; genus Craterostigma; species Craterostigma plantagineum. The sequence continues at coordinate 803,377 of JAPQWV010000053.1, read as the reverse complement.
TGGCGTCGATGATGATAACAAGTTGATGAACGCCCTTTCGCTGCTAAGAAAAGAACTGCTCGGGCCAGAGTCTGAAACCGAAGACAGCGACTTCTTCAATGGCATAGCCGTCGAGCCTTCTTACTTCACGAAGTACGACAGGATCCTCGAAATGGCTCCACGCATGGACCTCACTCAGCTGCTCATCGCATGCGCCGAAGTCATGTCAGAATCAGACACGCTCTCCCCGTCGGACAGACAAGTCGCCATATCAGCCGCAGAGGCACTAATGGACGTATTAGAGAGGAAAGTTTCTGTCTTTGGCGAACCTATGCAGAGGCTAGGAGCCTACGTGCTAGAAGGGCTCAGGGCTAGGCTGTTATCCTCGGGGAGCGTAATCTACAAAAAGCTAAAGTGCAACGAGCCAACAAGCTCCGAGCTAATGTCTTACATGCAGGTGCTCTATCAAATGTCTCCACATTACAAGTTCGCCTACACATCGTCCAACGTAGTAATCTCCGAAGCCATGGAGAACGAAGGCAGGATACACATCGTAGATTTCCAGATAGCTCAGGGCAGTCAGTGGGCAGCCTTCATACAAGCTATCTCACAAAGGCCCGGCGGGCCCCCGCATGTTCGAATCACGGGAGTCGACGACTCAGAATCAGCCCACGCACGAGGTGGCGGGCTGCAATTGGTGGGCCAGAGGCTGGCCCGAGTAGCAGAGTCATATGGGGTGCCGTTCGAGTTCAACGCAGCTGCAATTTCGGGCACCCAAGTACGTCTAGAGAACCTTCAGGTACGTCGAGGAGAAGCCTTGGCTGTGAACTTTCCTTACGTTCTGCACCACATGCCCGACGAGAGCGTGGGGCCCACGACGAACCACAGGGACCGTCTGTTGAGGCTGATCAAGAGCCTATCTCCCAAGATCGTGACCCTTTTAGAGCAGGAATGCAACACGAACACGGGCACTTTCTTTCAGAGGTTCTGCGAAACCTTGGATTATTACTCGGCGTTGTTCGAGTCGATCGATGATGCGAGAGAAAGGGATGATGAACAGAGGAGTAGTGCTGAGGAGCATTGCATGGCGAGAGACGTGGTGAACATACTTGCGTGCGAAGGGGTCGATAGGCTGGAGAGGCACGAGCTTTATGGGAAATGGAGGGGTAGGCTTACGAATGCTGGTTATTCTCAGGTGCAGCTGAGTCGATCTGTGAGCTACGCTGTGACGGAAATGTTGAGAGACTACAGCGCAAACTATCGAATAGCCGAGGGAAATGGTGCTCTGTATCTCGGGTGGAAGAACAGAGCATTGGCGACATGTTCTGCTTGGAGGTAGTTGTTGAACATTAACTGTTGACATGTTTTGCAGACACGATAATTGAATGCTTTATTTGTGCCTTTACTCGGTTGGTTGTGTTGTGTTGTGCGAGTTACTGCTTAAAAGTGGGCAGAGAATAAACCTTACAACATCAACAATAAACATAGGACAGAAAAATAGCTCAGCTCTCAACTACAAGCACAATCAGAATACAAAAATCTCTTTCTACAGAGCCAAATCCCAGATTCTAAGATACGGTAAGAGAGTTATACAACGGTGCTAAGCTTTGCGTTCTGAGATTCCAGGACAGCCTTTGCAGCCTCTTTAACCACTTGGCCGCTCGCATAGTGCTTGCGACACACGGGCATATACACTTCAGCCCCAGCAATCAATTCTGTTTTAGTGTCTTCGGTCTTTCTCAAAGTAAAGTAGGCGTGTTTGCCACATACCTCACACCAAGCGTGTAACTTGGTCACTGAGTCGGCTATTGGTATTATGTCGAGCACCGAACCAAAGCTCTTTCTGCCCAAATATGAAACCACATCATGTCCGAAATCAAATAATCAGATGTAGATTGATTTATTGATGAATTCTTAGTCAAAGGCACCTCAAGTAGTCCCCATCAAGGCCAGCTACTATAACTGTTTTTCCGTCAAGCTCAGCAGCTCTGTAGCAGAAGTTGTATAGGTCGTCGAAAAACTGAGCTTCGTCAATACCAATCACTTCCAACTGTACGTTTTTTACGGCAGAAGGGAAATGCAAGATGTTAGCTTGTATCTTTCGAAGTTCAGGTTTTTAAAGACTTGCCAAGAATAATAGATCTGTAAAAGGGAAAGCAGTCAGTACCTTATTATATGCTTCAGATCCGATCATTTCCCAGAAAGAAGAAAGATTCGAGAGAGGCACGCATGGCAATTTTTCCCCATCATGCGTAACGACTGAATCCACTGCATAGCGCGTATCTTTGCTCGATTTTATAATTGCAACACTTCTGCATCAAAACAAAGAAAATAATAACCGATCAGTATTTCTTATTCTCTTAAGTTGAATGCCAGCAGCTAACAGCTTAGTTAGACCACAATGTAGACAAGAAACTCATAACTACGACGCTTCTCCAAAGAAATAAAGAATGAATTAGCTCGACTTTTTCAAACCAATCTGACCTATGAAAACCAAGTCAACATTCAAAGCTTAAATCGAGGTCATCGTCAGGTTCTCCCATTTTACGGCTCAACTTCCTAATCAACTCATGCAACTGCTGTGTTTCCTCATGGGTATTGTGTCCCATGAAGAAGAAATGAGCCACCATGTTCAGCTCTATCATGCTATAACCAGGCTCCTTCTTCACTCCACAACCCTTCATCACACTCCTAACTTCAGCTACGTTTTTCCACAGACCAAAAGCTGCATAAGCATTAGCCAAGACTACATACTTCCCAGCATTTCCTGGTTCAAGCTCGAAGAAGTTCCTCGCAGCAAGCTTCACCATGTCCACATCACCGTGGAGCTTACAAGCTCCTAACAGAGCGCCCCACACGGCTGGGTGATCTTTGTAAGGCGACGTTTGGACAAATTCGTATGCTTCTTCCAACCTACCAGCCCGCCCTAAAAGATCGACCATAGCTGCGTGGTGTTTGCCTCTAGGCTGAACTTTGTAGTCTCTTGCCATCGATAGGAAATATTCCCACCCTTTATCTATTAAACCTCCATGGCTACAAGCGCAGAGTACAGCGAGGAACGTTATTTGGTTTGGCACGAAGCCTTCGTCTATCATCTGATGGAAAAAGGTTAAGACCTCGAAAACCCGCCCATGCAGGCCATACCCAGAAATCAACGATGTCCAGGTTATGACGTTTCTTACAGAAGACTCGTCGAATACTCGAAAGCCGTCGTTAAGACAGCTGCATTTAAAGTACATATCCATAAGGGCACTTTTCACAACAACGTTCTCGCTGATTTGGCTCTTAATGAATATTGCATGGGCTTGTTTTCCCTTTTCTAATAGGGCTAGGGATGAACAAGCCCTAAAGACAGATGCGAAGGTGTATTGATCAGGCATTAAATCGAATTTTCTCATCTGATGGAATAGACTCAATCCCATCTCTTCCATGCCCTTTTGTACAAATCCTGCGATTAACGCATTCCACGAGATTAAATTTTTATCCATCAACATGTCGAAAAGAATTTGGGCGGTATTTAGATCGCCAGATTTAGCGTACAGAATCAAAAGCTTGATCTTCAAATATTCGTCGGGGTGAAACCCGAAAACAACCATTTGCCAGTGAACTCTTTTGCCCCTTATATATTCCTTTCTAACGATGCATTCTTGAAGTATCAGACAATAAGTGTCCGAATGTACTTTCTTTCCCGTGCTGCACAGTACTCCAACTGCTTCTCTAACTCTCCCCGTGAAACAGAGATCTCTCAACGTTTGGTCCAAATAGTGAGAATAACCCGTGATGCCCTGAAATCTGTGACATATTAACCCATCCACGAAAGTCGATATAGCTTCCAATCTGTAAAGCTACTTTTAAACCGATCAAAATCAAGCTTAGAAACGAACCCATACTTCAAACAGAGAAGGCATCAGATTCTCCTCCGCGATAATAGCCATCCACAAGCATAATGACAATTCTCATAAAGGTACCAAAGAATCAGAGCAATAAACAACGTATGTACATGGACTGAGCCAAGAACGCAGCTGATAGAAAAACAGGGAAATGAAAACTTCATAGAAAAAACAATAATATCTGCTGACCTTCCATTGCTGCTCTCATACTTCATTCTCTTAAGAAGGGTAGTTGTTTTCCCGGCAAACATAGGCCCCACAATCACGTGAATCTCACCTGGTACACTGCCATCCGTGCAAAAGATTCGATTTTGACTAGAATTTGGAGCGGGTTTCGAGCAATTCGCGAGGGAATTGATCACGGAAAGCGTCTGCTGCCCAAAGTAAGTGGTTTTGCGGCGCTTAATCGTGGATATGGGGACAACATAGAAGGCACTGACTGAAAATGGAGACCAATGGGTTTAGCAGTGGAGCTTGGTAAAGATGAGCTGCTTGTGAGGAGTGACATAATTCTTGATATCTTCAACATCTACGATAAATTATGGGCTAGCAGGTAGCTCAAGGTGTTTGTAGAAGAACAGCAAAGAAATCTACTACGTGATGATATTGAACACGAAAAAAGGATGGAGTCATAAATGAAGGTAAGAAAAAGGGTTTCTGCAAATGGATGCCTTTGCTTTAGGGTTTTGCCTTGGAGGGAAAAGTAAACTAGAAGAAGATAAAGGTACTACCGTGATAAGGAAAGGTACAACTATTAATTTGTAATTTCTTCTTCTATTGTCATCTTTAGTAGGCTAGCAGCAAATAAGAGATATGGGCCAGAAGAAGCCAATATTGGCCAACTTTGATCGAAAGAAGCCCCAATAGAATCTCCATTATAATTTTAGATGTTAGATTAGAAATAACATTGTTTTACCGTGTTAAATATACATTAATTTTTAGGTTAGGTCATAGGTGATGTGTACGTAATAACTAAACTTGTCTTGAGGTGTCCCTTCATTAAGCGACGAGACAGTTATAAGATAGATAGATATATATCTTTCTTTACATGAAAGAAAAGAGAATGGATTTAGTTAGTTGCTCCACATCATCTTAGAACTTGTTAATAGCAAAGCAATGATGTTGACAACAATGGGGAGAAGAAGCTTTCCGTTATTTCTTTTTTTTTTTGGCATGTGGTAACACAAACATGTGCAATTGCTTTCGCATGCGATAAATCCATTGCTATCATGAAGAAGACCATTTGTTTTCATTCACTTACGCAATTTAAATATATTAAAATTTCTTTTTCTTATATGTTTTGTCTGTCATGATAAATAAAAACGATTGCTTTGAATGGAGCATTGGAGCTGCAGACATATAAGCTGATGTAGATCATTTATTTTGAGGCCTCCAGCAAATATTTGGGTCTTATCTTTCTTTCTTTCCCCAATCCAATGTAATAACTCTCTCTCTCTCTCTCCCCCTCTCTCTCTCTCTATATATATATCTTTCTCTCTCAATTAGGTTAGATGAGTGGAGGGGACAGTAGTACTGCCGTTGCCGTTACGTGATTTCTATTTAATTCTCAGGTGACAATAAACTATATATTGCTCTTATGTTGATAAAATATAAATATAAATACAGGCATCAATGCACATGCAGCGTTCAAAAACTATTTGGAAAGTACACCGACACTTTCCTTCATTGCCAAAAAAAGAATATATATACATAAACAAAAAACTTTGTCTGAACAGCAAGAAAAAAACAAACACGTAAATACTATCTGCCAGCTAATGCGATGATATAAATAAATATATAGTGTTTTTCCATATAGATTAATACCATTATATGCATGCAAGGCCGGGATGGAAAAGAAAGGAAAATAAGAAAAGATTCATCTTTACCTAACAATGCAATAATCTGCCGTTGCATGTCTTTTGGTTGGTGGATGTCTACTCCGACTACTGACTGATCGTTTAATCTTGCTAACTGTTACTTTTTATTTTTATTTCTTATTCATATCATCTAACTAACAAATAATTGTTTATATTTGCATGTTGGAGCATATCACAATGCAGGTGAGGAGTGTTAATTCGCTTTACACCAAAGCCCCCAAGTGGTTCCAAGGTCCCCACAACTGTATACCTTACCCCTGTTTGAAGATATTATATTAATAATAATATATACATATGTACAAAAAAGTCTATTAACAATTAAAACAGAAATCAAATAATATTGGAAAAGAAAAGAAGAAAGGTTGGCCAGCTATCAGTAGTCTGTACTTTATATCATTAAATACAAGACAAAAGAACATGCATAATTATATTAAAGTAAAATTGCACTTTACTTTCTACTCTAGTCACTATGATAACATAGACAGAGGTCAATTATATTTAATTGATAATATAATTATGACGATAACTAATATTACAAAATACAAACCAAAGGTCAAGCCTTTCATTACATAATAATATTATCAGCCAAAACCTTCCAATCCAAACCACTTGGATATATCCCCAAACAAAACAAGGGATTACTTAGTACTAACTACAATCCAAACCCAAATAAAAAAAAAAAAAAAAAAAAACTAAGCAATATCAGACAAAGAAGGTCAGCTCATCATCTAGCTAGCAACTCCCTAGTAAATGCTTATTTTTAATCACAAAACTGTTCAAATTCCTCAACCACTCTATACAGTGAATGAAAAACTCAAACCAAAACCAACCAAGCTTGTTGTCTGTAACCTATATATACATACACAGCAGACATCAGATCAATCCAAAAGCATTATTTTATGCAAATAATAAGAATCACATATTATATATCTCCCCTTTTTTAAGGACTTGAAGACGAAGCTTCCTGCCTTGATTCTCTCAAGTAAGCAAGAAGTGTTTCAGCCTGAAAGAAAAAAACAAAATGGAAATTCCTTACAACAAAAGATTTCATTAAAAGCGAGAGCTTTATTTGAATAAGGTGGAATTCGGACATGTTCACAAAAAAGGATCATATGAGCAGAAACAGGAATTAGTGGTGGTGGTACAAACTTTCACTATCTTGGAAAAATCGTGACAGTGTTAGTTATTTACTACTTTCCCTTGGAGACCATCCCAGCTTGCAGTGGCAGGACCATCATGTGTTCAACTATTTTGCTACTCAGTCTAAAAGTGGCCAACATTCTTTTCTTGAGTCCCATTTTTAACACTATCACTAGCAATTCTCAACTTCTAAACCAGTTAGCAATGTGAACTGACGAGCAAAAAGAACAATAGGTCTTTTGAGGGTAGCACAAGAAGGCATGAGAGTAACAGAACTTCACAACCACAGACTAATGGGAATCGAATTAACATCGAAATACGACTTGATTTAGCTTAAAAAGCTTTAGTTTTGGCTCAAAAGTGAGGCACACTATGCAGAAATTAGACAAGAAACAATCACAGAAAACCACAAATCTCGCCACTTTTGAATCAAATCCAAGACGTAGTACCTTATGCTTCGCTTTAGGCGTACCATTCTGTGACAAGGCCACCAATGGTGGGATTCCACCTTCTCTAACAAGAACCCCTCTGCAACCAATACTCTCTCTGCACATCTCCAACAAAGTCACGACGGCAAACTCCTTTCCCTTTTCGCTCCGACCATCTTCCACCACCTCAACCAAGGCGGCCACGCCGCCTTCCTCCACGATTGCCTCTCTCCCGATATCCACCGCAGCCAAGCTACTCATCACCACCATGGCTTTCTCCGCCAAACCTACTTCGCCAGATAGGACCAGGTCCACAAGAGCCTTGACTACGCCGGCGTTAACTGCTCTTTCTTTGTTCAGCTTCGCACTACAGAGCTTGTAGAGGGTCGTCAGAGCGTCTTTCTTACCGCGGTTTGTGCCGTTCATCAACAGCTGCACGAGCGGCGGGATTGCGCCCGACGCTCCGATGGAGAGCTTGTAGTCTTCTAGAAGAGAAAGGCTCAGCAAAGCGCAGGCTGCGTTCTGTTTTGACGTTTCGGTGCCGGTCTTGAGGACGTAGATGAGGGCTTTGACGGAATCGGCGGCGCCGGCGACCACCCGCCGCGTTTGATCGTGGAGCGAGAGGTTTAGGAGGGCCGTCACGGCGTGTTCTTGGGTTAAAGGGTCGGGGCAGCGCAGGAGAGGAATTAACGCCGGTACGGCGCCGGAATCGCAGATCAAAACTCGGTTGTCCGCGCGGTTCTTGGCCAGCAGACGCAGCTTAGCCGCCGCAGATCTCTTCGTGGGCAGAGAAGGAGACTGCAAATAGTCAACGCAGAGCTTGACCGTCGGTTGAAGATCTTCAGGCGAAATGCTCTCGATTATCTCCGTCGGAAAGCTCTCCCTCTCCAAAAACCCAGAACACGGTTCAGTCTCGGAGCTTGGACCGGGAACCGACCCGTCATCCGATCTGATATTCGGGTCAGGTAGGGATGCGAGGAGTTGGAGTTCGCCGGAGATGTCGCTGGAGCACGAAGAGAAGTCGGTGAAAGTTCTAGAACCTTCTAGAAACTCGTCGATTTCAGGCGAAGAAAAGATGCCCATCGACGGGCTTCTGTTGCTTGCGTCGGCGGTGGAGAGCTGATTGAGCTTGAAGTCGATCACCGATTCCGACAGATTTTGAGAGACGTTAGGCGATGAGTAATTCGAAGCGTTCGAACCGGCGGCGAATACTGTGGACCGTACGGTTCGCATCGACCGGCCTACGGTACGGTTTACCTTCGAATGTGAGAGAGAGTGCGTGCGACTGTGTGAGAGAGAATCTTCTATGGATACCATGGCGATGATAGAGAGGTGAAGCTGTGAAAGTGGTGATTTTTGCTTAAGCTTGATGATAAATGCAAATATATAGAAGGAAATGACTTTGATTATTTACTATTTAAATATGATTTTATTTCTCTAGACTGGGCTAACACAGCTGTTTCTCTAGGTGTTGGGGCCCACAGAAGGAAGATATGGTCGTGTAAGTAAAAGATAATTGCACTCTGTCCACTTTATTTAGGAGTAATTGCAAACACACCCTTTCACTAGTAAGAATTTGCAAACACGTTCTAAGTTGAGATTGTAACAAACATGTGTGTGGAATAAGTATGTGAATGTTAGTGTCATTCTTATATTTTTTATTTTGCATTGGGACTATTACTATTTAATGGTGGAGGTGACGCTTTGGTACTAACTACTAATATATAAGACAAGAAAAATATATAATTGCGTGTGAATTGTGTGCTCATAATGTGAAGTCTTTCATGGCTCATAGTCAACGAGTTCGCGTAATCCTACTGCCAGTTAGTGGGCACGGCAGTGGGATGGCCCGAACGACAGCGTTTGGAAACGAAAGTGAAATGAGGAAAATTAAAGCTCCTTAATAATTATATATGGTGAGGATGTTGTACGCTTTATTCGATATAAAAGTAGAGCACGTAACTATCATTGTCCACATTGCATATAATCATTAAAAGTAATTAAATATGATATATGAATCATCTTTTCAACTACGACGAGCTCTTGACGTATGGTAAAAGGAAACTAGTTTGAAGTGTTTATTTAAATTAAATATATTTCTTTGTACTTTCCAAATATTGCCATCTTATTTTAACTTCACAGTTCACACGGTTGGCAGTCGCATTACATCATGATCATGACATCATTTGTTATATAATTATTTTAACAAAGAGATTAGTTTGTATATTTGAAGTTCAACTACATATTTGAAGTTCAAAAGTCAAAATTGAGTTTGACCCTCCAAAGTGGCTGATTAATTTCAACGAATACCTCGAGATGGAGGTAGCTTTCCACGATAATGTTGAAGTGGTTGACCTAGACTAAACCTGGGTAATGGGCCGGGTCGACCCAGACCCGGCCCAAAACCGGCCCACGAAACCGGTCCAGAACCGGAACCGGTACAACCGGTTCTGGAACCGGTAACCGGCCCAATAGTCGTGGATTGGGCCGGTTCTGGGAATCCGGAACCGTGGATTACCGTTCCGGTTCCCGGTTCCGCCCAATGGTTCCGGTTCCGGGTCGGAACCGGAACCGGCCCGTTGGGCCAACGTTAAATTTTCCTTTTTTTTTTTAATTTGAAAATACTGAAAAATATAAAAAAAAATTAAATGGGCCGGTTCTGGTTCCAGAACATTACAAACTCGGGGTTATAAATAATGGTTCTGGTCCGGTCCGGGGAAAATGGTCCCGGAACCGAAACCGGAACCGGAACCGGTACTGTTCCGGGACCGGTAGAACCGGAACCGGTGGAACCGGCCCGGAACCGGCCCGACCCAATTTATTACCCAGGTTTAACCTAGACATAACATGTTCATGAAATTGAATCACCAACATATTATTATTTAATTTCAGTTTTTTACTTAATTAAGAAGAGTTGAAGTGAATGAACGTTTAATCATGAATCCAAATTTAACGTAACAATAGTTTGTGCTTTAAAGGCCCATTATATTTTAATAGGCCCCAAATCAAAATGCCCAACCTCGGTAGCCTATCAGATAAGATATAGCGCCACCGACCATCACTTTCCTCATTTTAGACATTGGTAGATTCAATAGTCACACCCAAGTAATAATTAGATTTTAATAATGGAGAGTCCACGCAATAAGAAAGACATACAATGCATACAAACAAACACCCAACCCAGAAACGAAAGAAAAAGAATGATGGGCAAGACACACTCAAGCGAACAGAGGTTTGAAAACATCATATATAGTATTCATCAAAAGACACACAATGTCCATTTATTCAATTCTCATCGTCAGTTTTTTCTCCGGCTTTAGCCTCCTCTGGCGACTCATCGGTTTTGGCTTCGGTCACCTCAACAATGGCTGGTTGTGATTCCTCGGTTTGATCAACTTTCTCAGGCACAGCTTCTTCGTTAGGCTCGGAGTCAGGTTTGGGCTCTTCATGCTCTGCCTCTTCTCCTTCGTTCCCAGCAGGTTTTGCTTCTGTCTCAGGCTCGGGTTCGGCTTCGGCTTCGGGCTCTTTTGGAGGTTTCTGTAGGTTTTGTTTCTTCGGTTGGCTCGACAGCAATGGTTGGTTCATCTTCTTCTTCTTCTTGAGCTAGTTTTACTTCTGACTCAAGCTCGGCTTCAGCTTTGTGCTCTTCGACGAAGGCCTCAGTTGGTTTTGATTCTTCGGTTACATGCCTTGGAGGCTCGACAATGGCAGCTTTCTCTTCTTGATTGGCATTGATCACTTCTTCTTCGGTTTGCAAAGGAACTGATTGAACCTGCTATGGGATATATTTCGTGTCAAATCCAAGATCGTTATAGCTACATTTGACTAAAAATTCATTCTTTGATCGAAGCTGTGTCCTTTTTACTAATTCAAAGCTCAATTTACTACTGGGCACGTACCTCATCGGTGGCCATTGTGATTATGAAAGAGAGGAAAAGAGAACAGAGTGTGCGAAAATGTTTGATGGATGTTGTGTGAATGATGGATGGAAGTGATCAGACGCAAAAGAGGGGTATTATTTATAGAGGAGAAAAACTTGCAGTTTCAACTCAAGAAGTTGAAGTGGTAAAGAAATGAAGGATTGAAAAAAAAAAGAATCTATGGACATTTGATGGAGGCCATTTGAACATAATAAACATTGATGGAGGCCATTTGAGCCTTTTATCTTTCGTAATACAAACCTAAGTACATACATGAGATGGGCAAATCGGGTCCTAGATGCTGTTGGACTGTGCCACGTGGATCTGAGTCACCACTCACCACTGTCTACTTTTCATTATGGAGATGAATGGAAGACTGTGTCTCTGTGCGTTTGGTTTTCACGTCTCAAATCTTTTATCTGATGCTTTCAGTTTCGTCCTTTCGACGTGATGTGAAGCTCATCTCCATCGACGCTCTAATACTGTTTTTATGATTTAATTAGCTTTGACGTGCTTGCAATATCTCTCTGTGCCATGGTTATATAGTGGATTGATATCTGAAGAAGAAACGAACACTTTGACGCAACTGTATCGATGTTTTTGCTCTTCATGCGAGCCTTTGATGTTTATGCTCTTCATGCGAGCCTTGTTCCTACTAGGAAATACTTGTCGCCAGAGGGACCCATTGGAGTTGTTTAGCCCATGTAATTATCCTTTTGATGAACGAGATAGCAAGCTTTCGTCCAAAAACAAAGTTAGTTGGATCCATTACAAGGGAAATTTTTGTAATTACATAAATGTTTTTTTGTTTCCTTCCGAGCCCACAGATATCGAACTACAAAGTCCTAAACCCCACTGTGATGTGAGATGAAAGCAAAGCCTACAACTCCTAAACACTGAACAAAGAAACAAAACACCTAAACAGGAAAGGTGTCAATAATTTACCCTGCAAAAAAAAAATATGGAGGAGTTTTGAAGAATCTGAAGTGCAAGTATAGCGATAATTGAAAACAGAAATGAGAATTTTTGAAGTTACCATTCGAGCCCTTAATCAAATGGTGGCGCATGATTATCTCCTGAATTCCCAATGCAGATATGCTGTCGCAACCTAGAAGCTCTCGGAGCTTTTCATCGCAATTAATAACCATAGAGTTCATTGGATCCTGCAATAAACCAACGAAAGAGGTTCAAAAGAGATGCGTTACTCACTAGCATATCATAATATGATGAGCCCCCCCAGCTATCGCAAGCAACGTGTTTATGTAATATGGCTTTGGATAAACGAGACTTAACCTCCAGGCTATTATCTTTGATGTAGTCCCAGAGGCGTTGCATAGCCTCGGAGTGAGGCATCTCCTTGTTTTCAGAACCGAGAAAATTCGCCAGTGCATCAGATATAGTCTCTGATTGGTCACCCGTGCTGGGATTATTCATTACAGACTCATCTTCAGCCTTTGGTTTCTTAGGATCCACAGCTTGTTCTGCAAAAATGTGGAGCACAATCATAAAAGATCAAAAATAAATGAATACAGAAAAAACTAGGAAGTTAGACTTGGGGCCAGCCCAACTAAGCTGCTTCATACTCGATGGATCCAAAGGCAGAATATGCTTGGCTAGCAACTTGTTCATCTTGAACATGTCTGTGCTGTCTGTTTCGAAGAGCGATCGCAGAGCGTCATCACATATTATCTTCCTTTTATTACCAGGATCCTGAAGGTTGTGCTTTCTTATATATGCCCAAAGCTGCCTCACAATCTATTGCAGAAAGATAAACCATGATGTAGCAAATAACTAAGGCACGAAGGTATAGGCCAAGCTAGTGTATCATATCATAGTTATGTTACCTCTGTTCTTGGTAATGCTGGCTGACCAACAATAGCCTGCAGCTTAGGCGAAACACCGCACACTTTGTTCAGACCCCCCGAGCCGCCTCTTCTCTTTGTCCCAGTCGGAGCTCTGTCATAAAAATATGGTCGGCGGCGATTTTAACGTCAGAAGAAATCCACGCTAAAAAATATTAAGAAGAGGAAGAAAAAACACAAGACTATACCTTCCTTTCGAAGTCCCAGAAGCACCGCCGACCAGTACATTCTGCTGCGGCGGCATCGGCGCGGCATTACTCTGCTGATATTGGGTAAAATGGGGCTGAAAATACTGCGGCGGCGGCTGATCTGCAAACTGCAGCTGCGTGTGAGGGGCTAATTGGTCTTTAGACACGGGGTGGGAGCGGAGGAGGTACGTAATTTGATCCCTGATGAAATCCGCTTTGTGCGAAAGGTCTAACCCTAGCTTAGCTTCGAGGTGGTGAACGACGCCGCTGAGAGAGGTAACTGCGTTAGGGTCCGATTGACGAAGAACTGCCTCTACGCCTTCGGCTATCTCTTGGTCCGTAACCATGGCTATGCTTTCATGGAAGCTTCCTCAGTTCATCCTTCCGTCCCTTGGCTTGTCGCTTTCCTTTTCCAACGGAGCAGTCAAACGTCTCTCTCTCTCTCTCTCTACTGTATTTTGTTCGATGTTGGGCTTGTAGGCCCAATGTAACGCTAAACAAATCGATTTTGGGCCCATTTACTTATCCAAAGCCCATTATTGACCATTTTCGCCTAAATAATTATTGCAATGCTAGGATGTTAACAACACCGCGTAGCACGTAATGACAATGATTTGGTTACATTCTTTCAAACGGTATGTCTGAGAAAAGGTAATGTGTTAACTTATAATTTCTTTTTTAATTCTGTACTTTTCTTTTCTCTTATTAATTAATTAATAAATTGCCATGTAGTAGTATAGTAGTAGTCACTTCAATGTGTTGGCCATGTGAGCGTTTAAAGTTCGAGGGCCACAAATAGTAGAAAGTGTGGTGTGTCTTTAATGCATTGCAAGTTGCATTATATTCCATAATCTATCCAATTGTAAGGTGTAAAGTGTAAACCAACAAAGGAAAATGTCGAATAGGCACTAAATGCTCCGTCCCATGAAATCCTAGGCTGTCCTCAACATCACAAGACACAAACACACACGTTCAGTTTTCGAAAGTCTTCTTGAGAGTTGTGCACTAGAGTGACCTTCACGATCTCTCCACCTCTTCAAAAAATTTTATTGAATTAATAAGCTAACAAATTTGTTTGTGCCTTCCGTTTTAAACCTTTGAATCGTCTGTTTAGTTTCGTATCAGATTTACGGATCACCACCACAAGACCATTTCTCTTAAAATAAAAACTTGGTCTTTCCTCAAAAAAGAAAAAGAAAAGGGTCTCTCCACTCTTTTGCTTTTTTCTCTCTTTTATAATCATTTGTTTCCTTTTGTGGCGTCGCTATCCCACTAAGCTCCCTGCGGCCCCAACCCTAATCCCTTTTTTTTTTATGTGGGGTGTTTTAGTGTAGTTTTTTTTTCAAAGGGTGTTTTAGTGTAGTTACTTGCTTATTCATATCCAAGCGAGAGATTCGTTCTCTTACCAAAGGAAAAAATAAAGAAAAATAAAGAGTAATTTTCTTCTGTATTGTTTGTTGATGTCTTTGGATGTTGGAGTCGTTTCGAGTTCCAAAAGCATGGGATTTGACGACGACAAAGAGGGAAGCAACAGCAAGAGCCCGATAGACGGATCCGGGTCGAACCAAGACCCGGATATCGAACCCGGCACTGGCGGGCGGGTCAGCAGGCAGATGAGTGATGGATCATTGTACGCCACAGAGGATGAAGAGGATGAGGACACTGAGTCCAAGATTCAGCTGGGACCTCAATTCACTCTCAAGGAGCTGTCCGAGAAAGACAAGGTTCTGTCTTTTTCCTTTCTTATGATGGCTTCTGTTTTCTTGTTTTTCTTTTCGTATTTATAGTTAAACAAAAATAAAAAGCTACCTTTTTTGTCGTAGGATGATGAGAGTTTGAGGAGGTGGAAAGAGCAGCTTCTTGGGAGTGTGGATGTCAATGCTATAGGAGGTGAAAATTAATTCCATTTTCTCTGTGGATTCTCAGTCTAACGAACCAATCTATGAGAGTACTGTGCAGTGTGCAATAATTAATTACCTCGATCATTACATCCCATTATGTTAATGTTGTGAATTTCATGATTTCTGCTGTAAATCTTGGTATTGTCCCCTTTTGATTGAGAACAAAATGTCAGATCTATGGACAAATAAAATGATCGAAAGACTCGATTTTTTTCAATGTGCTGTAGAATCTCTCGACCCAGACGTGAAGATCGTGAGCCTGGCGATAAAATCGCCGGGCAGGGAAGACGTTGTCCTTCCAATCCCAGGAAATGGAAATCCAAGCCCTAAAGGGCCGTGGTTTACTCTCAAAGAAGGAAGCCATTACAAGCTTGTGTTCACGTTCCAAGTCAGCAACAACATAGTGTCTGGGCTCAAGTACAAGAAGACCGTGTGGAAAACAGGGATTAAAGGTTTTACGACAACGTAAAACCCTTTCATCATTCGTATCGATATTACATTATGGGATAACTACAATGATTTCGAAATCCTGTTTCTGTTATGCACAGTGATGGGAAGCAAGCAGATGATTGGGACTTTTAGTCCTCAGGGGGAGACTTATACCCACGAGATGCCCGAAGAAACGACCCCATCTGGGATATTTGCTAGAGGATCGTATTCAGCTAAGACAGAGGTAACAACTTTTTGAACACCTTGATATTAATCTGAAGTTAAACTTTGAATTTTTTTACCGGCTTATGCTTATGCAGTTTATAGATGACGATAAGAAATGCTACTTAGAGCTGAATTACACCTTCGATATCAAGAAAGAGTGGCAATCGACTTGAACGGAGGTCAAGCTCTCGAGTCTTTCTCAATAGTGATCAAAGAAACGTTTTTTAACGTTTTACTTTTTGCTCCAAAACCAGTGTTAACTGTTAGATTCAGTTCTTGAGTTCATTTTTATTTCTCAGGTGTCTGTCTGTTTGATTTCTTATGTCCGTGTTATGACGAATCGTGAGATTACATATAGAGATCCAAGAAAGCGAAAGAGAACTTCTTTGTCAAGTTGTGCTTTATGGTGGCTGATATCATATTATAACACAAGCATGCTTTTATCGTATGTATAAACGTCTTTTTGCTTTGCATTTAGATTAATAATTTTATTACATGCATATTAATAATTAAAGAAATGCATATTAACTAACTAAGAACGTTCAAACTTGTGGGCAAACACAAGTACGTACCATCTTTATAACAAGCTTTACGTGCCCCGCCTTTTGTTCGGTTATCCAGTTATCTGACTATATGCGTGCTCGCTCGTCTTCTTTCTCATCACGACAAACTCTTCAACGCATAGCCCACACATGGAATCTTCTTTCCCTTGCTGCAACAACTGTAATAACCTGCTGCTGTAATTAGGATTCATCAATGGAAGAAGATTTCAAGACTGTAATAGCACGTTACGTTTCTGGAGAAGTCAAAACCTTCGCCAAGGTATGGCTACTCGCCTACGCATCACTGTGCTACTGTTACTTAGCCAGCAAAGTACTAAATCATCGAAGCAAAGTCGTACGTCTCGCCGCGTTTTCCCCCGTTATATCTCTCCTTCTCTACCTACCATTACAGCTTCGTTCACTGCACTTCATTGGGACAGTCTCTTTCTTCCTTACATGGCTGTGTTCCTTCAAGCTCCTCTTGCTAGCTTTCAACAAGGGACCTCTATCGATCTCTCTGAGCCTGAAACGTTTCGTATCCTTAGCTTGCTTGCCCATCAAGCCCACATCCAAAGAACGTCGCCGGAATGCTGACAAGGACGAGCGCCGTCGTCAGTCTTTGCTGATTTTCGCGGCTAAGGGGGTTTTGTTCGCCATGGTAATCAAAGTTTACGACTACGAGGAGTTTCTCTATCCTAGGTCGGTCATCTATGCTGTGTACTGCGTCCACGTGTACTTGACCTTGGAGTTCATGCTGCTCACCGCCGCCTCGGTGGCTCGTGGGTGGCTCGGCGCCGAGCTCGAGCCGCAGTTCAACGAGCCCTATCTCTCTAGTTCGTTGCAGGTCTCGGGCGACTGATGATGAGTTATTATTACTGTGTAGATTTATATTATAACTCGTTTGAACTCTTACCCGCCATGTGATTCTAACAGGACTTTTGGGGTCGCCGGTGGAACCTTGCCGTGACCCGAACGCTCCGACCGACCGTGTACATGCCGGTGATGGAGTGGTGCGCCGGGCTGATAGGCCGAGAATGGGCCCCACTGCCGGCGATCGTGTCCACTTTCGTAGTATCGGCGCTGGCCCACGAACTGATATTCTACTACTTGTGCCGCGCTAGGCCGAGCTGGGAGGTGGCGTATTTCTTTCTGCTGCACGGCGCGTGTTTGACAGTCGAGGTCGCCGTCAAGAAGGTGTTGAAGGACACGTGGCGGCTGCCGACGGTGGTTGGGAGGGTGCTGACGGTGGGGTTCGTCGTGGCGACCGGGTACTGGCTGTTTTTCCCGCAGCTGCTGAAGTGCGAGGCAGACCGGCGAGCGTTGGATGAACTCGCGGCCGTCGGCGCGTTTGTGAGGGACGTTGCTGGGTCGTTGGTTAATGGAAGGAACAAGTGAATTCCTCCCCATACGTGCTTTCGTTTTTTTCTTTTTCTTTTTCTTAGCGACGGGTTATAAATTAATTTTAGTAAGAATTACTATGTACTGCTCTGCTATGGAAGATCCATCAAATAAGTTTTATTGTAATGTAATGTTAATTATGTTAATAATAATAATTTGACCCGCTTTTATTTTGGCCCGGCCCAGTGCGGCCGAGTAAAGTGACCCGCTGTTTTATTTTACCGCATTATATAATGCATAAACATACCCAAAGTGCCAAAAGGCTTATCAGAAATTGGAAGGAACGAAGAAATTGAACGTACTGTTATGCTCGTCGGTCGATCGCTAATGGAAACTCTTTACCTGAATCGTGAAATTTATATGTTCCTTCCGCAGGGAGGTTTATATTTACTGCTGGTATTGTTGATGCAGGTCATTCGAAGCGTAATTAGGAATAAAAATGTCGACAGATTTGGTATTAAGGCCGGCGTGTGGCCGCTGTGGATCGCAGGTGGAGTTGTACGGTAGCTCGTGCAAGCACTTGACGCTTTGCGTGACCTGTGGAAAAGCTATGGCTGAGAGTCGCACCAAGTGCTACGATTGCGGCGCTCCAGTTACTCGCTTGATTAGGGTTGCGATTCATTTTTCTTCGTATTTGAACAATCTGCTGCGACAGTGTTTCTCTTGAATTCCTTGATGTTGGGAAAACATGAATTTTTATGTGACTTGTAGTGATATCTTGCGATTATATTGATGGCTTTTCGCTCACGTGAAATCGATGGGGAAATAAAATTTTTGCATTGGATTCTATCTCTTGTTAATGGCTGACCTAGGTTGGGAGTGTATAGAATTGTGAGTTTACTGATTGAAATTAGTCAATAACGTGTCGTCTGTCTGAGTGTCTGCTATATATTAGTATGACTGCTCCATAAAAAGTTGTTAACCGTATAAAGAAGTTTTTTATTGTAAACAAAGCGGTTTCCTTTGTGTTTGAAAGTGATTGTTAGTCGTTATATGCAGGAGTATAATGTTCGGGCAAGTTCCAGCAGTGATAAAAATTACTTTATTGGAAGATTTGCTACGGGATTGCCTAATTTCAAGAAAAGGAATGAAAATAGATGGTCGTTGCAAAAAGAAGGTTTGCAGGGGCGCCAAGTTACCGACACGCTTCGGGTAATCTTCTAACGGGTTATGGAAAATTCGTTCTTCCCAATCTTTTCCTGTTACTTATAGTTATATGTCATAAAAGGAAGAAAATGTATCTTCTATGCACAAATATATTCTCTTATATATTACATGTGGAGTGTCTCTATTAGTTGCTTTTACTCGTGATTTCGCATTCGCGCTATTAATGATAAGTCAAAGCTGATATCGCTTAATTAGAATAGCATGAAGTTTCAGTGGATTACTTTATGTGATTTTCCTTTAATTGGCTTGTACATTGCTATCCATATTTCGGCTTTGTCTCGCCTTCCTCCTCAGGTTGTACCTACACCCTCTTGATATATAACACGTGTCAGTCATCCTATGGGTTCGAGCAAACCGAAAGGGGAAGTCAAGAATAAACGGCTATTTCAATGCTATATATAATTTCATCATTTCATTTTGTAGGAGAAATTCAAGAATAAACCTTGGCTTCTGGAAGATGAAACCGGCCAGTATCAATACCAAGGTCAACTTGAGGGTTCACAGTCAGCTACTTATTATCTTTTGATGCTTCAGGGAAGGGAATTTGTTGCTATTCCTGCAGGTTCCTGGTAATTATCACTGGCTATTATTTTCGATGTCACATAGCGGTCGTAATTTGGTGTGCCATTTCATGCGAATCTTAGGTACAATTTCAACAAAGTGGCTCAGTACAAGCAACTTACTTTGGAAGAAGCAGAAGAAAAAATGAAAAACAGGAGGAAAACGGCTGACGGTTACGAGAGATGGATGATGAAAGTAGCTAACAATGGCCCTGCTGCCTTTGGTGAGGTTGGTAAGCTTGATGATCGCGAAAGTGGTGGAGGCGATGGTGGTGCAAGAGGGCGTAAAAAGCCCACTGGGGATGATGATGGTGAAGCTAATTCTTCCGACAGAGGTGAAGAAAACGAAGACGACGAGTCAGAAAGAAAGAATAGGTTGGGCCTCAATAGGAAAAGTGGGGATGACGATGAAGAAGGTCCAAGAGGTGGGGACTTGGACTTTGATGACGACGATATTGAGAAGGGTGAGAAGCTTTCTGCTTACCTTAATCTGTACTATGCAAAATGGATTCCCACCGCCACCATTGAGAGATGAAAAATTTTCCATTTTCCCTTATTTAATCATTTGTTATTCTCTTAGGTGATGACTGGGAGCATGAAGAAATATTTACAGATGATGATGAAGCAGTTGGGAATGATCCCGAGGAACGAGAAGATTTGGCTCCCGAAATTCCTGCTCCTCCTGAAATCAAACAGGTCCAATAGTTGATAAATTTATCTGGGTGCATCTCATGCTACGTATCAAATTCCGTCTCCATAATTTTACCAGACTTGTCCTTTTGAACTGAATATCACCTTTGGTAGATGATTCTTAAGGAAATTCTCAGTCTCTTGACTTCTGGGCAATCTTGAAGATACATCATGACTTAACATAAGGTGCCTTATTTTTTCTTTGTATACTTTAGGACGAAGAGGATGAGGATGAAGGCAATGAAGAAGAGGGTGGTGGGCTGAGCAAATCGGGTAAAGAGTTGAAGAAACTCCTTGGCCGAGCTAATGGGCTGAATGAATCAGATGCAGAGGATGATGACGACGATGATGATGATGAGGATGACGTATGTTTCTTATCGACGTTACTTAACCAAAAATTTCCCTCTGAGAATTGACCTTAAAATTTCTGGTATATATATTGTTTTTTTCAGATGGAGGAAGATGATATATCCCCAGTGTTTGCCCCAAAGAAGGTAAACCCCAAGGCAGAGCCCGTTGAGGGCATCAGCCCCGCAAAGTCAACTGCTTCTGGCACTAACCGTTCGACACCATCGACCTCAAAGTCTTCTTCTTCCAAGGCAAAAAGAAAAAATAACGGCGATGACTCAAAGACAAGTAACGTCCCTACGAAAAAAGTTAAAACAGAAACTGTAAGCTTTTAGTTCCCTCTTTTGCTCCCTTACTTTGCTTAGTTCTCTCAGTTTTAAAACATCCATTGAAGTAATATGAATTATGTCTTCGTCTCAGGAATCAAAACCACTGAAGGAAGAAACTCCATCTAAGAGCGTCGCACCTCCCAAAGGCCCATCGCCTTCACACGCTTCAAAATCGGTGCCCAAATCATCACCTCCCACTGGACCAGTTACTGAAGCTGAAATCAGAGCTGTGCTTCTACAGAAGACGCAAGTCACTACCCAAGATCTTGTAGCCAAGTTCAAATCTAGGTTGAAGTCTAAGGAGGTAACACATCAGATCAACTACAATTTATGAATTTCTCTTCACCTGTTTTTTTTTTCCTTTCCTTGACGACATAGCTTAATTGTAGCATCATGTTATGGCATTCCTTGGCATCATCAATTGATCGATTCTTTTTTCTTTATTGTTTGAAATGCAGGACAAAGATGCATTTGCAGGAATACTGCGGAGGATATCTAAGATACTTAAGACCAACGGGGCCAACTATGTTGTTCTCAGGGACAAGTAATAACTTTATTAATGGTATACTCTCTTCATTGTGAACTTCGCTCACTCAGTTAAAGAGAGATCATTATTTCTGAGTTGTAACTTAGATTGTGCATTTTCTTACAAGTAAAATAACTTCTCCAATCAAACATTTACGTGAATACTACATAAAACAGTTGACGAACCCCACTAATAACAAGGGCCAAGCATATTAAAACACTAATCCGCACGCACGAGTTCGCACTCGTAACAAAAGATTCATCCAACAATAATAAAAAAACGCAGTTTGTCACAGCGCGACATTATTGAACAGATACTGAGCTGATAGGGAAAGCAACAAGAAAACTGCAATGCAAACCAAGATTTAGACCCCAAAGACGACGCAGAACAACAGCGCCAGCCCAACGAAGAGCGCCGAAGAAATGACCTTCAAATTGACAGCAAGCGACGGCTCGCTTGGAGGCGGCGGCGGCGGCGGGTAGACCGGCAAAGGATGGGGCGGTGGCTCAAAGGGCTGGGGCGGTGGCTCAAAGGGCTGCGGCGTGAGCGGTGGGTCGAACCCCGCTGGCTGCTCGTCGCTTCCCTCGACGGAGACGGGGATTCTCAGCCCTTTCTTGCAGTTTTCGAGGTTGGCGCTGACGAAGTACCTCGTCCCTTCCTTGTCGAGTACGACGTGGTCGTCGGTGTACATTCTGATGGGGTTCGAAACGTCGCATGTCTTGAACTCTTCTGGCCCCAATTCAACGATCTTCTCCTCGTCCCCAAAGTTGAAAACTTGCATATCACAGAGGGATGAGCTTCACAACACAGAGCCTGACAATCTATCGAATGAAGTAAAAACAAAAAGAAAAGGATAACAACGTACGAATCTTGTCCCCGACTCTGAAAACCCGACCCGACAACCAGGAACCGACGTCCAAGTCCTTCTCTCCTCCTCCTACGACATGATGGGTCTCAGCCGAGACATTATTCCCATGAAGAGCCAAAGCCAGCAGCACGACAACAGAGACCAAAACCATAGCCATCATATATCTCCCTGTTCAAGAATGCAAAAGCAGTCAACACACCGAAGAAAATTTAGCAAGCAAAGTTGTCCCTTGTGATTATAGTAAATGAAGGGTTTTGCCATACCTACTTTTGTAACAACGATTACTTTCAGCAAAGCCTTCAATGCATAGGGAACTGCATAGAGTGTGATGCTGCTGCTGTGATGTGCTTTAAATAAACAACCTTGAATGTAATGAAAACACTGATGTGCTTGGATTGAGGTACACGTGGTTAGGTTTCGGTACGTGTGTGTTGAGTTCTCATTAGTTAACTACTGGGTTGAAAATTGACCACGTGAATGCCCTCGTTTTACACAATTTTCACCTACCCCTCTCTTTTTTTCTTTCTTACTGTTTTTCTTTTCTTCTCTTTTTCTTTTTATTTCATCTATTTGCTTGCCAAAAAAACTATTCGTTGATTATTTTGCTTACTTTCTTCGAGTGGTGCCACTTTATCAATGGTTTGACTAACTGGGATTGTGATGCTTCGATGCTAGAGATTTGTCCTTCGTTGCTAAGTGCGATACTTTACTGGCACGTATAATGGTGTGCAAGTTACTGTTTAGGGGTAGAAGGTAACTGATAAGTTAGGCTCCACAGACTTATAAATAAGCCCATGAAGAAATAAATTCATATTGAATGAATACATCATGTTTCATTTCATTGTTTCGTTTTTCGTGCAAGAAATCAAAGGTGTCGACATTCAAATATTTTCATAATCATGACTTGTTTAATCTTATTAGGGTTTGTTATGTATAAAAGTTAAGGTATTAAGATGACATTGACATTTATCGATCTCACGAGCATCTCGTGGTCCATTTATGTATTAATAAATCTCAGTTGACATGATTATAACAACTAAATCTCAATGTGGGCCTAATATTTGGGCTAATACTGGCCCGAATAGTATAGTAATTTGGGCTTTCAGTGCCTACCGTCTACCGATTGAAAGCATGGGCTGGGTGACATATTTTTATGAATTGATACATACACATAACATAATGTAATAAAATCGATTTTCAACCTTACAATTAAATGTCCTTGAACACGGTGAAAGACCATATGTGGGGCTCTCATTGTTTTTTACCTTATCTATTCAATTCATCTTGCTTTATCCATAGAATATAGATATACAGCACACAATTCTATTTATAATCTCTATTAATCTAGATATAAATGATCTATATATCTACCGTTACATATAATTGGTGAGTGTATACAGACGATGTTTTGGAGAAATGCATGATGAAAAATGTCGAGAGGCATCATTATTATATTTAGAATTATAGGAAACGTACAAATAAGTCGTTCATGAAGTTTATTATTATTACTAATATACACATGCAAAGTACGATCATTGTAAATATTTCAGCTTCTTTTAGATATCCATCCAAGTAATGTTCAGAACCTTCAAAACTCAATGTACTTGGACGTGAATCGAGCCCATTCGAGCACCGTTGGTGGAAAATCGAGTCGCCACATAGCCAACTCAAAATAGGATAGAGCTAAGAATAAAAAATAAATTAAAAAACGAAAGCCTATCCATAGTAAGTACTGCAAATCTTGAATGAGGAAAATGAATGAACAAATTGAACCTGGACGTTTTTTCAACGTTAGGTTCGTTATAGCAGACTCTTTTAAACAAACTAATAAGATAAGGACAAAAACTCCTCCATTAAAATGGCCGAAGGCGTTCAATAAAAGGCACACATAACTTCTTTCTCAGCCCCCATCTTCGTCAACGTTCAGTTCTTGCAAGAAAACGCCTTCGTCCTTACATCGTAAGACTCCTCATCAGTAAACGACATAGAAATAAAGAACTTATTTCTCCACCCAGCTCTTTAAAAAGCCCCCAATCAACCCTATTTTCTTCGATCTTCTTCTTCCAATAACGAAAGAAACAAAGAAATAATGGTGAGATTCAAAAGGGTCGCGGCGGTTTTCGACATCAATCGCATTCACAACAAGCCCTGCGATGAGAGCAGTGGTAGTGACCATTCTGCAGATTTGTCCGACCTCGTCAACTCTTTCCTCGAGCAAGAAATCAGAGAACAAAGAGACGACGACGACCACCATGGAAAAATAGACATTGGTGAAGGAGATGATCATCATGAGATCGATGAAAGAGATGATGACTATTTTGATTTGCACGATTCTCTTAGTAGATTGTTTAAAAATAATAATCGCGACGAAGACGACGACGATGTTAGAAGGTTTCTTCAAGACGAGGTTGAAAAGGCTTTGCTTGAGGTCAAGATCGATTCGTCTATGGAGTTTAAGCGATCTTTAATGGCTCGCCTGAGAGCTCGAGGCATCGACGCAGGTTAGAACATTAAAACCCTTTTCTTTACACTAATTTTTTCCTCATTACAAGCTACACATGACTGATAATAATAACATACAGTATCAATTATTGCAGGCCTCTGCAAGTCGAAATGGGCAAAATCTGGAAACATCCCAGCAGGAAACTACGAGTACATCGATGTAATAACAACATTATCAAGAACCAACGGCGAGCGATACATCGTCGAAGTCTCACTCGCCGGAGAGTTCACAATCGCACGGCCGGCGACTCAATACTCTTCGATGCTCGGTATGTTCCCCAAGATATACATTGGCAAACCCAACGAGCTAAAGAAGTTGACTAGGCTAATGACCAACGCCATTAGAAAGTCGATGAAGAGTGGGGAACTGAGCATGCCACCGTGGCGCCGTCTTTCTTACATGCATACCAAGTGGTTCGGAGCTTACAAGAGAACTGTTAGCGAGTTTTCGAGTAGTGATCATTCGACGGCGAGCTTTGGTCGGCGGCCGGTGGGGTTTGAGAAGATGGACATGGGTTTTTCTTCGAGGTTTGTTTGCTGCAGAAATGGCGGTGGTGTGGGACCCTTGAAAGGTAGGGGTAGAGTTGGAAACTTGGCTTTGGAGCTTCGAGGTTGAAGATGGAGATTGTCTGTAGCTGTGTACAAATTACAATATAATATGTATGTGATAATGAAACGTGGAGTTGGTAATAATTTTTTGTGCATTATTGTAAAAAAGATTTTTAGTCTTAAAACTAGTCTTATTTATCCATTGGTTAAGACAACGAAAGTCAAATTACGGAAAGGTATTTATATAGAAAGGTCAGCAAAACTGGGTTGCAAAATCTATTGGGCCTATAACTAAGGTTCGTACGAGTTCATCAGAAAAGGCCCAACTTATAGGCCCAATATTTTTGTAAACCCATTACTTAATCCAATGATTAATTTTCGTTGTTGCTATTAAAAAAGGGGAATATAGCGAAAAAGCGATCACCGAAGACCCGTGATGTACTTCAACTCTCATTACAAGAAGAAAATCGATCTGCTGTGAAACGATCAATCGCCAATCAACTTACGTTTACCTGTTTTTGTTTCACAAGATCCAATCACAGCATTACGCGGGATTCGCATCGGTCAATCTTTTTTTTTTTTTTGTAATTTTTGACTGAAGAGAATTGATAATTAAGAATTTAATGGAGGGAGTTGGGGCCAGATTCGGCCGGTCGTCGAACCGCTACACGACGACGACGGTGTTCACGGGTCCGGTCCGAAGGTGGAAGAAGAAGTGGGTTCAGCTGACGCCGTCAGCTTCCGCCCACCACCATCATTCATCCAGTAACGGTGCCGTTGACGGAGGTAACGGATCGTCGCACCTTTTGATGTACAAGTGGACGCCCGTCGCTCCATCGGGAAACAAGGACGTCAATTTGAACGGCGAAAATTCTCAATCGGAGGTTTCGGATAAAGACGACGCCGTCTCAGGGGACGAGCGTCCCAGGAGGAAATTCAAATTTATCCCGGTAATAATTTGTGTGTCTCTCTGCGAAAGTGGAGCGCCGGAATAATGTCGTTCTGTTCTCACGAGTTTGAATTTTAGTGGGAAATTAGAATTTTCTGGCGATGGGCTGATGCGTAATCCTAGGGCTTTTGCACGGTTGGGTCTGAATTGTGCTTTTAAAGATGGATTTTTTCTTAACTGGTCCAAACTATTTGACGATGCTTTAGCGTCCAAATTCTTAACTGGATAGATATGACCAAAATATGCTTTTTCTTGGTCTGTGCACTGATTCTTGGTTGGTGGAATAAAGCACCTTTCTTTTTTCTTCTGATCTCATTGGACGAGTTTGAAACTGATCCATGACGTGAAAGAGGGCAACATAAGCTCAACTATTCCCACAGAAACTTTGAAGGGGAAATGACTTTGATGTTTGGAGAAATAACAGAAAACTAGATGGTTATGGGTATGGTATGAGAATAGACTATGTTTTTATAGCGTGTAAACATTCGTTCTTGGATTGAGAACTGCCATCTACTAGTTGGTTCATGTCTGGTTGGTTCATTTCAATTTGATAGATGATGTCTTTCTTTGAGATATTTCCTGTGATAATTTGTAACATCATTGTTATACTCTGTTTTCGAAATGATTCGTCAGGTTGCTGTGCTCGAAGCAGAGAATAACGAGAACGAAGACGAGTCCAAACCTATCGAGATTGATGTTGATGCCACTGCGGAGATAGATTCCAAGATTGATGAAAAACCCGACATTAACGATGTACCCATGAATGAATTCCAGGTCTGAATCTTGACTGCTTAAGAAGGTGTATATAGAAATCTTTAACTGCTTTGTTGGCATTTCTCTTTTTTTTTTTTTTTTCCCTCGGGTTTTCACTCAGGCGACTGAAGATGAACCACCTCAACGCCAAGACCTAAACAAGAGCTCTTCATCATTAGATTTGAGTTTGGGATTGAAATCTGATGACAGAGAAGATGAATCTCAAGTTCAAGTAGGCAATGCTAATGATCAGCAGCATCCCTCCTAAGTCAATCCGAAGAGATAGAATTCTTTACATTTCTCACCTTTCGATCGTCCCTATGAATTATGATACAATGTATTGAAATTGATACTATTTCCTTCTCAAAGACGAAGTTACCTGATTTAAATGTATGAAATTTTGGTTCGAAAAAAATGGATGAAATTTTAATTTAAGAAAATCAACGGGGTAAATTTACGAAAAAATGTCTTCACACGACACGACATGAGGATCATTTTATAAATATGATAAACTTGAGGACACGAGAGATAACTTTACGCTAAAAAAATACAACCCAAACTCATTCCTTCTTTTTCTTCGTTCATTGGTGTACACACGAGCAAAGCAACACCAAGCTGCTGTTGCCATGGATCCGCAGAACCAGACAACTTCATTGGAACGTCTCCAGAAAGTCGAAAAGGTGAATCGGCGATTGATTCTTGAGTAATCAATCACTTATTGTTCCCAAATTTGTAGCTTAGCGCTTTTACATTTGGTATCGCAGAGGATAGTGAGGGTTTTGGAGCTAGCTGGTGGAGTGATGGACGAATTAGCTAGCCCTACTGGTGCGAGAAAGGATCTGATCAATAGCCACTGCACCGAATTCATGCAATTGGTCAAGGTTTGGCTCCTTGTGTTGTGTTGCTACCTCGAAAGGCTGACGTTCTTTCAGCTTGGGGGGAGTTTGATTTGTTGATTTGTTTGAATAGGAAATTCAGATGACGCTCCGTGAGGAAATCAAAAGCGCGTGCGAGTACCGTCCATTCGAGAAATGTGATTATGTCCCGAGGATATCAAATGAGATCTGTTGCAAGAAAATAGAGTATATTCTTTCCAAGTTAGACCATATGAAGCAGACGATTGAGGGCTATGGTGTAGGCGGCACTGATGATATGTATGAACCGTGAAGCATATGCTATGTGGGCTAGAAATTGTAGTTGAACAGTAGTATCCTACCCTTTTGTCTTCTCATTGTTGTTAAGATCCTTGTTTAGGAGATAGATGCATCGATGCAGCTGAGGTTCAATCAGAATTGGTTCAAGTAGAATACATGGGATTTGAGTTTCATGCCGTCTTTTTCATTCTTGCTTTATGTCTTACCTCACTGTTGAGGGTTCTTGTGTTAAGCCATGGAAGAAAAGAACTGGGGAGAATACGACTGACATTCGTATCTGAAATCAAATCAGTTTATTACCAGTTGAATGTCCCTCAGAATGCAGTACATGATGATACTAATAGGTCACGACTAACTTAACCTCTTTCTCTAATCTCATTACCTACTAACGCATTATCGAGTGCCATAGCAGCAGCAGTGTGCGCCTCCTGGCGTCCCGTCTCTGAGGACGATGAAGCTTTGACGCTTACCGATGGATCCATTGAGTCTCCTCTGTGTAAAGCATCGTAGGTAATAATTTGCACCCCTTCTGCTACGTTGAAGCACGCCCACATCAGCAAAGCTTGCAACTCTTAGCACTGCCATTAGAGACTTGCTGTGTGAGCCCCGAGCTTTCTTTTTTCTCTGAGTGACGATGGAAGGTTCAGTTCCGCATATATGAAGATGCTATCGTGGGACTTGTGAGGTACGTATTTAATGAGAAAAAACAAAATCTTTAACTTCGACAGCTTGTTGGCGGCTGTTAGTTGTTGATAGAAGTGTGCATGCGTCGATCTTTGCGACACGTGGCGTAACGCTCAAACGCCCAAAGATTTTTTAAGTGGATTTGAAAATTCCAGGAAATATCATTAATTTCTCATTCCTAAATGTGTTTCTTCTACATGATATGTTTTCTTTCCTAACTCTACCATGGATGTTTTGTCTTTCTTCGCCTGAGTTTTGCTACTTTGTTCTCTACTCTATCGAAATGGCACGAGCTTTTATTCAATACTTATTTAGCTTACGAATGGATTTTATTGATGTATGATGATACATACTAATCATCTTACAGCTATCTGTGGTAGAAACAAAGGCGAATGCCGAAGAAGAACGCTGTTAAAAGTAAAAGTATCTAAGCTTTGGTTTCTTGTTTCCCAAAATATAAATAATAATTAATAAATAAATAAAATATTTAATCATGTAATAGACACTAAGTAGCGTTTTTGGCATTTAGTAAGTTGAAAGCGCGCTTGTTAGAAAATAAGATTATTAAACGCTGTCCCATAATAATATATGGGGCGCGGCGTGGAACAGATGAGGAGCTCGTCGTTACTGAAGCCAACAGTACTTGCCACGGTGACGTTTTGCATCACCGCTTCGTTCGTGCTGTTCAATCGTGAAAACCCTAAATCGATGGCAGCTCGGAGCTTCATTTTGTGGCTTCATGGGCTTGGTGATTCGGGACCCGCGAATGAGCCGATCAGGACTCTATTCTCCTCGGCCGAGTTCAAACATGCGAAGTGGTCCTTCCCTTCAGCACCTAACAATCCTGTTACTTGCAATTGTAAGTTCATGTCTGCACTTAGTATCGAAGCTGATTGATTTGCGTGATTGGATTTGTTTATTATATGATTGGGATTGGGTGATTGGTGGATTTATGATACGGTTGATCTGATTCACCGTAAATGGGTTTAAAGTCTTCTTATGCCAATGTTGTTCAGACTGTTTCCTGATCCACCTTGAGAGTTGGACATTTCGTTCTATAAATTCCGACTGTCTGAGTCAAATGTTTTCAGCCCAAGCTTTAAATTGTGGTGTGTTTCTGAATTTTTGTGCAGATGGTGCTGTGATGCCTTCTTGGTTCGACATTCATGAGATACCAGTGACAGCTGTGAGCCAGTTTATTTCTTTCCTTCTGTTTGTTTATTATTTGACCTTATTCCCCTTTCCTTGTAATGTACGATGAATTTTTGGTTAACTCTCTTCTTAAGTTATTTTTACTTGAAGATAGTTGAGGAGTCAAATTTATTCCCTAACCTTCCACATTGTGTGCTGTGTAAAAGCATATGCATGCATGCGAATCGTGTGCTGTGTAACTCGGTTCTTAAGTTATTTTTACTTGAAGATAGTTGAGGAGTCAAATTTATTCCCTAACCTTCCACATTGTGTGCTGTGTAAAAGCATATGCATGCAATTGACATGGAATCATGTAAACCTCAGGATTCGCCAAAGGACGAAAGCGGCGTGGCCAAAGCAGTTCAAAATGTTCATGCAATGATTGACAAGGAGATCGCTTCTGGCATTGATCCTAAGAATGTGTTCATATGTGGATTTAGTCAAGGAGGTTTGTCTTCCTCTTATTCCCATAGCCATTTTCTTGTGTATCGAATTGAAAAAGCTGCTAATTCTTACTGATAATTGATTGTGCAGGTGCCTTGACGTTGGCTAGCGTTTTGTTATACCCGAAAACTCTTGGTGGAGGTGCTGTGTTTAGTGGATGGATTCCATTTAATTCCTCGATCCTAGAACGTGTTACCCCCAATGCTAAAATGGTAAAAATTCTTTTCCTTCCTAAATTGCTGAAAACTCATCGAAAATCTCTCTGAAGATTGTTATCGCATGATGTTCATTTCAGTTGTATTGTATGTAAAAGTTGAACTTTCAGGCACATTTGTCACACAAGTATATGATATTCTATCTAACGTGTACTTGCAGACACCAATCATTTGGTCCCATGGAATGGCTGATAGAACTGTCTTGTTCGAAGCGGGGCAAGCCGGTCCTCCATTTCTTGAAAAAGCAGGCATGAGCTGTGAATTCAAGGTATACTATTTATTTCTTCGTACCTTTGATTTGCAAAAGAGATGTTCTTACATGCATTTGTTATTGTCCAACATACGCATGTTTCTCGGGTAAAAATATTAGACATGGAGGGAGATTAGTCTAAAATCTTCTCTTGGTCTTTAGCTTCTGTCAAATACTCCTTTACTTGCATTTTCATTTCTACTTTTTCAGTGTTTCCATTTTAAAGCATCAAATCTAGTGTTAACTGAGCTACTCATCTTATTATCGATTGTATGAAATCCCATAGATATTAAGACATGGCTGAAAGATTACTTGTTGGTGTGTTCACAATCAGGCTTATCCTGGTCTTGGGCACTCGATCAGTAATGAAGAGCTTCGTAGCTTGGAATCATGGATCAGATCTCGGCTTCAAAGTTCGTCCTAACATGAAACAATTGGTAAAATTCGTCACCCACGTACCATCTCTTTGCCTCGACGACATTAATTTAATTGTCCCAATATTTACTGAATCTTGTGAAAGTCGATGGATGTTATCTTTATAAAGAAAGTAATCTTACTGTATGGTGTCTGTCTTAGACTAGTTAGACTTGACATGTTCCCCACTTCCCATTTAAGTTACTACAACGTCGTAAATCATGATCAATCATACTAACTCATGAGTGTTGTGACCACATGAAACTATCGTTACATATGAACACCCTCTCATCCAGCAACTATTTTCCTCTCATTTTTTCGACGGTGGTGAAAAAAGTTGTGGATTCTTACTCTGGCATAACATGTATTCCTCTGCGTAATTTGTCCGCTTTTTTACCCACCTTTTATTAATGATAACTTCTGAAAAAGAGGAAGATATGGCCAAGGAAATGGAGATTCTCTGGGGATGGACCCTACATACAAACCAATCAGTGCGGCAATGACTACCCTTTAATAGTCTTTTTTGTACAAGGCATGATACTACAAAACATATATCATTATCATTATGATTTTCCATTATTTAGTTATTACCAATTCTAATCGGAATAAGTCTCTTCTCTTGGTCCAACTGTCGCCATTTTCGACACCCTTAATATAAATTTGCAGCCCATCTCTCTCTCTCTCTCGCTCAAACACACAAACGCAAAAGAATGAAGAAGCTTTATCGAAAAGGTACAATCCACCCAACGCCGTCAGTCGTCTCAGACCACCTCCTCTCGTTCCTGCCGGCGGCCATACTCGCGCTGACCGTCGCCCTCTCGCCGGCGGACAAGGAAGTCCTTGCTTATCTAGTCTCGTGCTCGTCTACCACGCGCCGGAAGAGCAGCGACGGCCACCAGCCGAGCTTCGGCTGCAACTGCTTCGGCTGTTACACAAGCTATTGGGTGAGGTGGGACACTTCGCCCAATCGACAGCTCATACACGAGATTATCGACGCCTACGAGGATACTCTCTTGAAGAAAGGGAAGAACCAAGACTCCCTTACTTGTCATAGCAGTAGCAGCAGCAGTGTTGGTAAGAGGGATAAGCGTAAGGGCAAAAAGGTGAAGGCTAATGGGTGCGGCGGCGGCGGCGGCCATGAACTGAATAAAGACTTGTCTGGTGAATCTGCGGCGGTTTTGTGCGACGTGACTGATGGGAGTGCGTGTGGTGGAGCGTCGGAGGAGGCGGCGGTGGCTGAGGAGAAGGGTGGTTCGGTGGGGAGATTTGTTAGCTTTCTAGGGCAGAGCTTATGGGGTGGTGGTTTTTGGGGCTAAAGATATCTTTCTAGATATTCGAAAGGTAAAATTGATTTTTTTTTGTTACTGTTTTTTCTTCTGCGTATCTCTGTTCTATGTAAGTCAAGAGTTACATCTGTGATCTTTCTGGGACTTTATGGGATTGTAAGAGAACGGTCCCTTCACTGTTGTAAATTTAGTGTTGTTTAGTTCAGTCGGATTTCTTCCTATTTCTGCAGCTTCAAGTGATGTTCTTGATCTCATAAGTCATTGTTACCTTCAGATATGGTAGTTCATTAGTTTTTTATCAAGATTTATCTAACTGCGCTTAACTGGTTGTCTCTCTTGAAACTGTTGGAGCAGATTGGTTGAGTTGAGTTGAATTTCACTCATTGGATCTTTTTAAGAAAAGAGAAGAAATATATTATTCTCATCATCAAGTGGCTCTGCTTTTATTTCTTTATTTCTTTGCTTTCTGCAATGTGAGAACAAAAGCCATCAGTTTTGTACTCATCGTATACTCCTACGTGTGGCTTTTCTACTCGTTCGAACATTTACCTCTACGAATCCTTGTCTAGATATCATATCGATGAGTAAATTTTGTCATTACATGGTTTTTTATTGAATTGGTCTCATGAGGATTTAGCTCAAGGGTGGTGAGCAGACGAGTGAGAGAGGATACATACAGTTCAGTCAATGTTGGTGTACAAAAAGAATACAACATTATTTTGGATTGGACCCCATTTGAAATTATGTTGGAATTGCCACTGAAGTTTACATTACATTGGGCACGTCATTTATTATAAATTCCAACTATTAATTTTTGGCATAATAAATGTTAAAAACCTTCCTTTGAATATTATTATCCGAGAATCGATCGAGGTCATCCGTGGTAAAATTTTCCATGCATTAGGTCGACTGAAGTTTGAATTGTGACGTTGGTGAGTGGCTTGAGGGGTGGAAATAAGTGAGCTGTCGAATGGTATTTGCTTTTTCAAGTAGAATTAATCAATTAATTTCCAAAATGGTATTTCGTATCTCAGCAGATAACGACTGGTGCAGTGGTGCTTTGTCCTTGGTAGCAACAGACAATTATTTTATAATAATTTTGAAATTGAGCACAATAGTAGTGGGCCCTACGAGATAATGATCACATTAGATTGGCCCACTGGTCATATAAGGTAGGCCCATTGGGCTATATTTCGTTGGCCCAAACTAGCATATGCTGTTGCCGTCGCTGTTAAAAAGTTGCTTTGTTCTTACCCTGTGCATTTATTTGTATTTATCTATAGTATGTTGAATGAAATAATACGTCAAGCAAGTCTTTATTACATAAATATATTTGGGAAGACTAAACCTAAAAAATCATCTATAAGCCTACTGATAAAACGCCCAATAAGCTAAAGCAAAGAGATTACCTCACTCATGGTCAACTATACTAGGGCTGTGGCTCCATCAGGGCAGACGCGTCGAATTTACCGAAAACTCCCTGACTCAAAAGGCGCATCGCAGCTCCCGGCGAAAATTTTCTGGCGAACAAAAAACACGGTGCAGACGTATTACGATTGCTGCACCACTCGGTTCTGAACTCTGTCTCGTAGTACACGTGGTTGATGTCCTGTACATTGATCGTGATGAATGGATTATGAGATTGTAATAAGATGGTGTGTTGTGAAATGAGTTACAGAAGACGTTATATAGGAAGCAGTTTACGTGCCTTTATTCTTTTTACTTGTTGAGGCCCAGCATCTGTGTATTTGAATGTGAAAGGATGCCAAGCTTGGCGTTCGGTATTTGCTGCAGAATGGTTCCATAAGGTGTAGGTCAAAGTTCTTCTTTCGAGCTCAGTTTCTCGATCTTTCATCTATATAATATGAACGAATCAAATATGTAAAGAAGAAAACACGATAAGGCGAACAGACTAAGTCAAAATCCGATGCTATCTGCTTACTGCAAGAAGAGTCTGGACATAGTGTTCGTCAGGTATGCAGTTATGTTGTTTCTGAAGTTTCTGCATTAATGTCATTGTTCATATATCACGATCCAGCCAACAATGTTGTTATGACAATGTTAAATTTGCAACACATATAATCCCCAACAGCCAACGGATTACGATCTTTGAGGTAGTAATTGAAAAAAAGTTTGTATTTGATGGAACAAGGTGAACTTACGAGATTCTTCTTGCCCAATTTCTCATCAACTGGCGGGCGTCTCTGCAAATGCAACTTGGTTAAGTTGATAATGAAAGATGAGAAAATATAAAAAAGATTAGCATATATTAATTCATAAATATACAAGTGATGAGTTTACCTTGCAGAACTTCTTGAAGACTGGGAAGATCAGTTTATCATCAACGATTATTTCTGCATGTTCCCGTCTCAAGGCAACCCACTGTGGCAAGGAATGTTACCAAGGAAATATTGAGAGATGAGATAAAGATTGTCAATTAGTACCAAAGGCAATAACATGGTTACATAACCCTCACATCAGAGGACTATATAATAGGATCTTTTTTGACAATAAACACACCTGTGATCCTTTCCGCCACTTCTTCTTGGGTATAACTGGTGCCATTTTTTGGTTATAGCGCTCATCCTTTTTATCGTAAAAGCTGGACATAACAATACATAAAAATTCCTACCAAGTTATTAAAAAAACTGTCTTGTTCGGACGTTTCCTAAAGCCGTAGAAATTTCAGACACCTACCTGTCCACAAAACTCCTTTGGGAATCCATCAGATAGCTGTAAATATAGCTGAAGTTGTACAATGGGGTACAGCTGTTGAGTTGAAACACCTTAGTTCAGAAAGAATTTCTCAAAAACATGAAGGCTATTGATAAATCAGTAGATCTACCTCAAATATATCACTTTCAACATGTCGAAGCAGCACTTATAATTCACTTCAAAACACAGTACTTGGCAGTAGAAATAACCTGTCTGATAACAGAACAAATCTCTGATTAGATGGATCCTTAAGAGCTTCTTCAAATAGCAACCTCTCTCCTTCAATCATGCTTGCTAGTCCCCATTCTACCTACATCGTTAAGGAAACATCAATCCAATAAAATCACAGCGACAAACCTCATAATTGTAGGCATCGCTAAAAACCTAGATGATTACGACTAACATAGACAAACAAGCCAAGGTTCATTCAGCTGAGGACGTAACGCAGATTTGGATGGTAAGTATAACTTAATCAAGCAATTAGAAAAACAAATAAACTAGTTCACCTTGATGCTGTTATTTAACTGCCGACCATAAAACAGTGCAGATCTCGTAGTAGACTCATCGAACACAAAACCGGGCTCACTATGTACATATATCGAAAAGTTTGCCCTGTCAACGTTCTGCAAAGTTCAGAAGAAACGAAACTTCAGCATACCCCAGCCTTCGTAAAACCTCATCATGCAGTGGAAGAAGGGGCATTAACTTCCCTTCAAAAGTCAATTCAAAATCAAGCTAACCTCAAAGAAACTTTCCCATAAGAAATCAAGAGGCAAATTCCTCCTAATTAAAAACAAAAATGCAACTTTCGGATTGCCCACGGACGAATCCCCCGAAACACGAGCCTTCCTCGGCAGAACACGATCGGTGTTGGCTACAGCCGCCGTAGGTTGAGAATACTGCTGGATTGTGAGAAACGCCCAAATACACGTGAACGCACACGCCAAAATCACTACCTTCCAACCGACGCACAGAACGTTGCGCGTCGAAATCCCCGATTTCTGGGGCGGGTGTGCCTTCTTCGTCATCAGCTGGTTAATAACTCGATGAAGCGCTTCTCTTCTTCCCCTTCCTGCGATTGCAAATCGGTCGCAAAATTGAGGGAAAGAGAGATGGTGATTGCTGAAATCAATGAGGAGGAAGGTGAGCTGAGTACGCGTACATCGCGAAATGGTGGTGATCTGTTTTGAAACGCAAGCTTTTAACTTTTACGCGGTGCTCTCCTTTGCTTGCCTTCATTTTGACGGTGGCATTAAACCCAAGTCCTGTCTTTGTTAGGGAAAAAAACAATTTAATTAGTTATTTATTTAATTTCCAAATGTAGTTAGCATTAGTTTATAAGATGTTAAGTAGTCATTTTATGCTTCTTACCTAATCTATACCACCACATTCTCACGGGCACGTTCGTGCGCTCGACTTCTGAATACGTTTACGATTAATAAAATACCCAAAGTGAGATATAACTAAATCATGAATGATATTATTATGACAGAAGCCTTGATTAAATTGGAAAAGAAAGATTTGGAAGAATATGAATATATCAAAGAAATCATGTTGAAATTGAAGGTCATCAACTTTGTATATTTGTCTTACTTTCCATTTTTCATTACAAGCTTCTGCGAGGCAATTTTGTCACTTCATCTACCGCTACCTAACATCGGCTATACAAGGGGAGGGTATACAGTTATCTCTCTTTTTTCCCTTCTATGATGTGTCATATTAACTTTTCTTTCTATAACCAATGTTCAACTCTTTCATCTAAACTAAAATTCTGCATGAAGCAAGCTATCACACAAAAGAAATGGAAGCCAAAAACAACTGGCAAAGGAAAATATAAAAAGAAAATCTGGAAAAAGGCACTTTATTTTTATATAAGCCCCTTAGCAACTTATTCTGTTTGCCTGCTACTGCTGCTGCTGTGCTGATAGTTAGCATAGTATGTGTCACTAATCTTCTACCTTCTCTAGAGCCGTTAGTTTTTCAATATCATCAATAGCTTGGTTAGCAGCATGGAGTATCATTTTCTTCACCTGTACAAATTTGTAAATCGGTGGCATTACAATCTAAAATCTTGCAAATAACATAGACGAAAAATGCTACCTCTAACTTGTCTTCCTTGGCTCTGTGGTTCTTTGGCAGCTTTCTGTATTCACCGGCTAGTTTAAAGCACTCGAGCAAGTTTTCAGGCGAAACAAAGTCAACGGCGATTTTGGAACAAGACTACACATGTTATTACAGTAAGTTCTGTAAGTGTAAGCAACATAACCATAGATACAGATTAGGATATTGACAATGTTTTTCTATACCTTAAGATTCCGAACTTGATGAGGGCACCCAGCAGGTATGAAAACCGCCTCTCCGAGCTTTTGCTCAAAGGTCCAAGGTTCTACACCTGAGACAATGGATTGAAATGGTTACTTTTCAGAAAGGAACGAGTCAACTATCGATGATGAAATTCCT
Source organism: Craterostigma plantagineum (assembly GCA_027422505.1). Lineage (NCBI taxonomy): Eukaryota > Viridiplantae > Streptophyta > Magnoliopsida > Lamiales > Linderniaceae > Craterostigma > Craterostigma plantagineum. The sequence goes on along the minus strand of JAPQWV010000053.1, from coordinate 765,544 downwards.
CACCATATTCTTCTTTCAGCTTCTGTTTGTGTTCTAAAGTCAAGTAGAAGGTTTGATCGTGGATTGGATCTAGGACCTACACCAATGAGAATGTTAGGCCAGCGCGCCATGAAAATATGACATAGACAGCGGTCGATTCAATCCATCATCATGCACTAACCTCATCAACAGGACAGCAGAAAGTGTGTCTGAATTCTTTTGAGTGCTTGAGAAGATACTCTTTCAGCTTTGGCACGTCTTCCCTCCTAAAAATGTCCCACAAAGCACCGCCTCCTTCCGTCTTCAAACTTTCTTCTTCTCCTTCTTTATGATCCTCTTCTGTTTCTCTATGCTCCTGTTCTGAAATCAACGTCTCTTTCAGGCCTGTGGAACGTACGTCTCTGGTTTTCCGCAGTATGAAAACATTTCTGCCATCTCTTTTCTTGTCCTCTGAACACTTGATTGAGGTCTCATCAGAGTTTTCCTGGCTGTTTTCGCAATGATTTTCATTAGTTTCGCGAGCTTCCTTTTCTCGTTTGTCCTGGGCTCTATGCTTTTTTTTCAACGATGTAATCGCACGCTGCTGCTCTTTGCTTAATGTTACTTCGGCCGTGTGAGTCAAAATGTTCACCTGAAAGTGAAATTTGGAGAGCTAACATGTTGCAGATATTCATCTAAAAACTAAAGGATCTTCAACAACCCGCCATACAAGTAGTTTGGGTGCGATATTTATACAAACCGCAACGAACCAAACTACCGTGTACTTTTATATATATCTCTACTCTTTTATAAAAGGGTTTAGCAATAGCATGGATAAAAACTGTCAGTTGGTCTACAATTAATAGGTTTAATTACGATTTTATCCTTAATATTTTTGTTTATTACAAGTTTATCCTTGAATTGAAGTTTTGTTTTTTAAAAACTTAAGATATAAAATATTTAAGATACAAAATATTGTGATATATTTGCACATACATAGTCTTGCTCAAATACTAGTTATATGTTAAAGGATCTCGATCTTCTAAAACCGTCAAATTCGTGCATCAATTTGGTGTGTTGTTATAATTTCAATTTTACCCTTCAGTTTTGGTTATTACTAGGGGTGGTAAACAGGTTGGGTTGGGTCACCTTCGGGTTCAAAAATCAAACCCAAACCCAAGCTGCTTTAACCGTAACCCAACCCGTCAACCCTGACCTGTTTACTTAAACAGGTTGAAAAAACAAACTCAAACCCAACCTGCTTTAACCCTAACCCAACCCGCCAACCCGTTTAAAATTAAAAAAAAAGAAGAAAATAAACAAAATTCAGAACTATAAATCCAAATTAAACAAAAAAGGAGAACTAATGCAATTTTTTTTCTAAAAACATCATGTGTGAGTGTGAGAGCGGGTAGAGAATTAGGGTTAATACTTATATTTTATTTATATTAATAATATGTTAATAATATATATTATTCGGGTTAAATAGGTTGATTCGGGTTGATTCCGGGTTGATTTCGGGTTGAAAATCCGAACCCTAACCTAACACACTTAATAATTGGGTTGGGTTCGGGTTTACCCATTTACGTAAACAGGTAAAAAATGCTAACCTGAACCTGCTATTTTCGGATGCGGTTCGTGTCGGGTTGGCGGGTTGGGTCGATTTTTAACATTCTTAGTTATTACTATTTTACCACTAACTTAAAATTTCATTATTACATTTTTAAATTAATAATACTCTGAAATATACAATAATATTACAAATACAATGTGCTTAAAATACTGGTATGTATAACTTTTTACAAATTAAATCTAATTTTATTTTTATGCCTAATCATATATCAGATTAATACTTACAATCTAATTACTACACATCACCTTTTTTCTGATATTGTTGTAAGACTCAATTTAATTACAAAAAACTATTGGTTTTTTTCAGAATTAGATTAATGGCAAAATTATAAAAATGGGTCACTAAGTATACCATTTTTTTTTATCTTGAGTCACTATGTTTGCCAATTACAAAACTAGGTCACTAAGTATGTATATAGTAACAAAATTGGGTCACTAGTTACAAAACTAGGTCACTAAGTACGTATAAGTAACAAATTTAGGTCACTAAGTATGTATATAGTTACAAATTTGGGTCCCTAAGTATGTATATAATAAGAAAAAAAGATGTCACTGACCCAATTTTGTTACTATATAAATACTTAGTGACCTAGTTTTGTAACCGACAAACATAGTGACCTAAAGTCGAAAATTGGCATACTTAGTGACCCATTTTTATAATTTTCCCTTAGATTGATATAAATTGAAGAAAAAGAAAAGTTTCAAAATTGAATCAATTTACAAGAAACTGTAAAGAGTCAAATGGTTTGTCGAAATAAGATTCAAAACAACAGAATAACGATGATTTCCTCGTCGATTGAAAGTTTAAAATAGCTTTAGAGTGTAATGCAGGGGTAAAAAAAGGCATTTAGTGTATGTCGTTCTGTCACCGAAAATATAAGGAGGGTGTCGCTATTCAGAAACTCTCCAACGAGTTACCTAATAGTTGGGCTTGTGGCTATCCAACGTTAGGTCTTAAGTTCAATTCCCACTAGAGACTTTGACTATCGTGTTACTTTAATTTGGGACACATTGACTTACCTCCTGAAAATTGTCTCATCCCTAGAGTGTGTGGCGCAAACTCATAGCTGGTTGACTTTGAATTCTACATGGGCCGAGAAGAAAAACGAAACTACATGCTTGTTTTTGCTATCTTGAAAAACTTCACTCGGGTATTTATATTTACCCATTTATACGAAGGGCGTTGGCGAAGGGGTACATTTACCCCGCCCAAGGTGGAGCCGTGGTGGATTTGGCTAAGGCATGGAGCATACGTTCGGTTTGGCCAAAGTCAAACCAATCTTAGATATGCCCCAATTGCCATCCCACTTTTAAAAAGCTTAGTAGGTTGGTTTTGTGCTCCACAGGGTGCAGACTGTAACGTAACATGTTTTACATACCGCATCGGACATGTCAACATGAAGCTTTGTCACCGAATCCCCTCGGCCAAGTTCCTCTCTGCAGCCGTAGGCAATGTACGTCTTCGGCCCCAAATCAGGTTTTATGACACTTTCTGGCAATTTCGTGGCAAGGTTTAGGAAACCAGACCTCGGATCTGTGTATTCCTGAAAAGGCAAAGCAAATATGAACTCATCGCAGTGGCGTGGTAAGAGATCTTCGAATTTGTCAGAAGGTGGCCAGTCCTTGAGTTTAAGCATCTCCGGCCACAAGTTCTCGTATCGTCTCCCTTCTACATATCCTTTGAAGAATTTGCGCGTATTAATCTCCACCTGGAACGTCAAGGAAAAAAAAATTAAACAACATTCTTTTGCTCATTCTGTAACTAAATTCTAAAATTTCAGAACGTTCACTAAGCAAAAAAGCAATAGGTGTAACCTCACAACCAGCCAGACAATCAATAGCCTTGACATCAGACATCCTCGAACTAATACGTGCATCTGTGTGTTCGCACAGTGCCCGCCACATGACCATCGGCTCCCAACTAAGGCCGCTCGTCTGTGCGAGAACGTTTCTAACAATCACGGGTTCCCCTTTACACCAATGGCTCCGAAAATGTAGAGTCCCTTCTTCACTCAGTATATCGTTTGAATCAGGGTTATACAGATAGTTATTTATAGAGCCTTCTCTCGAAGCTGCTTTACACGAATTTTCAGGACCGCAACCACAGTGTGTTTTACGAGAAGCTGCCGCAAAATTGTTATGTCGGCTCACGACTTGTTCGGCACGCTTTGCCAAGCTTGAGATCCAATTTTCTGGGAGGAGACGTTTGAGCTCTAGTTTAGAGCTGCCACATCCACCAATTTCTTTGGGCGGACAATTTATGTTGCCAATTTCAGAAACGTTCCACTCAAATGACATCTCGCAATCGTTATTCAACACTTCAGAAGCATCTGATTCAGTATGTGGATCTCCACCATGCATGTAATCAGCTCCCCTATCCATGTATGCAGGCACCTCTTTGCTGGAACATCCTGGAACTTGACCTTTGAGAATCTCCCCGATACAATTAAGACATAATTCATAAGAACAATTTGGGCAACTACGATGAAGATCGACAATTGATGTTGAGCAGTGGTTGCTGTTACAATGGAGGAAAGCAATTGAGAAAGATCAGGAAAACAAAATACAACTATTTGAAGTGTAATTAAGTTCTTACCAGTATACACGCTCTTCATTGTAGCACACAGCACGTTTAACTTCCACTGACGACGGAGAGACACCTGCATATGAACTGTCAATAGCTGATTGATAACTAAAAAGAGAGAAAAATATCTTTTTATAATATAAACCAACCTTGAATTTTAGCCTCCATCGCTATCTCTCTAACTTGTTCTTGGAGAATATGTTTCAGGTAAGGATAAAGATTGCAAATGAAATAACGCAAATGTCTCAGCTTTTCATCATTGCTGAGGTCTCTCTTTGATGTCTACGTTAAAAATAAAAAAAATAAAAAAGATTAAGGAAAACAAAAGAGCCAGCTTTAGCATACACAATAGTTGACAAACAAAGTGAATTATTTCAACAGGCAAACCTTTAATATGGAAGGTGAAAGCAAGCAACGATTGCAGTTGCAATTGCCTCGACAGAACGGGCAAAGCCCAGAGATTTCCTTTTCAGACAAGGTAGGATACCTAAAGGCATGTAAAAAAGAAGTATTAGTTTCTTTTACCAAAATCCACTCTGTCCTAAGTACTTTCAGGCATGTACCATTGTTTAATGCATTGGATGCAGTACAGCTTATCATCACAATTTGTACACGGAACAACAATTCTTCTATCCACTCTTCGGCATTGATGACACTGTCTTAACTCCTGCTGAGCTATCTGCAAATCGCCACAAAGTAAAAAAAAAAACTCAAACTACCACTCAAGATAAAACAAGGCCAAAGTAAGAAGCTTTACTGGAGGAACATTATAGTACTAATCTATACCTTCAAATCTTTATCTGGTGATATCAGAGTAGATTTACGCTCAATACTTTGAACAAATGAATTACACGAAGAGGAACCCGGCGAAGAAGTTGGGGACATATTCGATAACTCATAATGCACAGAAACATTAGATTTCTTTCGAGTGCAATTCGGACTTCTTGATTTCACAAGATCAGGACTGATACTTAGATTACTTGGTAAGTTGGCTGTTTCAGTTTCTCCCATTGCATCAAGAATTGCAGCCATATCTTCATCACCTATCCCATCAAATGAAAAGAAGTTGTTTCCCGAGAACTTGTTTGACGCAACACGGCGTCTTTTAATAGTTCTTCCGTCGATGGAAGTTTCACTAAAACTCCTAATATTCACCTTACTCTCATTCCAATCATCATCACTATCACGTTCGCCATTTGTCCTTTTCGGGTTATTCTTCTTCTGCATCAGGCTTTGCTGGATGCATGTTCCAGAATACAAGTTAGTTTTCTCCCTACCCCATTGCCACCTTTTTTCACTTCTACTCTGCATTTGATTTACCATATCCTCAATTTGTTTTCTCTGGGTGGATATTCTGGAAGAAGGCCTAAGCTCGTTCAACTCTCGGTTTCTTTCACATTCATCAGTTCTACTTCTCAAATTTTCCAGGTTTGGGAATCGATTTTCCTTGCTACACACTTTCCCACTTCCCCTTCCCTCATATTTCCTTTTAGTACTGCCTTTTCTATTTCGTGTCACCGACATATCGAACCATTTGCAATCTTTCCCTGGTAGTCCTTTCCCCGGCAGTTTTGTCAAACATCTTGAAAAACATCTTACAGATCTATCATCTTTATCTTCCTTATCAGAACTATCAGAATCCGCTTCCTCTGAGGATAATTGATCACACTCCCTTACTTGAGCAGAATTCTTATCTATATATTTCGCACTCTGAGTTGTAACTGTTCTCCTCACACAACTTTTTGTCTTCGCCGTTGATGATTCTGTTATGGTCGAAACTTGTCTATATTTACTTGGTGATGTTATCTCATCAGAAACATCAGAAATCCCAGTTGTCTTTGTATCAGAAACAACCCTGAAAAGTTCTGCTAATGTTTTTCCTTCATCTTCTTCCTCCTCATCATCGGAATCCAAGATAAGCTTTCTCATTCTTACCGGCGTTCTTAGGCCCCTCGGTGTTACTGGAGTATCATCTGTTGGGGGAGGTGTATGACGCTCTCGCTTTGCACTAAACACTTCCATTGCCTATACGCGCTACCTAAAAAATTGCTTTAACAAAATGCTTCAGGACGGAAATTAACAAATTTTTCACGAGGAACTACCTTAGACAATTAAGAACGTTCTACAGTAGCAACTGATTTAACTACAACGCTTGTTTCTATCTTGGATTCTTCGTCCAATTCATATATAATCCAAAGATGAATACACGCAGACTCGACAGGGGAGAGTCAAATACACAACGAATTTCGAAAACATCCGATCAAGTCAAACACTCCGATAATTCGTGAATCAACGGAGAAAAAATTTCCAATTGCGAAGCAATTCACGAATAAAACGCAACTCTGAAACATAATTGGACAAGAAAAACACCAAAGAAACTCTCACCAGATCGATCGGAGGAAATACGGATCCAGCTGCTTAGGGCTAAAACAATTACAAATTTAGCGTTTCAGCTGGCGAAAAAGCTTTGTATTTATATTCACTCAACCTCAAACTCGCACACAAATACGCATATGCGAATATTGACATGAATTTCGCGTGATGCTCAGTAAACAATGGGCGACGAAGTTAAGTTTAATACTGTTGCATCAATTTACCTATTCATAATTTTTTTTTTCTAAATTCTAAAGTTAACTAGATCTTGTTTCTTCTTTCCTAATTTTTCTCTGAAAATGGCACTACAAGTCATGCGTAAATTATATATAATCTGCCAGAAATCACAAAATATTATTTGGTGAACATGTCACGTATTAAGGGAGTTACTATTTACCGCCCCCTTTTTACTTGTTACCGCTCCCTAAAGGACTGAAAAAGACGTTTTTGCCCCTATGTTATTTAAATTAATTTAAAAGGTAAAATATAATAAAAAGTAAGAATTCTTATTTAAAATCATGTACTACGCAACACTTTTCAAACCACACAACCAAATCAGACAAAAAAACAGAGAATTTTGCAAATCGCAATGGATCGACGACAAGGAAAGGGAAAGGGAAAGGGGGTGCTGTCACGATTGGTAAGAAAATTGTCGTAAAATTCATTCGTACGTAGATAGATTGTCGAAAACGGGTCGAAATAGGCCGAAAAAACGGTCGATCGGACGCGAAATCGGGCGAAAAAACGGCACGGCCGAACGTCGATTTCGGCCGGCCAAGTCATGACCGAAACATGATTTCGGTCAGGACATGGCACGACCGAAATCCGATTTCGGTCACGACCTGGCCGACCGAAATCGACGTTCGGTCGCCGGGGCTCCGACCGAAATCATGTTTCGGTCGGAGCGGTCACGACCGAAATCCGAGTTTGGTCGGATCCGCGGCGACCGAGTTTCGATTTCGACCGTGCCGTAGTCCGACCGAAGTCGGATTTCGGTCGGGTCATGGTCCGGCCGAAATTAGGTTTCGGTCGTTATTTTTTTTTTAATAAATATCTAATTGCAGGCGAAGGGTGGGAAGTCCCTACTAGGAGGGAGCAGCAGATCCCCCCGTTGGAGGGATCTGGAGAGCGTCATACGAGGGCGCGCGGCGTTGATGCATCCGTTCGTAGGGAACGGGAGGCGGAGAGGCGGCAGCGAGCGGATGATTCTCATTCCGTATATGCGGATTACGATCCGCATGCGGATGAGGAGGCCCATGGGGATGAGGAGGTGCCCTACGATGCGGCATCGTTTGAGTCATCTGAGGACGATGCGATACCGATCTCCTCAGGTAATTACCTTCTCCATTATAAACTGACTTGCTATGTCGTATCTTAATATACGTAAAAAAAAATAAATTTAGGAGTGGTTATTCGTAAAAAATAAAATAGGGAGCAAGCGCTCCAGTGTCGTAGATGACGATTCCTGGAGGGTGCAGGGGCCACAGCCAGGTGGTCCACATGATGACGAGGTGATCCCTAGTTACTTGGGGCACATCGCGCCCCGCATCTGGGCGGGTGAGGAGGAGAGGCCATTGCTGAAGTGCGAGCAGCGTACTTTGTATCTTCGGTCGCTTAAGATGTGGTACAGCCAATTCCCGCCGAAGACGCAGAGCGAGATCGATGGCACGGGGCTTACGCACCTCGCAGATGCCATGCTGGGTCACTTGGACCAGCCTCTTCTGAGCGCTTTTGTGGAGCGCTGGCACCCCGACACGAACACATTCCACATGCCGTGGGCGGAGATGACGATCATGCTCCACGACGTCGAGCAGCTCCTGCGTATCCCGATCGACGGGACGATGGTTTCGGGCACCCCGGACGCCGGCGACCAGCAGATCGCAGCGAGGGAGATTATGGGCGTCTCCGCTGATGTACTGAGGGTTTTTTGGAGAGGCGGTGCGGTCGCGTCGAAAGACGTGATGCAGAGGATGCGGGAAGGTCGGCCGGCGGGGTTCCAGGCCATCGCTTGGCTGTGGATTCTATTGGGGTCGACGCTGTTCGTCGACAAGAGCGGGAACCGGGTGAAGCCCGACATCATGCACGAGTTCTACCGCTCGCTGCCATCTGTCAGTCATTACTCGTGGGGTTCGGCCGCTCTCGGTTACCTCTATCGCCAGCTTGGCCTCGCAAGCCGAGCGGATTCAAGGGGTTTAGCTGGGTGCCTGTCGTTACTACATGCGTGGATATACGAGTACTTTCCATACTTCCGCCCACACCGTCTACCCCATCATGTGGAGCCTGGCGAGCCACGATCACACATGTGGTCCGTATCTCAGTACGAGCGGACGGGCCACCGTTTGATTGAGATCCGCCGTCAGCTGGACATGATGACTGCGAGCTCGGTATGTTAACAAATTATATTCTATATTCACGATGATTATATAAAATTTGCAAAATGTTATCAGGTTGCTTGGTTGCCGTACGGTCCCGATCCAGCGGCGCAGCACATGAGGACTCTTTTCGTGGGCTGGGTTAGATATCGCGACATCGTGGAGCCCTACGCACCCTCGAGGGTGTTGCGCCAGCTGGGGTACGTGCAGGTCATACCGCCGCCGATGAGTCTGCCACATAAGGCGGTCATGCCAGCAGACCCGTCGTACTATAGGGTGCATTATTCTGCGGATGCGGCAGAGCATGCTTGGCGTCAGTTCCCGTACGTATACATCCTCAACCTCCAGTACGTCAGCCGGTCGGCCGCAGAGTACCTTGGTGAGGCCGTTGCAGGGTACATGGACTGGTATGAGCGACATTCTCATCCTCGTCTGTTTTCGTCGGAGTCGGGATCCTCATCGGGCGGCATACCCCCTCGCAGCCACGCCGATTACGTACGTAATTTCGCCGATGATTTGGATTACAGATATTATTATGTTTAATCACTTTTTATAAGTATCAATTCTGTGTACAGTGGTACAACTCGATGTATACCTTGACTACCGATGTGCTAGCGACGCTGCAGCTCCACGACATCGAGCAGACGGAGAACTACAGAGACAGGTTGGACGACCTGAACGACCGATGGCGCAATGCCCCTTGAGTTGCTTGTATTTTATTTTATCTTTCGTTTATGTATCGGACGAGTACTATTTACATTTATATTATTTCGTTTATGTTTGGAATAACGCGAAATAACAAATAATAACGTCATATTAACAAATAAATAATAATATTATAAAATAATATTAATAATACATAATAATAACATATTAAAACACAAAATAAAAACACAAAAAAAAACATAATATTAACAAATAATATTAATAATATGAAATAATAATATAAGAAAACAATAACATATTAAAATAATTTTAATTATATAATTTAATAACATCAAAATAAATAGTAATATTATAAAATATTATTAGTAATACAAAATAATAACATTAATAATATAAAATAATAACATAAAAAAATAATAAAATATTAAAATAAATAATAATATGTAATATAACATAAAATAATAATAACATATTAAAATAATTTTAATAATATAATTTAATAACATCAAAATAAATAATAATATTATAAGATATTATTAGTAATACAAAATAATAACATTAATAATATAAAAAATAACATATAAAAAAAAATTAAAATAACATTAATAACATAAAATAATAACATAAAAAAATACTAAAATATTAAAATAATATTAATAATATGAAATAATAACATAAAAAAATAATAAACATATTAAAATAATTTTAATAATAATTTAATAACATCAAAATAAATAATTATATTATAAAATATTATTAGTAATACAAAATAATAACATTAATAATATAAAATAATAACATAAAAAATAATAAAATATTAAAATAACATTAATAACATAAAATAATAACATAAAATAATATTAAAATATTAAAATAATATTAATAATATGAAATAATAACATAAAAAAAATAATAACATATTAAAATATTTTTAATAATATAATTTAATAACATCAAAATAAATAATAATATTATAAAATATTATTAGTAATACAAAATAATAACATTAATAATATAAAATAATAACATAAAAAAATAATAAAATATTTAAATAATATTGATAATATGAAATAATAACATAAAATAAAAATAACATATTAAAATAATTTTAATAATATAATTTAATAACATCAAATAAATAATAATATTATAAAATATTATTAGTAATACAAAATAATAACATTTACAAATAATATTAATAATACAATTTAATAACATCAAAATAGATAATAATATTATAAAATAATATTAATAATTACAATAGACCATTCTCGCGCATGAGTTGCACCCAGTGTTCGAATCTATTCTGATATCTAACTTCCCAACCAGCAAGTCGACGATCACGATACGTGAACCAATACGGATGCAAGGCGGGCATAGGAAAGTCTGGACATAAATTCAGTCTAATATAATGTTGGTACTCGTCTCCAAGGCGCGACTATGACGATAGTTTGATTCGGTCGATCAGCAGTCCGAACGGCACGCAGTGGCAGTATCGTCGTAGAATGCATGTTGATGGTCGATCCATTGCCGTACCCGTAGAGGATAACTACAGAGTTCTAAATTGTCGCCACAGCCCACAAATCGCACGGTGTCGACATCCAGTGGTTTGCCAAGCAAGGCCCCCCGTCCCAGCGTATACGATCCAACTGCAGATCCAATGAATCGCCGTAGTACAGTGCCGAGTAACAATCCCAATGGGCCTCGATTTTATTCGCGACGTTATTCCTTACGGTGACCCATTCGTCCTCGTCATTGTAAATATGGGAGGCGATAGTGCGAAATTCGCAGTTGCCGTCAGCCACCACATCCTTATAACTAACTATATACGTTGGATGACTGATGTTACGTGGTACTGCAAGCGGCTGTGGAAGAAATTGGATTCACCTGTACAAAGCATTTTACCGGATTAGAGGTGGATTAAAATTCGTATGAATTTTAGGAGTGAAAGATAGTAGTACCTGTCTCCGTAGTAGAAGTACGAGATCGCTTCACAGACGAAGATGACGTACGGCCATGACTGCTACGACCCTGGCTGCTACGACTGGTACTGCTGCGCCCTCCGCTGCGTCCCCCCTTGGGATTGCGTACTCCCTTGGGATTGCGTACTCCCAAGCACTTCGATCACGTTTCGTCGAGTCTCTTTTCTTTGGCCGACCTTTTACAGATGTCTTAACAACAGGCTCATTCCACTCTTGGACCTCGGGATAGAGATGTTCGTGAGTCCACGCATAACGGCGGGATCGCGACCTTCTGCCTCACGCACGAGATCGGCTAAGCGATCTTGATCAGAAATATCGGGAACTACTCCGTCGCCGATTGTGAGTGTCCTCCAGAAGTCGTGCAAGCATTCTACCGAAACTGGGTAGTTATTGTCCACGCATTGCTGAAGCTCGCAAGCACATGGTAGTTGGTGCATACGTCGTACTACACATCCGCACCTGGAGTAAACCTCATTCGACAACTCTTTCGCCCGCCGCAGCTCATTTCCCATAATTAATATTGCATAGTGTGAACTCTGTATAATAATGTTAAAAATGGAAATCCTGACATCGGAATAGGTCGTTTCGACCTGGACTCCTCAAGTGTCTGCATGTCAACATTAAAAATTATTAGATAAGGATATCTGATACGTAATAATAATTAATTTACCTTTCTGATGCGATTCAACTGGTTCTGAATCTGCTCGTGCACCTTCACCCATACGGTGTCAAGAGACCCAGTGGCCGAGTTCAGCCATCCTTTCAGCTCGCTATGAGCACTCTCCACACGACATGTAGTGTTGTTCCCGAAATGAAGCACATGGTTCGTCCAAGCTCTGGCGAACTTCTCCTTATGCACCAACCACGTCTGCTCAACATAACTAACGATTGCTGAGTCGGCTAGCCAACGCAGACGCATGTCACTCACTGCCTTCTCGTATTCGTCAATCGTCGTAGCTTCCACGACTGCTTTCCAGGACTTGTGCGTGAAGTGAGCTGCAGTCCTTTTGCTCTTCCCCGCCAACCAATAAATTTTGTTCTCCACATCTTTATAAATATGCCACGTGCACAGGAGATGGTGAGAATGCGGAAATACCATATGTACCGGTCGAACAAGGCCCAACTCACGATCAGTGACAATCGCTGACGGGTGGACACCTGGCCCTAGAATATCCCTGATAGACTGCAACATCCACCCGTAACTTCTCTCCGTCTCGTCCTCCATGACGGTAAACCCACACAGAAAGTTGTGATTACAGGGAGTCATCCCTATAATCTCAACTAGAGGCATCTTATATCTATTGGTCTTGTACGTCGAGTCAATACCAATAAAATAAGGATACGTCCTCAACAGTGCGAGTGACTCCGGGTGTGCGAGAAAGACATGTGTCAGCACATTAGTCTCCTCGTCTCTCAGCGCTTCAACAAAATATCCGGACTCTCGCCTGGTGCATCAACTGGCTCACCACGTCTCTCCCCTCAGAATTTTGCTTCTTCAAACGATCTCTATAATTACATATATGTCGGATCGTCGCATTATCTTCTGCGTGTCGAGCCCTCATCGCTGAGAGGATATGTGCTGGTTTCGCTTGCGCAGCAATCATTTCCTCTACGACCTTCTTTGCCTGGCTACTTAACCCACTCGTCTGGCGGTGTCCCTCGGGATACTGTATCAGAGGGTGATTGTGTATGGAATTCTCATGTGCACCCGTACGAATGTACCATTCCCTAGTAGCTGGATCCTGCTGGGCTATGACTACAAACGGACACCTGCACTTGTTAGACTTCGATAGCCTCTCCAATTCATCCTCTTTGCCTCTATAACGTTCTCCGCGAGAACATCTAATCAATTTTTTTGTACCGCATTTCTTATGCGACGAAATAATCACCTCGAAACCAAGAGCAATAGCGACGCCTTTCGCCCAGTTAATGGCTTCCACGTCGGTCGGAAATCGTCCTCCTTCGCGGAAATGCTCACTGTAATTTATCCCGTTGCCCGTGTAATCCTCCGGAACACTCTCCAAGTCTGAAAAAAAAAATTAAATTACAGCCGAAATTGGATTTCGGCTACTGTAAGAGGCGACCGAAATGAGATTTCGGCCACCTCCACAGTAGCCGAAATCCCGTCTCGGCCGTGACCGTCCCAGCCGAAAGTAAATTTCGGTTCGGACAGCCGCGACCGAACAATTTTTTCGGTCGCCTTAAAGGGCGACCGAAGTGTGATTTCGGTCGCCTTAAAGGGCGACCGAAGTGTGATTTCGGTCGCCACAAGGACTGACCGAAATTGTTGTTCGGTCAGCCTTTGTGCCGACCGAAATTCGGGCCGAAATTTTTCGATCGAATCCGATCGATGTTCGATAATTCACATCCATACGAACGAAATTTACGAGAATTTGCTTACCATCCGTGCCAATAGACACTTTCTTTTGACCTTTCAATTTCCCAAAAAGACGATTCATTTCGATTTGAGTTATTTTTTGTTCTGTTTGACTCTGATTTGGATGTGTGATTGCGATATGAAATGTGTTGTATGGAAAAGGACTTTAAATAGAAATTTAAATTCAAAAGGGCAAAATCGTCTTTTTTCAGCCCTTTAGGGGGCGGTGACTAGGAAAAAGGGGCGGTGAATAGCAATCCAGCATATTAAAAGCGTAAAAAGTTATAGTTCAAACAAATGTACTAACTATACAAACCATTCTATAACAATTTGAGCTTGGATAATGGATGGAACGGGCTTGACTACTAATCAAAGCTCGATCTCATTATTTTCGAGTTCGAGCTTCAGAAAATGAACCCAAGCTCACATCCCTGTCTTTACTACAAAACACCAAAATATTCACGTCCGAGGTTGTCTTTTGGTGGGCACTACAACACCATCGTCCCCGTCAAGCGATGGATCGTCGTCGTCGTCTTTGAAATCGGGGTGAACATAAGCGTCTTTGAGATATCCCTTCAAGTTTAGCTTCGGTTCTCTAGTCCGTTCCAACGTATCTTTCACCATGGCTTCCTACGAATCAGTTCACCATATTGTAATAAACAAACAGAGTTTTTAATAAGTTCGAAGCATAATTAAGATCTATTAGTTTACCTGAAGAGGATATCTGATAAAAGCAGATTCATATCTGCCTTTGCAGAAAATATGGAAGAACAGCGTTAGGACCGGGAGAGGCACAAGTAAAAGCGCCGTTTTATCGTCGCCTATCGTCCCTATCAACCCTATGAGAACAACGTGGGAGAACATCAGAGCATACACAATGCGCCCGTGAACGTCGGGCCAAAAGGCGGCCGAGCTTTCATATTCTTGGTTGTAGACGTTTATAATCTGATGGCGGTATATGATGAATGCGAGGGCGAAGAAGACCAATATGAAGGGAAGAAAGATCGGCGTGACGACGGCGTAGACGAGGCCGAGTAGGAAGTATAGCTGTATCTGAGGCTCGCCCTCGTCGAAGCATATGCTCCCGGGGTCCATCGCTTCCTCCCGGTCGTTCTCGGTTTTCACCAAAAAGAAGTTGGTGAGGTGGTACCTTATCATCGGCTTCAACCTTAAGACCTCCGCGGCGCTCGCCGTCCATCCATCGACCATTACGTACGTGATGAAGAAAGTCGCATTCATTGAGATCGCCGACCCGATGGTCTTCGCGATCCTGCATTGGACGAAAACCTTCCTAAAACCCTAAACTCTTAACCCTAAAGAAAGAGCATCTGTTTGGGGTAGGGGACGTACTGACTGGGGGATTGGTGGAGGACGGTCTTGAGCTCCTCGAGGGCGGACCCCGCAATTACGCTCACGAGGAAGGTGTTTATGAAGTTGAAAATGTAGGACCTCAGCGCTGACCTCCTCTCCATGGATGATATCGAAATGTAACCCTCAAATTTCGACATGAGCATCAAGATCTTGAGGACTATCCCGGGTAGAAACCCTTCGATAAGAGACTTGACGAGCCTTCTGCAATGCAACAGAATAGTGTCTTAAGATATTAGAAATTGGGGGCTTCATCCTAAAATCAAATTGGCGGATATATTAACTGAGGCCAACAACTTAACTTTCCAATAAGAGATAACACTCACTCTATAATCTCAAGGACAAGAGAAAAAATCGTACGTATTATACTAACATTTCAATAAACGGCTTGAGGAAAGGCACGACGGCCTCGATGCTGTCTAAGTCGGCCAGCGACTGCACTAACGTGATAGGGATCATGAAGAAGAATGTAAGGAAGAAGAAAGCAATGAAGGCTATGAGCCTCCTAATAGTGAGCGAAACGTAAGGAATCGCAAGGTTGGGCCAATAGACGTCGCAGGGCTCGGGAGCCCATTGGGTCAGCCACAGCGTAGGATTTCGGGACTGCTGAGTCTGAGCGCAGACAGCGGCGCCGAAACGAGTTTTGAAGGACACGAAAGCGGCCGACATTACGCACTTGGGGTCCGTCCTAACCCTTTCGCGCTCTTCTTCGATCTGCGTGCGTTATGACGAAATAAAAGGCGCCATTTTTTTTTCTAACTTCAATAGATGGAGAAAATTTAGAATTAAAACGACGAATCGTCGGCTTAATTTATTATTTACTTCTCTCGATAGTAGCTCGATTTCTGCTGTCTTGTAATCTATCGCGTCCACTTTCTCGCCGGAAAGGCCGAGAAAACCAGTCTGAAGACTTTTTTGCAGTTCATCAGTTGTCAATGAATAAGATGAAATACAATTTAGGGGCATAATTTATACATATTACCTTGGTCATGGGTCGTGTCTTACTTGGATGTCTTGCATGCTTTAGCTGGTAATAGTCGAGCCAGTTTTCCTTAATTCTCCGCAGCTCGACAAGCTTAGCAAGCCTATTGGCATTGTATACAACCTGAATAATATATATATATATATTAAGGTTGGTTGTTATATATATGATCATTGGAAACATATCCGTTCTTACACCAAGAAAAACCCCATAATTCAATAAAAAAAAATTAAAGACCTGATGACAGAGGTATTGGTCAGGCTGGGTGACCAAGAAGAAATGTTCTACTGTTTCGCTGACTGATTCGTCTGGGTCGGGCGGAACATTTCTAACAAGAACCTAACAAATTATTACTACTCTTAATCAGAAACTATATATTGCTAAGAGGGATGAAATGTAAGTAATATATGATGCTTAATTATTTCTGCTAGTAGCTCAAACAACCGTGAATTGATCGGGCCGACGCTTGTCTGAAGCGATGAATTGCAGGCGCATTTCGGCAACTTTTTCGTACTCTTTGTTGAGAGCATGGCACGTCCAAATAGTGAAGGCATAGGCCATTATTACATGAACCCAAATCCTATAAATCCTTTAATATAAGTATGAGATCATAAATAATCGGCATATATTTTATTTCAAGAATTAGTCTATCGCATGAATTCAATTGTGTTTATTTTTTTTATATGCGTGCGTACGACAAAATAATTAGCTAATTATAATTATCACTTGCTAACCTCAGGGACCCTTTTGAGATATTCGAAATGGAAAGCTTATCAATGTGACTGTACAGAATACCGTCGTCTTGGTGCAATATAGCCAAGCCGTCATCAGTAAAGTTGATCGGCACGAGGATAGCACATGCAAGCAACGTCATCGGAACAAAGATCTTTAACCTATATTAATAAAATTTAATCTACGCGATAATATAAAAGAAAATCAAATACCAAGATATATCGGTAGAAGGTTTAATTAAAAAAAAAAAAAAACCGTAATTATTACCCTAACAAGTAAATCCGCAGGTAAACAGCAGAATCTAGGCCAGAGTGATCGATGAGCTCTCTCTCGGGCATGTGTAAAGCTTCGGACAACCAACTTAAAGACCTTATGTAAGCCCTCCAATCTAAGTTAACATACTTTGCCAAAGCGCCCGAGTTCATGGGACTACATCGAAGCCCTTTGAGGTACCATTTTGGGTAATAAACCCTATCGTTTAAGGGTTGAAGCCTGAGAACTGCGAAGCATGCTAGGAAGAACATGGCCGTGAGAATAGTTACAGCAGCTGCCACCATTATATCTCCCAAAGTTGCCATCTTGTTTATATTTCCTAGGATTTGTTCTTATTGTTATTACCAATTCAATTGGCTTGGGATCAACTGTTTGTGTGTGTGTGTGTGTGTGTGAACTCAAGCCTGCCTTTATATATCAAATAACGGACTAGTTATGTTGGCCGTACGTAGTCGTCCTATATTGAGATAGAAACAAAAGTAAAAAGATAAAAAGATGAATTTGCTACATCGATTATGTCTACCTCGTTGATCTCTAAACTAATACCTTGACATTATTATTCCCAAAAGAATAACGCGTTTCGAAGGAAATGATATATAAAAAAACATGCCTTCATGGAACTGGCTGATTGTATTAGCTGATTCTATCATCTTGTTATTATTGTCGAAAAAATCAATTATTAGAAAAACAATAATATTTATTATTATTATTATTATTAACCTACCTGATTGTTCTCTTGCTGTCGAAAGTTACGGCTGCAGTGTTAAAAATATGGAATAATGCTGTAAATATGCCATCCATGTTAATCTGATGCATTGACACTGAATCATATCAAGACATCACAAAACCCTAACCCTATCAACTAATAAACACTTAATTACAATCAATTTTGAAGTGATTGTAATGAACGCATCACTTCGCTCTCTTCCTAACTTTGGGATCGTGCAAAACATGTAAATAAAAAAAATACAATTTTTTTCCTCAAGGATCAGTGCTTTCTCGGACAGCAACATCATCAGTAAACGGCGAGGGAGACGAAGAACAGCTTATTTTGCTTGAGCCAGGAGTACTCTTTAGAGATTGTCTCCTAGTTGGTACTTTCACGCCATCGTCGTACATTAATTTTCCATGGAAAAAATCTTCATCATCTTCATCTTCGTCCTTGAAAACGGGGTGGACGTAAGCTCTTTGGAGATCTGATTTCAATCTTAGGTGGGGTTCTCTTGCTCGTTCTAACGTATCTTTCATCATCGCTTCCTATTTTTTTCATACGATGCGTCATTACATGCCGAAAAATAGTTATATATAAAGACAATGATTCGGATAATTTAAGAAAACCTGTAGGGGATATCTGATAAAGGCAGGTTCGTATCTTCCTTTACAGAATCTATGGAAGAAGATGGTAAGAATGGGAAGCGCGATAAGGAACGGTGCTGATTTAGCTGCGCCTTTCGTACTCATTAGCCCTATCAGAACTATCTGAGAGAATATCAAAGCAAAGACTATGCGCCCGTGAACGTCTGGCCAAAACGCTGCCGAGCTTTCATATTCTTGGTTATACACATTAATAATCTGCCCATAAAAAAAAGGAATTAACAAGTCAGTAATGTGCAATTATACTCTTCGAATTTTGCAATGTTTTACATAGATAGATAGATAGAGTGAGAGAGAGAGAGAGAGAGAGAGAGAGAGAGAGATTGGCGCTTATTACCTGATGACGATATACCAAGAACGCAAGGCCAAAGAAGACCAATATGAAGGGAAGAAACGCAGGCGTGACCACAGCGTAGACGAGTCCGAGGAGAAAATAGAGCTGAATCTGAGGTTCGCCAGTGTCGAAGCCTATGCTCCCAGGGTCCATTGCGGCGTCTCTATCGCTCTCAGTTTTCACCAAAAAGAAGTTCTTAAGGTGATACATTACCAGGGGCTTCACTCTTAGGATCTCCCCAGCAACGCCAGCCCATCCATCGACCATTACGTACGTTATAAAGAACGTAGCTTTCATGGGAATCACAGAGCCGATGGTCTTTGGGATTCTGTGTTAAAAGAAACAAGACGTCGTAAAGTTACCGTTTTTTCATTTTTTTTTTGCAGCGATAAGAGAAGCGTGTTTTGAGTGGGCGTACTCGTTTGGAGACTGATTGAGGAAAGTGTCGAGCTGTTGAAGCGCAGAGCCCGCTATTACGCTCACGAGGAAGACGTTTATGAAGTTGAACGAGTAATATCTCAAGGCAGATCTCCTCTCAAGCGAAGATATCGAAATGAATCCTTCAAATTTCGACATGAGCATCAGAATCGAGGGCAGGACTATGAGAAAGATCTTCAGGGCGATTCCAGGCAGCACACCTTGAATGAGCGATTTGATGAAGTTTCTGCAGAAAAATAACCAGTCAACAAATAATCCAATTTTGTACTCTTCCTCGTTTTGAAGTCATACTATACTACTCCACTCACACATCGATCAACGGCTTGAGAAAAGGCGCAATCTTTTCGATCCCTTCGATGTTTGCGAAACTCTGGACTATGGTGATGGGAATCATGAAGAAGAAGGTAAGGAAGAAGAAGGCCACGGAGACTACGAGCCTCCTAATGGTGAGCGAAACGTAAGGGATGGCTAAGTTTCTCCAGTAAACGTCTCGAGGCTCGGGCGCCCATTCTGTTAGCCAAAGGGTAGGATTTCTCGACTGCTGAGTCTGCGCACACACAGCTGTTCCCCATCGAGTTTTGAACGATACGAAAGCAGCTGCCATTACACAAGTGGGGTCTGTCCTAACCCTCTCACGCTCTCTTTCTATCTGCAATTGAAATTGAAATTGTCGTAATCGTACGCGGAGAGCAGTTGCTGAAAGCGTTAAAGCTTAACGCTTACTTCGTTCGACAACTTCTCGATTTCAGCTGTCTGATGATCGATTGCGTCCACTTTCTTACCACAGAGGCCGTGAAAACCTGTCTGAAATTGACAATTTTGTGAAATATTACCATCTTCACTCTCAACTGAAACTTGCGCATGGTCATTATTACCTTAGTCGTGGGGCGCTGCGATGGATTTCTCTGGTACTTCAGGTGGTAATAATCGAGCCAGTTTTCCTTTGTTTTCTTATCCTCGACAAGCTTAGCGAGCGTATTGGCATTGTACACAACCTGCATTTTTCAAGGCCGACATTCTTACACCCCAAACAACCCAAAATTCAGACGGAAAAAATTTCGGAGAATTCCCGGAAAAATAAGGACCTGATGAGTAAGATACTGATCGGGTTGGTTGACCAAGAAAAAATGCTCGACCGACTCAGCGACTGATTCATCTGGGTCGGGCGGCACGTTTCTAACTAAAACCTGCAAGAAAGAAATAACCAATCTTTAAAGCTTTCTATCGACATGCATTTCTTCTCCATTACATTTCAGCCGAAATATCGAAAAGATTCATGTTTTCTCACTGTAAACTGATCCGCTCGACGCCTGTCTGAAGCGATGAAGTGGAAGCGCATTTCAGCGACCTTTTTGTATTCTTTTCGAAGGGCATAGCAAGTCCAAATGGTAAAAGCATAGGCCATTATTACGTGAGCCCATATCCTATCGATTGGATAGTAGCAGTAAGAGAACTACACTGCAAATGATTGATTCGAACTTGAGAAAGAAAAAACAAAAACATATCGTAAACGCACCAAACCTGTTTGATCCATGGGGATCGAAATGGAAAGCTTATCGATATCACTATACTGCAGATTATCGACTGCGCCTGATACAGCTAATGCATCATTCGTATAGTTGACAGGCACAAGTACAGCCCATGCAAGCAATGTCATTGGAACAAAGATCTTCAACCTTCATATCATAGGCAACATCGAACTAATACAACCCCAATAAAACAGAGGAAACAGCAATCAATTTTAAGGATCGAAGAATGTCTAAACTAACCCAAGTAAGTAGATTCGAAGGTACACAGCTGAATCGAGGCCTGCATGATCTATGAGCTCGGGCTCGGGCATTCTCAACGCATGAGGAACCCAATTTAGAAACTTGATATATGATCGCCAGTCTAAGTTAACGAACTTGCTCAGTGCGCCCGAGTTTAAGGGACTGCTTCTCAGCCCTTTGAGATACCATTTTGGGAAATAAACTCTGTCGTTGATCGGCTGTAGCCTAAGGACGGCAAATGCCACGAGGAAAATGATGGCAGTGAGGATATTTACGCCAGCCGAGACCATTATGTCCCCAAAAGTAGCCATCTTTTATGCCTCTACTTTTTACACTTGAGCTTGTCTGCAACGAAGGAGATTTTGGGATTTATTTTTTTAAGGAGCTCATCGCCAATTCGAGGATCTGGGAAGGGAAGTGATATCCAACTAGTGATCCTACAACAAAACAAGTGATATTAAATAGCAGATCATGTTTGACCATACACAGAGCATATGAAAGCAGAGCATCACTGAATTTGAACTATTGGAATCCTATTGCCTCGACATGGATGTAATCGACTAGAACAAACTAATAATCAACTAAAAGGAAAAATGGAGACAATGATGGGAATGTTTTCCAAAACAGACAAAGGAGTGTCCCTGATGAAAAGAGCTAAAGAGACAAGAATGAGGAGCACCAAAAAAAATTTATCATATCCAGGCCAAAACGCAAAATCAAAACATATCCAAGAATATGAAAAGTATCATTATAATCACAAATAGAAAGTGCTCACAGTTTGAAAAAATTATGATGTCAAACCTGAGATTAATATGGATTACCTTCAAGAAAACCAAAACGAAGAATAAACCACCATAAGCATGAGAAAGATAAATCTACGGTGTGTTGAGAATGCGAAAAGGCTTGCACTTTCCTTAGGAGAAAACAAAAAAAAGTTCAATCATCAGAACAGCGGGTGCTTCTGCCGGGCATTTCCTATTTTTAGTTTTCCTTGCCTTAAAATAATTTGGTAGGCATGGAAATATAGCAACTGAAATTATAACTAATTTGTAATTAACGGTGGATTATACGAGGTTATTAGGACACGCGGGCCCAAGTAAAGGCAACGGCTACATATATAAATATTGTAGATTTGCAAATCATCCCCTGAGACAAATTAACTTGCAAAGAATGTCATGCATATGACAACTGTTTCTCTTGAGAACTTGATCATAGAATCCATAGAACACCATTAATTTTTGCAGTAACAACTACGTCTTAGCATCACAAATATCCAACCGAAAACACGATATAAGGAAAGAATCAAAAGTCCCCTTAGCACAGGCCACGCTTATACCATATAATTAACCTTCTTAAAGCTTCTGAAGCACCACAGAGTTCAATAATCCAGCTTCTTCCACCGTCTGACTCGGATCATTGAGTGGCTTAGGAGGAAATCCAACGGCTTGTAACTGATATGTCCTCGAACCTCCAGGCCTAGAAGCATCGATGAATCCACGAATGTCTGCTATGGTGTGGTGGTGATTGAACTGAGCCACCATTCGTGTGCCATCGGCGAGCCTAAGCTGAATCGAAGTTGTGGGCACTGAGCCGTCGACCACCAAGCCCTGGCTAGGTGGGCTGACGAGGGGTTCGACGACGGTGGTGGCCTGAGAGGCCGGTGGTTCGGTGGCTGTTGAGCCGCTCCCAAGGGTTCGGCCCTGACCTTGAAATGGAACATTACGGACCACTGGTTCCTGAAAAGCAGGCCACGACAAAAGGAGATTGCAGTTATGTTTCGCATGGAGTGTTTTATCTATCTACTGTTAAACTTGAGAGGTGAGTTTTCATTTAAAACATGACGAAACATCCACACAAGAGTTTAGTGAGCACTCACAGGACAGTTTTCATCTCTCCTAATGAGATTAACATGAACAAAAGATCGCCTGTCTTCGGGCGCCAGCTCTCTCGGGCACTCAGATTTTCTGATGCTCTGCAAAGATATAATTAGATCGAATTTGATATAATACGACCGATTCAACCTTTCTGACCATTTTATTTTCATTTAGAGTCTAATACCTCGAGGAAAGGAGCATTTTCAGGGTCATTCAACCTCCTCAAAGGACCATCATTAACTGTGAAGCCATTTCTCCAGAAGACAATGTCGTGGACGATTTCAGGCTGCTGTGGGGCGGGCCGAACAGTATCGCCTGAAAGCAACCTGCCAGTCCCAGAGAAGCTTCTAGAGCTTGAAGATGGTTGGAGACTCTCCAAAGGCCCTTGCACAGCACCTAGCTGTCGGGCTTGATCGAAGATTGCGTCGACGTCGTTGTTATTGGATGGGTCTTGCACAACCATGCTACTGACGTTTACAATAGTTACAAAGAGTTAGGAGAATATATGAATACACAGTTGTGTAGTCTTCTATGCTCAAAGAAAATGGCAATACACCTAAATTAACAGTGGGAACCTCTAGTAAAGAGACACAAATGGCCCTAAACATACACATAGAGTACAAGAACGATCAAGTTTATTGAAAACTGAATCAAGGTGGTTCCCTAGAGACTTGTCTATGCCTTTTTCTAAGAATCAAGAGAATAAGAAGCTCATCCTTTTGACTATAAGCTATCGATTTGGTAGGTATCACATTTATCTATAATAGAGAAATGAAGGACCATCGAGCTCGACTTAATTTGACCTCAGAACATCAACTTTAAGCCACAGCAAGATGTATTTTCCACACCGACCAATTAATAAATTACTGGGACGAAACTTAACTAGAAATTGAGATTGTCGAGACAGAAATTCGACCAGTACTCAACTGGGACTACTATCAGACGATACCTCGTAGTCGTAGAAACTTAATTACACATCAAATCAAGAGAGGAAACATCGTCAATTTAAGATCATACAATCAAAGGCTACCTCTTTTCGCCGCCGGTATAATACTCTTGCGGTCCATCGGAATCACTATCGGAGTCATGACTAGACGGCCGGTTAAGATCCGACAGGGTTCTGATCCCTCGACTGCTAGAGGGTTTCTTGTCGCGAGAAGCCATATCCTCTTCTTTTTTTCTTGTTGCTTAAGATTTTGAGAGCTTAATAGATCGAATAGAAGACGAGTCTTCTAAGAGGCCTAAGTAGTTGGGCTTGCTGAATGAATAATACTAACGCTTTATATATTCGTCGCCACATTTTAGATTAAGAATATTTTATTTATATAATTTTTAGTAAACTTCACATCAACAATTTTATCTACGGACTCCTCTATAATGGAAAGCACACCACCAATAACTTGTATTATCATTACAGCAAATTATCTAATTATTAATCCAAACTGATCGTTTCTAACTAACTTTAGTAATAGATGACAAAATAGAACAGCAAAAAAAACATAGCTCGAACTATTAAATTTCAACTATTATATAACAATATTTGTCACAATTGATTAATTAACTAATACACTTTCTTGGTGAAAAGGCCCTTAATGCCGAACATATTACTCCCACGTACACCTTCGCCGGCGACGACGCCGTCACCTCCGCCGCCAACCACGGAGGAGGAGACAGCCACGCCCACCGAACTACCCTCATTGCTCCTACAACTCAAGTGACTCCTACTATATCCCATACACATCGGCACATTCAAGCTCAGTACTCTCTTCCCAGAAGCTCCGGCGGCTGAAGCAGCTTTCCGGCGAGCCTCCAATCCTCCATCTTTCTTCGTAAGACCCTTCTCGCCTCCGTTCTGAACAGAAGCGGCGCCGCCGGAGGATCCTCCGCCTCGCCGGACCTGCCACACCGGGCTGGTCCTCCCCAGGTGAACGCCGCCGCCGTTCATTCTTCCCGGACTGGTCGGCCACTTGCGAGTCTTCGACTCCCCGCCGGAGTTGCTCCTCGAACACGGCGCGCTGCTCACCTTCCGACCACCTCCGGCGGCGGAAGCTCGCGGTCGGGATCCGCCGTTGCCGGCGGACCTGCTCCTTGAAAACGGCCAGATGTTAATGTTCAGCTCCGCCGCGCCGCCGCCTCCACCTTTGGTACTACCCTTCTTCGTCTCCCTTTTCTTACTCTCTTTCACGCTACTACCCAAACCATTCTTCTTCTTCGCCGTCGTCGTACTCTCTTTAGCGTCGCCGTGCTTCCTGAATATGATGATATCTCTCCATCTCTTGGACGAAGTCAACGCCGGGACGTCGTCAGCAGCTGTCACGGCGGCGTCGCCGCCGTTAGCCTCGATTTCGGGCTCGGGGCCCGGCCCGTGAGGCGCCGCGTCGGAGGATGAAATGTGTAATTGATCGAGCGGTAACATTACACCATCAGAGAACAGCTCATCAGCAGAGAGGAGATTTGATTCGGTAAAAGAATTTGGATTTCTCATCAAATTCCAAAACTCAAACTCCGGCGAATTCGAAGCACTGCTTCGCCTTCTTCTTCCACTACTACTTTGGCTCAGAATCGCCTGCAACCCTTGTTGTTCTACGTCTAATACTTCCATGAATTTATCTTACTTCGCTTGTATCACCTTCTGTGTACTCTTTAGCAGCGGTTTCTTGGTAGTAGAGAAGGGGGTTGTGTTAAAAGAAGAGACTTTGCAGGTAATAAAGAAAAGAAAAGAGGAGAGAGAGAGAGAGAGAGAGAGAGAGAGAGGAATCACTAATAAAGATTTGTTGGTTGAGAAGGAAAGGATGGCAATATATGAAATGAATAGGGTTGCAAATGAACCGAATATTTTCGGTTCGGTTCGAGATTCGATTCGAAATTTAAGATTCGAATTCGAAATAAACGAATACGAATACGAATACAAATACTTTTTATGATTCGAATAATTTCGAATACGAATAAGAATATGTCTGTATTCGATTCGAAAAATTAACGAATATTCGATTCGTTATATGTAATATATATATTTAAATAATATATATTATATATATACTTGAAAGCCCAAATGAAATATTAGACCCAAATTATTTATTTGTTTTGACCCATAAAAGGAAATAAAGCAAACATTTCATCTATTTAACTCACGCTCCAAGTGTAAAAATAAAAAGCAAATACGAACATTGAGTTGTTTCTTAGATTTTGTAACTTTTCGGAATTATTTTTTAATTCTAACAGGTTTTATGGGGAAAAAATTGAATTTTTTTTCGAATATTCGAATATTCGCGAATATATTCGAATATCGTTATCGAATCGAATCGAATCGATTTTTAGGATTCGAATACGAATCGAATCGAATACGAATACTTGAAAAAATTAACGAATACAAATTGAATATTATGATATTCGATTCGATTCGGTTCGTTTGCAACCCTAGAAATGAATATCACCGAAATAACTTTTTTATCCCATTCCCAATGCTACGAATATCACCGTAATAAACAACTTTCTTTTTTTTTATCCAGATTATGTTTTATTTAATGCGAATAAATAATGTTGGTAAATGATAAATAGTAAGACCATCTCCAACCGATAAACGCATTCTCAAACTCAAACGCATTCTCAAACTCAAAATGCAGTAATTCTTCTCCAATCGATTAACTCATTCTCAAACTTAATAGACTATTTTGTAATATTCACTTCTACACCAGTTTTTACAAATGTCAATACTACCCACATATTTTATAATTTTACAAATTATACTACACAATATTATTTTAGATTTAATCGAAAAGAATTAATAAGGTCAATTGATTCATATAAAAAGCATCCATTAATGTTTATTAAAAATACAACTACAATATATTTATACAATAAAATAATGCCCAATTCACTGTTATGAATTTGGACAACAAGTAGAATAGGAGCCGTGATCTTATGTAAATTAGTATATTTATAATTATACCAAGAATTTGGGCAACGTGTTCGATAAATTCACCGACTCAGAATAAGCAAAAGGAATTTATCGACTTGGGTGGTAAACTCTGATGTTTTGCAGGCGATACCCAAGGTCCTTAAACGTGAGATGCTATTCCTCACTATCGAACTACGCCGCCGATTCGCCTTCGATTGCTCCGCCGAGAAAGGTCAAGAAATCAGAGAAAAAGCCATGGGTGACTCCAATAAACGAGTTGAAGCGCAGGTCCAGACTAGAAAGGAAAGAACGAAGCTTCGTCCGAGAAACCCCAATTAAAACCTCCCCACAACGGATTGTTGGTCGGAGGATTAATCCCAGTCGCTCGCCAAGTGTTGGCCGACAGAACCAATCTGCTCGCCTGCGTTTCAAGAGTCGCTCAGACCATCCCAATCCACGTTTGCAGGTTCTTGTCTGCTTACGCCCATGTATAACAATCTCGCAATTTCTTTAGCTGAGGTTGTCTTCTTTATCAGACTTTTGTCACGTTGCCTCAAATTGTCAATGTCATTGTTTCAGCTTTCTCTGACATAAAAGTGCAAATTCAGTAAATTTAAGTACTTCATTGCAAATTATAAACTTGCATCGCATATCAACTGCTTTAAACGCAAAGATGCGTTGTTTTTGGAGAGAGAAATTAAAAATCTCATTTTGCGTTTAGTTTTTGGTATCGATTGGAGTAAATTTGCGAATTTTTTTTGGTTTTCCAGCTCGGTTGGAGATGGTCTAAATGGGAATAATAGCGTCAACATTTTCCGTGGAGCATTGATTGGAGAAGGGTATGGGGTGGTTGAAGAGTGCGACACCACAATTCTTTTGTTCGCCATGTGGTGTTGAATTTCTATATTATTTGCTCAAAAAAATAATATGTAATGGGAGATGTGATTGTAATAACCGTCATATTACAATGAAAAGATGTGTGTGGTGAGTTATTTTTTACATGATAAGTATTATTATTTTACTTGAGCAAATACGAACAATTATTTGTACGAGCAAGCATAGGTAGATAGAAACGGGACACATGCGATGAAAAGGCCAACACGTTAGAGAATATCTAACCACAGATTCGCTCTCTTTCATTGTAGCAAAGCATTTTCAGAGTAACTGAATTACATAATAAATTAACTTCATCTTTTCTCTAACATCATGAACAGGAAACCTTTTTGTGGAACGTACATCACCTATTTATTATGTAAGTCAAACTTAAGGAATCGGATATATATACAACTGCATGTAAATTATTAACAATGTGACGAGAATATTAGGCAGATTCAACCAAGTACTATTTCTTCCAACTCTTATGAAACATGATGTATTATTGATAAATTAAAAATCTATAATTATCCCAATGAAACTTATAAAGTATTTCTTGAATCAAAATATTGAATTTTTTTTGGTATATTAAGTTTCCGACCCTAAAAATGTTTTAAAATAGGATTAGACCCTTTTCGAAAAAACATTAGTGTAAAGGACCCAAAATTTAGAGATAAAGACCTAAAATATGAACTGTTATTGGATTATCGTTTTGTGTTATTTCAGAACAATGAAGTGTTATTCAGAACAATGAAGTGTTAGTGCAGAACAATGGAGTGATTATGCAGAACAATAGAGTATTACTGAACAAATCAGATACTTAAAACTAATTTATTTCTTGACATGCCCCGATAGGGACTGACGAAAATTGACCTTTTTTCCGAATGATAATGGAAATATTGTAGGAGTCACGAAAGTGCAATAATATGCAATGATAATCACAGATTGCTAGAAAACGTCTGACGTGATTCGATTGAGTAGATAAGAATGTGAACCAGACTAGCAGAATGGAAAACATTGTTGGAGGACTATTTACTAATGTAAAGAAAATAATAATTTCATAATTGCATAATTGAGAAAGCGAGTGATGTCAAATCACATGGGTTTTGGTCGTATTATTAATAATGAAGCTCATGTCGATCACCATTGAACTTCATTAATATTCATGCATGACCCCTTATATTTAAAAGCTATAACTCGCGTTATTACTACATCGTGAGGATCTCGTCTTGTCTATGTCTTCACGATGATCGACCATCGACCTAATAGTTGAAAGAACAGTATTAAATTTGTGAACAATATTAAGTTAAGATATATGTATATATGAATATGAAATCCAAATAATGCAATGCAACAAGGTATAGCCAGATAGGAGAATAAATAAGAATGTCCAAGAGATGACAGCTTTGTAAGGTCCCAGTTTATAAGATAAGCATTGATGAGGAGACAGACGAGTTTGACAATTGATACGAATTCTTATTTAATTTTTTAGTTGTTTCGTTTCTTCCCAAGTTTGAAAAAAAGAACGCTATAAAATATGCTAAAGATTAATTTAATAGTTGGCCCCCTATAATTGAGAACAGTATATATATTACCGAAAGCAACTGTTACGTGCACACCCAATAGACGTACTCAAGATCTTTTCTTAAGCCATTCTATTTAACGTACGCATAATATTTCGACTTTAATAGGATGATATTTTAAAGCTCAGTCCTTCAAATATATACATATATGAAAATATACACGAACAAGTGAGCATACCAATTATTGTGGAGTCATTTTTACTTACAAGTCAGAAAGTATTCAAGCTCAAAATGAAGAGGTATTGACAGTATATTGGTTGAAGTATCATTTTCTATTGCAGAATTTGCAACGTGTGTCTTTAAAACCATTGTTGTCTCCGAAGATCTCCTTCTTTACGACGATGTGATGCATACCTACTCAATAATTATTATTATTGTTAGTATTTATTATTATTATTATTGTTACATATTACAAACAACTGCTTCCTCATAAATTCGTCTTCCCACTAGACTCCCACTAGTCTCGGGAATGTCATGGCTCACATGCCAATAGAGTAGATCCTCATACAATATTGCAATAAATAAGGCCTTTTATATTACTTCTATAGTTATTTAAATAAGAGTCGTTGCACTATTATGTATCGATCGTACATGTTTCTAGATATAGATAATTAGAAGGGATATTATTACCAAGGGAGCCTAGCGTTAGAGCAGCACGAAAGAAGCAAACCAACATTACTGTTTCCTTGCCAAAAATCAACAATTTTTGGTCATTTACAACATTCTATTACAGCGTTTGTTGCATATATCAACGATCACTCATAGATTTCTTTAAACAATCAACAATGCCTTCGCAGTCAGCCTTTGACAAAACGCCGCACTCAGACGAATAATCTTGTCTACTACTATCGTTCTTATTATTACCAACACAGCAGTACTCTTCCTTCGCTTCTTCAGCATACGAGTGTGGCGATCTTAGGGTTCCATGGCTCTGACAAGCCTTCATCGTCTTGCAATGCTCTGCTTCGTCGTCTCTTATGTTTAAGAACACATCGTACAAGTTCTCTGAAACATTACCTCGACGATGAACGAATTATACTATTACAGTGTATCGACAGTAAGAATCATACGAATGGCACTCACCTATCTTGGGACGTCGGGTATTTGGAGGCCTAGATGTTTGGAATTCATCTGTGAATAACTTTTAAGTTCAGAAACGACAATCCCTTGTAATAAAACAAGTGGTTTACAATGGTTTTCTTAAACTCACCGAATAAGTATAAGTCGCCTTCAGTGTAATATCTCACTGCAACTGCAGGGGGAGGCAGTAACTGCAGCTCCTCTTTGATATTATTATAAGTGAAAAGTATAAGTGTGTTAGAAACGTGTATTTGCTATGACGATGCTGAAGAAGAACATCTTCGAAGTACCTTTTCGAGCCTTGATGAACTTGTCGTATGTTTCGAACGCATGATTCTCCACGCATTCAGAGAAATGGTCTGCGATCAAGAAAATATAGGGTGGAGTAGAGTTACTGATTATCGTTCATGATTATGGTGTAGCAGCTTAATTGAGGATGCAAATGACCGAAAGTGAATACTTACATGCCATTCTTGGGCTCAAAGCATACATAAATACGGTCATTATGTAGTAAAAAACTGCAATGTGTTGGGCAAGAAAACGATCGACCCACCATGAGTTGCCCCCTAATTCCTGCATTAGTTGAATGAATCGACTTGGCTCTCAAATTTAACCGTGGGATTATGTCGAAAAAGTTGACGAACTATTTCTATGGAGAAATCAAATAAAACCTAAATCGAAATGGTCAGAATATTACTTCCATGATGAGCAAGTGATGCATCTCGTTCCAACTCTCGGCAAAATGAACTTTCAGATAATCGGCTCTTCTCCACCATCCGAAGCTCTCGTACATGTGCAGAATGGACATGAAAGCTGCCAAAGAAACAAAAAATAAAGGCCGAGTTAAATAATAAGGTAAGAAAGTTTTCTGATATTCCAACGAAATTCTTGATCATCAAAATATCCATGAAATATACCAAAATATGGGACTCTTGCGATAGTTTCCAGAACAAAAAATCTTGCATAATGGCGATCACGATACAAAGTGTCAAGAATCTTTATCACTGAGTCCTGAAATTGTAGATAGACTCCGTTAGATATGCATCAAGAAACATCACAACTTACATGAACAACTAACTCATCATCCAATTATAGATCACAAATCAAACCAAGTTTCATGATAGGGAAGTTAAAACTTACCGTAAGAAAAATATTTATCGATTGCTCGATTTTTATAACCCAGTTAGCTGAATCACTCGTGGCTGAACCCTCAATTGATGTAGCTGCGTCTTCTTTCCCCGGAAAGCTTCGTGGATCAAATGACTTCTCCACCACCACTTTCTCTTCATCTTCTTGCAACGTTGTAGCTCGAATCATAGTATTAAAAGGCGACCTGAGGCGCGCCTAAGGCGAGAGGCGAGGTGAGGCAAAGGCATTTCGCCTCTACCCGCCTCGACTCACCTCACTTCACTGAGGCGCGCCTCGGGCGAGCGCCTCGTAACAAGGCGACGTCTTCTGAGGCGCTCGCCTTTCTCGCCTCACCACCTTGGTTTGCCGGATCTGAGTTTTCTTGGCCGGACGAATTTTTCTCTGCCGGAACGGCGGTTAATTCGGAGTTGAGATGGTGATAGTTTCTGGTTATGTCCTATCGTGGTGGTGACGGAGGTTGAAGATGATGAAAAACCTAATTTTAATTATAATTGAATTGATAATCTTAATGGGCTACTTACTGTTGGGCCTGTTATTAATACTAAAATTACTTTTAGTGCCCAAATTTGATTAAATTTAATACTCCAATCTTTTTATTGAAATAAATACTCAAATATACTC
Organism: Craterostigma plantagineum; assembly: GCA_027422505.1. NCBI lineage: Eukaryota > Viridiplantae > Streptophyta > Magnoliopsida > Lamiales > Linderniaceae > Craterostigma > Craterostigma plantagineum. The sequence goes on along the minus strand of JAPQWV010000053.1, from coordinate 733,252 downwards.
GATGCCATTGTAAATTATCCGAATGCCATTGTATAAAATCATAATATTCAACTTAAATTCCCTGTTTAGTAGAAATTGATTGCACTAACTTACTATTATATAATTTCACATGTTACTTTGATATATACATATATATATTATTTACGTAATTCACACTTCGCCTCGATAATTGAGGCGAGCGCCTCGACGGCGCCTCGCCTCAAGAGGCAAGGCGAAGCCCTCGTCGCCTTTTTGCGCCCCGCGCCTTTAAAAACTATGCTCGAACTTGAAGCGATCTTTTACTATTTTCCCCCCACAAACACAAAGCAAATTAGAAAGAGGAACACCATGCAAGGTACGAATTAGAGCCATATATAGGTAATGATAACTTCCTTATGATATACAACTCTACCAGGTATCAAACATGAACCAGCCATTCAGAAGCCGAGCGAGGATAGAATCATAGACAAACTACGCTGCTTAATCATGAGCACCTTTTATCATTCAATAATCAATTGAATACATATTCCCATCACATAAACAGAAACCCAGAAAGAGAGAATCACCAACATACCAGGAGAAGTAAAATCGTGAAGCGAGAAGGCGGCTATCAACTGACCCACAAAAATTCAAAGCTAACTGTTTCTTAGAATTGCATAAGGATGACGAAAACCTCAAATCCTTAGCTGAAGGTGAAATACCAGAAACCACGGGACAAGAAAGTAAAGTCGGCATTTTTTTTTGCTGGTGATGAGATGCCACGGCCTAACTTTAGCTCATTCAAAGGAAAGATATCGAATTTTTAATTGACAAACTAAATTTCGGTGGGCTAAATGGAAACAAAACAGCCATTGTTGAAGGGGATTTTGATCGCATAAAAAAGGTTTAACGCTTGGGGTCAATGTAGAAATATCTTTTCATTCTGTCGTTTATTGCAAGATTTTTAGCAGCTGATATGAGGACTGAGGAGTATATTCTTCTTACTGGGCCAAAAGGCTGATTGTCTTGTTGGTTTAATTTGGCCCAACTAAAATATGGGCCTTATTTTCATAGCTTGAGAGACTGTTAATGAACACCAAGAAATGAGCTGTGTAATTAGATTTTTTATGGCAATAGTTTAATATAATTGCCATTAGGTTATTCTTTGTTGAGATTTTAGTAATAACTAGGTATGCCCCCGTGCATCGCACGGGGTAGTTTGTTACCATGAAAATTGAATTATTATTCAATTATTAAGATGGATTTTCTCCTTCAGTTACATACATTAATCATTCTATTTGGTATTGAAAGCCTCGCGCGTTGCACGAGTTATTTTTAAGAGATTTTTTAGTTTATAAATCTATTGTTATCGGCCGAGATCCGCGACCCGCCCATTTCTTTTATAGTGAACCCGAGACCCGCCTCAGAAAAAAACTGCCCGCATTTATAAAATTTTTCTATGTAGTTATTATTGTGATGCACGGGGTAATTTCTGTCATGAAAATTGAACAATTATTCAAATTAAGATGGATTATCTCTGTCAATTATATACATCAATTATTCCATTCGTAATTAAAAGCGGAAAAGTAACTCCTTAATTTAAATACGGTGAAAACATATATTCATCATACAATTGTGTTCATAATGAACGACGATAGGGTATGTTGGTCGGTGGTGTTGAAAACACTGTGGTATACTATGTTGGTGAATCCGTTATCTTCTACGTCGTCTTCTTTGATGCTCATAATATGCTCATAAGAGGAAGGTTAAATCTCTTTTCCTAAATTATGCATATCACTTTCAAAAGCTTTAGTCTCAGATAACATAAATGGAGATTCTCAAATTGGCTCCATGATACTATGTTGCAACATTACATTTCAGATAATCTCTTCCCGAGCAAAAGTATACCATTCTTAGATGAGATAAGACACCAGCGTCATCCAAAGGATGCAGATCAAATTCGAAGTCCGATACAAAATTTTATGGAAATGCAGAAGTTTGTTTTGATCTTGTTGTGAAATTTCGTAAGACTGATGCAGTGTAAGACTGTAAACAACTGCAAGACTGCTTATTTGCACGACTGGACTTGAAGAAGCGCAACAATTTGTATGACTACAAACTTCGTAGGAGTGCTTCAGTATAGGACTGCAAGCTATAAGACTGCTTAATTGCGCTTTGGCAATTTTGGAAGACTGCAGTAATTTGTAAGTGTATGACTGCGAACTTCGCAAGATTGCTGTAACTTGTAAGAGCGTACGACTGCGAACATTATATGACTACAATGATTTGTAGGAGTGTACGACTGCGAACTTCGGAAGACTACTTCAGTGTAAGGCTACGTACAAATGTAAGACTGCTAACTTGTGCGACTGCAATTTTGGAAGACTACCGTAATATGTATGACTATCTGAACCGAAATCATTAAATATGTGTCTACGTATAAAGCAATCTTCCAATAGATAAAGATAACATTTACGTTATCAACATAAGACAAATAGCTGAAAAACACCTATGTTCAGAAGCTAACTAAGAAACTAAATTACAACACATTAAGCAGTAAGGAGAAAATAGTTGAACAACGCCCTAAAACCCATCGGTTTCATTCCATCCAACTTTAACATTGTAGTTTCTTGATTAAAAAAACGGTCACAAATGAATCATTGAAGTCATCGATGTTTTTGACGTACCCATGAGCACTCGCCTACCATTTTTTCTTGTTTAAAACGCACAATCTCGTACAGACCTTTGTCAAACACTTGAAAGACCTTTCTCGATGACGACACAAAGCAACATAACGTTGAGAAACCCATCTTTTAACGCATATTTCTATGTCCCACGTCCCAAATTTCTAAGAAAATCATCAATGAGGTTAATGAGATCAAAAAAGTAATGACTTGTATGAAAAATGGGACTTTACTACCTGTAGTGAAAAGTTTACATTTTTATGCTAGTTCTTCAAGCCTCAGAGGTCGGTCTGAATAGCTTTGACACGGCTAGCAGTAAACTCGATGTTCTGCTTTAGTCTCCGTATGCGCCCGATTAACTCGTATGCAAACCAGACGAATCTTGGAAATGAGATTTCTCATAATCAAACAAAAGATCAGTCGAATCGAATAAATCTTGCAAAACAAAAGCGATTGCTTGGCGAACAAAATGGCAACGCAAGGGTTATTTTTTGTCATGAAAATTGAATAATTATTCAAGTAAGATAGATTATCTCTTTCAATTATATACATCAATTATTCCATTCGTAATTAAAAGCGAAAAAAGTAACACAACTCCTTAATTTAAATTCGGTGGAACATGTTTTCATCGAATACAATCGTATTCATAATAGACGACAATACGGTATGTTGGTCGATGGTGTTGAAAACACTGTGGTATATACTATGTTGGTGAACACGTTATCTTCTACAATGTCTTCTTTGATGCTCGTAATATATTCATAAGAGAAAGGTTAAATCTCTTTCCTAAATCATGCATATCTCTTTCAAAAGCTTCACTCTCAGACAACATAAATGGTGATTCTTGAATTGGCTCCATGATAATATGTTGCAACATTACATTTAAGATAATCTCTTCCCGAGCAAAAGTGTACCATTTTTAGACTCAATATTTTATGTTATCATTCATGAGATAAGACACCCGAGTCATCCATAGGATGTAGATCAAATTCAAAGTCCGATACCAACATTCTATGGAAATGCAGAAGACTGCTTCAGTGTAAGACCGTGAACTATAAGACTGCTTAATTGCGCTTTGGCAATTTTGGAAGATTGCAGCAATTTGTAAGAGTGTACGACTGCGAACTTTATAAGATGCCGTAACTCGTAAAAGTGTACGGCTGCGAACTTCGTATGACTGCAATGTACGACTGCGAACTTCATAAGACTACTTCAGTTTAAGGCTACGTCGTACAAATGTAAGATTGCTAGCTTGTACGACTGCAATTTTGGAAGAGTACAGTAATTTGTATGACTATATGAATTCGAAGTCATTAAATATGTTCCACATATAAAGCAATCGTCCAATAGATAAAGATTTAATCTTGACGTTATCAGCAAAAGACAATAGCTGAAAAAACACCAATGTTCAAAAGCTAACTAAGAAACTAAACTACAACACATTAAGCGGTAAGGAGAAAATAGTCGAACAATGCCCTAAAACCCATCGGTTTCATTCCCATCCAACTCCAACATTGTAGTTTCATGATTAAAATAAACAGTCACCAATGAATCGTTGTTCATACAAAATGTATTTCGATATCTTTTGACGTACCCATGAGCAAACCTTTATTCAAACCTTGAAAGACATTTCTCGATGACGGCCCAAAACAACATAACATTGAGAAACCAATCATTTAACGCACATTTTCTATGTCTCACGTCCCAAATTTCTAAGGAAAACATCAAAGAGGTTAATATGATAAAAAAAAAGTAATGACTCTTGTATGAAAAATGGACACGAATGGCACCTGAAAATAGCAGGTTTATTAGATGTGTTGAACCCGAATGTGACCCAACCATATGTTTTGTCACATAAATCATTTTTTTAATCGTGTAATATCAAAATAATGCATCATTATCATTAGCTCTTTATAAAAACAATAATAAAAATTCTACAGTTTTGTAGTCTACAGTCTTACAATGTTTAAGTTGTTCTAGGTTTTGCTCCCGTGCGATGCACGGGTTATTTTTTGTCAAGTATAAAAACATAATTTTTAAGTTAATTTTTTATTAGTCATGTTTTGTCACACACATCATTCTTGTATTATGTAATGTAAAATTACTGCATAATAAATCTTACTTTTTTATAAAAACAATAATAAAAAAATACATTCTACAGTCTCACAACCGTGCTACCATGTCTAAGTAGTGTAGTTTGCTAGTTGTGGATCGTACAGTCTAACACGATAAAATGATATTGATGTCAAAACTAACATTTACGTATATCCACTAATGAGGAAGATGAAAAGGCTTATCAAGGTTAGGACCATAGCTTTTGGAGGCAAATGAAGCGAATTTCTTTTTGACAATGACATGTTCTCTTCATCATCGTCGGTAAAATTCTGAAAATCAGCCTCAAAATCACCATCCGCATCAAAATCGTCGATTTATTAGCAAAACGTCGCCTTCTTCAGACCCTTACTTCTATTTGCAGTTGTTCATATTTTCTCGATTCTATCACATTTGAAGAGACCGATATTTTGAAGTTATACATTGACTGCATTTTGGCATATGAGACTGTTTAGTATGCTCAGAAATCCACATGCGTTTGTTTTTAATGCCACGTGTGTACTATTTATTACCTGAAATTCGTAAACTGAAAGGTTTTGATAAGCAATAATTGAATAACTCTTGTGGTTATGCTTCCCATAATTTTTTCGATTATGTCCCTCGATAACAGGGAACCTGACAATAATCAACTTGTTAACTCGAACAGTCACCAAACTTATTATAGTTTTTCTGTATATAAACGAAGATTAAGCTTCTTAATTTATTACTCCCAACTCTTCTATTCTATACTTAGTCATATTGATTTTTATTACCTGTTATTGAGTCATGAATGATGGGCCCAACTTGGAGATGAGGCGAGAGGAGATGGAGTCGAACCACCCTCTTCCTTTACATCCTTGTAAGCCTTAGTTGGTATGATTAGCCCAACACCGCGACATTGATTAGGCTCTTAGCATACTGATCAACCGAAATATCCAAGTTTGGAGCTTGAAATTTTACAGTTTATAAATTTAAATAAACCCGTTATCTGTTACGTCGTCTACATTGATGCTCATAATCTTGATTTGTGAAAAAAATGCGAAGTTGATCTCTTTTTTTTCTGGTGCATGATGTATATTAAATCCAATCCACTTTCAAAAGCTTTAGTCATAGCTAGCATGGTGATGGCATGAATGGCTCCGTGATTTTATGTTGCAAAATTGCATATCAGATAATCTCTTCCCTAGAAAAACTATATTATTTTTAGACTCAATATTTTAGGTTATCATTTATCAAATGAGAGATAAGTGTCGTCCATAGAATGCAGATCAAATTCAATAACCCAATACCAAAATTCTATCGAAATGCAATGTCCGTCTCAATCTTGTTGCGAAACTTAGTAAGATTGTTTTAGTGTAAGATTGCAAACAACTGTAGGACTGCTTGCTTGCATGACTGTAATATTTTAAGGATGCAGTTATTTATAAGACTGCAAACTTCGGACAACTGGCTCAGTGTAAGACTCTGACATCAGACTAATATGTTTACTTGCACTTTTGCAATTTTGGAAGACTGCAATAAGTAAGAGTGTACGACTATGAACTTCGTAAGACTGCAATAATTTATAAGTGTACGACTGCAAACTTCGTAAGACTATTTAACTGTAAGACCGCGTACAAACGTAAGCTTGTTAAATTGTGGGACAACAATTTTGGAAGACCGCAATGATTTGTACGACTCTGTCTAAGATTGTAATAACTTGCAACATATCATGCTACGAACAAACAAAACATATAGGAGAAGACTTCCTCTCATTCACAAAATGAAAGAACCCGAAAGCATTATATATGTGCTTACATAAAAAGCAAGCTCCCAATGGATTAAGATTAAACCTCCACGTGGTCTGCATCAGACAAAGATGGGGTGGTAAGATAATCCTGACCGAGAGATTAGCGAATCGGAATTGATATATATGTTTGTGCTGTGAATTACTTGACCGCATATTCCTATGCGAAAATAGGAAATGATTCGCTAATTAATCAAGACATTATTAAATGTTGTTTGCACTCAAGCAAGTCGTACAATATTTATATCCACAACAGTCGGACAACGATTTAGTCATACAAATGCGAAGTCTTAGTTTTGATTAGTTAAATCATATCTTTAATCTTGTCACTAAATTGTGGTCGGGAGCCCGTGAAACCAATTATATCTAACTACTAATGCTCACATTTACCGACACGTATTGACTTGTTCATTTCCCAGCATCATTTACTGTCTTTTACGATCTTGTTCACTTTTCCTATTTGAAGGGAGCTCATTCATTTTGCTAATTGTAGCGAGGCTTAACATTGTGGGGAAAGAAGGTTAAAGAAGAGTTAATATTTAATTTTAGACGGACATTTAAGTATGTGTCACGTGGTTGAAGATTTATTTACAAAAAGCTCTAGGAATATTGGGTACAATAAGTGGCCCGACCAAATCTCAGTAAACTCAAATAAAAAAATCAACAACCCCCAGAACCAATGTTCAGCAAAGCAACAACAAACACCTAACAGCAATGGCAATAAACATTTCAAAAACTTTAAAAATCTCGAAACTTTCTTGCAGCGTTTAAGATATAAACTACTCAAGTGAAATTCATAAGTTCCAATTTCCAATACTCACCATACAGAGTCAAGATCGGGTCTCACACTCCGCCCTATTGCGTCAACTGAATCGGTTGTTTCCGATTTGGCTCCATCAACTGAATCGAGCAATATATATCATCTCACGCAAGAGCCGAACAGAAACCCATGCCTCAAGATTACAAATTTTCTATGCCCATACCACACCTGCGAAGTGCCAATAATTAGCAAAAAGAACAAATCAGTGAAAGAAATAATATAACTACAAATATAATGCTAAAAAACAAAGTGATAGAATATATTCTTACATCGCAAATTGGTGCAATTTTGACATTACCATCTCAAAATTCAAGAACATGGTTCCGCTCCTTAATCCAGGTTCCAAGTCACTACCTTCCTCATCGTCCTTGAGATCAAATTGTGCATCGTAAATGTCCATCAGGTAAAATCATTCGTTTTCTTGTCTTTGTTGTTCTGTGACTCTGCATACAAAAAAAAATAGAAAACTAAATTATCGCATACCTCGAAGTAAAAACCCATTCAAATAGAAGTACCAAAAAATCAGTAAAATAAGCAAAGAAGTAAACAGAGAGAAAAGCAAGAGAAATATTAATTTCTCTGCGAAAAAAAAAGCAAAGAAATACAATTACTTGTTCTTGTGAATATCGGAGTAGGTTGACGAAAACAACCCTATTAGGATAAATTACAGTAAACCAAGAGTGACAACAAATTACCATAACCATGCATGTCTTGCATCAACATCTTTCATGTTACGTTGATGCTAAAGGCCTTGTTCATATAAAGAGATGAAATCATCAAGATATTAGTCACGCTTCTCGATGTATCCGTTCATCCTGCCAATAGCCGACGAACAATCATAAAATCGAAAGAAAATTTTATACTATAAGAAGACATATAAGATCTTCAGGTGCATACCTTTCGTTGCTTAAATCATTGCGAGTGGATCTGGGCATTTTGTTCTGCGTAAAGATCCCAACACCTGTAGAGATCCCAATAGTTTTTACAAAAGAATGCAGTTTCAAGAGTAACTTAATGCAAGTCACCGACCACCAAACTGATCACCAACCTCCGTATATTCTGGCAATCCATTTTTACGTTGAAAATTGATGTACAAAAAAAGGAAATGAATAAGACAACTTAGATGCCTTGACTCAGATCAAGAACCAACATGTGTTGTTGGGTCTGTTCCTTGAGTAAAAAGTTATCTGAAACAAATAATAAGTAATAGATAAAATAGTAACAACAATTAAGAGTTGTAGCAAATTAAGGAGTCACGTTTTGCCATAAACCAATAATTGTGAAAGACCTGATTTAAGGTAAATCTCGTTTACCTCCTTAGACTTTATTAGAATCGACATCAACGTCAGGCTTTACAGGCTTCATACCAGCCCGTCGTATCTTCGGCTATCAATAAGAAAAATGAGAAGAACATTCATTATTATAAATTCCATAATCAAAACAATCATTAGTGAAATTCAGAAAGAATAACAAAGAATTATACCTACGGCAAAATACCAAGCAGTCACATTGTTTGATTTGTTTCAAAATATCTACTAACCGACAATTCAAAAATTAAAAGAGTGAGTTGGCACAATCGATTCGTCACACATTACCTGAAGAGCGTAAGGATTATCTTTGCAAACAAATAAGTTGCTCTGAAAAAAATACCTGTCAGAAAAAGCTTCCTCTGAGAAACAAAATTCCTCAGACAAAAAGCCAACCAAAATGAATTATCAAGTTGATGTCAATGCCAAATGGCAACACAATTACCACACCCATCAGTTGAATATATCTAATCCTACCTCCTTTTCAATGCACACAGGTATCGTCACCAACACCTTTGGAAAATCCAATCAATCCCACCCTCATCCCCATCGTTTTTTATCATCCTTGGCTACAATCCCATTAATATAATTAGGAAAAACCTAATAGCAGAAGGAACAAAAAAACGCAAAAATCTGCTAATCTCTGCAGCAAAGGAGAAATGTAATAATAAAAAAAGCATGATTATGATTAGTGAAATAATTTTGCGCCTCACAGTGCATTTCTTTCGCTTTTATGAGGTCAGAATCAAGGTAGAGGCTGCTTTCCACAACGTCTTTGTGGACGATGGGCGGCGAGCAGCCATCGTAGAGGATTGCCAAAGTGCGAGCCGCATCGAGGGCCACGGTATACCTGAACTCGCAGCTGGCGGCCAGCCAGTCAAGCCGCATCCCGCCGTTATCCGATGCCTACAGCAAACCAACAAATAAAATGGAAAGAATAAAAATCATAAACAGAAACCACGAAAAAAAAAGAGAAATAACAACGGTAAAGACGATCCAATAAATACAGTAAAGACGATCCAAACATATTTGAAGGAACTGAGGCACGTGCAGTGGAGAGATCGTGAAGGAGACCAAAATCTGGTATCTAAATCTGGCAATTGATTCCAGTAATCCAAAATTCAGTATATCACCTCTCTATCAACGTCTAATATAGGAGACCAAAAACAATATCCATAATAAACAAACAAACATCCCAATAAAGAAGAAGAGAAAAGCAGCGTTAGCAGAACGAAAGAAGAGTCTCAGCTCACTTGGCCTTTTCTCTTATTACCCCATTCAACCCTTGAGCTTACCTTCTTCTTCAGAGCCAGATCTTCGCCATCGTCCGCCGGCGCTTGCAATACTCGACGTTGGAAGGTTGAATCCTCCGCCGAGGAAAGAGAGGCTCAATACTGGGAAAAAGCTCGGGCTGATGTTCGTTGGAGTTGCAGCGATCTTACAAGTTTGTGGTGGCATAGTCGCCGAGCAGTGAGGAGGTTTTAGATCTGCCGAGGTGGGTTCAATCGGTGGTGAGGGAGGACTGGACGGCAGAGATGTTCGACGTTGATCTGATGAGGTTTGAGAACATCGAAGAGGAGATGGTTTTGATGAGGTTTTCCTTTGATGTGTCTTTTCGTTTTCCGTACATCATTTAATATATAAAATATCTTTTCAATTCTATCATTAATAACTCTGGCGACAGAATAACGTGTTATACAGTGCAAATCGCCCCAAATAAAATATAGAATCATTCCCACACTGCCACGTCAGCACTTCCATACAAATAAAAGTCGGAACTTACCAACATTAAATCAGAATATTAATCAGAATGTCATCCGCGCGCTGTGATTGGATGGGTGGGGACTCCGTTGCTGACGTGTCATGCGCAGGAGAGTTACCATCCAACTTTTATATATATAGATTACTATGTTACATACAGATAATTTGCCATTTATCTATAAGCATGTATCTTGCCTGTTGCTGCCCATATATTCAACATCATAGAATAATTATAAAACAATAAAACACAACAAATATATCCAAAACAAACTCAAAATGAGATTGTACCAAAACAAAACAAAACAAGCATCTCCAACAACACAATATTAAAAACTTTATTCTCACAAATTTTAGATACAAGTTGCAATAAACTAAGATCCAACACGATATTTAATGGTTCAAACGCTCGAGTTCGCTGGCGCGGATGATCTTCACGCGAAGTTCAGTCTCGTTATCCGTCGTCTTAACAAACTCGACGATACAACGATCTTTTTCGTCTATGTTATTTGTGTTTGCATAATTTCTTCCATACCGAGCGCTTCAATTGAAACTTTCTGCCCATCGGGTCGACAACCCGTATTGTATCGGGCAGGTCAACATGAACATATTTCACGATATTCATTGGGATGTACTGTGGTAGAAACGATGGGAAAAAAGAAATTATAATTCCATGTAACAAGGACTACGGGGCTCGTTATCATTGTTTATGGATTACATGTGTATAAGTTATTTGTGTATGGCGATACAAGAATTTTGTTGATATTGTATTTTAACATGTTTGATATGTGTGTATTAATTATCTGTGTAATGATATAAATTGTGTCTAATAAATGTATTTTAGGTGTGTATAGGTGTGTGTGGATTAGTGATACACACCCCATAACCATCTTACAGGTGGGTATGCATATATACGCCCTATAACCAAAATCCTTGTAATAGACGTTTATAGCCATACAATGCATGTATGGCTTTACATAGATATCAAACACAAGGTAAATTATTCATACACACCACATACCCACCCATACCCACGTATCAAACGCCCCCTAAAGATATACAAAAATTGTGTACCAATTCCTGTTTTCGACAACGAACGCCTATGTCAGTTGCGAAATAGGGGTTTTCTTGGCTGAATAGCCAATCCACTGTTGGTTCCGATCTTAGGCGTCTGGTCGGTGGCGCTCGTAAACTCGGACAGAGTTTCGGCTTACTACGTCGAAGTCGAGGCACGTACGTCGTACGCTTTCCGTAAGACGTTATTGCCCCGTATTTCAGTGCATCGGGTTATCGCAATACGTCCCTAAGATACAACGACTTCAGGAATTTCGAAACGTCGCACACCGTATAGAAATTATCGGGCGAATCTACTAAAGACTCGAGCCTTTCTTGCTTTATTATTAACTTGGACTAGTATGCACTAACTCTAGAATGCTTGGGTGTGATTGAATGAATTTCCAAATTCGTCAGGGGTCTATTATAGCTTTCCAAAGGTTGCTGGGGTCAATCTGCGAATAGCTGCAACTTGGGCTATTCTGGCACCCTTTGAGCTTTTGACCAGGGGTCAATCTGCGAATAGCTGCAACTGTTAGGCTATTCTGGCACCCTTTGACCTTTTGACCAGGGGTCATTTCGCGAATAGGCACAACTTTCGGGCCCCTTTGGAATAGGTACCCTTTCAGCCCATGCGGTTCGACCCTAGCCAAACCGGCGCGACCCACCGGACCACAACTGGTCCAGCCACGTCACTTCGCCTAGTCAGCGCCACATTGCCCTCTTACGCTTACGTGCCATCGCCACGTCGCCTTCTCATGCCCGCGTGTTATTGCCACGTCATCAATCTCGCCATGTCACAGGAAGCTCTCACCACCGCCACGTGGAGCTCTATCTAGTCGACACATCATCGCCGGTGCCACGTCACGCCGGTGCCACGTCATCATCACTGCCACGTCACCGGAGCATAAATTTAATTCCGGGTTTGGGCTTGGGCTAGCGGGCCGCGCGCGTGGGCTTGGGCCAGGCTCGCCGTGGGCCATTGAGCCCACCTCTTAAGCCCACCACTTGAGCCCACCACTTGTTTGATGAGTAGTGAGGGGTGTCTATATATATAGTGGAAAAAGTTGAGGTGTTTTTCCTATGTGGGACATTTGACACCCCCTTTATACACTATCAATCCACTTTATAAATTATTGGGCCGACTTAAATAATTAATTTCTTATTCACCCGATATCGGTTTTGAGCGTATTAATATTCGTTAGATTCCCCTCGAAACGTAGATTCGTAATCTTTCAACGATTTCTCGTTTCGGTGACCGATGGCTTCTCGATTTAATTAAATTCGTTTCAGCTTTTTATTAGTGGGTTAATTAACCACTTGGGCCCAAAGTCCATCTTGGGCTCAAAAACCCAACATCCACCTCTAAAGATTTCAAATCCCTAGATATGGGGAACCTTTTTTGCCTTTGTCGATTTAGAACTACACCAGCTTCAAATGACGGAAAATAAATAATAATAATATTTATTGTTGGACCGAATTTGATTTCAACCAACAAAATTGAAACATGTCATGGATTACATTTCGATTCCTAGAATTGTTTTTAAGGGTGTCCACAACAATAACACACCCATAATACTACCACATCAGCTTTTCACTATATTTTCTTATATTTTATTCTATAACACTTTTATTCTACTTTTTCCACAATAATAACGCTACTATAACACGGACCCACAACTATAAATAAATCATTTCTTTTTTTTTCTCCCTCATTCTCTCTCCTCCATAATACTATAATATTCATATAACACAGTGTCATAAATATGACACAGTGTCATGCTCATGACACATTCACAATGGTGGTGTGTCATATAAAGTGCCAAATAAGCACATATGACACACATATAAACCACCATTGTGGTTACCCTAAGGACATTAAAGTTGGTAAATTAAATATCTTAAAACGGAAATAAAAGAAAAAGCAAAAAGAATTTATAATTAATAAAATTATCAGAGATGTGGATTGAAAAGATATGTATTGCCAAGTCTAATTAAGCACTGCACTGGATTATTGTTTATAACTTCCTTAGAGCCAATAAAAGACGAGACAAAAGGACGTCGATTGTGAAGGGAAATGAACATGATAATATTTTTAATATTATTACTGCATCAACCAAAATGTAATGGACCAATACGTGGAAGCCGATTTCCGAACCTATTATGGGGTCCACACGCAAACATTGGGTAGTTTTTTTAATATCGTGAAATTTTTTAATCATCACATCTCAAAATATTTTAATTCATAACTCGACTATTAAGGCACTATAATAAGATCGTTGTCTCAAAATCGAAGAACAACACAAGGATTACCAATACCTCATAGCTCTTCCATGGCAGTAAGTTTCCATTCATTGTGTTTCCTTACCGAAACTAGTTCTCATGTCATAATATAATTTTCATTCTATTTTTGTTACTTCATAACAGAATCAACAAACACCTCAAGTTCCAAAATTCGGAGACTGGGATAGTGATAACATACCATACACAGCCTTCTTCGAAAACGCTCGTCGAGAAAAATCAATTGGTTCAGTCGTTAGGATAAACCCTAACGACCCCGATCAGAATCCCGAGGCCTTCAAGTATTCCAATACTTCGAATTATACGCAGAAGAATAATAATACTCCAAATCGAAGAAAAAATTATTCAGAATCGAGCCTAAGTGGAAATTCATCGACTTCGATATTCAAGTTTAAACACCGACGTGATAAATCTGATCGAAGCAGATTTACAAGTGAAGATTTCGTAAGCGTGTATACGTAACTTTTTTTCAATGTGAGATCATATTAAACCTCAATAAATTTAATAGTTTTTTATTTTATTTCAAAGTCGTGTAGGTCAGTTTCGGTGCCGAAATTCGGGGAGTGGGACGAGAATAATCCGAAATCGAGCGAAGGGTTTACAGTAATATTCAATAGAGTGAAGGAGGAGAAGCAAATAGCAGCTAATAAAATCCCTCCCATGCCCATATTTCACAATGATCAGAATATAAATCACTATATGAAGAGTCCAAAGGAGAGAAAACCAAAGGTTTGTATATATATATATAGCAACCATATCTTTCTTAGAAGGCATTCTATTTGATTATTATTGTGTCTTCTTTAACAATGTGCAGAGATGTTGCGGCTTGTTTTAAAGAGCCGATGCCAGCAAGACTTTACATTTCTTGTTATTGTTATTTCTGTAAGTTAATGGTTTTATTATGTACCATTAATAGTTTTATTATGTGTACCAAGTTCTTTTTTCTTTTTTTTTTTCTGTTACGTTTGCTTAAAGAATCATGTACCCCGTTCAATGTCGGTTAAATATTCCAAATGCATATGTGTTCTCTAGTAAAAACCTCCTTTCACCAAATTAAATATAATTTATTCAATAAAATTTATGCCCTGGTGGTATATAGATGTCGATGAGAACTACATTATATTATTAAGAATATATTTCTCCGAACTTGACCAAGACAAAGATGAAATTGGACCTTTTAATTAGACTACACGAACCGAACCTCGAGCTTCAATCAAATAAACATTTTTTCTGTCCTATGACAAACTACAATATATCGAATCGATAGATTCATTACAATTTTATTGAAAACGAAAGAAAGAAAATAACTTAGGAAATTGAAACCATTGACGACCTACACAAAGGACAAGTGTACTGGCATCTACGAAGCCATTTGCTAGAACACTCGGCGTGAAAAATGTGCTTACACCTTCGAAGCATATGTACTAAGTCTTCCTTCTCATACTCCATCAAGCAAATCGAACAACCTTGTTCTCCTTCTCCATCGTCGATCATATTATAGCTCGAAAATCCCAATTCTTGAAACGTCGAGACTTCGATATCAACATCGTCGTACGAAGGGACAACCTCTTGTAATAACTCGTGTTGATACTGGTTAGGGTTGAAAACGAAGAAGCTTAAAATACTTTGGAATGCTTTGATCGTTTCCTCAACTGGGATCAAAACACATGAGTATAAAACAATGGTGCATATGAAAAGTTTCGATTTTGCTTGCGGGAAAATCATACTTGATTCTTTTTTTTTTTAAGGTTGTAGAAAATGTGTAATAATAAGACTGGTGGAGAATGAGAGGTTTCTCTAGGGTTACTTAAATATACGACGCACTGGCTTGCTGTGGCTTAGACTAAGTTACTAATAAAGTCTCATAGGTGTACGATGACCCAAGTAAGTGTATCATTTAAATAATCTAAAAACAAACCCTGATACGTGTATAACATATGTAAAAGTATTTGAAAGATTCGAAAAAAGGGCACTCATCAGAAACTTTTAACAAATGGCACATCGAACATATTGTAATAAATACTACAGCGTTTCGAAGATGTCTTGTTGACTTATTGTAATATTAATCATCATCATGTGTGAACGCGCTCCTTTAGAAGAATAAAATAATATTTGGGGAAAAGAGATATATATATATATATATATATATATAATGCTAACAAGGTCGTGAAGACATAAGATGAGAAAACGTTTTTGCAGTCTTACTTCTTTGGTTGTTTATGATAAAGCATGATTCCTCTTTATGTCATTTATCGTATTTGAATAGACGCCGGCATTATGGTTGTCATATTTCCCTTGGATAATAATACACACGGTATACACACGGTGTAATTCGATGATTTGGAAGGATGTATTATCGTAAAATTCAAAATATCTAATTGGACTAAACCTTCTTGTTCCAATATAAGCAGTTCGAAAAGAACCTCAATTTGGAGAAAAATTAAATAAAAAAGGGGTCTTTACTCATAAATACCCATTGGGATAAAATATTGTAATTTAGTACCATGTCAGTATTTTTTTTACATGTAGGTACCTAATAGAATAAATTTTTTGCACATAGGTACCCGATCCGCAGCAGGTACGCCATATAACACATTTAGGTACCCTATAGCAACGTATTGTGGTAGTAATACGTTGAGAAAATGGTAGGTCATATATAACACAATAAGGTACCATATAGTAACCGTATAGGGTATCTTATAAATGCGTGACGTGGTACGCAATACACACATAAAAAGTACGGCAAGACTGAAAAAATTGGTACAAACAGTAAAACGGGTACCTATCTGTAAAAATTTCTGACATAGGTATGTAAATTTTTTACTCAATTGACTAGATGGCACAATAAAAAATGGTAGTGTCGGGCTCGAAACTATATAAAGTAAAATGATGAACCTTAGCCCATTATTGATTTATTAGGACCAAAGTTGGCCCAACCAATCCTAATGAACTCAGAGCAAGTGATTTCTTGTCATGACCACTCGTATCAATATATTACACACACAATATTGATATCGTTCTCTTTCAAGTTTTATTTTCTATCAATTTGCCTTAACTGTACAAATGACCCTCTTTATATAAGAAAGAAGCAGACGTGGCTTCTTTTCCTATCGGAGTGGGATAAAAACAAAGCCAGACAAAAAAGCCCAAGCCCAGTTAAATGAGAAAGTTAATGACTTCTTCCTAATTTATTTTATCGTTTTCTAATTTCTATAAGTTTAATTTGGGATATTTATCAAGCTTGTTCGTTGTCCAATTAGTGTGGACCCAATCCAACTTGGTAATATTCGATTTGGAGTCATGGAAAAATTTGCTAAATGACATAAAACGATTGATGCATCAAGTTTTGTTTCTTCTACATGCATTATTTCATCTTGAAGAAATGTGCGAATTAGCAATATGACTTAACGAATATATCATCAATAAGCAGATAAAATTTAAAAAATAGTATTTTCGTCATCCATAAGAAATTCGAGAACGCATGAATATATTGTAAAATATATATATAAGTAGATAATTTAAAACTCCGCAGTCTACGCTACCCTGCATTAAAGTGAACAATTTAATGTCAATAGCATCATGCTAAGTTGTAACCATTTTCTCGAGTTACCGAAAAAACATTAATAAATGGTCCAATCGCACCTAATTCAATACGACCTATTTTCTACGTCATGGGAAGAAAATCAGATTGCCTATTATAATATTATATATGTGTGTGTATTTGCGGTCAATAATAATGTGTATTTGAGTCAACTTTTCATTTTGTCTTCAACGCGATTTTGTTAATCGTCTGCGACATTGAGGGCCTCTTTTAATCGACGCTCTTCTTGTTCCTAGAATTTTGTAATAGCTAGTGAGAAACAAATTATAAATTGGTCACTTCAATTGAAAAAATTTCAAACTAAAACCAAAATTCATTACGCAGTAGAAGTTCCAAAACCATTCATGTATTTCGTGTCTATTCTTTTAAAATAACAAAATTAAAAGCATTTATGTAAACCTACCTTTGTTTTAGTTAGAAGTTGGAAAAATAAAATAGACAATTAAATAAAGTGAATCCCTCACCTTACTATGTGTTACTAGTCAGTGGTGATAACGATACGAGTTATTGTGAGTGCGTGATGCCGATGGTTATATAAAATACAAGTTAGTGAAGGGCAAGTGGGTTTTATATATTTATATTTTGATAATTATTCATTCATTATTTTAATGAATCAACTGCCCAATTTATTGACCAAAATCATTTACGGGATCCGCACTAATTTCTATATGTTATTTTATATTAATTGTATTAATTAGATAAGCATGTTACAACTCCCACGAAAGTTTCAACAAAAAGGAAAAATTTAATATCGTCACGTTAAATGCCATCGAAAGTCCAAGCCATAAATACTATTGCATGACTAGTTTAAATCAGACTAACCCGCTTGGAAAATCAAGTTCTATTTAATATAGTTTAGTATCAACCAAAGATATAATTTCATTCAAATGTGCTATATTATATCTTGGAAACTATTGAGTTAATTAAATCATATTATGAACCAGTCAACAGTCAACGCTTTTGTCCATACACACACGCGCGCACGCCCTCATTTTTCCACCCTAAAATTCAAGTAGATCGGACCAAATTAAAGATATCCATTAATATTGAGGACCCATCAAATTCTTCAGCATCATACTGGATCACGTTTTTTTCTTTTTTAACCGACAAGTAAAAAATAGATTGATTTCCATTCAATAGTAATATTAAGGTAACCATAACCCAGTCGTCAAAGACACAATCATACGAATGCTAAGATCTTGTCCGTTGAATTGGTTGACCTTTTTACCTTCTCATATTGATCACGTGAAACGCGCCGCTGAGTTTGGGCCGCTGGATATTTTTACATTTACGAAATTTGAATTCTATATCTACTCTTTATTTAATAAAATAGAATTATATGAAGTGTATCTACAGAAAAATACCAATTTATATAAAAAATTTGCAAGTCAGACCCCCTGTCAGAAAACTTTCATATAAGTACCCGTTCGATTGTGCGTACCATTTTCCCAGTCTTGGCGTACTTATTGTATATGTATTGTGTGTTATATGTCTACCATTTTTCACTGTATAATGTACTACAATATGTTTTCCTATGGAACCTAAATATGTTCTATGACGTACTTGCGGCAGAACGGGTACCAATGTGCAAAAATTTTATTCTGATAGATACATGCATATAAAAAACCTGACAGGGGTCTTGTAGAAATTCGGGCCGGACCTCCGGTAATTTATCCGTTATCGAGGCCCACGCACACACGCCACACGGAGAAGGGGTACCCGGTATAAGCTTGGTGGAGTTCCTTCTTAAAACCAATTGGTGTTTAAGAGGAGTGATCCATCATCTTATAAACCATTTTAATTATCTCAACATTTTCGGTGTGGGACAATTGTCCTTTCACACGTGATATTCAACACTCCCCCCTCACGTGTGAACCCATTTCTTTTTAATGGGACGGGAACACCATTCTTTTCGAACCCGTCATATACTTTTTTTTTAATTGAGTCGGATCTTCCGCTCTGATACCATGTAAGAAATACGGGCCGGGCCTCCGATAATTTTTATCCGTTAACGAGGCCCACGAACATGCGCCACACGGAGAAAGGGTGCCGGGTATAAGCTTGGTGGAGTTCCTTCTTAAAACCAATTGGTGTTTAAGAGGAGTGATCCATCATCTTATAAACCATTTTAATTATCTCAACATTTTCGGTGTGGGACAATTGTCCTTTCACACGTGATATTCAACAGGTCTGACTTGCGAATTTTTTATATATATATAGGTATTTTTCTGCAAAATCCCCTTATATGAATGATATATACATATTTATGATGTTCACTTATGATCTTGTCATATGGATGGGCTAAAACGAGTTTTTGATATTAATATGCTCAATTTTGAGAGACTGCATAAAATTCTTTTGCAGGTGAAAAACTATTGAATAGCTTTAAATATTACAAAATATTTTGAAGAAAAAAAAACTTAAAACTCAATATATTATGAGATTGATGCCGATTGAAACTTGAAAATAAATTCGAAAATTGATATATTTGTTTCTTTCCAAGTACGAGTCAAAGTGAAGTCTTGAGTAAAGAAACTCATCGGAAGGCTCTTTCATTTCTCAAAGTCTACGATTGTGGGGCCCATCCCTGACGCACCGCCTTACGTCAGTAATAGTAATACTTGCGAAATAAAATGTCGTAATTTCATTTAAAACTTTCACACGCAGCACACACAGATGACAGTACCTTCTTTTTGAAATTTCTGGTCTTCATTTGGACCAAAAAGATAAAACAAAAAGAAAAAGTTTGGTTCGGGAAAACCCTTATATATACCCACGTCCATTGCACTTGTTACAGACTTCTCAGATTCTTGACATTTTCGTACCTTTCTCCTCCTTTTTTTTCTTTTCCAAGCATATTTTATTCGCAACACATTGCTTTTTCAACACATATCTTGATTTTTTGTTTCGTATAATATATGGACAAAGGATGGGGGCTCACCCTTGAAACTTCTGATAATAGCCATCATCGTCTTCATCAAACTGGGTTTCTGAAAAACAAGACCGTGTTTGGATTCAATCTGAGTCCGAGGTTGATCGATAGTAATCACCCAAGCAAGGCTCGCACGATGTTGTCTCCTCAAGATTCAAGCCCTGTTAGAGAAAAGGAGCAATCGTCTCTTAATGAAGTTGATTTCTTCGCTGATGAGAGGAAAGAGTCCAGGAATGAATCTAGTAACACCGATGTTATAGCAGTCAAGAAGGAGAATCCATTATTTCCTGAAGATAAGCTCAGAACAGTCGACGACGACGACGTCAACGTACGTGAATGATATAATATAAACATGTGTGTATTGTGTATGTATATGTAGGTGTGTATGTATATATATATTAATATTATATATAGGAAGGAGATGGTGTTAATTTTCTTTATTTTTTGGTATGTATGTATAGACTGGTTTGCAGCTTGTGATGACAACGAATGCTCGAAGCGATCAATCGACGGTGGATGATGACGTGTCGCCGGATGGTGAAGATAAGACTAGAGCAAAGCTTGTTGAGGTATTGATTATTATCTTAACCGTACTACTGTTTGCAATCTCTCTGAGTTGTGTAATAAAAATACATGAATAAGATGATGATTTTGTTGATTAGATGGCTCATCTCCGAGTAGAACTAGAAAGAATGAACGCTGAGAACCAAAGGTTAAAAGGAATGCTAAGCCACGTCAGCAACAACTACGCAGCACTTAAGATGCATCTCATGAATCTGACGACGCATAATAAGCCAGAGGCTGTCGTAAGAGTAGAAGAAATAGTTCCGAGGCAGTTCTTGCAAGTTCCTCCTTCGAACGCCGACGGCCGAGAAATATCTCATTCTTCATCGGACGAAAGAACTATTTCTGGGTCGCCGTCGTCAAGAAATAATAAGCGGACGGCGATTGATAGAGAGGAAAGCCCTGCCGCCGCTGGTTCTCAAGGACGGCGACTGTGTAATAATAATGACGTCAATAACAAAGCTCCTAAACTCATCGGCGATAATGATAATCCTCCGAAGAGCGCCGATCAATCAAATGAAGCCATCGTGCGTAAAGCCCGTGTCTCCGTACGGGCCAGATCAGAAGCTGCCATGGTAATAATCAATTTTCACAAATCAATCAAGAAAAATACTTTTTAAATGTTCCTTCCTATGTGTCTAAATAAATGGTTTTCTCTTTCGTACAGATCTCCGATGGATGTCAATGGAGGAAGTACGGCCAAAAGATGGCGAAAGGCAATCCCTTTCCTCGGGCTTATTACCGCTGCACCATGACTGTTGGTTGTCCCGTTCGAAAACAGGTAATAATAGAAAAAACTTTGCTCTTAAATGGGATTTCGTTCCTATTCCGATCATGCAATAACAACGTCGTATGTCTGCGTCTGCGTATAGGTTCAAAGATGTGCTGAGGACAACACAATCTTGATCACTACATACGAAGGAAATCACAACCATATGCTGCCGCCCACCGCCGTAGCCATGGCAAACACAACCTCGGCCGCAGCTAACATGCTCTTGTCTGGCTCCATGTCAAGCTTAGACAACATGATAAACCCTAATTTCCTCGCAAGAACCATCCTTCCCTACAATAATTCATCGTCCTCCTCGAACATGGCCACAATCTCAGCTTCTGCCCCATTTCCAACGGTCACATTAGACCTCACACAAACGCCGAACAACAGCATTACAAACCCTAATTCGCAGCAATTAACAACATTAAGCCCATCAGCACCACACTTTCAATTTCCCTTTCAACACCAAAGCTCGCCTTCGATGGTGCAAATTCCTCACCCTCCACCTCAGGTTTTCGGACAAGCCCTTTATAATCAGTCGAGGTTTTCGGGTCTGCAGATGTCTAGTAAAGAAGCCCTCGCCGCCGGCGGTCATCCTGTCGGAGAATCTTCTGCTGGGGCGGCGCAAAACCCAGCCATTTCTGCCGACGCGATAAGTGCGATCACGGCCGACCCACATTTCTCGGCTGCTTTAGCTCAGGCCATTTCTTCGATCATCGCTGGTTCGAACAACAACGTCGGCGATGCTAATAATAATGCCGGCGTAAATACTAGCAACAAGAACGGCGGTGGTTTTAATGGTTGTTAATTAGTATTTGTTGTTGTATAGGAAAGTTTGTGATTTTTTTTTTTCTAGTTTTTTTCTCTTTTCTTCCGTAGCTTTCTTGATATTATTTCTAAATTGTTCTATTGGTTTTTGTTATTATTTAAATCAGCTGTTACTGTTGGTCAATAATGTATGCAAAGCGAAAAAGACAAAAGTTCATTGTATTACTTGTTATGCTTGTCATTGGTTTTCTTGAAGGCTTGGGGTCAAGATAGTTAGGACCACCTTTGTTTGAACATATGGAGAACCTTTGATGTAATAGCTTGATGTACCCACTATTAGTCAACAATCTCCGGCTATTATTGTTTGACACGTAAATATGTAATTAATATTGCCGTAGACTATCGCGATGCTTCATGGCAGCTTCCTCGTCGATTGATCTTAGTTGAAAATAATTAATTAGTAATAAATGAAGTTTATTTAATTCATTATATAGTTAATGCTTGAAAGGTTATTTTTTTAAAATCGGTTCTACAGGCTGTGTGATCGGATTCGGCCAGAAGCGTTGACCCCTATTTGATAACGAATCTTCTTGTTATTACCTCATAAATATTTATATATTCGATTAAAATAACTAAATTGATTTCCCAACCAAAACATCATTAACGAAGGGATTACGGTCAATGGCGATTGAAACTAAATACAGCACAAATCATCCCCAAATAATGTACAATATCAGATGAGAGGTTTGTCCGTTCTATAGGAAAACAATTCTTCCTGAAATAAAATAATTCAGTTTGTTTAGACGTGTTAGTCACTGGATTGTTTGGTGGATAAGACTTTAATTAAGATGAGTGAGATACGTTATTGACTTGAATACACCCTTTCACTGATCGCCTGCTTTAAGAATATTAAGTGTCATTATAAATACATATCTATGCCCATTGACTTGACTACAGTTGTACTTCTATTGATCTCTCTAATATCGTTTCCATTTTGCTTTTAATTTGGGAATTCATTCCAATATATTAAGGTTGATACGGGCCAAAATTAACCAAATGGTCCAGCCCGTTTAGGCCCGAATGGTTGGCCCGTTCCGACAGCTATACCATTCGCCCAAAGAGAGCAACAATTGTTGCAAAACAGCATTGTAATAAATCATACCGATTTTAGTTTGACGATCCATACGATGTCGCTCGACGAGTTGTCGAAATTCCACCTGCCATCATCAACCAGAAAAATTGAAAAAAGATTCCAATTTTCTTGATTTTTTTATGGTAATTTGAGGATCTTACATGGAGCAATCTCCATGACCAACAGAATTCGTGGCCCCCGTTGGATTTCTCGTTAGATTCTTCAAATAATATCTAAATATCCACTCGAGTTTATCTAGCATAAGTTGCTGACAGGTCTCTGGATTCTTGGATTTATCGTCTACCTCTTTGATTTTCACAAAAAGTAGTTTTTCTTGATCTGGGAGTTAGATGAATTGATGAAAATTATAAGGTAAATTTTTCCTATCCCTTTTTCCCTGATATTTATGTCTTATGATCATCGAAACCATGTGTAAGATTATTGACTTATGTATGAACTTGTACTGAACTTTGGAAGCTCTTAGTTCTTCAACTATGTCGACGCTCAACAATCCTTCGCCGTTCAATGCTTGTCAAGCTCATTACATCAAACCCATGATCACCATCATTACGAATTCTGCTTCGGGCCCTGTTAAGGGCCCGAAAGCCTATCCGAGCCCGTCTTCTCCACTCAAAGTTGGATGCTTGTCTCATCAAATCACTTCCAAGAAATGGCTGGTGAGCTTTCTTATGTTAAAATCAACTCAATGATCCTTTTTCTTACACTTATTTTTTTTCTTTTATGTTTTCTAGTGTCTGTCCCAAGAATTCGTTTCTTCGGAGAACGAATACAGATCGTCGCGCAACATAGCCATCAGCTTGTTTCGGCGTTATCGCAACTTCGCCGACCGCGGAGGAGGTGACAACCTAAAAGTATACTCTTTCATTTTCTTTTCTTTTTTGTTTTCTAACACGTCGAATTGATTATGAGCTTATTATTGATCTAAACTATTCGATGTAAAAGAAAATATAATATAAATGCGTTCTTTTTAGGAGTTCATCAGCGCCGGCGTCAATGCATATGCGCTGGGCTGCACCGACGAAGGCTTGAGGAAAGAACTCACCGACGTAAAGGAGTCGGGGATAGAAATCGAAGCTATGCAAGCATACGGTGGTACTACGGGCCTCAAATCTAGGATCTTCTCGCAAGAAGTAAGTTCTGTTACTAAAATTACACCATCCTTCGATTTCGATTTCGATTTCGATTTCTAAATTTGAAAAATTAATAATCACATAGGTAGACGAATGCATAATGTGGCTGAGCATCGTATTCATGACGATCCTCTGCACGCCTCAGCCTACGGTGGTTAGGTGGTCGGAAACTCCGCCTGTTTCTTCGGGCATGTTGACTCAGTGGAAGGGCTTTTGTGCAATCATAGCGAACGCCTACTACATGAGAGGAATGGCTTGGTGAGAATGAGACTGCCTAACGTATTTCACGTAATAATTAAGATCGTTTTTGGTGGTGTAATAATTAAGGAAGGTTGGGGTACTTTTTTTCGTGCAAGCGTAGGCTTCCCGTGAAGACCCTACAGCTCGAGCAGATGGCGGTGATGGGTTACGCCGAAGAGCCGTCGGTCGTTGCCAGTCGAATGAGGCTAGTTTTCAGCACGCTCGAGGTTCGTAGTTTTTTGAGATAGTTTTCGACCAGCTTATTGTAAGTTTGTTGAATGACCATTTCAACTAAAAATTTAAGCTGGAGTATAGGCTGATTTCTTTATTATCTAGTCTTAGAAGTGTAATTTTCTTAAAATGCGTATTCGTGAGAAGTTGAATTTTTTACAAACTTTTTCGTTGTAGGTTGTGAGCCCGCAATGGCCGAAAGTGTGACGCCGAAACCCGTTCGTCGATCGAAATATGGATCTTGTCGTCAAGTTAGTGTAAAACAGTAGGTGGTGAATCTTCAAAATACCGTTACTGTAAAAACAATAATTAATGAAAACGATGACGATGTTTGAAAGAACAGATCTCGAGCTTGAAAACCTCGACGCTAACTAAACGAATAGAGTTGTGTAATAAAAATCTCTCGGTCACCCTCTCGTGACGACAGACAGTATCGAAGCAGCAGTTCAAAACGGTCTTGTGCGACGCCCTTTGGCTCGACCGCAGAGAAGAGCGTTCCTCGGAATGGGCAGCTCGTCCCTAAATGAGGTAGAAGTCGTGTAAACTCTAAGGTACAACTGCTGTCCCAAGTATTGCCTTGCCCAGTTCTCCGATCTTATGTTCCACATTCCTACATTGTCCAACGCTATGTATATCGCCGTCCAAGATCTCGGGTACACCTGTCGTTCGTTCGTCCATTCGTTCATACTTACGACCAAGAAAGAAAGACAAAAAAATCGAGGCGCAAGTACCTGAACTGTGCTGCGAAAAACCGTGTCCCTCAGATTGTACCTCGACCTACTCGCCTCGGTCCATTGCCCGCCATCCATTCTGTCGCACTCACAGTAAGTAATTCAAGAACAGAAAAAAAAAAAAGAAAACGCACGATAAACAGAAGAAAATGGAGATAGATTAGACTGACCCCATGACGAAGAAAGCATAGCCGTCGACGTGCCATGATTGGACGCTGTTTTCCCAGTTCTGAAAAACGATTTCGACGAACGCACGGTAATCGGCGTTCATCACAGAAGTGGAAAGGTAAGAATTTCCACCGTTGGGCCGGTCGGGGATGCTGCCGAGGCTGAAAACCCCACCGATTTTGAAGTAGTCGGCTAGCTTCAAGGGCGTGTCGGGCGCCACGTAGGACACGCCGTTGACAGCGTACCTCAGCTTTCCATTGATGTAAGGAGCCGAGTTGGCTAGGATTACGGTTCGCGAAGGCTTGATGAGCCCATAGTGGTACGAGCCCTGTGGGTTCGGCCTCGGCGCGCTAGCTGTCAAGTTTCGCCTGTAAGAAAACAAAAGAGTGTTAGAAAACAAGATCATGAATACGGTAAGAAAGAAACAGCGAGGTAGAGTGTGCATGTTATTACCGAATGGTTCGGGCTTGGGCCAAGGAAGAGTAGACGTCGGTGGTGGGCCCGGCGGGGGGAAATCCCGAAACTCGGGTTTGGGAGTTTTGATAGTGGAGAATGGCAGTGGTGGTCAGTACTTGGGAGGTGAAGCGTGTGGACACGACGATGTAATAATCCTTTGGTTGCTGGTCGGCGGTGACCAAGACGGAGTAGGACTGCCCTAAGTGTATGTCGAGGGACGAGTACGTGTTCTGAACCGTGTGGGACCCTTCGACCTCGACTAGCTTCATCGTGTGCCCTTGGATTCTGAAGTTTAGGGACGTCGATAGGCCTACGTTCGATATCCTGAATCTGTACGTCTTCCCTGTAATGAAACACAGTGTTCTTCTTTAAGCAATGCTGCAAGAACTAAGAGTTCAAAAGGCATGCATGTCATATATACGTATGAACTCATCACCTGGCACTACGGTGAATGTATAACCATTCCAGCCACGCCCGTTGATCAGAAGCCCGTCGGGGAAAGGAAGTTCGTGACCACTGTCCAAGATGTACTTGAGGTTCTGCAATGAAGTTAAAAGCAAGGCATCGAATGGTTAGAACTTGGAACCAAGATCAGCTGTAAGAAACAGATTATGATGATGATGATCTTAAGCTTTACTCTGTGGCTTCTCTTGAACCAATCGCCGGCTAGTATGACGTGGTCGCCGCTGGGCGGTGGAAAGGGGACTGGGATTTTAGGGCGGCTGTAGACTTTGATGGCTCCATAGCCTCCGGCGGCTTTTGGAGGCCGAGGGAGGGGAAATAGAAGTAGCTTCCGATTTGGTCCTTGGCTTGGATGACGTAGGTGAAGTTCTTCCCAGGTGGGATGGGACAGTTTGTGCCCGAAACGCCGTCTTGCCATGAGTTTCTTCTCTGCTGTATCCCATTCCTGGCGATAAAGAACAGATCATGCGAAGAAGAGAATCTTTCAAGACTCAGCTGCTGCCCAAAATCTTAAAGAACGATGCTTTTTTTTTTTTGTTTAACATGAAGGGTGTGAGAGATCTACAGATCATATCACGTGCTACTATAAGACAAGACAAGACCATACATACACTCACATGCTGATAATGTTAAGAGGCAGAGCACGATTACCAAAGTTAGGAAGGAAGGAAGGAAACAGATCGAGCACTTGTTTGAAATAAATGCATTTTCAAGAATATACACGCATTATACAGAGCAGAAACTAAGGAATGTGCTTACCAAGAAATAAGGAATGGCTCGTTTAAGTAATTGTATACGCTGATGATAAGATTATCATTGGTCACACAGTCTATTTCAGGGCCTGGAAATTGGCCATTAATCAAGATTGCCTGCGAAGCAGAGAGCAAATGCATATCATCTACAATGCTCCAATCGCATGCATGTATGTATGAATCAGAAAGAAAAATACTTGAGAGGCATTTAATCAAACACCTGCTGCTTGACACCGAGGGGATAAACATCACCATAAGTGACTTTCCAAGTGTAGTATCTGTAAGGGTTGTCAGCATTCACAACACTTAGCGCGAAAAGAAGAACTGCAAAGACGAGAGAACACATTACACCAGCGCTCCCTCTGATCTTCAGCTCTTTTACTCAAACACTTCAAAGAAATCAAACACAAATTTACAGAATCTATGAAATGGTTAATGCATTGTGGATATATAGACAGGCTGGGTGCTTTGAGTGCGCCAATACCGCGTAGAAAATTATGAAGGTTTGATTGGAATGACTCTTTTGCCCCTCTCACATGCCCTGTTTTGGACTTTTTGTAGCGTGACCACTGGCAAGGGCATTAGATTATAATATTATTCTAATTTAAATTGTATTATACACATAATATTATATCCTAAGTTGGCCCCAATTTAACTATGTATTTAGGTGTGAATATATACTTGGTTCCTAGTATTATCTGTCCGTAATTTCATGCGTTGATGCATGTGAGGCGTACAGATCACGAGATAATACAAGTATTTAAGACATAGTTAAGGAAATGCAAGCTTGCAGCAAAAATTAGAGATTTAAATTGCTACTCTTTTTTATTTCAACATACATTAGCAAGTGATGGAATGTATTTAATGGACATGAAAATGTGAGAAAGCATCTCTATACGTTCAAACTTCAAAGCGGTGTGTTGCATTAATTGACATAGATCTAGAGAACATGCGCCTGTAATTATAACTCCGACGCCGAGATGAGCGGAAATAATAATTGCATTACATTATGTAAGTCAATGATACCAAAAACATTAAATAAGTACCTCAAACACAAGACATAATAGATTCAATTTCTTGAGTGAGTTTTAACAACCCTAACAAAGTACACAATCACTTGGGTGTAATAGTTAGGACTAAGCCAAAATGATCACTAGGAAAGACAGGGAGCTCAAGCTCCTTAATCTGCCCCTTAACTTTCTTCTCCTTAACATAACTCAAACCTGGGATCTCATTCTTACCAATCATCTCAATCTCCCTAACATCGAAATCCTTCAACTTACAAAAGAATCGATCGAGCCTTTTCTGCAAGCTCCTATTGCCGCTAAGCATCTTGTTCGATTTCGTGTCGTACGTAAAACCAACTTCCCCAGGCTTTAGCTCTGTCCAAGCATCGATCCAATCGCCAGAAATAGGAAATGGCCCGTCTAACTTATCGTCCCAGTTCATATCTCCGCAAAAGATCACATTTTTATGAGTTTCGAGGATTCTTACAGCTTCCTTGGCTTGGGCGACTCTTTCTTTGCTGAACATTTGGTCCCATGTTGGAGGAGATGGGCATGGACTTTCCAAGTGGCTCGTGGCTACGGTTAGTGGGATTTTGGACAGCGTTTCGATTCGTGCAACGTGGAGCTGTCTTCCCATAATTGTGTTGTGGAATGGTTGGGCATCATAGGATTTGACAGAAAGTTTACTTAACTGAAACGAAAAAGATTACAAGCCCATGAAGAAGAAAGAAAATACAGTACTGAATATATTCGGGATTCAAGCGTAAGTTCTTACAAACGTCTCACCTGCATGCAGAAGTATGCTCCAGGGAATGCTTTCTCGTTTGGTATTGAGCATTTGTACGATTTCCACCAGTCTGTGTGTTTGAAGATGTCGTAGAAATTAGGTGTAACCTCCTGAAACACACAGATATGAATATTCAATCAGAAAGTTAGTTATGGTGAGGTGAACGTAATAACAATATAAAGGAAGCTCTGAAGACGACATAATTTGGAACCTGAAAACATATGACATCAGGCGAATGCAGGCGAATAAGATTGCCGAGTGCTTTCATCCTATTGTGCATCTCCAGGTCTTCACGAAACCAAACATTGTAACTCAAAATCTTTATCAGTCCCTTCGATTCTGAACTGGAAACACCATTATTACCTCCTGTTGAAAAGCTTTACTTTTAGCATTATCATACGTTGTTTAAATTCAGAATCAATCTAATTGGAAAAGATCATATGAAAAGGCCACAATATCAAGATGATAACTGAGACAAAGGCCACATAACCAGGACAACGGAGATAGAAGCATACCCATTGATCTGATTTCAACAACCTCATCATCATCGTCAACAGCCCTAACCATATTGCTTGGTTTGTTGAATGTAGTTGTATTTGCCCTGAGGTCAGTCCACTGGTGTCCAAAGTTCCTGCCTGGTCCTTGGAAGCTGAATCTTACTCTTTGACCTCTGCCTCTAGATCCTCTTCTTCCCCCTCTATTGAATTCTTGAGGGTAACCATGGATCTTGAAGCAGTTCTCCCTCGTGTGTCCTCCAGTGTTACAGTGATCACACCAACGAATCATCCTATCACCTTTGTTTTGGCTTGCACTAGATTGCAAGGCTATTGAGGCAGACTCAATACTGTGTCCTTGCATAACGATGCTCCTCTGCCCCTTGTCATGACCCCAGACAAGGTAGTCGCCGGAGAAACAGTGGAGAAGGAGGAAGGTTCGGACAGTGAAGGATTAGGGCAGAAAGGTGGAAGTGTTGTTGCTGTCGGATGGGTTGTTACCATTGTTAGACCAAAGAAGGCAAAAGGGGAACATGTTTGGGCAGACGTAGGGAAAGATGGTGTGGGCTAAAGGAGAAAGGCTTGGACAAGGCATGAGAAGCTAACGGGCCTGAAGAGCTAACGGGCCTGTCTTTTAATATTAAATCAAATGGGACAAATTAGTGAGCCCATATGTGTTAAGTATAAAAACAATGTGTTATGCTGTTTTTAGGGTTAAGCAAGAAATTAATCAGTCTAACAATCGTCTTCTTCATCTCTTCAATCTTCAACTCTCATCTGGGAATTCTTCTTCTTCTCAACTAATTTTATCATCTTAATCTCCTCAATATCTTATAAAAATATCCAAAAATACAATATCATCAAATATCAAATACAATACCATCAGCGTTCATTACATTTGGTATCAGAGCCTACGACTACCTCGGCAATGGCTGATTTTACAGGCTTCAAGGATCATCAGTCGAAGTCCAACTTCATTGCGATGTCTCGTAGGGAGGCAGAAGCTACCTTCAGGCGGGTGGATCTTTCAGATAAGTTAAATAGGTTCCACGACGATGTGAGTAGTAAGCTTGATAATATTCTACAGTCCATTTACAGTCTAAACTCACAGCTGGGTGGAATTAATGGTGAATCAAAATCAACTTTGGTTGTTAGTGTACCCACATTGCTAGAGACTGATTCTATGTTAAAGGACAATTTACCATCACCTACTGATGATGTCCTGTCGGATTCGTGTGTGACGGAAGGGCTTGAAGCTGCCTTGGTCAACGACGAGCTGGTACTGGTTGATGAAGCGTCTACTCAGCTGGTCTCGGTTGACGAGGAACATATATCAGATTCCGAGTCCCTTAGCGGAATTGGATGTGATGGATCAGCTTTAGATGGTGAAGACCTTCTGGTGGCTGCAAGGGAAATGGTGTTCCTTAGTTCTCCTCTTTCCTTCGAAGTTGACAGCATATCTGAAATCAAAGAGGAAACTGACGGGAGTATTGTGATTGAGCAAATGGGCAATGAAATACTTACAGTAGTCACGCCTGCGAATCATGGGGAGTTGCTAGCAAACCCTCAGCTGCAATTGCGGGCAATTTGGGTGATCAAGGACGCTTCACGATTGAAGGTACTGTTTGATCGAGGACGTGTCGAGCTGCTGCACCTTGGAGAGGATCCTAACCTACTGTGTGATCGTGGACGGAGCTGTATAATCGATAAAATGAAGGTAAGGCTGCTCTTCGATCAAGGTAGCACAATGGTGGTAGTGGATGACCCAACAAAGCTCGTTCACTTTGTTGCCTTAACACACTTGTATACGGCCAAGAACACAGCAAACAAGTTAGGGAGACTCAGATTGTCAACAACCTGCCACGTAGAATTTGAGCAATACTCTAGGGTAAGGCCAGTGAACACCCAAGGATATGGCATCAATGGGTTCTACTAGCCGAGCTGTTATGCAATACTAGCTACCACAAAGGCCTAAAAGTCGTACCATTCCATGCCCTACACGGTCACCGACCCCCCCAATATGTTGCAGAAACCTATTTGGATTCTACAACATTCATTGAGGCGAATTTTGCAGAGGGAGACTCGGACCTTTTACAGCTAGTGAGGAAATACCTAACCCTAACCCAGCTCGGAAGGGAACTTGGTGCAAAAAGAATGATAAAAGAGGGGAATCAAGAGAACTCTGAGGCTCTGCTGTGGCATTCTAAGCTCACTACCAAGCAACCTAGCCCATTCGAAAACTTGGAAGAGGACGAGCAGACCTATAGATCGGTTCGCCCTACCCCAGATGCAAGAAGACTTACTAATCCTATCTTCCATGAGTCGCTGCTGAAGAAGTGCGTGAACCCCAAAATAGCAGCCTCGCCCTTTTTCACAGAGATAGATGAAAAAGAATACCTGGGTGGACGAGAAAATACAGACCAAATTCTTCAACCAGAATCCTCGAGGACGAGGATTTCTTCACCCGGGGGTATTGTCATGACCCCAGACAAGGTAGTCGCCGGAGAAACAGTGGAGAAGGAGGAAGGTTCGGACAGTGAAGGATTAGGGCAGAAAGGTGGAAGTGTTGTTGCTGTCGGATGGGTTGTTACCATTGTTAGACCAAAGAAGGCAAAAGGGGAACATGTTTGGGCAGACGTAGGGAAAGATGGTGTGGGCTAAAGGAGAAAGGCTTGGACAAGGCATGAGAAGCTAACGGGCCTGAAGAGCTAACGGGCCTGTCTTTTAATATTAAATCAAATGGGACAAATTAGTGAGCCCATATGTGTTAAGTATAAAAACAATGTGTTATGCTGTTTTTAGGGTTAAGCAAGAAATTAATCAGTCTAACAATCGTCTTCTTCATCTCTTCAATCTTCAACTCTCATCTGGGAATTCTTCTTCTTCTCAACTAATTTTATCATCTTAATCTCCTCAATATCTTATAAAAATATCCAAAAAATACAATATCATCAAATATCAAATACAATACCATCAGCGTTCATTACACCCCTCTTCATTACATACCATTGAAAAAACTTGCCTGTGAGTAGGTAGAGGAAACATAATGAGAATCTGCGATCTCATGTTGGCATATACATCGTTGAGCCCCATCAAGAATTGCATCATCTTTAGCTGATCACAGAACTCTGTGTATTCCTTTGACACAGTGCTTGACGGAGATGGAATCATGCTATCGTATTCATCCCATAGCTCTCTTAATTTTGAGTAATACTCACTGACAGAACTCGATCCTTGCGTCATGGTGTTGATCTGATGGTACAGTGAAAAGAGTCTTGCGCCGTTAATCTTGTCAAAGCGTTCCTTAAGATCCTTCCAAATCAAGTGCGCCGATTCACAGTATATCACGCCTTGGATCAATTCTCGTGACAGCGAGCGATGGATCCATGATCTCACCAAGGCGTTGCATCTCTTCCACTGTGCAATCATCGTAGGATCATTCTTCGGTTCTTGACATGTTCCATCGATGAAACCTAGTTTGTTCTTTGCCTCAAGTGCTACCTTTATTTCTCTGCTCCATATCTTGTAGTTTTCACCTCCTTTCAAGACTTCAGTGACGAGATCAAGGTTAGGCGTGTCGGACGGATGCAGATAGAGTGGATCGTTGAAATTGATCGTTGATTCCTTCTTCGATCCTTGTTCTTTGTTTGGTTCGTTCTCAGCCATGGCGACTCACTTTCTCAGTTCGATCTTGACCTAATTTCTGTATTTTGACTTTTAGGGAGCGTGTTGCTCTGATACCATCTTAAGAATTGTTAATCCAAAAATATTTCCACTAAAACATAATCAATGAAATACATCGCAGGATTCTGTACAGAGGCTTTATACATAGAGCTGTTTTATCTTTTGGTCCCTGTCTACATCTAAAATACAAAAGCTATCTAAAATACATTTAAACGTACATTTAGATCCTCGCTACACAGCACACTCTGCACTCAATCTTCTTGACAATTTTTACCAACATCTTTACAATCACCATCACCACCTCCAACAACAGCGGTACGGCTCTCACTATTTTCCTTCTCAGCAACACTGACACAGCCCTTTAGCGGAAAGAAAACACTGCCAATCGAAGACCCCATTTCAGTTTCATCAAGTTCGTCTATTTCGAGCGTGGATATCAGCGACGCAGAGGCGCGCCTTCCGCATATTTCGCAAGCTGTGCAGCTAAAAGGGTTCAAGAAAGTGCAAGCCGAACAAGACCACTTGGGTTTCGTCGACGACGACGAAGGCGGGTCGGTTTGTTGTGGGTTAAGGCATATCCGACAATGCGAATTCTTGGTCGGCGAGTTGATGAATGTGCACTTGGAACATGTCCACGAAGACGACGACATTTTTGGGCTTCTCACTGTCGACAAACAAAGGGCTTTCGAGCGGCTTTTCACATTCAATGACGACAATCTTGATACGCTCGCCGTAGTAGACGAAAGGGCTTTATTACTACCGTTTTGAAAAGGAGAGACATAGAAGAGGGGTAGGTTTTGCCGCGTCTGAAGCCATCATTTCATTTCTTCCTAGTGCTCGACTTTCTTCGATAGGAAGGAGATTCAATACAAATTAATGGGCTTTCAAGAGCAGTCAGGCCCAATATAAAAGATGGACGGCCCATTTTCTTATTCACGTCCAAGGCTCGGCTTTTATTCTTTCAATAATGAGAAAAACGATGTGGGAATATGTTAGCTAGCTTGGCGAAGAGAAGACACAAATCATAATCCGATTAAGCAGCAATGATTGTGTGATAATCAGTACCAGAACATGTGATAATCAGTACAGATCACGAGATAATACAAGTATTTAAGACATAGTTAAGGAAATGCAAGCTTGCAGCAATAATTAGAGATTTAAATTGCTACTCTTTTTTATTTCAACATACATTAGCAAGTGATGGAATGAATGTATTTAATGTACATGAAAATGTGAGAAAGCATCTCTATACGTTCAAACTTCCAAGCGGTGTGTTGCATTAATTGACATAGATCTAGAGAACATGCGCCTGTCATTATAACTCCGACGCCGAGATGAGCGGAAATAATAATTGCATTACATTATGCAAGTCAATGATACCAAAAACATTAAATAAGTACCTCAAACACAAGACATAATAGATTAAATTTCTTGAGTGAGTTTTAACAAGGGGCAACCCTAACAAAGTACACAATCACTTGGGTGTAATAGTTAGGACTAAGCCAAAATGATCACTAGGAAAGACAGGGAGCTCAAGCTCCTTAATCTGCCCCTTAACTTTCTTCTCCTTAACATAACTCAAACCTGGAATCTCATTCTTACCAATCATCTCAATCTCCCTAACATCGAAATCCTTCAACTTACAAAAGAATCGATCGAGCCTTTTCTGCAAGCTCCTATTGCCGCTAAGCATTTTGTTCGATTTCGTGTCGTACGTAAAACCAACTTCGTCGGGCTTTAATTCGGTCCAAGCATCGATCCAATCGCCAGAAATAGGAAATGGCCCGTCTAACTTATCGTCCCAGTTCATATCTCCGCAAAAGATCACATTTTTATGAGTTTCGAGGATTCTTACAGCTTCCTTGGCTTGGGCGACTCTTTCTTTGCTGAACATTTGGTCCCATGTTGGAGGAGATGGGCATGGACTTTCCAAGTGGCTCGTGGCTACGGTTAGTGGGATTTTGGACAGCGTTTCGATTCGTGCAACGTGGAGCTGTCTTCCCATAATTGTGTTGTGGAATGGTTGGGCATCATAGGATTTGACAGAAAGTTTACTTAACTGAAACGAAAAAGATTACAAGCCCATGAAGAAGAAAGAAAATACAGTACTGAATATATTCGGGATTCAAGCGAAAGTTCTTACAAACGTCTCACCTGCATGCAGAAGTATGCTCCAGGGAATGCTTTCTCGTTTGGTATTGAGCATTTGTACGATTTCCACCAGTTTGTGTGTTTGAAGATGTCGTAGAAATTAGGTGTAACCTCCTGAAACACACAGATATGAATATTCAATCAGAAAGTTAGTTATGGTGAGGTGAACGTAATAATAATATAAAGGAAGCTCTGAAGACGACATAATTTGGAACCTGAAAACATATGACATCAGGCGAATGCAGGCGAATAAGATTGCCGAGTGCTTTCATCCTATTGTGCATCTCAAGGTCTTCGTTAAACCAAACATTGTAACTCATAATCTTTAGTCCTTTCGATTCTGAACTGGAAACATCATTACCTCCTTCTGTTGAATTGAAAAGCTCTATTTTAGCATTAGAATATGTTGCTTAAACTCAGAATCTAATAGGATCAGATAAAAAAGGTCACAATATCATGACGATAACTGAGACAAAAAGGCCACTTAATCAGGACAACAGAGATAGTAGCATACCCATTGATCTGATTTCAACAACCTCATCATCATCGTCAACTTCAACAGCCCTAACCCTATCGAAATCACTCACCCCATCACGAATTGAGTCATCCTCCCTGTGTTTCCTCTTACCATTGGAAGCCCTTAATGCTCCAGCGAAAGAATTTTTACCAACATCCTTATCACTATTTTCCTTCTCAGCAACACTGACACAGCCCTTTAGCGGAAAGAAAACACTACCGATCGAAGACCCCATTTCGATTTCATCGTGTTCGTCGATTTCGAGCGTGGATATCAGCGAAGCAGAGGCGCGTGTTCCACATATTTCGCAAGCTGTGCAGCTAAAAGGGTTCAAGAAAGTGCAAGCCGAACAAGACCACTTGGGTTTCGTCGACGACGACGAAGGCGGGTCGGTTTGTTGTGGGTTAAGGCATATCCGACAATGCGAATTCTTGGTCGGCGAGTTGATGAATGTGCACTTGGAACATGCCCACGAAGACGACGACATTTTTGGGCTTCTCACTGTCGACAAACAAAGGGCTTTCGAACGGCTTTTCACATTCAATGACGACAATCTTGATACGCTCGCCGTAGTAGACGAAAGGGGCTTTATTACTACCGTTTTGAAAAGGAGAGACATAGAAGAGGGGTAGGTTTTGCCGCGTCTGAAGCCATCATTTCATTTCTTCCTAGTGCTCGACTTTCTTCGATAGGAAGGAGATTCAATACAAATTAATGGGCTTTCAAGAGCAGTCAGGCCCAATAAAAAAGATGGACCGGCCCATTTTTTATTCACGTCCAAGGCTCGGCTTTATTTTTTCAATAATGAGAAAAACGATGTGGGAATATGTTAGCTAGCTTGGCGAAGAGAAGACATAAATCATAATCCGATTAAGCAGCAATTGATTGTGTGATAATCAGTACCAGAACAAACTACAATCTACGGAAAAAAAAATACGAATTAAAATTTTATCAACATAGAAAGGAATGATAAATAATAGAACAAACAGCGTTGGACTTAAACAAGACCCAATAATCCTCTCCGCACCATTGCCTTGCAGCGTTGAGTTCACAACCTGCCCTGTCCTATGGCTCATCACCTTGCTGCAAATAAATTGATAGATAACTCAATAACACAATAAAAAAAACAAACCCAATATATATACATTATATATATATTCATATACATACATACCTTCCAGGAAATATGCAATTCCCGTGACCTGCAACATATACAAAGACAAGAGTAAGAATAATAATAATAATAACAGCCACATGCTATTGTCTAATCTAAGACAGTGTCCACAAGCAAGCATCGTCATATTACAGCATGGGCTCAAACAAAACAAGAAAATACGATAAAGAGCCGTCGCTTTCGAATATATCTTTGCTTGCCCAAATGGAGTTCTGCAGATCATTCAAACAAACGAGCGAACGCTAATGTAATAGAAAAGAATAATCAAAGATTGGCTTTTTTTACTGACTTGGATCTGTAGTAGTGATCATGGCTGCACCTTTGAAATCGCAAGATCCGGAAATTCTCCCCTGCTTCTGGTAATAACTATCGAATGCGTACGACGCATGGTTCCTCACGTTGTTAGGCTGATAACAGCTCTCTCCGGGCTGAATCTCGGAGCAATTAGCCCGACCCGGCCCGCAAGCCCAGTCGAGGGCGGTCTGCAGCGTCTTCGGATCCACCCCATCCACGGCCACGCAGTAGGTTTGATTCGTGGTGTCGTTAGCCAAGAAAGTGCCGCTCCCAGAAACGTGTAGTAAATAGACAGGCGTGGCGTTTGCGTAGAACAGTCCCCAGTTTGCTTCAGACAAGGGAGGAGATCTTTGATCTTCGTTGAACAGTTCGTAGACGTAGACGCTTGAAGTGATCTCAGGGTGTAATGGAGTCCCACTTCTGTCGAAGATGTGCTTGATCAAGTTCGAGTTGTAAGTGTCTGCGTAGTCCATCGTTGCATATGGCTCTTTAGAATCGCCCTTTGAGGGCCAGCCAGTTTCAGAGACGAGGACTACGACGTCCGTGACGTTGAGGTTCTTCATCGAGAAGTAGACAGAATCGATCATTGCATCGAGGACGTTGGTGTAATGAAGCAGAGTGTTGGGATCTACCATCTCCTTGGAAGGCGTGAGCGGCTTGAACAGTGAGTTGTCGAGGGGGACGACGCCCTTGTTCTGCATAAAGACGTAGTAAGGGTAGAGGTTCATCATCAGCGGCGACTTTGTCCTCGACAAGAACTGTAATAACGCCGACATCACTGGGCTCAAGCTCTGGTTAAAGAAGGCCTGCGACGGCGGGAACGGGTCGAGGATTATGGAGGCGGAGCACGGCGTCGAGACTTTGACCTGAGTGTGAAGGTTAGCGGCGACGAGGGCGCTGTAGAGCGACTCAATCGCCGGCAAGAGAAGTGGCGCCGAGCTGGGAATGGTTGTTAGGACCTCGTCGCCGACGGAGATGGCTGTAATTAGGGTTTCTGGGTAATAAGCCGCCACGTTGCGGCCGACCCACGTGGCGGCGGTGGAATTCGAGGAGCCGATTGCGAGCAGCTGGTTGTTGGGGACGCCGACGGTGACTCTAATCTTGGTTTTGGCGAGGGATTTGAGGATCTGAGGGTCGGCGTCGTAGAGCCTAACGTGGGTTATTTTCTGGACTTGTAAGAAGGAGACCAAATCCGCCGGCGAGAGCATGTCGGAGACATCTGTACCTATGTTGACTCCGACGAAGGGCTCGTCTTTACCTCGCTGGGCATTGACTTCTGCGGAAGAAACAAACGAATAAAATTGAGCGATTGGAGAAAGAAAATAAAGATGTTTTCAGTAGAGTCGATTTTCGAACCTTTGGAGATTAATGGGAGCAGAAGAAGAACAGAGACAGTGAGGAGCAAAGGAATGAGCTTTGTGGAATCCATCATAGAGAGGTCGAGCTTGAACCATCTTCAGAAGGTGCAATTTGGAGTGAAGAAGCTAAGGGCAGTTTCTGCAAATTCGAACTATGTTGGAGGGTAGTTTGGAGACAACTGTTCGAAGGATCCATTAGTGGAAAGAAATGTAGTGTGAAAGTGACTTTTTATCGAGGGAGGTAATTGGGGTCTAAAAGACCATAATAGCCTCGTGGACCGACGACGGTGAAGTGAAATGACAGAATTATTATAGAAGAAGTTGAAAGCTTTGAGCAGAATGTGTCTTCTGTCTAAAAAGTAGTGTGTGTGTGCGCAGAAAATAAAAGGTGGGAGAAGAAAGTGAGTAACTTTGATTTGATTATGAGATTTTAAATGTTTAATATATATCTTTTAAAAAAAGGTTTTTGTATTTATTATGTACGTACGTGTGGTGGGGTGGGGGTTTAATTAAGTTTTCGAGTAGGATTAGGTGTGCGAGTGTTACAAATTCCATATAAACGCATATATTATATGAGATATCAATAGTAGGTAATGATATAGAAATAACCTCTATTATGATGTTTTCTTGTAAAATAAATAAGCGTAGCAAGGAGAGGGGAGAGAAATGAGAATATGATGGAAAAGGAAATGATAAAGATAGGAAAAATACAAAAGATAAATACACAAAAAGGAAAGGAAAGGAAAATAAAGAAAAGAAGGGAAGGACAAGTGAGAGATCGAACGAAGGGATGTGTTAGAAGAGCGCTTCACTTCACCTTGGATTCTTTCTATGACAGGCTGGCTCACTGAGTTAACATTTGTCCTTAACGAAATGAAAATAATGGCCCTCATAAAATGAAATATAACGTACAAGTGTGTTCTAGCCCATCCAACAAATTTGTTTTTTTTATTAAGATGGGCCCAAAACTCAAGCAAATTTATTGGACTGTCGTGTCCTAAGAATAACTAAATTAACTCTGATGACTTTGCGAACTTACGAATTGTATTTCTTTCTTAAAGAAATCCGAAGGCGGCAGAAAGGAAGATATACGGCGAACAACCGGCGAAGAATCCTTCTCAATCACCTTCACACCGTTGAGGATTTATTAACCAATGCAAACAACCAAATAAGATGCGATCATATTAAGGTAATGTAAGAAAAATGTGCGTTCTACGGCCAGTTGATATTGTTAATGATAAAGCAAGTAAAAGTTGTGTGATCTCTTTTTTTTAATTGGATTGTGATAACATCTTAATTAATTAATTAATTGTTGAGCATATATAGTTACGGGATTCGATCAAAAGGAGTAAACGTAAAAGGAGTGGTTAACGAGTGATGGGAATCCATGGGAATGATTAAATGGTCGTACCAACAAAAAATCGCTCTATTTAAGAATTCTCAACCAAACCATTTCCATAGATTTACTTCAAATAATAGTAGTTGGAAATAACCATGAGCATTCATAGCAACATATATAGAGTAAGGCGACCAAGCAGCAGCTCCTCTTGGTTAGTTTCCAGGTGTTGAGAACTAAAGGTTGCAGAAGACATTAACGCATTGACAGGACTTGTCGGGATATTAAATGATCCGAGCTTTGCTTTGCTTTGCTGTAATGATATATATATACACACACATTAAGACAGAAATGTTAAGGTGCCCGCCTTGTTATGGTGCTTTGCGTGACACCATCCGTGGGCACCCGTTGTGTAGCATTTTTTGTGTCACGTCAACATGTCAAATCAATTCCCGACGGGTTCACTAATCCTATGTGTAGGTTATATATCAATAAAAACTCTCATTGTATGTTGATTTGACGCGTTGATGTGGTTGGTGCTCACGCAAGGTGAGCACCATAACATTGATATGTTTTGCATATATATAAAGGCAAAATTGTAAAAATGTCGGTTTTGGTTCACTATGCTTGCCAATTACAAAACTTGGTCACTAAGTATATATATATATAGTAGCAAAACTAGGTCACTAAGTTTGTATATTAGTTACAGAACTAGGTCATTAAGTTTGTATATAGTTACAAATTTGGGTCACTAACTATGTAATATAATAAGAAAAAAGAGGTTAGTGATCCACTTTTGTTAATATATACATACTGAGTGACCTAATTTTTTAACTGACAAATATAGTAACCCAAAATCAAAAAATTGGCATACTTTAGTGACACATTTTTTATAATTTTCCCCCTACATAAATACTTCCTTCGTCCCGGCTATTTCTTCCCAAAGATTAGCCGGCATGGAGATTAAGAAATCACATTATTTTAATATTATAGTACACCTTTTGAGGTATAGAGAGAGAAAAGTTATTAGTAGACACGCAAATCAAGAAGGCTTTTTTTGATATTAATGGTGTAATTAGTTTAATTAGTTGGATAACTTTTTACCAAAAATAGAAATAAGAAGAATTATATGGGACGCCCGAAATAGAAAGATGGAAAGAAATAAATGGGACCGAGGTAGTTATAGTAACAAGCTCTCGGAACTCCATCTCCATCAAATCACACATACACAGTAACATGGCACAATCCAACGATCAAGAAAGTGACGACGACATTCATCATCATCAAGAACGCCGCAAGCCTATTACACAGACGCCGCCGGCGGCGGCGGCGGCGTCTTCCGATCATCAACACCAAGCAAGTTCCGAACTTGAGAAGGTTCTAACAAGCGCTGAGCTGTCCTTCATAGAGCGCTATAGGGTTGCCACGTGGATAGAGCTCAACCTTCTCTTCAAGCTCGCAGCTCCAGCCGTCGCCGTCTACCTCATAAACAACTCCATATCACTCTCCACGCGCATCTTTTCCGGCCACCTCGGAAACCTAGAGTTCGCCGCCGCCTCCCTCGGAAACAGTGGCATACAGCTCTTCGCCTACGGCCTCCTAGTTAGTATCCCCATCATCTTCTAATTCGTTATGTATATGTTTAATTTATTACTCAAATATTATTACATCGATGATTTGCAGCTAGGAATGGGAAGCGCCGTGGAAACCCTTTGCGGCCAAGCCTACGGCGCTGGTAGGTACGAGATGCTGGGCACGTTCATGCAACGCGCCACCGTGGTGCTGGCCCTCTTCAGCCTACCCATAACCCTCGTCTACGTCCTCTCAGAGCCGCTCCTACTCCTCATCGGAGAGTCCCCGCGCGTGTCCTCACTCGCCTCGACCTTCGTGCGCGGCCTAATCCCTCAGATCTACGCCTACGCCGCCAACTTCCCCATCCAAAAATTCCTCCAATCGCAGAGCATCGTTCTTCCCAGCGCTCTCATATCCCTCTCCGCGCTCGGCCTTCACCTCCTCCTGAGCTGGGCGGCGGTCTACGAGGCGGGTATGGGCCTGCTCGGCGCGTCGCTGGTGCTCAGCCTATCGTGGTGGGTCATCGTCGCCGGCCAGTTTGGTTACATCGTTACCAGCGAGAGGTGCAGGGACACGTGGCGGGGGCTCAAGTGGGAGGCGTTTTGTGGGCTTTGGTCGTTTGTGAAGCTTTCGATTTCATCGGCGGTGATGCTCTGCCTTGAAACGTGGTACTTTCAGGTGCTTGTCTTAATCGCAGGCTTGCTCGATAACCCTGAGCTATCCTTGGACGCACTTTCCGTGTGGTACGTACGTTTCCATTTTTGTTTTCTTGCAATCAAACGTTTGTCGTGAATTATATAATTTATTCGGTGTAAGAACTCTATGTAATTATAGCATGTCGGTGAATGGGCTGCTGTTCATGATTTCAATCGGATTCAATGCTGCTGCGAGGTTAGTTACGTTTCTTAATTATTTTTCAAAATGTTGCTATATTTAATTTAGGTAGTTTTCCGATATTAGCGCACAATTAGTATGACGTTCAAATATATTAAATACGATATTAATGGAATGAGAAGTGTGAGGGTGGGGAATGAGATAGGCGCCGTTCATCCAAAGGCAGCAGCTTTCTCGGTATTGGTGGTGAACTTAGTCTCTCTTACAGTCGCCGTTATAACGGCGGTCGTCGTCTATTCTCAGCGCCACGTCATCAGTTACCTGTTCACCGGCGGCGAAGCTGTGGCCGGCGCCGTCGCCGACCTCAGTCCTTTTCTGGCGGTCACCCTCGTCCTCAATGGGGTCCAGCCAGTCTTGTCAGGTTTTAATTAATAATTATCTTAATCAACAACACAATTTTGATTATAATATCCGAGGATATAAGAAGAAAGAAAAGAAAAGACAAAAGTAAGAATTCCTTGGATTAAATTATGCAATTATTGCTGCATCTGCATGACA
The DNA here is from genome assembly GCA_027422505.1 of Craterostigma plantagineum. NCBI lineage: Eukaryota > Viridiplantae > Streptophyta > Magnoliopsida > Lamiales > Linderniaceae > Craterostigma > Craterostigma plantagineum. The sequence goes on along the minus strand of JAPQWV010000053.1, from coordinate 689,768 downwards.
CTGCCAAGTTCTTTTCACACGACGCTATCAGCGAATGATCGTCGTTATTAATCATGTGAGAAGATTAGGTTATTAGTTATTACAATTTACAACATGATTGTCGATAGGACAAACGCCCAAACAAGAATGTTTCTACTTACTGCATGATTGAATAATAATTGTCGAAACTGAGATATATACACTTCAACATATGCATTTTTATATTGTATTTCTACTATGTATGACATGAATTATTTTAATTTAGGTGTTGCGGTGGGCTGTGGATGGCAGGCGTTTGTTGCGTATGTGAATGTAGGCTGTTATTACGTGGTGGGAATGCCAGTGGGATGTTTATTAGGGTTCAAGTTCAATCTTGGCGTTAAGGCGAGAATTTCGAAATATAATTTTGATCATATAGTCTTTGTAATCAGATGTATGTAATGTTCATAGTTGGTTAATTCTGATAATTATTTCAGGGAATATGGTCTGGAATGATAGGTGGAACTGCCATGCAAACACTCATCTTACTGTGGGTGACATTTCGTACTGACTGGAACAAAGAGGTTAGTAAATTTCTAATAAGAGAGGGGTGTGATAATATTTCTCATGTTACATGAATAGATTATATGTATAGTCAAGTTAAATGGTTAAAATTAACAGGTGGAGAAGGCAAGGAATCGTTTGGACAAATGGGAAGAAGACATACACGAGCCTCTTCTCAAGAACTGAATAAAACAAAATGCAGAGTAATATTCCCAAGATGTTATTGTTTATTGAATTATTAGTTCACGTCTATAAATGACAAACTTCCTTTCAAGATTACTCTTTTAGTGGAGACTTCAACAAGAATATAATTCCTTTATAACAGATATGTAATGGCCAAATCTTAGTTCCAAATCTGAGACAGCAATGAATTTTTCTGAAACTTCATATCACAAGTTTGAATACAATCTATATATACTTGTCTCTGGGAAATACAATCAAAAATGAGAAATGAGATTTGCCCATTTGAAAGACGACGAAGTACATACATAATCACGGCCACAGAAAAATGCGGCGGCTAGCTTAGCTTAGCTTAGCTCAAAGCATTGGCTCCAGCGACAATCTCCAAAATCTCGCCAGTAATCTTCGCTTGCCTCTCTCTGTTGTAAACCCTCGAAAGATTCTTCTTCAGCTCCACGGCATTATCAGTAGCATTGCTCATGGCGCTCATTCGAGCGGCCAACTCGCTGGCAAGAGATTCTTGCAAGGCCCTCAAAATCTGACTGTTCAAGTAAAGCGGCAGCAAAGCATCGAGAATCTGAACAGGATCTTGCTCGAACTGCAGAATCGGCGAGAAATCCGAAGTCTTTGTCCTTACAACATCTCTCTCAACGGTCAGTTTCCCTTCTTTCGTCGTCAGGCGAAAGAACTCATCTTCAGCTGCGTCGACGCAGACTCCGTTGATGTCGCAAATCTCTCCTTTGGGTGATAAAGGAAGCAGAGTGTGGATAATGGGATCGGATTTTACCAAGGAGACGAATTTAGTGTAGAGAAGCTCTACTTTATCCACCTCTTCGCTCACGAAGAGGGAGAAAACGTCATCTGCTATCGCCTGAGCTTCTTTAGCCGTGGGGAGATTGGTGCCTTCAAGAAACTTATCTACTGGGATGTAAGGTCGACGGATGAAGTAAGAGTTACCCTTCTTACCAACGCTGATGACGGTGTACTCAAGCCCAAGTGCCTTCAGTTCTCTGATTCGAGCCTCAGCTTTCTTGATGATGTTATTGTTGAACCCACCGCACAACCCACGATCGCCGGTGACCACGACTAGGCCCACTTTCTTGACCGGCCGAACTTTGGTGAGTGGTATATCGATGTCCTCTGTCTGAAGCTGCTCGTTGATGTTGTAGAGAACTCCGACGAGGGTTTCCGAGAAGGGCCTAGAGTTGACCACAGCTTCTTGAGCTCTTCTTACCTTGGCGGCGGCGACGAGCTTCATGGCTTCGGTGATCTTCTGTGTGTTCTTGACAGAATCGATACGGCCTCGAAGCTCGCGAAGCCCACATTGGATCTGAGTTGGAGAAGGCGATTTCGATGGGGTTGAAGAGTTTGGGTTAGGTAGCTGAAAAGGGCTGATGAAAGAGCGAGAGGACAGCGCAGATGTGTCGGAAAGAAAGGTTTTTGATGAAACACACATGGTAAGATTCGAGCAAGACATGGCGTATGGTACTTCGATGAACTAGCTTGGTGTGGTTTGTTGAAGAAGAAGAAGGGCAAGAGAAGATTGAATCTTATCTGTAATGTCCTCTTAGTCTTAGCTAGTATTGGGATTCTTTCTTAATTTTTTTTTTGTGGGTGTGATTTCTGTTGAGCGTGTGAAATGAGAGGTGGAGGGAGACGATGGATGAGGTTTTGGGATAAGGTTTTTTGAACGTTGGAGGCAAATCAAACGGAGCCTTTCAAGGTGTATGAATATGTAGGGCTGGGGAAAAATACCGAAATACCGAAATATCGTCCTTATCGTATCGAATCGTATCGAAAATATCGAAAATTTTGGTATACCGATGTTTTTGGTAAGGTATGATACCGTACCGAAAATTTTCGGTACGGTAATGGTATGAAAATTTTTAAAATTAGGTATACCGATTATACCGAATACCGAAATACTAAAAATTTTAATATATTTTATATATATATACACACACCTACATATATTATATTATTTCAAAAAATAGAAAATGAAAAATTAAGGATCTTCATAAACTTATTTAGCCCATAAATTATTAACTTATACACAACTTTCTAAGATTAGGCCCACCATATTTTACTTATGTAACTCAAGTAACGTTTTATTTTTGCCTTTTTAATGTTTTTTTTTTCAGGATTTTGAAAGCATGAAGATGCAATGCAATTACTTTTTGTTAATCTTCACTAATTTTTTAAATATAGCCGCTTCGTTCTAATTAATCTGTATATAAAGTTGTATTTTGGGGTTATGTAAAGTTTTTTGTCTTACTAAGGAGACTGGCTAAAATATGTAAATTATTTAAGGTTAAAAAATCTTTTTATTTTGAAAATTTTGGTATTAATAATCTATCTTATTGGGGCCTAAGGAGTTTGAATTGATTAAAAATTCCAAAATAACGAATTAACGAGTTACGAGACATGCATGATAAAAAACCCTCCGTGTGAATGGTATATAAGGTATGATACCGATACCATACCGAAATTTCGGTATGATACCGTATCGAAATTTAAGGTATACCGAAATTTTGGTATGGTATTGGTATGATTTTTTTGGATACCGAAATTTCGGTACGGTATACGGTATCACAGTTTTGGTACGGTATACCGTACCGAACCACCCCTATGAATATGAGGAGTGAGATATTTAAATGATATATGCATTACACAAGTCCCTTTCAAATTATGGGGCAATTTGGAGAGTGAAATACAGTGATCCTAGTAGTTAAGAGTAGACTAAGAGTCGCCGAAAATAAAATAAAAACGAGAATTTTCCTACATTTTTTGTCAAATAATAAAATGATTATCGGGAGTTGGAGATGTAGTGGAGAAGCTCAACCACCTCTCTCAATCGTCTCTCTGCAGATTCTCTTGACGAAGCCAAGTTGTCCCTTCTGTTCCTATTTTTCCACATAACATCATTATTCAATTCATTGCAAAAGCTGAGTTCTTCAGGGAAGAAAAGAACAAGTAAATAAATGAAACTACTGCTATTATCTTACCTCTTCTCATAGGCGATCTTTTTAGACAGTTCTTCATTAAGGTTATTCAACCTCTTCAAAAGCGCAGAGGAGTTCCTCAAAGCCTTGGCACCATTTTCGTCCGAACATATTTTCTTCAGCAGTTCGCTAGCAATGAAGAAACCCTCATCTTTGTTCCTGGTGTGCACAAAAGTATTAAGATTCATGAGATATCTTTCCTAAGGTGCGTTTGGCTTGAGGAATTCGGTTCCAGTATCGTTGTTTGATGCTGATAAGTTAGGATTTTACGCTATTTTTATACCTCGAAAAAGTATATTTTTGACCGATATTTATCCGAATACGCGTGGATATCCTACCCTTAAGTACATGTTTCTTATTTGACAGATATCGGAACAAAAAGAATCAAAGACGGGCTAGTATGCACATTTAGCAGATTTATGAGAGTTGGGCTGCATTTTGTGGGCTTCGAGTTTATCTTCAGTCGAAGGAAACAAATCTACGCTGATCTACCAAATAAAGAACAAGTCAATATATGATTATATATGCCCCAAGATGTGCACGCGCTTCAAGATTTGACTTTCCATTCAAATAGAAAGATACGGAGGAGTGGAAATCATATATTAGGTGCATTATATTAGGTCGGTGGCCTTTTTTTGAATTCTATAAAAGGAGATTAGAAGCTTGACTGAGGGGGGCAGCGAATCATATAAGAGCAAAAGTGCTGGGGCAGTGAATAGAGCATCGAACAGAGGAGCTTTTCTTGAAGGCAGCGAATAAACAAAATAATACGAGGAGACCTACGGCTGAAATCAAAAAGAGCTGCGACGATCGACTGCTTGCGAGGCGAAGTTTTATTATTTCTCTATTATGTCTATATTGAATATTTTGTGCTTTTATTTTACTAATATGCTAGCTTAAGTTTTCTTGTGATTGAGGCCGTATTAGGCCGGATTATGAATTCGTAGTAATGCTATTCGTGTTTTATTTAATCGTATAAATTTAGTTACGTGTTCTATATTTGAGTTTAATGCTTGCGTATGCTTGATCACCATGTGCATGATTTTTGATTGGTTTATGAGACTGAAAAAGTGATTAGACCGATTAGAATAATAAATATAGGACACCGCGGCGTAAAACCGACCAGAGATGGAATTCGGTTTCGTACGTGTGGTTTTCGAGACCTTAGGCGCCGAAAGCGTCTAAACTCGGGGAAATTCATAAAGCGGAAGGCGTGTGAAGTGATTGCAGTCTTATAGAAATATATAGATTGGTCATTATTGCATAGGGTCGCTAGTTACGTGAATAACGGGTAGCGCATATATTAGGAATTTCTACCTTAACTAGTTTATATTGATTAAATAAATATTGATTGCATGAATACGTAGGATTAATCCGTGCCGAGTATGTGCCTTGATCACGTTTGTCGTCAATTGATTTTTATCTCATCTATTTTATTTGCGTCTATTTTATTTGCGATTTTATTTTATCACCAAAATTATAAAAATTCTCTTAGTCTAATTAGAATTAGGTTTAATATCTTAGAATTAATCAAGCTATCTTCGTGGATCGATACTCGGACTTCGTCCGTTTTATACTACTTGCACGACCTAGTACACTTGCTAGTATTTGAGCGTGTCAAGTTTTTGGCGCCGTTGCCGGGGATAGCTATATTATTAATTTTAGGATTTATTCTGATTTTTAGTTTAGACGTTTTATTTCTCGATTATTATTATTATTATTATTATTATTATTATTATTACCATTTTTGCCAATTCGCTTACTCTAATTTTTCATCTTTTGCAGATAATTCCTATTAGTGCATGACACGAAGCTCGAGGAACGTACCATTGCTATTTGACGCAGAAATTGAAGCAACGTGTCGGCGTAACAATCGAAATCGTAGACTGAGAATGGACAATCAAGAGCACGAGGAAGAACAGATGGTTCTGCCACGGCCCACCTTACTAAGTCGAGCGCTTCCAGGAATTTTCGATGATAGCGACCCAATTGCCATCCCTCCTGGACCAAATAATCATTTCGAGATTAAACCCGTTACTATACAGATGGTGACGGGTTCAGCACAGTTTCATGGGCTTACAAACGAGGACGCAAATTCACATATTTTAAAATTTACTCAAATTTGCAGAACTATTAAGTATCCAGGCGTCTCTACAGAAGTGATAAAACTGACATTTTTTCCCTTTTCTTTGACAGGTAAAGCGTCTGAATGGTTCTCATCATTGCCACATGCATCTATCACTAGTTGGGAGCAACTAGTGGAGTGCTTTCTGGGCAAATATTACCCACTGTCAAGGACCAGCGAAATTAGGAGCCAGCTAGTAAACTTTAAACAAGAAGGTGGCGAATCTCTGAGTGATGCATGGAGTAGGTACAAGAGCCTTCTGCGACAATGCCCGAACCACAGCATACCCCTGAGCGTCCAGATGCAGTCATTTTTCTTAGGGCTGAGCACACAAAATAAAAGGATCGTCGACGGCGGATGCACACGAAACTTTATGGAGTTAGGGGACGAGGAAGCACTCCAGGCCATCGAGCGAGTTGCAGCCTACCCAGCAAGATATAGTGAGCATGATCTGGACCGACGGGCGGCTGGAGTACATGAGATAAGTAGCTCGTTGGAGGCACAATTTGAAGCCATACATAAAAGGTTAGACCAGATACACTCCAGGGACCCTGAGGAGGTGAACTACATCCACAATAGGCAAAAGAATGCGTACTCCAACACATACGACCCAAGCTGGCGAGGCCATCCGAATTTGTCGTACGGAAACTCGCACTACTTAAAGCCTCCAGAAGCTCAAAATCAACAGAGTGGGCCACCAACAAAACAAAAAGCCGATTGGGAGATAGCATTTGAGAAATTGGCGGGCTATCAAGGCGACCAGAGCCGTAAGATAGACGAACGATTCAACAAGATAGAGGACACAATACAAAGTTTGGCGACTACAATAGGGCATCTAACAAATTCAATGTCCGAGCGCAAGCCAGGCACACTCCCAAGCGACACTGAAAAGAACCCTCGAGAGCACGTTAAGGCCATTCAGCTGAGAAATGGGAAGAAGCTTGAATCAACCAAGGAGACCAAGGTTGAAGAAGAAGCAAAGGAGACCGAAAACGACGATGAAAGCAAGGTCATAACCAAAGACGCAACTCATCACGACCATAGGAAGGACAAGGGGGATGAAGAAGTGGAGACCGAGCTAGATTCTCTCGCACTGGAAAAGAAGGTCGACCCACTCCCACCAGTCAAGATTCGACCTCCATATCCCGCGGCATTACGAAGGGGAAAACCGGATAAGCACTTCGAGCGCTTTATTGATATTTTTAGGAAGTTAGAAATTAACATTCCTTTTTGCGAAGCTCTCTTGCAGATTCCGAAGTACGCCAAATTTTTCAAGGAGTTGCTGTCGAACAGGAACAAGTTAGAGCAATATGGCACGATAGCCCTTAATCAGGAATGCTCTGCGGTGCTACAAAGGAAGCTACCACCAAAACTCAAAGATAGGGGGAGTTTTTCTATTCCTTGCTCTATAGGCTCATTATCATTTACTAATGTTCTTTGTGATTTAGGAGCAAGTATTAACTTGTTACCTTTTTCACTTGTGAAAAAGCTAGGGATTGGTGAGCCAAAGCCTACATCTACGATCCTCCAATTAGCGGATAGATCGATCACATACCCACGAGGAGTATTGGAGGACGTATTAGTGAAGGTTGGAGAGCACTACTTCCCAGCCGATTTCGTGGTACTAGACATGGAAGAGGACACCGACATGCCTCTTATTTTAGGAAGACCGTTTCTGAATACGGCAAGAGCCCTTATTGATGTTGGTAATGGTAAGCTCATCCTACAGGTTGGGGATGAGAAAGTTATATTTGATGTTTATAAAGCAATGAAACACCCTCCAGATGATGATTCTTGTTCCTTTATTGATAGTATTGACGCATGTGCTCTGGAGTATTTTAAAACTTTCAGGAATAAGGAAAACTTGGAAGCATGTCTAGTTGGAGACGAGTCTGAGGAGATGGCCGATACCGTAGCAAGCTTAGAAGCGAACCCACCTCATCGGAGGTCGGCCAAGCCAAAAGTAGAGCGGCTCGATCGATCATTAGCCACACAACCTCGACCATCAATAGAAGACCCTCCGATTTTAGAACTTAAACCTTTACCCAGTCACCTTAAATATGTTTACCTTGGCGCTCTTGATACTTTACCCGTGATTATTTCTTCCACTTTGACAGATCTAATGGAAGAAAAGCTAGTGAGGGTGCTAAGAGAACACAAACGAGCATTCGCATGGAAGGTTGCTGACATCAGGGGAGTAAGCCCGACCGTTTGCATGCACAAGATTTTGATGGAAGATTCTTACAAGCCGGTCGCACAACCACAGAGACGCCTAAACCCAGCGATGCAAAAAGTGGTGAAAAAGGAGGTAATTAAGCTTTTGGACGCAGGTATTATCTACCCTATCTCTGATAGCGCATGGGTTAGTCCGACCCAAGTTGTTCCTAAAAAGGGAGGTATGACTGTTATAAAGAATGCTTCTAATGAGTTGATTCCCACGAGGACTGTTACGGGGTGGCGTGTATGCATAGATTATAGGAAATTGAATGATGCCACCCGTAAAGATCATTTCCCCCTCCCCTTTATAGATCAAATGTTAGAAAGACTAGCTGGACATGAGTTTTATTGCTTTCTAGATGGTTATTCGGGTTATAATCAGATTTCCATAGCACTTGAGGATCAGGAAAAGACGACGTTTACTTGTCCTTATGGTACTTTTGCATATAGACGTATGCCATTCGGATTATGTAATGCACCAGCTACTTTTCAGAGATGCATGCTTGCTATTTTTCATGACATGGTTGAGAAGTTTATGGAAATATTTATGGATGATTTTTCTGTATTTGGGTCTACGTTTGATACATGCCTTGATAATTTAGCATCCGTTCTATCACGATGTGAAGAGACTAACCTTGTCTTAAATTGGGAGAAGTGTCATTTTTTGGTACAGGAAGGTATAGTTCTCGGGCACAAGGTATCACACAAAGGAATTGAGGTGGATCGAGCCAAGGTTGACGCGATTGAGCAGTTGCCACCACCCACATCAGTGAAGGGAGTTCGAAGCTTCTTGGGACACGCAGGATTCTACCGACGCTTCATAAAGGATTTTTCAAAAATAGCTAAGCCATTATCTAATTTACTTGTTAAGGATGCTATTTTTAACTTCACTGATGATTGTCTGCAGGCTTTTCGAACTTTAAAGGAGAAACTCACCACAGCTCCAGTGATGGTTGCACCAGACTGGACACTCCCATTTATATTGATGTGTGATGCTAGCGATGGTGCTATAGGTGCGGTTCTAGGACAACGCAAGGATAAGGTATTTCAGGTCATTTACTACGCTAGTAAAACCCTGGACGATGCACAGAGGAATTATGCTACTACTGAGAAAGAGTTATTAGCTGTGGTATTTGCCGTAGATAAATTTCATTCTTACCTAGTGTTGAATAAGGTAATCATCTACACTGATCATGCTGCACTTAGATACTTATTTGCTAAGAAAGATGCTAAGCCTAGGTTGATTCGCTGGATTTTACTACTTCAAGAGTATGACTTAGAGATTCGTGATAAAAAAGGTGTTGAGAATGTGATAGCTGATCATTTATCTAGGCTAGATAACTCGCATGAACACAATAAGGAGTTACCTATTGATGAATATTTTCCTGACGAACAATTATTTGCTTTGATTGATACATCATTACCTTGGTTCGCGGATTTTGCAAATTATGCTGCTACAGGTGAGATTCCCACAGGCTTGAGTTTTCATCAGAAGAAGAAATTTCTCTCTGATGCGAAACACTACCTGTGGGATGATCCATTCCTATATAAAATTTGCTCTGATAAGGTAATCCGACGATGTATTCCCGTCGATGAGGTAAGTTCTGTTTTATTTCATTGTCATTCTGGTTTGACGGGCGGACACCACGGACCAACAAAAACAGCGTTTAAGGTACTTCAATCAGGTTTATTCTGGCCCACTCTTTTTAAGGATGCCCATGCATACGTAGCTTCATGCGATTGTTGTCAGCGTACTGGTACTATATCTAGGAGACATGAGATGCCTTTAAATAGCATGTTAGAAGTAGAGTTATTTGATGTTTGGGGCATTGATTTTATGGGACCGTTTCCTACTTCATGCTCTAATAAGTATATTCTCGTTGCGGTCGATTATGTGTCTAAGTGGGTAGAAGCTGAAGCATGTCGAACTAATGATGCTCGAGTTGTCATTCGTTTTCTTAAGAAGCATATATTTAGTCGTTTTGGTACACCACGGGCAATAATTAGTGATGGGGGTACTCATTTTTGCAATAAATTGTTTGATAATTTGCTATCTAAGTATGGTGTTAAGCATAAAGTGTCTACCCCGTATCATCCTCAGACTAGTGGACAGGTGGAGGTTTCCAACAGGGAGCTTAAGCAGATCTTGGAAAAGACGGTGAACGCCTCAAGAAAAGATTGGTCGTTGAAGCTAGATGACGCACTATGGGCGTACCGCACCGCATATAAAACTCCAATAGGGACTTCGCCATTTCGTCTTGTTTTTGGAAAAGCGTGTCATTTACCTGTTGACTTAGAACATCGTGCATATTGGGCTATTAAAAAGCTTAACTTTGATTGTTCTGAAGCAGGTAAAAATAGGTTGCTTCAGCTGAACGAAATGGATGAATTTCGCCAGAATGCTTACGAGAACGCTAAGTTGTATAAGGAGCGAACAAAGAAGTGGCATGACAAGAAGATCATAAAAAGGGAGTTCAAAGTCGGCGATCGTGTCCTTCTATTCAATTCAAGGCTACGCCTATTTCCAGGTAAATTAAAGAGTAAATGGTGCGGACCTTATATAGTCGAGCAAGTCTTCCCATCCGGAGCAGTGCAAATCCTTATGAACGGAAAGGACTCTCTCAAAGTCAATGGGCAACGGCTAAAGCTGTATGACGAAGGAAAAATTGGCGAAACAACATCGGTATACCTTGTGGAACCCATAATTTCTAACTTTTCTGCTTCTAGTTGTTCTGTGCCTTTCAGGAACACCTCGTCTGGAGAGAATACCAGCGAACTGAAGGACCTCCAGAACACCAAAGCAAGCCTAGACACCAAGCCACCTTGATCGTCTCGAGAGTCGAGCTAACGACTTTAAAAACAGCGCTTCTTGGGAGGCAACCCAAGTATTATCGATGCATATATATATTATATTTAGTGTTATTATTCTAAGTATTAATTATATCTATAATTTTTTTTTTTGTCTAATAAATTCGCTTTCACGGTGCCACCTAGTCATGTTTTCTCGCAGGCTCATAACTAGTTTGGGGGTTGCCCGTTCGCGATGGTAGCTTGTTCACTGCAGATAAACCGAGTCTTCTACATCGATCGACATAAAATTCAGGGCAGTGTCACTTCTACTCTCTCTTTGCTTTTATTTTACACATTGAGGACAATGTGATATTTAGTTTGGGGGTGGGATGTGACACATGCTAGATTTTATATGCTTACATGCTTAGGTATCGATGTGTTTCGGTCATTTTAGTGGGTATAACTGATGAAGGTTGCGATTTGAATGTCATCTGTGGAATCTCCTGTCAATGATGAAAATTTTTAAAATTTTACTGTCATGATATGATTCGATGAATTGAGTGTGATAGTCCTACATGTTGCATGATCGTGATATTAGCATGATTATTTAGCTATATTGACTGCTTTAGGAGAGTATTGCGTATCATGAAGCACAAACCCAGTTATATATGTGAGTTCTTGAGCCTTCAGAAAAATTCAGAGCAACTCATTATGCTCGGTGTTTATTCTTGTGTGACACGCATGGACTGAATATTTTCGAACTTGCTCTGTTATGCATGTCAATGGTTACTATGTGGATTTTTGTGTGCGAAAATGAGAAGGGCACTAGGATTGAGTCATTGGCCTAAATATATCCCTACCTTACGTATTTACCACTTAGTGAGCCCCTTTGAGCCTTATTTGACTTATTTGTTGATTTGGAGCCCAGATATTTAGCCTAATTGCCTCAAATTTAGCCTATACGACCCCGTATCAACGTGTTAATTTATCGATGTCGTGAAGTGGCTTGTTTGTTGAGAAGGAGCTAATCGTCGATGCATGTTAGTTATGAACTCGTCCTATGATATGAATCTCTCGTCGTAATATTGCAGCAAGCTAGAAATCTCTCCCTTCGATAAGGTAAAAAAAAAAAAAAAAAAAGAGGATAGGAGGGGCTGGTTCTGAAAAAAAAAAGAAAGAAAAAAAAGAAAAAAAAGCGATCGAGAAGAGCTAGAAAAGAAAAAAAAGACGAGTCGAGTGAAAAGTAGGCACGGCGTTAGAAGAGTGAAAAAAAAAGTGGTGAGAAAAGTGATTCGATGATTGACACGTTTGATACTTTTAGCTCACTTTCCTATATGACGCACCTTTCAAAACCTGAGCCCCATTACAACCTTTGATAAAGACCCTTTGATTCGTGCATGACTTCTATTATGTGACTATGATGTGATATATTTGCAAGCATAGAGTAATATCTTTTCATGTCGTAAATTGAGCGTCTTTATACAGATCCCTTTGAAAAACACTTCGAGCGACTTGAGCGATCATTGTGAGAGTTGTGGATTGATGCGTGATATAATTCTAGAAATGTCTTTCATGCTATGATAAGATTGCGACTTGTCACTTCATGCCTCGTGTTTTGATTAGGTCGTTCATTAGTCGATGATTATCTCGATTTTATATGCTTTTACGTTTTCTGAGATGAAACGGGAGAAATTCATTGATTGATGTTTTATAATCCTAACTTGATTTAGTTTTATTCCGCTTTTATGATCGAGGACGATCGAAGCTAGTTTGGGGGTTGTTGATAAGTTAGGATTTTACGCTATTTTTATACCTCGAAAAAGTATATTTTTGACCGATATTTATCCGAATACGCGTGGATATCCTACCCTTAAGTACATGTTTCTTATTTGACAGATATCGGAACAAAAAGAATCAAAGACGGGCTAGTATGCACATTTAGCAGATTTATGAGAGTTGGGCTGCATTTTGTGGGCTTCGAGTTTATCTTCAGTCGAAGGAAACAAATCTACGCTGATCTACCAAATAAAGAACAAGTCAATATATGATTATATATGCCCCAAGATGTGCACGCGCTTCAAGATTTGACTTTCCATTCAAATAGAAAGATACGGAGGAGTGGAAATCATATATTAGGTGCATTATATTAGGTCGGTGGCCTTTTTTTGAATTCTATAAAAGGAGATTAGAAGCTTGACTGAGGGGGGCAGCGAATCATATAAGAGCAAAAGTGCTGGGGCAGTGAATAGAGCATCGAACAGAGGAGCTTTTCTTGAAGGCAGCGAATAAACAAAATAATACGAGGAGACCTACGGCTGAAATCAAAAAGAGCTGCGACGATCGACTGCTTGCGAGGCGAAGTTTTATTATTTCTCTATTATGTCTATATTGAATATTTTGTGCTTTTATTTTACTAATATGCTAGCTTAAGTTTTCTTGTGATTGAGGCCGTATTAGGCCGGATTATGAATTCGTAGTAATGCTATTCGTGTTTTATTTAATCGTATAAATTTAGTTACGTGTTCTATATTTGAGTTTAATGCTTGCGTATGCTTGATCACCATGTGCATGATTTTTGATTGGTTTATGAGACTGAAAAAGTGATTAGACCGATTAGAATAATAAATATAGGACACCGCGGCGTAAAACCGACCAGAGATGGAATTCGGTTTCGTACGTGTGGTTTTCGAGACCTTAGGCGCCGAAAGCGTCTAAACTCGGGGAAATTCATAAAGCGGAAGGCGTGTGAAGTGATTGCAGTCTTATAGAAATATATAGATTGGTCATTATTGCATAGGGTCGCTAGTTACGTGAATAACGGGTAGCGCATATATTAGGAATTTCTACCTTAACTAGTTTATATTGATTAAATAAATATTGATTGCATGAATACGTAGGATTAATCCGTGCCGAGTATGTGCCTTGATCACGTTTGTCGTCAATTGATTTTTATCTCATCTATTTTATTTGCGTCTATTTTATTTGCGATTTTATTTTATCACCAAAATTATAAAAATTCTCTTAGTCTAATTAGAATTAGGTTTAATATCTTAGAATTAATCAAGCTATCTTCGTGGATCGATACTCGGACTTCGTCCGTTTTATACTACTTGCACGACCTAGTACACTTGCTAGTATTTGAGCGTGTCAGATGCGTCAACTTAGTTTCCCGTCGTGTTTTGCACACAATTCCGCATACCAAACGCACCCTAAAGTCCATTTTAGAGGAACGTGCATCACTTTTACATCTATAAGTACAAAAATATATTTCCAGGCGCAAAAAATAAGTATAGGCGTGGCACAATGGAGTGTTTTAGAAGCCTAGCAAGCATATTATTTTTCTATAAAAGGTTATACTTTGTGCGGGAGAGATGCATCCTTTGAACACTAACCTGAAAATTTCTAAGATAATTGTTTCAGTGCATCCTTGTGTGCTAACCAATATCTGAGTGAGGTGTGGAAAGCGAGCGAGGTTCCTAAGAGTGGAAAGTGCATGCTTCAGAACTTGTTGATCTGGTATGCTTCGGCTCATAGAGTGTATTAGCTTCAACAAGGTGCTAATTGCCCCAGCAGCTACAAGCGCTTCGCAGCATTTCTCTGACAGTTGTGTGGCTTCGTCTGTAAAAAATATCAAATCACACACCAACGATAAAATTTATAGATTTCGACTTACCCAACTCAGATAGGAAGCACATCATAAACATACCTAAGGTTGCACAAGTGTGCAAAATGCCACTGACACTTCTCATACTCAGAAGCTCTGATAATGCTGCTATAAGCCGGTTGATGAGGCGACGGTTGTCATCAACATTTGCAGCAGATTTTTGCATTCGTTGGCGCAAGTCGATGACCTGATGCTTTGCTTCTCTTCTTGCCTTGTAACCTCTCCAGTATGACTGTCGCAAAGGAATTTTTTTTTTTCAGAAATAAAACTGTGGGAATTATTTATATTGCTTGTTAGTAAATGTCAAATAGGAGGTTTTGAAAGTGCATTTACTTACTTGAATCACAAGTACTTGTTGCTGTTGTTTCTTTCCATGCTGCCTAAAATTCCATCCTCGGATATGTGATTGAATTACCACGGCAGCCTCTGTTTTCTTCTTAGCTAGTATAGCACTTCTCCACCATCTTTGCAATTTCACTGCAGCTTGAAGGCAAGTTTCAAGCTTACGTGCCTGGAAATAATCCATTGGGGCCATGTGATGATAGCACGAAGTTCCTTCACAAGAAAAATCTAGGAATTTTTAGAATCAGAGTACATGGCTGGCCTCACACCTTAACAATATAATGAGATGAGAAGCTTACCCATAAGCCTTTTCCTGGTAATCTGGCCCCTGATGAAGCTTTGGATGTTACTTGCAGAATGCCTTACAAAAATAAAGGCATTGTGATGGTTCATACAACGAAGAATGCTTTGTATTTTAACAGCGGCTTCTCTTCGCTGCAAAAACTCCTTCCTTTGCAGCCACCCTCTCATGTAACTCTAGTCCAAATTAACAAAATATGCAACCAAATTCAAGCCGACTTCTGAAACAATGTACAACTCATGGTAAGTAACTAAATTATATGAACGTACCTGGACAACAATAACACAATGTCTTTCTCTGCAAGCTCGTCTAACGGCTATCCATCGACGCAGATAAGATTGAATAACAATGGCTGATGTTTCCAATCTAAGAATTTTCAATTCTCTGCAATTTCTTGAACAACAAAAAATCCTTTGGAGTCTTATTATTGCCCTCTTCTTGTGGTCGGCATTCTTTCTCACCAACAAACCACGAACATAGCTTTGAATTTTAGTTGCAGCATAATGCTGACTGTGGAAAGACTTACGAAGACGATACTCTTTCCAGCACTGCTTGATTCTGTTTGCTGCTATTACATGGATATTGTGCATACTATTTATATGCACAATTTTTGAATCGTGCTTTTCCCGGTCAGACATACGAAGATATACACACCTTGCTAAATATACTCGGATGCAACTTTGGAGGACCACAACAGCATTGTTTTGATCTGTGGTAGATATTTGATTACACAATAAGGAGTTATTGTGGTGTCCCTCAACATTCCAAGCCCTTACGGCTCTTTGAATGATGCAGGTAGATCTTTTCAAGTTGATAAAATAATGCCTATCAACCAGTAACTTGGAATACTTTCGAAACTTTTCCAGTCTCCTCCCCGTAACTGTATGATTAATCACATTAAGACTAGTTAAAAAAGGCTAATAAGAAAGACTATAGCTACATCAAGGAAAACCACGCTTACTCCTTGCAGTGAGCTACAAAAGGATGTTCGCTTCTTAACTGATAACCAAGCCAATGTAGCAACTTGTAAAATGTGTACTGCATCTACCATTCTCAAATAGTTGCGTTGTTCCTCTAATCGTCTATAATGAGACTGAATTATGGTTGCAGCATTCTCTGAAAATGAAAAAAAAAAAGATTTTGAAGTAAGACATCAGGATAAAACGACAACAACATCGATAGTCAATATTCACAAATTCGGTAGTTGCAGGATCTGTTTAACATCTCCGACAGACGTTAGGCACCTCTTTAAAGTAAAATACTACTCAGATAATTCTATCAGTATTCCCAAGAAACCAAGCTTTGAACCAAGTTTAGGGGAAATGCTCCTAGAATCAACTTTTAACTCCATTCCATAAATGTAGCAAATTTGACAAGTAATACCTCTTTGTAAGCTTATGCCCTTTCTCTCAATTAAGGCAGCAGGTCTTACTTGAAGTTTGTTAGTCTGCTGAGCCATGTCTCGCCACCAAGCCATAACAGCCTTGAAATCTCGGCTTGCATCTGATTATTTGGAAAGCAATATAAAAATTAGCTAATTATATAACCATGCAAAATTCTTATTTTGGGCAAGGAATGGTTATCTAGCCAAGTTAGGGTATTTATAGCATGACTAGCAAAACTGCATTTTGTACACCAGTATATCAGAAACCTAATCCACTACTGTGTTGAGAAGAAATGATTTAATCTACCTTTTTCATTGATCCCTTCGCCACTTAAGCAAAAGCTGGTTGCATTGTGAGTATGGAAACCCAACAGCTTATGAAAATTCAATTTATCCTGAAAAGTGGGGTCAAATAACTTCAAAGACATTCCCTCACCACATTTGAAGCAAGTTGTTCCAATATTACCATATTTCTTTTCACAACTAGCTGAACAGAGAGAAACACCAATAGGACAATCACGCTTTGTTCGTTACATGCACCATTGTGCTCTAGTATGTCACTGACTTGCAAAACCTGCAAGTTGGAGACTCATGGACATTAATCCAAAATTGGTCTTTTATTGCAATGCTTTCCATGCTAGGAATCAACACCATCTGACAACTAAGCTCAACTAAAATGGCAAGAAGCTGACACAAATTACCTCCGGAAAGTTTCCCAACAAAGAACTCAACTTTTGAGAAAGTATAAAGTTGTGCACTGCATCAGTATATTCAATTGCAGACATGATAGAAACTTCTTGCTTCACCCCATCAGAGCCCTGCGCCTGCAGAAAACCAACCAGAGTACAATTTGAGTCTATTCCTGTTACTCCTGTAATGAGTAACTAATAATAGTGCAAGAGAGGCAGGGAACCTCCTCAAGAGAACATGAAGCACTATATTCTTTTCGGAAGTAATAATCAAGCAAACACCACATAGCTCGTCCATCCAATAACGAGGAGTAACTTCCAACCTTTAACTCGTAAATATCACAAATCACCTGAAAGCGTGAAGGCTTGTATTGTGAATTAAAGACATTTATATATGAATTACGCAAGGCTATGCAGGTGCAAAGTTACAAGAGCATCAAATGTCATCTCCATAAAGTACTAAAAGCAGCCAGAATACTTTCTTGCAAGCAAAACGATCATGTATGAAATAACACATTAGTAAACATGTTATTCTGCATTAGTCCTTTTGTGATGAGTTAGAATAAATTAATCATATGAAACTTAGGAAACACCTGAATCCAATTAAGAAGCATTTCCAGGTGAGTCTGGGTGGAGGAAATTTCCTGCAATAAATTGGATGTGACATTAATGTCTCAGATTCTTTATAAAATTTTGAGAAGATATTTCAAGGGTAAAATCTACAAATGACCTGTGTAGAATGAATTAATGCATGGGATTTCATTTGAGAAAGAGTAGTAACTACGAAAGGGATAGGGAACTTGAAATCTTACCACAGCAGTACCACTAATATTCCTAATTTCTTCAGCTACAACTGTTTTGTTGACTAAGAGGGGCACCTGCAAAAAATACAGGTTTTTGAATAACATCGATTCCACACTTGCTATACTATACATGATAAAACAGGATAGATAAATAAGATCCTTCCTAACGAAACGGAGGCACGCAATTATATTGTGACAGCTACCTTATCCCACCATAGAATCAAGGTGTTGACATGTATAGTAACTGAATACAAGAATCATAGAAACCCACCTGTAAATGAACAAACATGTTCCATAGTAGAGATAATGTAAGCTCCTTGTCTTCATTGACTACATCTTCTCCAAATATTTCTGTTCCATCTTGATCAATTAATGGTACTCCAGCTAGCTTTAGATATTGTAGTGCAATTCCACAATTGACCTGATTCTTCTTTTGAGTGTCCGATGGAACTAACACTTTCTACAATGCAAGTAAATAATAAATAACCAATGCTTAATCTTAACCAATAATTATTAAAGGAAGTAAAGCCTTAAAAATATACACAACCATGAGAATGGAAGGATCATGTTTGAGAATTTGAATGGCTCTGCAAAGACGGACACCATCATGGAGATCAGCAAACAAATCAGTGATCTTGAAGTCATACTCAATCAATGGGTTCTGCTTACCAAAAAGGATATATGCTATGAGCAAGACAATATAATAGTAAGAAATCTTGTCAGAAGATTTGCAAAACTTTCGAATGCTTACTTGCTGGTATGATACTTTATATCCAACAATAACAAGATGAGTGAGAACATTGCCTTCCCCATGCATGACGTCAGATGATAAAAATTCTGATCACAGAACAAGAGGAGATGAGCTTATTAAGGTGCTTAGATGTAACAATAATACAAGTAAGTGGACCAATCATATATGGAAAAAGAGATAACTGCATCTCACCAACAATGAGTTGACGGCTTGATTTGATATGAGTTTTTGAAGAGAACAATGGAGGAGATCCTCCATCAACTCCATCAATACCATATTTAAGAGGAAGGCTTGACTGAAGCTTAGCTTTATCAAGTACAATCGCAAGCAATAAAAATCTCTTCAATATCACACTCCCTAACTTTTCATAATAGCCCGGCCGGTATAACCCCTCAACCATTTTATTATAAGAAAAGGCTTTAGCCAGACCTGAATGGGAGAAAAATTGCTTTTCAATAACCATCCTCAGGAAAGCATGTTCATGCTCAGAATTTTCATCCACGTTCTGCAACAAGGAGTAACCCCCCAGTACGATGAATAATCCAGCTCGAAGCCAAACTGGATTGTAGCACATAAGAATTCTCATTGCTTTCTCCTTCATTCCTACATCAGTAACTATGGGACAAGACATCCTCATCTTTAGCCGACCTTCATCAATGTTCTGTTAACAGGGCAAAAGAAAAATACTTGTTATATCCCACATGCCTACAGTTGAACTGAACCAAAAGATAAAACAACGGAGTTTTCTCCTCCCTCTTTTACCAAAACATGCCACTACAACAGTTTCTGCAGCATGAAAACGAGAATACTAACCTTTGCAACATGTGCCACGGCTTCCAACACGTCCTTACAGCACTCAAGGCTCAAGTACATCCTCATCCTCTCCTTCAAATCCTCCAAACTACAAATTTCATTCAACGAATCTCTCAACCCAGAAACTACCTTCCCCGAAATCCCAATTTTACCCTCATGCAAAACCTTATGCCTCTTTGGACCTCGCCACAGTGCATCAAGATCAACTTTACAACCCGACCCAAATTCCCTCTTCCCATTACTTCCCAAAGCGACTTCCCTCGACAACTCACCAACGTTGAATCCACCTGTCGGATCGCAGCCACATGCATCAGGGTTTTCGAAGAGAAAATTGAGCCACGTGGTGAGAGACCTCGCAAGTGACTTAAGAGACTTCTCCTTTTCAGTCTGAGCCTTGCGTGCGGATTTGGACTGCTCGAGCTCGATTGCCTTGAGTTTCCTTGCAGCTTTCGATTTGACAGCCGAGGGTTTGAAACCTCGTCTTGATGAGGAAACAGGTGTGTTCTTGGAAGCCGTGAAGAACTGTTGCTTCGGAGAGGATTGGAAAACCAGGGTTTTCTGATGATGGTTTTTGGGCGTTTTGAAATTGGAGATGTCCCTGAAGATCGAAGAAGGGTTCGGAGTTGGCGTAGGTGGGCAACAGTGTAGATCTGGTCTCTGGCTTGATCTTGATTCCATCCTCTTTGTGCAAATTCAATCAATGGGGAGATAATCTGCGAATATTTTCTTTTTCTTCTGAAAATGTTGAAGTTCGTGGTAGCAGATTTCAAATGAAAGCTGCTTCTTTCTTAACGTAGGAAGATTTGAATTTTAAATAGGGCTCGATCGAGAAAGTAAAATCACAATAATACCCCTGGGGATATGAACATGAATCCCAATATAAAATGGCCCATAAAGCCCAACGAGAAAACGCTAACGCCTCTTTTTAGTATTAGCAACTTCAAGACCGTCACGCGCGTAGTGCACGTCACATTGTCCACGTCATTTGGTTAAGCCCTTCATCGTTCTACCGTTATTGGTTCGTGAATTTCACTCGACTTTCACGCGCGTAGTGCACGTCACATTGTCCACGTCATTTGGTTAAGCCCTTCATCGTTCTACCGTTATTGGTTCGTGAATTTCACTCGACTTTCACGCGCGTGACGTAAGATTATTATTCCTTAGCTTAGATAATATCATTGCTCGTTCTCATCTTTCTTTAACCTCAGATTCGAGCTAGTTGAGTAGGTGGCGTGCTATTGTTTCTTCGAATTCTCGTGGGTGAAGAAAAGGCGGGTTTAATTTTGATTTCTCCATTGATTTGTCAGCTAGAAAAAGGAATTGTGAACGATGGCACAGGCGGTAGAAGAATGGTACAAGCAGATGCCGATCATTACGCGTTCGTATCTCACAGCCGCTATTGTCACAACTATTGGCTGCTCTCTCGATGTAAGTTTGGGTGATTTTCTCTTTCGTTTATTCTATATTTGGATCAATTTCTTTGCTTTTCATGGTTAGTAATTGATGCTTCTTCTAATCGTGCTTCTTTCTCATTGGAGTTTGCAGATAATTTCTCCATATGATTTGTACTTGAACCCTAAGCTCGTGGTGAAACAATACCAAGTGTGGCGTGTTGTTACCAATTTTCTGTACTTTCGCAAAATGGGTAGGTTGCCCAACTATCTCTTAATTGTTTTCGTTTTATTTGTGTTGCCGGTTTAATGGATTGGGATTCACTTGTGTGTGCAAAGTTTGGTCGTGTTCGATGCCACGTATGAAACGCATATCCTGCATTTGATCATTTTGTAGTGGCATAGTGGAGACAACAAAATTGTAGATTTGGAGTACAATCCTTGTTACAATTTCCTTGTTACATTTGTTTGGATGAGCCTTCACGTAACAGTAACACAGATTACTGATACTCTTTACAGATTTGGACTTTTTGTTCCACATGTTCTTTCTGGCTAGATACTGCAAGCTTCTCGAAGAGAACTCCTTCCGTGGACGAACTGCAGATTTTTTCTACATGCTGTTGTTCGGTGCCACAGTATTAACAGGCATCGTACTTGTCGGAGGGATGATCCCCTATGTCTCAGAGTCTTTTGCTAAGATTATATTCCTCAGCAATTCACTTACTTTTATGATGGTTAGTATATTGCTGTAGCTAGTAAGTGGTTCAATTCAAAGACTATTGAATCGTTCTACATCTCGGACTTTGGTTCCTTTCTTGTATTACAGGTGTACGTGTGGAGCAAGCAGAACCCATTCATCCACATGAGTTTTCTTGGCCTATTTACTTTTACAGCTGCCTATTTGCCATGGGTGAGTTACCGACGTTAAAGTTCCGTAATTCAGTTACTAGCTTTAGGGATCATCTATCTTTCTCGTATATTAAGTTACAATTTGGTTATATAATAAGTTGACGTCATAATATATGCGACTCTAAATGCACGCATGCCCTTGATATCCAACCTCGATATTAACGTAATGCTTAATTTTGCACCAATTGTTACAGGTTCTTCTTGGCTTTTCTGTCCTTGTTGGTGCAAGTGCTTGGGTGGATCTTCTGGTATGGGGGTGATATCAATGTCCTAATTTTCCTGAATTAGTTAATTTTCAGCAAATCTGTACTCAATTCTTGCTTATTTCATGTACAAACTGAACCAATTTCTGCATTCATATTCAATTTAATGCATCGTTTCGTTTCAGGGAATGATAGCTGGTCACGCATACTATTTTCTCGAAGACGTTTACCCGCGGCTAACGGGTCGGAGGCCCTTGAAAACTCCAGCCTTTATTAAATCTCTCTTTGCAGATGAGCCCGTAGTAGCGACCCGGCCCGCCGACCTACGATTCGCCGCCCCGCCCGTCGACGGACAATGATGACATATGCAAAGGAAATCGATTTGTGGCAAATTCCTGTGTTTAATCATTTCTATTTTGTCTCCGCTTGACCTTGTATAAATTTTTTTTTCCTGGAAATATGATTTCTCATTATTTTAGTGGAAGCAAAGGCCAGCAAAGCCTCTGTATGAGAATGTCACTGTTGATACTATGGATATTTGGCCAGTCAAGGTGAATTGTGAAATAAAATGAAATCAAATTCAAAACATGTAATAAATTAAAAGATTTTTATTTTAAAAAATTACATCAAAGGAGGAAAAACAAAGGCTGGACAGTTGTACACCATGTCAACTTCTCACAAGCGCCTAAGGTGTTGTACTCCATAAGCTGCAGTTGAACCTATGGTCGTTGAAGCAACTACCCAACTGTTTCGAAACCGAAACGATTTGAGTAAAAATTCAGATTTGTTAACAATACCATAAATTAACGAAAGAAGATATCCATACCAATTCAAGAAAAAGTTCCAGAAACTAACCTAAGATAGTTAAGATAGAGTTGAGATTCTGCGTCTCCAAACTCTGGTTGAAGCAAAGCTCCAGCAACTAGGGCCAACTGAAATACTGTGTTCACCTTTACTCATCCATGGAAAATGTTAGATTTCTTCGATGATGATCAGAAGTAAGTAGTAATAGTAGGTGTTAGTTACCTTGCTTATGAATAGTGGCTCGACCCTCTCAACACTTGCACCGTTGAGATCGAAGAAGTCTCGCCAGGTGTTTCTCTGGTTAAATTAAATGAACAAAAAAGTATGAGACATAAATATATGTTGATGTTGAGATGAAAGAAAATATGATAGATTTACGGTATATCATCATCAGCAGCATCATCTTTCTAACCTTCCAATCCAAACTGATAGCTCTCTTATAAACCGCACCACCAACAAGAGCAACATCGCGTAGCACAACAAGAGCAACTAGTCCAGCTGAAATTAAGACAATGATCCTATTCCTAAGTCGTTTGTATGAAAAAATTTCCATGTAAGAAAATAGATGTCTATTTAGCAAGCAAATATGCACAATCTTCTTATTCAGATGTATAATTACCCTAATCGGCTCAAGTGAACACAAATAAAGAAGCGATCACTTACGATGTAAAAGACCCTTATCCACCATTGCCAAGGCAACAAAGCCAATAAGCACCTGCATGGCGACCAAAAGAATCCGTGAGTAATGGCAACGCAACGATCGAGGAAAGATTCTTAGAGATGAAACGAAAAATACACTTGGCTAGTAAGGATATCCTTAGTAAAGTAATCATCGAAAAATTACCTTATCTGCTAAAGGATCCAAATACGACCCGATCACAGAATCGATCCTCATCTTTCTAGCCACATAACCATCTAACTGAAATGGTATATGTAGTCACATACAGATTGAAAAAAGAAAAAAATTATTCGCCATCACAGAATCGATAACGTAAAATGGGATGACAAGAGAAGGAGAAGGCCAATACTCACCCAATCAGAAACACCTGCTATGCCAAGTCCAATAAATGCTGCGGAATACATATCATTAACGATCATCCTACAAAACAATGCTTGGTTAAGTACGTGCGAAGAGAAAGAAAGCCGTCTTAGGGGATAGAACATGAAGTAATTACTAACACTAACTGGGCTTGAACTATTGTGAATGCTACTAAAGAGCTCAGATCAAACATGAAATCCTCTTAGCATATCCATTCTTGTTGCTATCAAAACAAATTTGATAGGCTTTTATTTCTATCTCCCTAGGAATTCATTCGCACCAGCTTAATCACAAACAACATTGCTGAAGTTAAATAAGATTATTCAAGAAAAACAGAGTAGCAGGCGCGCACCACCCAAGCAACGGGCCAGAGAGCAATCTCGCGAACGAGATCAAATTCGGCACGTTCAAGTAGTCATCACTTATCCTAAAACCCTCGACGGCCACGCCGCCGTCGTCCCATTTCCGATCTCCTCCATGGCTGGCGTCCACCAGCTTCGGAACTCCGCACCGTAAATCGAGTCCTCGGAGCTTCAAAAAGTTCAACACGACGTCTGATTGCAGCAACAAAGGCGTCGCCGACAGCGAGAGCTTCCAAGGAGGATTGGAGAGGAACAGAGGGCCGTTCGACGGAGGGAAAAACGACAATCCCGACCGAAAGAGGATGTGTCTGCTCGCATTCGGACCGATGTTCGGCAATGGAGAGGGTATCTGTATATGCGGAGCACAGAAGTAAGTCCTACAATTTGTCAAGCTAATGGAGGTTCTGTTCTTGAAGGTTTGGGATATGAAGGATTTGAGTGATCTGATGATGGCCATTAGACGGCGACGGCGTTTTCCTCACAGAGAGAGAGAGAGAGAGAGAGAGAGATGGGACGAAGAGGGTTTGGGTTTAGGAAGAACCTTCTATGACACGTGTCACTTGCTACCTCGACACGTCATCGCCTTTGGATCAATAGTGGAAAAGCTTTGAATTTTATGAAGGATGATTTCGTTTAGTCTATGGATGTTTAAGCTGTTTTTCAAAAAAAATCAAGATTAATTGCAAATATAATAAATTATCGGAGGAGTTCAACTGTAAGAGCAGCAATTGAGAAAATTTACTAATATTTGATGTTTTTATTACATGGTGAAATGAGAGCTCCATGCCTCCGATCTATCTATACGTTGAGCTTGTTGAGAGCTGTCTGAAATATTAGCTTCAGTTCAGTTTTCACATCATCATCTGCGAAGATGAAATCAATGGCCTTCTCTGCAAGACCATACATGTCTTTCTTTCCAAGACCTGATATTATGCCAACCAAGAAAGAAATCACAGCACATATTAATACACAGCAGCAACGCATGTGTTCTTCACGAAAGATTAGCGAGCTAAACGTACCAAATGTAGATGATGCGAGAAAATACTCTGCGGATAAACTGGTGGAGAAAACTCCAGCATCATCCGTGCACAAGATCAATGGATGGCTCGACTTGTAAAGATCAGCTGCAAAAAAAAAAACGATGATGTATTTATTTCATGTTTCGTCAAGATGGAGAACTGACATTGTTTGATTCCATAATCGTTTGAGGAATCTGACCGAAGTGATGAATATCGACTGAAGCAATTGTTTCGGTCCTTATGTTCGATGTCAGACAGATCTCCACCTATTACAAGACACAAAACCAGCAAAAAAATATATATCTTTTCTTGAATTGATCATAAGAAACGTTTACGAGCTAATGAGATCTCAAATGGCTTACATGAAAACGTCGGCTGCTGTGATGTTTTATTTGTATTATATGAATTTCTGATTTAGCTTAATATAATTCGCCATCTAAAGATATAAAGAAAAAAAAAATCATTACCGGGATCTTGAGGTTTTTCAATAGGTTCCACTCGTTGTCTTCGAAGCAACAAGCGTGTCCAATCCTCTGTGGAAGGAAATTGAGCATTGCCTGGATTTCGTTTCTATTAGGCACCTATACGCACTAAAGTAGCAAACGTCAAGTCAAGTGTTCAGTAAAATCTCTAAAAGAAAAGCGAGCAAAAATGGCGAAAAACAGAGAGCGAAAGAAAGTTAGGGAAAGACTAAGTGAACCTCGCCACAGTGTAGCGTAATTTGAAGTCCTTCCTTTTTAGCAAACTCTAAAGCAGGTATAAAAGTCATCCTGTAAAAAAAGTTCTTTTTTTTTTCAATCGATGACTTATCAGAAACGAAAAGGTGGAGTATAGCTCAAATTCATCACTTGCCATTCACCAATTTTTGGGTTCCCAGAAAGATCGATACCAACAACTCCCATGTGTCTCATTTCCAGAGCAAGGTTAACCTTAAAAAGTTCGGGTAATAGTAAGTGATATTTTTTTTAACTAGGAATAATCAATTGAGGCTCAAGTGACATTTAACTCACAGTATCCATTGCTGCTTCAGCATTCTCACGACGGTCGATACTAAGAAGTAGCCTCACATATATCTTTTTTTGCCTTTCCTTTTCATTACATTTACCATCTGTAGGAAATATGGAGTTATTTTCATCGAGCTTATGACCGTGGAGAGCAACCTCAACCGTCCTAACAGATCTCATTCCCTCTAAAACAGCTTCGATGTATGATCTCTTGCTCATTCCTTTAGATTCATTCCTCTGCATTATGTTGATTTTGGAAACTTGAAGTACGTCATGATGGCTTACATACAGCATAATCACAAAGGTTTTTCGCTACAGATAGTAAGCAATAAGCAATTTTTACCTTAGGAGTCGTCCGTAACTCTAAGTAAACAACATTATCAGCAGCAAAATCTTCAATCACCTATTACATAGGGAATCAGCAAAAACGACCATCATGGCAAGACATCATAGTGACAATGTGTATCTATCTACTCAAGATCTTAGCATTCTCACCTCCTTGGTGATCCTGGAAACAGTTTTATGGTCCGTGGTAAGAATATGGATTAGGTCAAACATCTTGAAAACCTCTTTCAGCGAACGATCGTCTGCATTTCCAGGTCATAATTCATAATCTTGTCCCCAGTTAAATCCCTTTAAAAAAATATCTTATAAACCAAGTCCACTGGCGGTCTAGCTTAACCGAAGAATATCTGAGAACACTGCAAGAAGCTAGGGACATAAAGGCCAACTATTCCATTGCAAACATGCTAAATGCTCATCAGCATATAATCAAAACTAGCAAAGAGTTACGAAAAAAAAAAATCATACTCTTCAATATGACATGTTCAACTTCTGAGAACACAATAGTGCCCCTTTCACCCAATTCCTTACCCAGCTCACTGCACATATAAAAAAACACAAATTAAGAAAGAACAAGCACAAATCGAAACAATTGTCTATTTCATGGAAAGGATTATAAACTAGTAAAACTGGATGAATTCTTCGTTATATGCAACTAAGAGAAAAAAAAAATGAAACAGTACGAGTTGGAGTGTTATGTGCATACAGTAGAGTGGAGTCCCTAATAGAGCCATTCAGATGGGCGTGGAGTTCGATCTTAGGCATCGATACAATCCAATCCATTTCCTTCTCCATAGATTTTGCCTCTGATCTTGCAATTGGTTCAGATTAAAAAAAAAAAAAAACTGATTTTTATTCTTTATTATGGAAATTACTTTTAAAATCGAAAATTTGACTTTGAGAAATAGACTCAATAGTCTTCACAACTTGACTCAACTTTTTTTTTTTTAAATTTCCCAATCAGATTTCAGATATATTTCCGTCTCCTTTACAAACTTCTAGTCGACATAATCATATCATTAGAATTATTCTTGATGTTTGTGTCACTTGTGTTTCCAAACGAAATCACTGGAACCAGTCTAATATTTATCTTGAAGTTTACATGCAAACACGCTCCCTACATATATACATATATATATAAAAAAAGGATTTCCGATGTCAAACATATTCAATAACGTTGCTATTACTAGGATTGATCTTTTGCTTCCGAATAAAATCCTTGTACCAAGTTGCCGACAGCTTTGGAGTTCTTTCTAGGGTTTCAAAGTCAACGTGATAAAGTCCAAACCTCACTGTGTATCCACTACTCCACTCAAAGTTATCCAGCAAAGACCAAGCAAAGTAACCTCGTACATCTGCTCCTTTCCTGAATTAGCTAGGGTTATCACCAACTATATCTGTCAATCAAATACGCTTGAATATATACACAATATTTTACCTTATAGCATTTGCCAATGAGCCCAAGTAGCTTCTCATATAGTCTACCCTTTCGACATCGTTGAGGTAGTAGCCGACCGATGAGTTCATCTGATCATACACAACTCCGAGACCTGCAATAATGGGATATTATTACACTATATATATTCGATAGAAGATCCATTTTTTTTTTTCAACATACATACCATTTTCTGTAATGAACATTGGCACATTGTTGTATCGATCCTTTACGTACATGACGATATTCTCCATCCCTTCCGGGTACACATAAAGCCAGTCGACTGCAGTCTGTAATAAAAGAGTTACATAAATCTCAGATTGGTGGTAATAATCTGTCGTTATTCTTAATTTTTTTCCTTACCGATGTTCCAATGAGGACGCCGTTTCTTGCAGGTGTACGAAGGGCAAAACCCTCGACTCTTGAGGCGCCGGGCGCCCCCCTTTCGCAGTTGCTGTAAGTGCAATCCTTGCTATAAAAGCTCGTGTAATGATTGATGCCAATGAAGTCCAATCCATAGCTCAAGTCCTTAAGATCGTCTTTCGAAAAGGATGGCAAGAGTGAACCTAAAAGGCGACGCATCTCGACGGGGTATTCTCCCTTTATCATGGGATCTAAAAACCTGCATGCCCCATTATTGAATTTTCGAGATATATAGTTAGTAATTTATTTTTTCATTCTGAAATATTTTGTAGCAAAAACATATAGTGATGATTATTACCAATTCATGTAGAAAGATTGAGCTCTCTCTGCTGCTAACTTATCCTCGGTCGAATTGCTGTAGGGCTCGTACCATACTCCGTTCATGACTATCCCTATGCTACCACCTTGCTCTTTCTGAAATATAATTATAAGCGTTCGTAAGGTTACGAAAATTAAATCAATATGTGAGCATTGGTCGACTTAATTTACTAGAAAGGCACGACCCATCGAATGCAGAAAAAAAAAATGTATCTAAGAATCAGCTAGGGTTTGGTAAGTTGAATATAAAGAACTAGCTAGCTAGGATTTGCTCAATTATATACACAAATTTAGAGCAAGAAATGCGTGTCGTTCTTCTCATAAAAACAATACCTGGTACTTTGTGCGGTAATTTTTTACGGCGGCCGCATGGCTTAGGAGGATATTGTGGGCGGCGATTAGAGGCTCTTTTACGGAATTGCCCCTGGTGCAATTTCCGTAAGGGCTTGAACAGCGCGAAGGAGGGTATATTCCCGAGCGGTACCCTCGGATAGCCATCACATTGGGCTCGTTGAACGTGACCCAATACTTCACTCGGTCACCAAAGTTTTTGAAGCACGTTTCTGCGTAGTGCTCAAAGTCTTTCCTGAAAATTAGAAATAATCTTATTACAATCTATGTTCAGAAATAATCTCCTTTACACATACACCATATGAATTCAGGCAAACACACACACACACACATATAAATGTGTGTGTAATGAACCTTATCTTAGGGCTTAACCATGATCCATATCTGTCTTCAAGCTCTTGAGGGATGTCATAATGGCACAATGTCACGAATGGCTGGATACCTTAATGATGATGCAATAATAAGCATACGATGAATTGTTATTTGTATCTGCTTAACATTAGTTAATATGTATTTATCATAAAGTTTAAACCTTTTTTAAGAAGGGCATCGATGAGCTTGCTGTAGTAATCGATTCCAGCCATGCTCACATTTCCAAAGATACCCTCTGGATAATAATAATGTGAATATCACTCAAGTCCATGTTCACTATACATACATAACATATACCCTATACTCATATAGTTTGATGATTGAAATTAATATTGCGTTTACTTGGAAATATTCTGGCCCACGATATTGAAAAACGGTAGCTGTTAACACCGAGATTTTCCATGAGATCGATGTCCTTCTGTTTGGCAGTAATAGAGAAATTAAATGAAGACAAGGTGGAATAGACTATCACGATACATAAGATGCTCATCGCTGTAATAGATGATCGATCTTTGCTTCTATTTCTCCAGTGTTAGAAATACGTGCGTAAAACGACAAAATGGTCCTAATCTTCAAAAGTTAAGTGCGTCCCTTCCAATTAATATATGGACCTCCTTCTGCAGAAGCTTCTGGTTTTGTACCCTTAATGTTATTTCTTGTCCCTTACGTCGACATTATTGAATATTTTTTGGTATCCATTACAAAAATGTTCACGCAGTCAAAACACAAATTAAAAATCTTTACTAGTTTTTGAGTAAAAAACTATTATGTATTTCATGATACGTTAAAAATGGGAGTTAATTAACCATACAATAATCAGCGAAAAAGGGTTGATATTTGAGACCGTGTAATATGAAGTGAACTTGGTAATTTCCAACAAAGCAATGGTCAAGAGTGCCCCAGCAATATCTTTTAGATGGGGCCGTAGAGATCTTGGAATCAATGTAAAAAGGACGAATTGAAATGAATAAATAGTATATCTCTAATCATTTGCTTTTCGCTGAAGACGTCAGCGACCATATTATTGACAACTTGCGAGCTAGAGACATATTCATCCTAGCTGTATTGAGCTCGAGTATCTTATCTTTTTGTGTCTGTGTGAGGTACTATAGGTAGTAGCATAGAGAGGATATCACATCACTGCTTTTGGAAGCTCATGCTAACTGAGATAAATAAGCTTGATTTAGTATTTTAATCCGTAAAAAATGAAAACTAATAAACACTAGCCGAATCCCTCCAACGCCACCATCTTGGAAGAGTTAACTATAATATGGTTTTTTTTTTTTTTTACTACCTCAATCAGTGATTAGAAAGAATTAGAGCCCTGATATATACTGTAAAGAAAATTAAAATGCTTCAAATGAGTGAAGTAACTTATTACCAGATAAAGATGGTACTGATCCACTGCTGTGTCTCCATTACTACCGTCTACGATGTTACCTACAGCAGTTGGTGATTAATTTATTTTCTATCTTATATTTCTTGAATATTAAAAGGTAACCAAGACAAGGAAATACATACAAATATATATATATATATATATATAAACTTTTATGTGTTGCTTATTTACCAGCAGTATGGGCGAACAAATCCCAGTTGCTAAGACCTTTTCCGTCTGTGGACGCAGCTCCTTCGAACTGATTCAAAGAATTAAACGAAGATGATAGAGAAATGAGTTATAAATTATCAATTAAAGGACATCATTCTTTACCAAAAAAAAAAGGACATCATTAACTTGTGTAGAAATAAAGCAAAGAACATAAATGTAATAAATATTACAAAGAACCTGATACGAAGATGATGCTGTCCCATAAAGAAAATCATCATGACGATGATTGATGTCATATGAACTATTATCAAACGAGGGTTTCTTGCTCGCCGATGGTGAGACTATTAAAAGAGCATATAAGCACAAGTAAATAACATGTGTTTGGTAGTTCGGAAAAGAGATTCGTTTCTCCATTATTAGATTTTGTCGAACTCGAATCTGCTTTTCCTTGAAAAAAAAATATAAGAGAAAGAGGTTAAGGATGCAACAGATTAAATAATGGAGAGATATGAAGTTACGCTGCAATGTCATCATCAACATATATTTTCTGTCACTCTTTCAGCAGTAGACAGAATAAAAATATAAATAAATAAAAAATCGTTAAAAAATATGACGAACCATTCATTCATGTAATCATTCCTAGCCAGAATTAAAAATAAATAAAAAAACCCAATATATTACCATACATTTCGAAATTATGACGTAGACATAAGTATCACCTTTTTCCAATAATTGGTGCGTAAAAATAGTTTAATAGTAGAAATACCTAATATTTTCGTACATATGATGCATGTCTCAATCATTCACTTCAGCAAACAACGTTTTCTTGCAAGAAAAGAAAACCACGATTTTCATAAAATGATTAAGACGCTATATGATTTATGATGAACATTACTGATTCCTAACTCACCTTATTTAATGCAAAAGACCAAATCAGTGTAACGTGACCCCAAGAGCAGCTTCTTTACCGCCTTATGATATTTCATTTTATTTTTCCGTTATTTTTCGTAATATAGATTGTTCAATAAAACTTAAAAGGTCCATAGTAGGCCATTAGGCACCTCACCACACATGTCAACAACAGCAATTATTAAACAATGAATTATTAACGGCCATATACGAAAGTGCCAAAAAAAGGTTACTTTTGAATATTTGGCCTTATTACTGCATATCTAATTTTAAAGAAAAAAAGACTTCTGTTTGTGACATTTCCTCCATTCACGGTGACACGAAAACAGTGTATATGTTCGAATTGTCAAAGAAGAACGCTGCACGCATGATAACAAATCAAATCGCCCTATATATAATCATAAACAAATTGGATTTTCTTAGTAAAGCCCTATTAAAAATCCAAATAATTACACGTTTTTAAACGATTTCTTTCCTACTACTTGCTACTTTCTACATACATTACATCTCTAGTCCAAAGAACTATAACTGAAATAACCGTCAACAAGTCTATTACATTACAACTCCCTTTTCTTAATTCTTCTTCAATTGTGATCCTCCTTAGTCCACTTGGCAATGCTTCTCTTCTTTTCTTCTTGGTATCTAAACACAGTCTCTGCATCTTTATCTCCTCGACCACTGCAATTTACGACAACCTTTGCCCCATCGTCCAAAGTGGGACAAAGTTTTTCAAGATAAGCCAAAGCATGGGAAGCTTCTAAGGCCGGACATATCCCTTCTAATCTACAAAGCAATGCATACGCTGCAATACAAGACAAAGAAATATTGCATGAGAAATAATTGAGTTTTCTTGTAACTCGGGCAAATAAAGTCGATAAAATCATTAAATAGAAGATTTCAAAAATACTTTCTTACCATCTAGGGCTTCGTCATCCGTTGCAGTGTAAATCTCCGCTCGCCCGATATCTTTGAGAAAGCTAAGCTCCGGGCTCACTCCAGGGTATTCCAACCTCCATTGCCAAGCAAATAGATTTGAATTATTTTTTATTAATTTCCAAAAAAAAAAATCTGTTAGACAATATTATTTTCTATTTTGACATATATAGGCCCAATGGGCTTTGTTAGTGTAG
This sequence comes from Craterostigma plantagineum, assembly GCA_027422505.1. NCBI lineage: Eukaryota > Viridiplantae > Streptophyta > Magnoliopsida > Lamiales > Linderniaceae > Craterostigma > Craterostigma plantagineum. Next base: position 656,625 of record JAPQWV010000053.1, on the reverse strand, counting down.
TGAAAAGTTGAATTCTTTTCTTACCCAACGCCTATGGAATGTGGGCCGAGGATCTGACCCTCGTCGTCCTGCAATAAGTAACTCAAGGCGCCGTGATAGACGCCGACCTCTCCTTTGCTCAGAGTGGCAGAGTGCTTTCCGCCGCCGTTTCCGCCGGCTTCAACTCCGATCAGTCGAACGTCTTCGTCTCTGACGAACTCACGGAAAATTCCCAGAGCGTTGGAACCGCTGCCTATGCAAGCGAGGACTACGTCGGGTTTTCCTCCCCATTTCTCCGTCGCCTGCCGGCGCGTCTCCTTTCCGATGATGGACTGAAACTCGCTCACCATGCTCGGACAAGGGTGGGGCCCCACGGCGGTTCCGGCCAGAAAGTAGGTCGTGTCTAGGTTTCCGACCCAGCTTCTGATGGACTCCGACGTGGCGTCCTTGAACGTTCCCTCCACGCAAATCACCTGCATATGAAATCATGTCATGTGAGCCGTCGTAGTAATGAGGTGATTGGTTAATATAATATATTTTGTTGACTATATGGTCTCAGATATATATGTTGTTTCCAGGCGTGGTAAGGCCCCTTTGTATATTAAGAAGACAAATGAATAGATGGATCTGATCTGAGTTTCCTTGAATAAAGCTAAGGTGTTCTTTTCAAGTAAAGATTAATATTTGAATATGGGTATTTAAAGAAGGTAATACCTTTGCGCCAAGATTGTTGATCATGGTGACGTTAGAGGACTGTCTCTTCATATCGATATCGCCCATGTATATAACACACTCCAAACCGAGCTTAGCACAAGCAGCCGCCGTGGCGACGCCGTGCTGGCCGGCTCCGGTGGCGGCGACCACCTTATTCCGACCCATGCGCTTGGCTATCATCGCCTGAGCAATGGCGTTGTTTATCTTATGTGCGCCGCCGTGGCTGAGATCTTCCCTCTTGAGGTAAATGTCTGGGCCGTGCCCGCCGTTGCTTTTCTTGTAATAATCAGTGAGCCGTTGAGCGAAGTACAGCGGCGTTTCACGGCCCACGTAGTCCCTAAGAGCAACCGAAAGGTCCTCCTGTAATAAAATAATTACAAGAAATGATAAATAATGTTATATAATTTCATTCAATGAAACGTCCAACAACCAACAAATTATCGGGTGGGGAATCTCTGCTCTCTCAACATAATTGTTAAGTATTCTCAAATAAAGAAAATAAAATATTAAAATCTTATATGACTTAGTCGAAGAATGGTATCCCTTCGTAGTAAATAATTAATGAATTGTTATATCACTTCAATGGAACATTATATCTGTTAAGAAAAGACATAACAATTAAGTTTTGGCGAATAGATGCACCAATTCAGAAGGAACCTCTCTGCAACTATAAATACTGTAGATAAACTAACTCAAGCAATCAAATCTGGTCAAACACACCAAAAGTGTAGGGATTTTTCAGGTCCAATTCCAACCCAAGCCCAGGCCCGTATAAGTGTGGAGTTCCTCTCTAAAATCAATTGGTAATAGAGGGAGTGAGCCCACAAGCTTATAAACCCACTTATTTTCTTTTTGCTAATCGGTGTGGGACATTGGGTTTGTACACCCAACAATCCTCCCCTCAAACTCAAGACCACACACCGGGCATCCCCTTCGACGATTATCTGCACCAGCGCTTCTACCGCAATCCCTGCACCAAGCGCTTTTCACCGCAGATTCACCGATCGTCTCTCCAAGGGCCGGGGACACACCACCCACATCGTATCCGGGCTAGAATTTCTCCATCTGAAGGCACCCTCACGTGTTCGTCCACGCTCACCGCACCATGTAGGGATTTTTCAGGCCCAATTCCAGCCCAAGCCCAGGTCCGTATAAGCTTGTGGGGTTCATCTCTAAAATCAATTGGCAATAGAGGGAGTGAACCCACAAGCTTATAAACCCACTTATTTTCTTTTTGCTAATCGGTGTGGGACATTGGGTTTGTACACCCAACAAAAAGAATTCAGTGCATACTTCGCTAAAGCTAGCGAAAGCGCCGTACGTGTTTCTTTGTATCCCGAAGGTATTCGATTATTCTCTCGTTTGCTTTGTTGAGAGCGAAAATTACCTTTAGGAAAGAGGCTTATAGATACAGGACTAGAAACAGATTATCTCAAGTTCCTAAAGAATTCCAAACTTGAAAGAAGACGAAGTCTTTTGATCGCTACAGACCTCTTTTTCACAACAATATCACATATATATTTGGATAAGGAAGACGAAAATAGTTATAATACCTGAAACTCACGATCTTGGAGGACATGATGGAACTCAGAGACAAGCTGCTTCAGACAACTAACAAGGGTTTCAGGCACGAAAACACCTCCAAACCTACCAAACTTTCCAGTACTGTGCACAGATTCGTCGGTTTGCTGAATCAGTCGTAGAATGTCCGATCTTACAAGAGACAGACGCCGACCACTATTAGCATCGACCACGCCGAGACGATCGCATGAATCTTGTTGAGTAAGCAAAGAAGAGTAAGCTATGGCGCCGCCAGGCCTAGATAATCCACCAAAGCTGCAACTTTTCGGTGAGATTTTGTGCTGCGTGGGATCGAACGGAGATGTTGAACGAATGAGTTTATGTTGGCTGTTCGCGTAGGACATGGACATGGCTGTTTTGTTATAAAGCAGGGAAGAAGAGAGAAGACGGGTGTATTTTGTTATATGAATTTTAAGGTTTAGTTGATTTGATTGCTTGTGGATGGCGTATATATATAGAGATAGGAAAATATAAGGTGCGTCTCTCTATGTATGTGTGTAATATAGCTGCGAATTTGAGGGTTTTTAGGAATGAAATTAAATGGGGGAGTACACGTGTTTTTGTTGGTTCTTTTACTGAATAATAATTGAGTCGTGCATGGACGAGACTGCGCGGCTCGGCTGTCACAGTGAGTTAGGTTTGTGTGTAATAATATCACGCACATTTAAATCGATGAAAGATCATTTGAATCCTTTTGTTCGTGTGTTGTTTATTAAAAGTAAAATAAAAAAATATGATAAAAATATTCACGAAAATAGTTCACCTCACCCGTATACACATCTTACATAGATTAAAATGGTTATCATAGTTTCTTTCATGCGTGGCTTACTATAATTTATGTCGTCGGCAAAACCAATACAGCTGGTACATATTAGTATTGAAATAAAACTCGTGATTCATTCATTGTGTTAATCAACAATTTTTAGGCGCAGTTAACAGCTTTCAGGTGTAAGAAATATATATATAACTAACTGTTTTAATGTAATATATTTCGTCGACTCGGTTACAAGATTCGCTCATGACCAATCAAATCAGTGTAACGTGCATTCTTGTATCTTGGTGGAACGTGGAATACATTCGGACATCAAAATAACGTCGTATGCCCATGTTAAATGTGGTATATACTTGTATATATTTCAGCCACACAAATGTTATTCGTCGTACTAACTTGTGGTTCAATGAGAATCTTAGAAAAACGACAAAAAAAGGAAGAAAAAGAAAAAGCAAAATCCTTTAAGGTACATGTAGGCTGTAGCTAGGGATGGCAATGACCCGCCTAGACCCGCTTCTAATGGATCGTTTTTTTTTTTTTATATTCTGGTAATGGGGCGGGTAAGTCTGAAAAATTTCAATCCGGCCGGGTTCGGGGCAGGTCTCGGGTCTTGCTAAAACCCCCCCGGTATATATTTTATTTATTGTATATATATATATATATAAAGTGTTCGAAATTAATAAAAAGCTTCGTAGCCTATTGGATAAATCTTTAGTTAAGTTACTATCGGTCATGTGATTGAATTTTAGTTTTGTTCTATTTAAAAAAAATTCAAATTAAAAGAAAAAAATAAAAAATAGTTTTCCGGGTCTGGCGGGTCAGACCCGGTTAGTTCGGGTCTGGCCCGGGGCAGGTCCCGGTCCCGGGTCCGACCCATACCCGCCCCGTTGTCATCGTAGCCTTCACTCCAACCGATAGGGACAGTTGGTATTTGATATTCCTGTACATAACAGATGTTTATGTACGAAAACAAAAGATTAGATATAACAATTGAAATTGAATAATTGTGTACTAGTTTTCGTTATAATTAAAATGCGAATCACACACGATGACATTTCGAAAATATAAAAAGTTGTCTCCTTGAATCATTATAATTTTATAATTTAAATTCAGTGACCATCGAAATCTTTTGTGACAAATATTTCGACTCATAACTCAATAGATCGACAATAAAAATAATAATCAAACGACGGCAACGATAACATGACACGACTCGACGACCGAATTCTGGTAAAACCTAACCTAACAGATGACGATGAGATCAACATAGTCTCATTTATTCAAAACATTAAATCATAAGTTTCACAAAAGCAAATATAGATGAGAGATCAAAGACCTCTCGACAACATATATATTGATTGGCTACACTTCGACTACTTGTCGACAGGCTTGTCTCCCTCCGAGATTGGCTTTCCCTCATGTTTCGCTGCAAGTGCTGCAATGAGCTCAACCTGCAAATACATATGCGTACGTAGATATATAGTAATAAGAAAAAAGGAAAGAAAGCAGAAATCGTTTAAGACATATATAATTAACAATGCAAATGTATGTTATGCGTGTGCCTCTTGTCTTAAGCGAGCATTCTCCATTCTGAGTTGGAAGGCTTGAGCAGAAGTGCCAGTAACATAAACAGGACGGCCGCACTTATAACAAGCGCCTTTGCTTATGGCTTCCTTGTAGTAAAGTTGCTCAGCACGGAGCCGATTGTTCTCATTCATCAGCTGCTGATTCTCTTCATGGTAATGTTGGGCCTGAGATCAGTAGTACTGAAGATATTATATGTTCACCATAAACAATATTAATTATTCATATATATGTGTTTTGTTTTGATTAATGATCATCATAAGAACCTTTTTCTGAGTGCGTTTGTTCTGAAACCAGAACTTCATCTGCATGGTATCTAACCCTAAACGAAGGCCAAGCTGCCTCCTTTGTTCTTCGTCAGGGTAAGGATGTTCGTTGAAGAACCTGTGGATGTATATATCAGACGAAGAATGATTAAAGTTATTATATTACATAATGGGAGGAAAAAGAAGAGAAATAGGGTTTTTTTTTTATAATAATGGGGAAATCGACATTACGATTCCAATTCTTTGGTTTGATGCTCAGTATGGCGATGGTATCGTTTCTTATTCTTGTGCTTGTTGGCTTTAGGCTTCGGGGCGAGATTTTCGCCCGAAAAGGCCTCAAAGATTGGCTTGCTTTCGCACTCTTGAGACACGTTTGACTGAGACATCTTTTGAACGCTTAGGTTAACAATAATAAGCAAAGGCTAGTGATAATTTATTGAATATGTTGTGGTAACATGGAGCTAATTGGAGCCTTATTTATACTGAATTCAAGGACTTTGGAACATAAAACCTTGAGATTTCGTCATGATAATAGCACATCGATCTATTTGCCGTTCTTCGTTTGAGTAATTTGTGCGATTGGATACGCTCGAACCTATATCGGGATATTGGAGTAATTACAATTTGTGAAGGAATCGTTTCAGGCGCTATATAAAACATAAGATTTTGAATCCGAACACTCAGATCTTCTAATTCTCGTGTTATTGAATTGAAGATCCAAGCGAAATCAATTCCCTTTAATTCGCCTTCTCGCAACTGCGTTCGACGAAAATTTACGTACGATATTTTCTTCATTGTATATCATGACCTTGAATTATACACTGAAATGGCCTAATGCGGTTTGAAAATATTGTTATCATCTACACAAGGAAGGGGAAAGAAATTGAAATAAAAACGAACACCAAGTCAGTATTTTTAGGGTTTTCAAACATTCTTCACATCGTTGACGCACAATAAATGATCGTTTCTTGTTACGAACAACGGTAATTACTTCTAGCGATCTGATAGAGGGACTTTGATATTTGTCGGTTGTAATAACATATCGCCTTCGGCGAACTTAGTCTTTGTTTTCGACGCCCTCGACGATCTTACTGAGGTTGGAGATTTCGACTTTGGCGAGGAATTATTCGACGACTTAGGCTTTCGACGTTTTTGCTTCTTCTTAATCGCAGTGAGTTTTGGAGATGCGATAAACTCATCGTATACCTCCGATCCCATGTGATGGTGATTATTGCTCTCTGCAAAATCCAATGAAAAAGAAAAAAACAAATACGGGTCAAATCCGACGAATTTCTGGAAATCTTTTTCGCAAAGTATTGCGATTTTCAACCCTTATCACATTTGCAACCTCGTATAGTACAACGTTACATAACGATTTTTGCGAGAAAATAGATTGAAAATAAAAGCGAATAACGAACCTTGAGGCGTCCATGGAGAAAGTGAAGAACCAGACCTACCGATAGAAGTCGACGCAAAATTTGGCCCAGTTTTGAACTCATTCATCTGCACCAAAGTCGCAAAATTTGCGAAATATCATTAGGTTGAAACGAAAAATCTGAGAAATATATATATATATATATATATATAATATATCGTAAAAGAATTGTCATAATTAAAAATACATACATACCCAACTTGGTGCATTGCCAGCAGATCCATCCCAGCCAATATGAGCGACGTGTTTAACATCCGTTGGAAGGCCGATCTCAATTTCATCGTCACGTTCCTTTACAACTGCCGTCATAGTTTGATTATTATTTTTATTATTACAGCGATCTATCTTCTTCAAAAAGTGAGGAATGAAGGTCTTACCGAATATCTGAGATAGAGTATATTTAAATCCTTTGTAAATTCCTTTCATCTTCGTCCCCATATCTATTCTTGAGCTACATACAATACAACGAATGACAAAATGAGGATGCAGAGGAAATCGTGCAATATAAATAAAGCTTGCATTGCATGTTTTCTTGAATTATTGCAATGGAAGGAAAGGAACGTATCGTTGTCTTGTCGTCGTACCTTCTCAGAAACAGTTGATGAGATTATTGAAGAGCGCGAAATATATTTAAGAGAGTAACGGCTTCTTCTCCATTTCTCATAATCCCATCTGTTTTCATATCATTACAAAGGAAAAAAAGACAACATTTACGTAGAGATAACCATGGTGAAATACCAGAATTCATAACCCAGGCACCAATAAGAGAAAAAGAAGTTTTGGCCTTTTCGTGGAATCGAAGAAAAAAGTCAATGTTTGATAGAGATACGTGAGCGAAGGACAAAATAAAATGAAACAATGAATGAATTAGCTAGCCATTGAAGAAAGAGAGAGAATACCTCGAAAACCTCCCAACGAAAGAGGAAAGGATGGATCTGAAGTGGGATTTTGAAGGACGTGGACAGAGATAGAAACTCAACTCAACCTCGCGCGACAGAAGGAAATTATATGATAATATTTATTGAGATAATATAGTAAGATAACCACGATTCCTCCTATGTTTGAAAATTATGTTTCGACAGCCCATGCCCATGAGGCCATGACTAGAAACTCTAACTTAAAAAGAAATGTAACAATACGTAGTCAAACTTTTTAATTGGCCTTAAATACGGACAATTAAGGTAAGGGGGAATTAAATCGCGTGTGATGAGAGAAGACGATCGGTTATAACATCATTTTCTAGTATATATATACAATATTTGGTAATCGATAATTGATATTATAGAAGTATTATTCAAGGCAACTTATTACGTAATAATTCCATTTAAAAGGTTTCAATTCTGTGAAGCATTATTTTCGATTTTGTAGTTATTAGTTGAAACCACGTTTCTTCTGTTGCTTTCTTTCCAGCAAATCTTAATTGTTGAAGCATCTAGAATTTTTTGTCGCCTACTCCAGGACAGAACATTTATTTACATATATATTATGAAAGATTATGCTAGATAATTAAGTAAAGAAAATTTGCCAGTGTAGCTTACTGAGACTGAGAGGGAGAGAGAAATAGTATGTCTCAAGCAAAAGCATTAACTAAACATCAGAACATTCAACAAGGAGGATGGCATACATATATAGCTCTAAGTTCTAACAACATTGAAATACGTTATTATTATCATCATCAAAGACACTTTAGCGTCAACTTATTCCCAGTCAAAGGTTTCGATTTAACTAAGCTTCCACAACCATCATTCTCAGCAGAAGCAAAAGTGAGCTCTGTTCTAACACCAGCAGCAGCATCATCAACAGAACCATCCAAAGCATTGGGCTGTCCCAAAGCCCTCAACGCCAAGTGCGCAGCTTTCTGACCCGATATCATCATCGCCCCAAACGTTGGCCCCTTCATACATATCAACAAGAAAACAAAGCCCCATTCAACATTTGGAAACAGAAAAAAACATTCTCAGGGAACCATCAGAAAAAAGAAAGATCAACGTTAGTTAAAGAACTGACCATTCTCGGGGAGCCATCGATCTCAGCAACCTCCATCCCAGTGACGATCATGCCTGGAACGACCTCCCTGGTGAGCCTCACAATTGCATCCTCAGCTGTGTTCATGTCCAAGGCCTTCATACCAGGCACGCTGTCGATCATCCCTATGCTCTTGAGCCTCTTCACGCCCGTCGCACCAAAGGGACCATCGTGGCCGCAAGAGCTCACGACGACCTTAGCCTCCATCACGTTTGGGTCCATGCAAGATTGGGTGTCGTGGTTCATCGACACCAAAGCCCAGTTGGTCACAACACCACCTACTCTTCCACCCTTCACTATTAGGTCCTCTGCTGCTACAGCGTTGAAGAGCTTCACATTGGGCCGTGCCAAGAGCCTGGGATCAATCCACCGTAGAAGGAATTCAGGGATTTGCATAAACAAGATGGATAGTAGAGAACAATCTTGTTGAGTTCATCAACTGTTGGTGTTGTAACGACCTCTTAAACGAGATTTGAAATCGAATTCGATTCGCAGCAAAACTAGCCCCAAAATTAATTAACCCTAATTTTACCTGCTCATGATCGTCGATGTGAACAGCGCCGCGTGCTTGATGACCACGTAGTCGTCCTGCTCATCGTACTCGATCTCCAGCTCGTCGAGGAAGTGGTGCGCGGGCTTACGCACGACCATGGCGGAGAACAGCTGTCCTCCGAGCCACGCGCCGCCTCCCGGGCTCACGGACTGCTCGATGATGGCGATGTTGACGTTAGGGTTCTTGCTGAGCTCGTACGCGCACGATAGCCCGGCGGATCCGGCGCCGACGATGACGACGTCGGTGTCGGCGTGGGTGATCATGTCCATCATGTAGCGGCGGGTCATCTCACGAGCCACGATGGATTCCTTGATCGGCTTGAACTGAAAGTCGTCCAATTTGTAGGGGATCGACGAGTTGGTGATCGCGAGATTCGGCGGGGCGGCGGCCGTGGCGGTAGATTTCAAGGCGGGGATATACAACGGCGATCCGTGGAAGGACGACGCGTTGTTCTTGAAGATCGACGAGGAAGAGAGTGCGGTCGCCATTGTTGCGGAGGCCATTTTCTTTGGAGAGTGAATAGGAAAGAGTGATGAAGAGTGTGTCTGTGTTTGTGATGAGATTTAGGATGTTGTGGTTATTTATATAGGGAGATGAAAGTATCTTCGAGAATTAAATAAAATATAGATTTTTTATATAAAAAAGTTTATGTAGAAGATTGATTTTGAGAGATTGAGAATTGATGATGTTTTCCACTTGAAATATCTGGGTAATTTTTTTTGGCTTTTTGTATAATGGGACAATTGGATTGATTAAGACTATTGCGTCACTGATTTTGGATATTTTATGTCAGATATTTCTAGAGAGCAAGTTATTTTCATTATTTCATATGTTTTTATTGGATTGATGGTAAACCTTTTTTTAGATTGACGGTGAATATTCGGGCAAAGAAAAAAATTGCTATTATTATTAGCTCTTTCCGATGTTGAGTACGTGCACTTGACAGTTATTATTTACTTTGTTTACAACTACAAGAAAGAAAGTGATGTTATTTTCCTTATTTCTTTTCCGATGTAACGAGTAAAAATTATTGCATTGTTTAATTTATTTCTGGAATTGAATTTTTGGGAATTTTTTTGGGTCATGCTAATCTTCTCTATCGTTCCAATTTTTATCAAATGTCCCGGAAGGGACGGACGATTTTTTTATGGGAATTTTTATGGGCCTATTGGGTTAATTCTATCCAGAATTTCAAAGTGGACTGACTATATATAAAAACAAGGATGCTGAAGAAATAGATTATTAAACGAAACAAATGGAAATGGCCCAGATATTTATCTGTAGCGTTTAATATGCTGAAGAAATATCAACAAAATTAAATCATGAAAAATCAAAAAATCTATTGCGGAAAAAATATCTGACTAAAGTAGTCGAGAATGATAGTCGAAAACTGAAGCTGTTTTCGTTTCAATTGAATCGGTTGGGCGACTTAATTCTATATATTGGAAGTAAGACATTTATTTATAAGGGTCATCGAAGAGTACATTTACCAAACTGCATCTTTTATTGCAAACTTTCATTTAATCACAACCTACGATATTTTCCTATTAAGGTATGATCACGTCGCAAGTTCTCACCTCACAAGGTGAGATTCCGTTTCAAATTCAACCTATTATTATGACGTGATCAATGTAACGATAGAATCAACCCCTTAAATCAAATGCAATTCATATATATATTATATCGTCTAATTTTGGTAGAGCGAGTGATGAAAATGGAATTAGTAATATTCTAATAAAGAATTAATTTAAATAATCACCACATGTAAACGAATAATGCATAAAGAAAAAGGGTAATGGATTGACGTACATGGATAAGATTAGTTTCACGTGACCACAAGACAACCTTCTTTCTTTACCTTTTCATTTTCGTGAAGAGACATATTGATTCCTTTTTGATGTGTTTGAGATTAGAGCTCAGAAGTGGAACTTTAATATTTCATGTTATTTATATTACAACCTTGCTTTTTTTGCCCACTTGGTATTTTTTTTTTATGAAATTCAAACTGTTTTGATGTGTGTGGATTGCTTAGAAAAAGATCGATTCTTGCACAAGACATGTTATCACGTTAATGATGGTTGAGTTGCATTTTGTATATTAGTCCTTAAGGACAAACCGCAATAAAGCCAAGTAGAAGGTAAGACAATTTTTAGGTGATATTTGATAAATCCAGGCTTCAATGTCTAGTTAATTCTTGTATTATTCTCATCTTTTTTTTTTGTATTGCTTGAATTAATGTATGTGTATATTGTGGGGGAAAAAATAAAGGTGACTAAGCATTATGGATGGTATGACGCGAGCATTGATTGCATTTGTCTTCAAATGAAGGAAAACTTATTTGTATAATTAAGTTAATAACCTAATTTACATGTCCTTTTCCCATTAGTATTCGATTTTATACCCGACATTCTATAAAAACTATATTAGCCCATACTTTTATCCCTTAATTAAATAAGTAAACAACGCTAGTACTTCATGGCAAATGGATTTAAATAATAATAATAATCAAACGCATACTATTAGTTATAAAAAACTCATAAAATTTGTATATATCTACACAGTTCTAACGTCTGGTTCAAACCCCAACTTAAGAAGTTGATATTCATTAACAAAGCTATAAAAATCTGAAACTTGGAAATAGAATAAAATCAAATTGATATTTTTATTCGAATTGTATATATACATATAAATATATTTATGAAAACCTTACGCATAAAAACACAACACTACACTACAAATCATTAATTAGAAAAAGGCAGAGGTTCCAAGAAAAATGAGCATGATTACTAACAAGCTCTTCGAAATCAAGCGTCTAACACTCACCATCATCGTAATCATCGCCGTCGGCCGTTATGCCTCCAACGCCGCACCGCCTCAAACCACCGCTTCCCACCACCGTCAAATCCTCAACACGACGGCCAATCGTCATTACAAGCTGTCAAAGCCAAGCCAACGACAACTGCTCACCACCAAGCAAGAAAACCCAAGAACGGCGGCAGTTCGCCTCCTACTTCCAACCACCCTATCTTTCCTCTCGGCGGCGATATCCAGCGCCGGCGGAATAGGAGGAGGAGGATTATTCATACCCATCCTTACTATAACCGCCGGGTTCGACCTCAAGAAGGCGTCGACCTTCTCCGCCTTCATGGTCACCGGCGGTTCGATCGCCAACGTGGCTTGCCACATGCTGGCGAGGCGGCGCCGCCGTACGAAGGCCGCGATTGACTACGACATTGCTCTGTTGTCGGAGCCTTGCATGCTCTTGGGCGTGAGCCTGGGCGTGGTTTTGAACGTTGTTTTCCCAGAGTGGTTGATTACTCTGTTCTTCGTGGGTTTCATCGCCGTCTGCACTTTCCAGACATTTAAGAACGGCGTCCTCCACTGGAAGGCGGAGACGGCGGACATCGCCGTGAGGAGGGAGATCTCCGGCGGCTGCGAAGGCGCGAAGGTTCCCTTGCTGTGCGAGCGCGGCGAGGAGGAGGGCATTTCGGGGATTCCGTGGGTGAAGCTTGGGATGTTGGTAGTGGTGTGGTTTGCTTTCTTCGCCTTGAATCTTCTCCGTGGGAACAGATACGGACAAGTAAGTTTTTGGGAAAGTACCAACCTGCCCTTGCTGATTCTCTTTTTCCTAACATGCTTTTGTCCTTGCAAGTAGAAAAAATGGTGGCTTTTCTTGAGTGGGTTGAATTGAAAGGATAAGACTGATGATGACATGGATTAAAATTAAAATTATTATCACTTGTGAATGATGGAAGCCTCACTGGTTCTAAATTCTTCTTGATTGATATGCAAAAACAATGTTATCATGAACTCAGTTTAGGTACGTACTATAGCTATTGATAATGACTTTATAAGAAAATTACAACACAAAATCTTAATGCTAGAATCTGAAAGCACATCCCAGAGATAAATACATAAAAATGCGTCTGCTATGCATATCGCCCTTCAATTTCGACGTCGCAGCGATATATTCGTCAACAATTTTTTCCCACAGGGCATCGTCAAGATCGAGTCTTGCGGAAAAGCGTATTGGTTCATCTCATCGCTTCAAATACCCCTCGCCATCGTCTCCACCGCGACGATCATCGTTCATCATCGAATGACCAAGAACAAGAATTGCAGTATTCCTCAGCAGGTTCTTTAACACATAAAAGCATTCCCATTTTTTCCCCTTTTTTTGGAGATAGTATTTTTAGTTCGCTCAAAAGTATTAGCAGGAAGCTCGGGATTATGAGATCATAAGTTCGAGCAACTCCTCGGAGAATAAGCTCGCAAACGACGTTATTTTTCCTACAATGGCACTCTTAGCCGGGATTCTCGGCGGAGTCTTTGGGATCGGCGGCGGAATGTTCATAAGCCCTCTTCTCCTTCATATAGGAATCGATCCCAAAGTAAGCGCATTGCGCCGAGATTCCTCTTTTTTTTTTCTTTTCAAAAATTATTATTCCAAAATGTCGAAAAAATTTGCGTCTAGGTAACGGCGGGCACGTGCTCGTTCATGGTGCTCTTCTCCTCGACGATGTCGGCCGCACAGTACTTACTCCTCGGAATGAGCGATATTCGCGACGCACTAATCTACGCGGCGATTTGCTTCTTGGCTTCGCTCTTAGGTCTGACTATGGTTCATCGGGCGGTGACCAAGCACGGAAGGTCGTCTGTGATTGTGTTCTCGGTAGGTGCGGTGATGGCTTTTAGCACCGTACTTATGACGAGTTATGGGGCCTTGACTGCCTGGAGGGATTACACGAGCGGCGAGAGCATGGGATTTCAGAAGCCGTGCTGATTTTTTCGTTTCTTTTTTTTTTAGAGTTAGGATTTGAACGTAAGAGTAAGAGGTCGTGCGCCCTGAGTTTCGGCCTCGCCGAGGAATACGCGCATTGCGTATATAGACTACCGCAAGATGATCGCCTTGATTGTTTCAGTACGTAATTTTTTTAAAAAAAGGCGCAACGATATTATCGTTTTATATTCTGATTGAGTTCAGTCTTAATCGAATTATAAGCTAGGCTGATGTTTTGATGGGCCGATTTTACAATTCCAATTACATCTCATAATATATCCATATCCAGATTGGAATATAGACTAGAATATCAGTGCACCATGTGAAAATAAGGTGGGGACTCGTTTTATTAGTTTCACCCCTATGAAACCATAGGGTCCATGATTAATAAGATGCATATATTTTATTTTTTTATTATTGCTTAATTTTATTTTATTTATATATGCGGAATTAGCACTCCTCCATGGTCAGCACAGCACATTGCAACTAACTTGGCCATCCTCTCTCTCTCTTTGAAATTCTCTCTCCTTCAGCCCAAATATAAAGAAAGACCAAACAAGATCACAGCAACGTTAAAGAACAGAGCAACGATGTAATAAGTGCGTTTTTTTAAGAGTAGAAGAAAGGAAAAAAACAGAGCAATGACGAAATGCGAGCTTTGCAAATCGGTTGTTGCGAGGATGTACTGCGGGTCGGATCGGGCTTTTCTCTGCTGGGACTGCGATTCGAAGGTTCACAGCGCTAATTTTCTCGTGACGAAGCACGTGCGAACGCTGCTATGCCACGCGTGCCAATCTCCGACGCCATGGACGGGCTCTGGCTCGAAGCTTGCCCAGACTGTATCTCTCTGCGATTCGTGCGTGAGCGCAAGGGAAAAACGCGTTCTTGGTAATGGGAATGCTACGGACGATGAAGAAGACGATGACGATGGTGGTGGGGAGGACGACGGCGGCGGCGTCGACGACGACGGAGAAAACCAAGTTGTTCCCTTTTCTCTGCCTCAGTCGTTATCTTCGAGCTCGAGCGGCGGGGAGTCGTCGTCTTCTTCGAGTGGAAGAGAAGGGAATTCGATTTCACGGTTTGGGCTTTTCAGATGCTACAATAACAACAGCAACTGCAAAAGCTTCTGAGATCTGTCTTGCAATGTATGGATCTCTTTGCTTAGTCAGTCCTCTGTTTTACCTTTTTTTTAAAAAAAAAAAAAAGATTGATTACCCCCACATTTCTTGATTTTATTTACTTCCGCAAATGTTTAGGGAATTTTAAAAAGGAGGGAACAAACACAGTTTTAGATCAGATCATGGGTTCGAAGATGGGGACAACCAAAGCAAAGATCTTGAAGCATCATGGTTAGATATGTAATAATCCCTGCTTGTCTTAGTTATATATCTTATTATTATAATCATCAGTGTTATTATTGTTGGCAGCTTATGACAGTTGATATTAGAGACCAGTTGATATGTACTACAATATGTTTATCTATGTACTACTTTCTCCGCAAAAGGATAATGCTTGATAAGTGGTTTGCATACAAGGTGGCCCTAATGTGCTTAGATATTATTGTATGCCGCTGATATATGTTCTTGGATGGGAGTTTCTAATAAAAAATGAATTTTTGTTACAGTCAAACTTCGTTATTTTTAAATCTTTTTTTTCAATAATAGACAAATATATTCATTGACATGTGTCAATCTTATAAGAAGAGTGTGCTTGGACCGTTCGTTCGGTACACGAACATAGGACAATATTAACTCTTCAACTTGTTGAAGGTAAAAGAAGGCGATAATTCGAAAAAAAAAGAAAAAAAGAAAAAGAAGAAGAAGGCGACAATGCACATTGACAAAGAACAAGTATCAATAAAGACCGTAGGGACACAATAATTATTGAAATAAATGGTTGAGTTTACGAAAAATATTCAACGGTCTTAATTGAATATGCGGGTTTTCTTCTTTCATTTGTGTAAGAAGGGAAGGATGCATGAACCTGAACCATCTTATGTCAAATCAAAGAACAATAGACGTGTATTTATACCCTTACAATGTGGTCTTCAAGTCCCACGTGTGCAGTTATTGAGACAATGTAATATCGTTTTCCTTTTTATATTTGAGATATGAATATGATTCTGAAGGCATATATAGATATATTATTTCATTTTAGTGGGAACTTAGAAAACCCCGGGTATTTATCTATATACTTAGCACATCTTATGTGTTGCAATAAACTAAAATTAATTATTAGTGAATAATTTTAATAAGTAATATACTAAAACTACAATTTGGTAGTTATTGTGACGTTATAGAAGGTACATGGTTTAATGAGTTTGTTTTGTAACAATAACTAATGTAGAAAAAATTTTATTAGATAATTGACACCGGCGAATTGACAATTTTTATTCCCCTAAACACATTATAAAAGAATATATATAGATGGTCAACCGCTCAAGTGATTAACCAGTGGAGGTTTTTTGTGTTGAGCATGTGATATATATAGAAATTGTTAAAATTGTTATGTATATTATAATAATTAGGTGTGCAAGAGACCGACACACGCACGTGGCTATCACGATCTTGAAACAAAAAAGAATAGAAACTAATGTTTTCAAATAAGGAAACCTAGAACAACTTGCTCGTGCTACCTAATAAATCTTCAGTCCTATTGATATGAAGCAATACTTGGACAGGAATATATGTGGTTGATATAGTTCTTCAAGTTAATGTAGAAATAATATTCCGATTTGGACCAATGAGCTTATGGCCCAATAATATCCGCCCCAATATATTTTTTTGATATATATTTTGTTGGTAAAATTTGTTTATCGAATCCTTAGAATGGTTCCGAAGGTAGTTCAAATTCATTGCCAAGATGTTATTAGGTGTAATGTAAATACCAAGTAAGCATTTAGGTGATGTTTGGGATTTCATAAGCAATTACGCATTATCAAAACCAAAATGGTCGCATTGCTATAATTCTTATTTACTAGTACTTTTTGGCACACTCATATGATTTAATATATTATGTTGGTCTTAATTTTAGATTTAGTATTTATTGTCGAATTGATTAAATATAATTCATGACTGTATATAAAAAAAATAATGTTTAGGGGTATAAGTATAATTAATAAAAAAATATAAAAGTAACATAAAAATTAATAAAGTAATTAAATAAAAATAAAGAAACTAAATTGCAAATAAATATGACAGACCAAATGTGGCAGTTTATAGCCAATCCACACCCTTTATATAATAGTAAAGATTACAACATCTTCAACATAAATGCGCTATTTTCCCTATCCCAACGGAGCGCAATCTTGTTCCCAGCTTCGAGCTGTTTCGTCCTCATTTCATCAGGACAGAAGAGGACAAAGTCGTCATTGGGCAGCATCATCAAGAAAGCATATTCGCCGTCGTACTTCTTACGACTGCTTTCATCCGTTACGTCCCAGACGGTTACAGAAACCCTCAGGCCATCCGTGACTCGGACAGCCATAGGCATGTCCCAGTACCTTAGGACATGTTCGAATGTCTCTACAAAGGTTAACGGAATTCTACCGTAGGCTTGATCACTTTGTCCTATGGTCTTGGTAATGTACCAAGGCCATTTTGGATCGCTCGACATTGGTGGCGGATATAAGTCGCGTATCTCCGTTAGGACGCGATCGTGCTTTTTGGGCGCACCGCTCGAGCTACCAACTTGCGCTTCTTCTTCGTCTTTAGTGGGAAAAAAGTTATAGTAGAATGTTTTCTTGGCGGTCGGAAATTTTGGGGGAACCATGATATATATGTGTGTGTGTTTTGTTGGTGGAATTGTGTGTTTGATTTTTTACTGGATGTTTAGATTTGGGTTTTGAAGGTGATATTTATAGGGGAGTTGTGAGTGAGTTTATATGGTCAGTGTTTCAAGATAGAGCTTAACATAATGAAGATCCATGAGATTTTGGAAGTTTGTGTTCATTACATGATATTATATCTGTATTTGACCATAAAATTATTTTGGTAATATTTGTGCAATTAATTTCCAATCTCACAGATTTTAGAATTACCAATATACTGTAGTACAGTTGAACTCAAATAAAGTTATGAAGTTATGATAGTAATAATAGTTATAATAATCAATGAATTCAAAATAGTTATTCATATCCAATAATAGGTCAACCTTCCAAAATACAAGCTTCTATGTATTTAATATGGGTACAATCGGGTTTAATTATCTCGAGAAATTTCATTTTTGTAAAATATCTCTAATAACTACACTTAGATATTGTCCCTATAATTTAATCTCAAAATGAATTCGAAAAATTTACTATAAAATGTATTTTCAAGAAAATTTTAAATAGGTTCCTGTACGTTTGTAGTATACCTAACCCAATCGCTTAAACTTCAAAAATATTTTTGCAGAGTAAACTAGTGCAAATTTTAACTTGTTAATAAACATAAAATTTTATTTATATATGAACGCCTCCTTAACAATGTAAAATGAATGACGTGCCAATGAATTAACCGACATCAAGGAATAAATACATTATATATAATTAAAAACTTACAGCATTGTTTATTGATGAAAAATATTTCTATCAAGACAAAGGAGACTCGAGCTTTTATCATCAAAAGGGGTTATAATGTCCCACCCATTCCATTGCTTCATTATTACTATACCTTTTCGTCTACCATAGTTTGGGCATCACAGTTGATCTTCTTCTCTTCATGCTCAGAGGTTAAAGCCTGCCCTTCATTTGATGGTTGATTATTAGGCTCCTCAACACCAATGACCTTCCCCTGTTCAAATTTTCAGCTCCATTACAACTACCGAAACTCTGCTCTACGAATTTGCAGACGAGCATTACCCATATGTCTTAACGAAAAAAAGAAGAGAATTAAACCTTGTTCTTGTCGCGCCATCCAAGTCCAAATGGTCGCGAAAGCAAGCTAATCTTTCTTGTTGGAATTTCTTGTGCAGAGTCATGATTGCTACTTGGCTGTGATCTGTTGGTAGTCAAAAGAGACTTTTTAATTAGGTAATCACAGTGTAACTTTGCGGAAAGAAATGCACGCCAGTATTTAGAATGGCGTCCAAGAAACAGATAAAACTTTACCGAGGAGAAGACTGGGCTTTGTTTTGGCCAGACTGGTACTGTAAGGTAGCCTCGAGCATTGACTCTGCCATAACTGCTCTTTTCTCCATCTCAGCCAAAGATGTGATTGCTTCTTCATACTTCTCCTACAGACAGAACGGTGCAAGTCATGAACCAAAAAAAAAAGTACATGAGGCAAAGAAAACGACTAGTTGTCGTTATAGCAATTTTCGATTGATCTAGGACCCAGCAATTGTAGTAAACATGATAGATTGTTTATGCCTAGAGGGAAGAGGGACAAGGGAATAAAGCAAACCTGAAGCACTTGAGCTGCAAATCTCTGAGCAGCAGAGTCTTGCTCAGCAAATAGGCGAGCATCCTCTGTTACCTTCTGTTCTTGTTCTACCCTCATTAAAACCTGTAAGGAAAAAAAAATAATCAGTAACCATATCGAAAAGAAGAGAGTAATTACGGAAGTTACTCTGACAGAGCTTTACTTGAAGCATGGCATTCTCTTGTTCATGCTTGTCGATAAGGGCTTGTCGAACCTCAGACATCTCTCTCTCTAACTGCTCCACCTAAAACAGTATACAAGGCATAAGGATGAGTTATAAATGTACAAGATTAATCGTATCCAGCTGAATATTGTAATTTTCTAATGATAATAAATTGTTTTTTAATAGCAATTCCACTTAAATATAACATGCGGTGTCAAATTTCTGCATGTTTATAAACAATCACTTCTAGTATATATATATGTATATATGGAAGTGTGACACAGAATACAAATCACCTAGATACTAGCAAAATCACGTTATCATCACTCGCACTCTTTTGATCAATCATACGAAAATGCTCTGTCTCTATGTGCAAAAACATTAACAGTAGATCACAAGGCATTGAGACCATTGCTGGGGAGTAGACAGGTTTATCTAAAGAAGAAAGACACAGAACAGTGTCATCATATACATAGTACAAAAAAGACAGTCGATGACAATGGACGAAATGTATTTTGGAGCATTGATTGTATGGCTTACTTTGGCACTCAATTGTCGTCGATTATCCTGTTTAACCATTTCCATTAGAGCAGTTTCCAGTTCTTCTGCTCTGCACAGGAAGAAACAAGGGGAATATGCTGAGCGACTTACACCCGAAATTAACCAAATCGACAATTTTGAGATATACTCTGGAGTACATAAGATAATTAAAAACTTGATTCGTTACACTGATCACAAACCAGAGTCAAAATAATGCAAAGATGCAGAACCTATCCATTTTAGACTCCTGGGTTCACCTGAGTTCAGCAGACCTCTTTTCCTCAAGTAGCTTGCATAACTCATCTTTAAGCCATACCACCTGGTTATAATAAATGGATTTAGAAGGCAAATATAATCATTTTTAGTTTCATGGTAACATGATGCATCATGTTCAATATGATAATTTATCAAGAAATGACAAGTGATTGAGTGTATTTCCAAAATGCGGACGAATTCTTTCCGAGGATATATACCAAAACAATATTAGTTGAAGATAGTATACATGTAATTTGACATACAAAAATAAGATAGCATACCTGCTCTTGAAGATCTTTTGCTGAATCTATCTCGACATCACCATTCAAACCCATCAATGGCCCATCCAAATTAACAGATTGAACATCCAAGTGTGTTACATCACCATTGGCCTCAGCATCTGATCCTTTCTTATCAGTTTCATCCAAACATGGATCCTGCTTCAAATTATACAACTTTGACGCCAGGCCATGAGAATCCCTCCATATTTCAATTCCTTTCAAACGTTCTTCCAATGCAGTTTTCACAGCTGGTCTATGTTTATCTCTCAAATCTTGCAATCTCGAATCCGTGACATTTTGGTAACCCATGCAAGCTGTTAACACAAGTTGGCTGCTATCAAAAGTTGAGCCAGCGAGTGATTGAAGCAGAGTGACAGCATCTCCGGCATCTTTGGTGGTGACTAATGCAGGTCCTGCAAGAAACTGAATGAACTTAATTTGCATCAACTAAATGCTGAATTAAGCATCCTATCACAGATATAATTATCAGATTCTAGTGGGAAAAGATAAAGATTTCAAACAAAAGGATAATGCTACCATATAACTCCATTAGAGCGAGAGCAGTTCTGAATAGCATGACACGATTTCCTTCAAATAGTAGCACATCCCACACTCTAAGAACTGAAAGTAGATGAAATTTCTTGGTTAAGGCTTGTTTAACCAGATTTTAGTATTGCATTTACAATATAACATTCCGAAATGCAATAGCCTTATCAAAATGAAACATTGGACAAGTGGAAAAAAGAATCTGACCACTTTCCCATGGAAGCATATTCATAAAAATTGTGAGGAACCATGGCCCGGTCACCCATGCAACCTGCACTCCTAGATAATCCAGATGGTTCACTGCAGGAGATAAGTGTAATTGATGAGCCAAAATATAAGACTGATTGTTATAGAATAAAGAATAAAATATTATAAAGGAAGAAAGCAAACCCAATTTTGGAAATCTTTCACGCACCAACTCCTCAAAAACACGTTGATCGACCTGATACATTATTATACAAGAAATAAATGTAGATTATGGTGGACCTCAGTCAATAATATATAAGAGAAGGAAGCGAAGAGATGTGTTGCGGTACCTGAGATTCTATCATCTCTTCAGAATAATATCCTTCAAAATAATCATCTAAAATACCTAATAACGTCCTGAAATTTGAGAAATTAATCAGAACTTATCCAATCAATCATTCCATCCATTTACTGAGCAAAAATACGCTGAAAACGAAAAAGTTCAAGCTCAATCCGATAAACTTCTATTCTCAATGGATTCTCGGATACTTCCACTTCCACATATCAACATTAAACAGGAAAAGAAATTGAAACAAGAGCTATACTAACCAGAATGCATTTTCCTCTGGCATCAGAAGTAACAACAATCCCGCAAAAAAATTCATGGCCTGCAAAGATCATAAATTAACATCAGTAGTTCCAAAGGAAAATCAATGAAATTCAATGCTATGATATGAATGTATGGAGAAGTGCTTAAGAAAAATACAGAAGAGCCCAAACTCTATTATAATAAAATACCTGGCAGTATCCCACAGAAGAGTTATGGCGAGCGTAAGCAGTAAGTAGACGTCTTAAAGCATCCCGACCATCTTCATCCAAAGCAGGATGTCCAGGAAAAGTGCGAGGTAAGTCCTGTGTTTCAAATGACATCAAAATTAAGTGTAGCGGTGACAAAAGAATTAGCGATGATTAGGGTGGATAAAAAAATATTGGCAACCTTCTCAATCTGGATTTTCCACTTTTCAGGTACATCTGCGTCCTCTGGATCAAACTCATGTTTCTCATCATTCATTTGTTTGATCTTACTTCTATTATTGGCGTCCATAGCAAGCAAATTCTGATAGTATTTTTCCACGCGACGAGCTCTAACACCAACAAAAGCTTGCCACATCTGGAATATTAATTGATGAGAGTAAACAAAAAAAAAAGGCTCAGAACACCAACCAATGAAGCAGGAAAAGCAAGCATCTTGTACCTCTCCTCTTAGTGCCATTGGTACCCCTCCTTGAACAAGACATTCAAGTTCCTCTTTTGAAGGAGCTGCAGTTTCTGAATGAGTAGAATGGTCACTAATAATCGTACCAGCAGCATGCGGAGTATCACCTATACTAACTTCTTGAAATTGGCTTTGATCTGATTCTGTTCTCTCCATATCATAAAACTCGTCCTCAGAGTCCTCTTCAGATATGACTCTTCCAGATCTTGCCTCTTCAAAGGGCGGAGATTCCTTTTCTGCAACAGAATTTGGTTCACCTTTTATCAAATTAGCCCTTTTTACACGATCACTCATCATATTTTCAATAGGACGAAGTGATGGCCTTATATCTGTCCATGTTTGTGCTCGGTGAAGTTTTCCCTGTTTTGCAGAAAGTAACTCCTTATTTCCTCCATTCAAACAGTTAACAACGTGTTTCTCGTCATTCATGTCCTCAGCTCGTGCAACATTACTTGATTTCTCATCAGTCTTTGAACCTTCAACATTGAAGTTTACGATACCATCGCCGACAGACTTCCCATTTAAAGCCAACTGAGTCAACTCGGATTGCCGCTGTAAGAAATCTTTCCACCTTTCTGCCCTCTCTTCCTCTTCTTCCTAGATAAGTGGTGCAACCAAGTCATAACGTACATTGTTGAAGTAAAACGAACAGAGCATACAAATAACATTTCCCCCAATAAAATGAGAATAATCGTTAAAAAGAACATCCAACTTTCAGAGAGGATGAAAAGACCTTGTAGATGTTTGCATACTCCTTGTATCTGTGTAAGTGCTGAGGTCTCACGGCAAATCCATAAGCATCCCTGTCACCACCAGTTACAAAAGTCGAAGGAGAAGTAAAATACCGAGTCAATGAGAGAAAAAAATCAATTCTTTCCTTAACATTTTGAGCGAATTCAATTCAAGAACATTGACTAATCAGAGTAAAACAAAACCGCATTAATACCTTTTGTGATCGAAAGAAACAACAGTAGTCGGGTTCAGCACAACAGCCGAATCTTTCGCCTTCATTATTGATGCAGCAAAATATGAGAATCAACAAACAATTGTGCCCAAACCCCCCAACAAATACCAATTCAGATCTATCCCTTTTCGCTCTTCGGATTCGTTTCTACCCTCGACTATTCTCCTCCTTTAGAGCACACCCCCTTCGCATGCGCTCTAGATTGCATTCGCAATCAATGCGAAATGGGCGTTTGTTTGTTTAATTTCTTGAAGAATTATTTGTACTGTACTGAAGTTTTGAGAGAGAGGTTAACTGAAAAGTGTGGGCAGAGAAGAGAGTGAGTGGTCCTTTCTACAACGGTGGGGTACGGATATCATATATGGATGACTGCAATAATTAAAATTTAATTTAAACATGCAACTATTTCATCATTACATATATCACAATATTATTTTTATTTTCTTTCGCAGTTTTTTTAATGTCTATATCTTGTCGGCACCGCTTGGATCCATAACACCAAAAATCAAAATTAATTCAAATTTCTCAGATTTTTTCCGTAGGTAAATTCTTAATGATCGAATCCAAGCTTCCAGGGTATTTCTTTTGCTTATTAGCTTGAGCATTGGTCTGAGAGAGAGATAGAGTAATAAATTTTATTCCAAACAGCATCAGTAAGTATAAAATAGAAGAGTCCTCAAGATATAGGCAAAAAATATATATGATATATAGATGATAGGTGTTATTGTTCTAAAATATAAATGCGTGTTGTGTAACCCTCTTCAACAGTTTCATACACCATAAACAAGATGCTCGCTCCAATGGCATAATCATTAACAGCAAAAAGAGATGTCAAAAAACTGGAGCAAGATAACCTCTGCATTTTTCTTGCAAAGTCAGCACACTAAGATCCCATATCTCCCCGAGTGCTTATTCACTCACTACTCACCTCCTTTGATCGAAAGAATGGGCCCGCAAAATGAGTTTCGATGAATCGAGTCGAGGAACAGAACTATCACGGTGATGTCGTCGTGAAAATGCCTTCTCACTCCTCTATCGATCTTGTCGAGATCAGAGTATCTCATCTCTCTCTTCTTCGCAGCTTCATGTAGAGCAGCTTTGATCAGTCTTCGGGCAATTCCCTACACACACAATAAGTAAAAGAACGCATTGAAGAACCATAAGACGAATATTTTCACTGTCAAAGTAGTAAAAATCTCAGACAACATGGGATTTGTACAGTTCGTGGAGAGCTGCAGACAAGATCTACAGCCTCTTGGTTGTCGAGGTGCTCCCATAGGCCATCTGATGCAAATATAAGAAACTGATCTTCGGCATAGAGTTCTTGGACGAGTATCGATGGCTCGGCCAAAAGGATTGGCTTATCGAACGGTTTGGCCAGCCTAAACTTGGGCAGCAAAGGTGCCTTGTTGAACTCTGCTTTCTTCAAGTAAGCATCACCAATCGCTCTAGAAACCTGACGTCAGACAGCATTATGATGGGCTTTGCAAAATGATGCCAGAAAAGCAATTCGATTCTCACTTCTTTTCCATCGTTATGATGCTTGCAGCATCAGAATGGTACAGGCGATATGAAGATATAATTGAGGGATCCTATAATAGCCAAATGGGGAAAAACTCTGCAAGATATAGCAAGTGCTATAGAAAAGATCAGCATTATCTGTTCACCTGAATGATACCCTTTACGCGCCAAACTTTGTGCTTTAGAACAACAATTTGGGGGTCATCGGGATGCAAAGTTTGCAATTCCTCACGAACAGATTCCAAATTGGCGTTGTGCTCGCTTGATAGTTGAATGGCTTGGACTTCTTTCTCAGCTTTATCAAGCCTTCCCAATACCGCTCTAGAATCTCCAGCATTCGCAATGTAAATACGTCCACTGCATACGACGCCCACCAAACAACACGATCCCACGGCGGCAATTTGGGGTTTAATGTCCCATTGCTTTTTAACTAGAGAAAGAAATTCTTCGTCTGTTTCCAAGAATGCATTTCTTACAACATCTGCTGACATTTCTCGATTGTTTGACGCGAAGCCTGCACCATGAATAGCTACAAAGCTTAAAAAAAACCCGGCAATAACTTTATATACTGTTCGTGTGCATCTTCATAAATTTCTGAATCTAAAGAGTCAAGCTGTATACTGAGCAAAAGTAAAACATACTCTTTATATGCCCAAAAAGGCGTTCCCTTATAAATCTTGACGCCTCAGGACCAGCATGCCCATCATAAATCCCGACGAATGTGCCTTGCGGGCCCGAATCAAAGGAGCTCATCGGGCCAGACTCGAGTTGGCTGTGATCTTCCAATACAGCGTTGGCTTGAATTACGGCCATGGAAAACTCGCCATTAAAATGACGACCCAAATCTTTGTACCACCACAAACCATTGCCGCGTGCGACGGAGTCGCCTTCTCTAATGTTATCACTGCTATTCTCTCCATTTCCAGCAGGTGATTTCCAGCAAGGGGTTACGAATTTTCTCCATGAAGCGCTAACCATTTCTTGTTACATATTCTATATCAAAATTCATGTTTTGTTAGTCTTATGTAATTCATGTTAACCGGGAAGATTCATGAACCAGCAACAATCACAGTTTCTGCAACCTTCGAACATAAAAGATAATCCCTTTTTTCCCCTACCTAACAATCGGGCACACGTTAAACGATCAGATCCATCTAAGAAAAACAAATAAGGATCAATCAAAATTCGCATGAACGGAAGATAATTCGGATGGCGAAATCAATCGATCAAAATTACCCGTAAAAAGGCCCATAAAAGGAGAGGGATTCAACAGCGTATTCCCTAAATACACGGCCAAAACGGGGAAAAAATTCAATGAACTACAATTAAATGCAGTATTCACACTGTACACAAATGCAATGAAATGCATTCGGCCACAGAATCAACGGGCATTTAGTGTTTGTCAAAATCATAATACAATAACGGAGTATTGTCGCGCAACGTACCAAAGAACTAAGAATCTTCGGTTCTGAGACAAATAAACGAAGATTGAATCAAGAATTTCTAGAGGCAGAGGGCCAAATGAATGTTTATTTTCAATTAAATAATTCTCGGGGTATGAGAGAGAGAGAGAGAGAGGAATATCGATTCGATCCACTATCTAATGCCTTATATGTTAGGTTATCCTCAAAGTCCAAATATAGTGAATTTGTAATTAATTATCCCAAATTTCATAAGTTTGTTCACATACTTCAGTTAACATATCGTAATTAAATCTGAATCGATGAAAGATAAATCTGAATCGACTCGACTCACGACTGGAAAGAAGGTTTTCTACAAGCTTGAGCTCAAGGATTCCGTAATTTCAATCCAAAATTTAAACTTTCGAGCTTTTAATTTCTATAGTTTCTTTCGACTATTTATCAAGTTAAATCATTAATAATAGTTTCATCGCAATTTTTACATTGGGCAGGACAATTAAGCGAAAGGGTATCGTCATCACAGCTATTGAAGTTGAAGCTACTACACAGTCAAAGCTGCTAAATCACCAACAACGACTGACTGACTATCTCAAAACCTGAGAAACATCGCCGACGCAGCTTCCCTTCTCCTAAGGCTATACGATTCTCGCCCATCAGATCTCCGGCGAAGACGACGACGAGCTCGCACCCTGTTTCGACTCGCTAAACTCACTCTGCACGCGCGGATCGCTCTTGGCGCCGCCGGCGTTATTAGGCGAAGCCGCACCGCCACAAGCAGCGCCGCCGCCGCCGCCCACCAAAAACCCCTCCATCTTCTCCTCCCCCAAATCCCTCAACCTATTCAGCTCAGGCAGCACAACCCTCCCAAGGTCCGGCCTGTCCTTCCTCCTCAGCTCCGCGCACTGAAGCGCCAGCTTCGCCAAACCCATCGCCTCCTCCACCGGCCAGTCCGGCACCGCCGAGTCCAGCGCCTCCGCAAAACCCCCCTGCTCCATCGCCCTACCCATGTGGTGGGTCAGCCCCATCGCCGGCCTAGCCGTCAGAATCTGCAGTAGAACGATCCCAAAGGAGTACACGTCCGACTTCACACCCAACATCCCAGTCTGCTGATACTCAGGGTCTATGTAGCAGAAGGTGCCCGCGGTCGACGTCATCCTATACTGAGTGACGTCATCGGCCACCGAGGGCGGGACGAGCCTCGCCAGGCCCACGTCGCTTATCTTGCTGACGTAGTTCTGGTCGAGGAGTATGTTGGCGGGCTTCAGGTCTCTGTGGACCAGCGGCTCGGGCTTCGTCTGGTGGAGGAAGTGAAGGCCCGTCGCTATCTCGGCAGCGATTCGAAAGCGTAGCTGCCACGATAGGGCCCGCGTGTTTCCCCGCCGAAGGAGTCGGTCCTCGAGGCTTCCGTTCGCCATGTATTCGTACACGAGGCAGCCGTATTCTGGGCATGCGCCGAGGAGGAGGACCATGTTGGGATGTCTCATGCAGCTCAACACTTCCACCTGCGTTCGACGAATCGCGGTAACGTTGGAAATATAATATATATAAAATTGAAGTATGATACACTTTCGTTTAGCTAAAGTTTTTAGGTCAAGTAGTCGTTCAACGTGATATTAGGGCTACAAGTCTTACAAGTATAAGGCCGGATAAGAAAGGAATCAGATTAGATGTAAAAGAGCGTGTTGGAAATATAATATATAAAGTTATAATGATACAACTCCCTACAAGCTTAAGCTTTTAGGCGGTCAATTAACATGGTATCAGAGACTAGGGGTGTTCAAATTAACCGAAAAACCGAAAAAACCGACCGAACCGTAAAGAACCGAACCGAAAAGACCGGACCGAAAAAAACCGAACCGAATTGTAAAAAACCGAACCGAACCAAATTAAAACGGTTCGGATATCGGATTAGGCATACGTAAAACCGAAAAAAAACCGAAAAACCGAACTAAAATTATCATACTACACTAAAAATAGAAAAATATCATAAATCATTTGTTTTTCTCACAAAACGTAAACAACACAGTAATATAATTTTATTGGTACACTTTTCCATTTTTAGGTGAATGTTTTCCTCACGAATCAAATACTATTTTTCTCCCAAATAATTTCTAGTATTTTCAGATGAATGTTTTTATATTTTGGTTAGATGTTGTTCCATTTTCATGTTTTTTTTTCCGGTCTTTGAATTATTTTGCTACATATCACGTTCCATAAATCTTTGTTTTTTAATAATCATAAATTGTTTTATGTATTTTCAGCTCATTATATTTTTTTGTTGATATTAAATTCCTAACCGAAAAACCGAACCGAAAAAACCGGCACCGAATTATAAAAAACCGAACCGAACCAAATTAAAACGGTTCGGATATCGGATTAAGCATACGTAAAACCGAAAACCGAAAACCGAACCGAATTTTGAAAAACCGAACCGAACCGACCGATGAACACCCCTATCAGAGACCACACATAGATGTCATGGGTATCACTAATTGAATGAAAATTACACGTACAAGTCTAAGGCTATATAAGTCATATGAGATAAATCAGCTTAGATGCGAGGGTGCGTGTTGGATCAAAATATGAAAATCCCTTTTGAGTTAAAGCTTTTAGGTGAAGTGGTCGTTCGACGGGCAATAATTCAGGTTTGTTAAATAATATCGTATGTACGAGACGAGTCTCACCTCCTGATTAAACTGCGACCTTCCTTGAGCGGCGTTGGGCCGTAAGACCTTAATCGCGACCCGCGTGTGGTCGAGGTAGCACTTAAAAACCGGCCCGTATCCGCCTTCTCCGACCTTTCTCGACTCGCAGAAGTAGTCGGTCGCCTTCTCGATCTCTTCGATCGTGTACTTCCTGTACCTCACGGGCATCTGCTGATGATGGTGCCTTCCGTTCGACTCTCTGATGGCGCTCATCTCGGCTTGAAGCCTTCTCTCGGCTTCGATCTCCGAAACCCTATCCGCCGCCTGGGCGGCGCTCCCCGCGGCCGACTTGTACTTCACCTTTTCTAGCTCGGCGCTAAGCCTCGCCGATTCCTCGGCCATTCGAGCCTCTTCGAGTCGCCTTTCTTCCTCCATTCTCCACCTATGTAGCTCCACGGCCTTTTGCTTCGCAGATAGCGCTTCTTTGCATGCAGTGCTGTACATTTCCATGGTTCTCTGTAGCTCGAGCTTTAGCCTTCTCATTTCGGCTTCCACGTCATCCTGGACGTCCATCGTTAGCTCGTGTGTATACGCGATATATATATATATATATATATACAAAAAGCGCTTACGTTTTCGAACGAAGACGAGGAAAAATCGGTGAAGGAATTAAATTCGCTCCCTTTGCCGCCGGAGTACATCGAACCGAAGCTGCTCTCGGAGCTCGTGGATATTCTCGCGGTACGGGCCGAGTCAATGCTGTCGAAGAGCACGCCGGAGGTACGGTCCACGCTCGTCCTATCCGTGCTCGGCCTACTCGAACTTACGAACGATATATCAGTTTCGCTTTCTGGACGATCGCCGAACGGTATACCGTTGTATCCTTTTCCTCGCATGAAGGCCGACCTGGGCTCGTTTTAGAACAAAGGAAATAAATTAGTCGGCTCTTCCTCGCCAAAATCGCTGAATAAAAATGCGTCATTTCACAGCACGTACTTGAACGCATCCGTGTCGTCGACTGCAAGCTTCTTCGGTGTTCTCTCGCCGCCTGGGATTATATGTATTCGTTTTTTTTTTATCGCAAATTATAGGTCGAAAGAAAGAAAACGCCTGCCTATTTCGCCTTTTTTTTTAAGTTAACTAACCTCTTGCGCTCGGCATATTCGTGGGATGGGAAGCAGAAGTTGGAGCATTTGCGGTGGGCGCCTGCTCTTGCATTTGCTTTATCCTCTCTATGAGAGGAGAGACAAACGGCGCCTGCCGAGACGCGTTCTTCACGGACGAGATCTTCGTCTTCGATATCACGTAAACCGAGCAGAAGTCAGGCGCTCCTTTCGAAACGCTGGTAGGCACGTCGACCACCTTTAGTCGCCTGCAAAATAATAAAATTCATCCATTCATCAAAGTCGCCATAAATTCGCCAGGAAAAAAAATTCGTCTTATTTTTACTTGATAAATCCGTGATGCGAAGCGCCAAGGACTAAAGTCTCTATCGCCGCCTGAGCGACGTACTCTGCGATCGCACGCGCAATATCCGTGTCCTCGAGCACAACGTCGTAGCACTGTATCTGTTAGGCGAAAAAAGAAAGCAATTTTCTTCTTTTTCGTTTCTACGGCGAACCAAAACAAATTAAAAAAAAAAACCTCGTAAGGCGCTTAACTTACGTCTTTGCGGGTGCAGAAGCAATGGAAGGACCTAAGGAGCTCTTTGGTCTGACTCTCGGGCAACTGATTGTGACCGTTGAGGTCGAGAATCGTGTAGTTGTTGACTGCAACACGTTATTCGCAAAAAAAATTCAGAAGGTGAGGAACGTGAAATATCATTGCGATCGTAGCGCTATTTATTGCTACGTACACGAAGAAACTGCAGACAATTTTCGGACGACGTGGATGAGGATGACCGATTGGCCCCTCGTGAGGAGGTTTTCGACGGCCCATTTGAGTGCGTTTTGGCTTCCCTTGTCGTTGTCGATGGCCACCGCTACGAGGCCGTTTCGCCCGCTGCTTCCCCCCATCGTAGAGCTTCCATTTGCATTTGAAAGCCACATATTTTTTTATTTTTTTGTTTGCCTTTCTGTTATTATTGTATGTGAGTCCTTGTGTGTGTTTGCTTGTTTGGTATATATTGCATGCCCATGCAATGTAGTCTTTTTGGTAGTGAATGAATGAATGAAAGGTCGTCTCGTCAAACGAAACTTGAAATGCTTGGACAGAAATAAGCAATCACGCAATTATTTAGGAGAAAAAAAGGGAAGGGTCGACTAAGAAAAATCAGTAACTGAATACCGATATGTGGTTTTCAACGATACCAAAATTAAATCTAACGTGAATTCATAGGATCATATTGAAATACAGAGAATATATATATTCCAGATCACTCGCTCACCTAATGGAGATATCCAAGCTTCTAGATTAGAGGAGTAAGTATTTGAGTGGATGATTTTGATATGGTGATGTTTGTAGCATCTGAAAATCTAAGGCTTCTTTCTTACATGAATGTGCTGTAATGGCGTCGCTCGCTAGTGTTGAAAGGCTAACAGAGATGAAAAATCTTGGACTAACTGTTCGACTACAATCCCACAAGCGAATAATCCCACGCCAATAAGGGCGAACCCTCTTGAGATTACATTGTTACTCTCTTCTTCGTCTTCTTCAGCAGAAGTTGATGGCTTCTTCTCCTCCTTATTGTTGATCACCATCCAAGCCATTGCTGGTGGGAGAATTCCGTACAGCATTGTCATGCAATAACCTCCCTGTAGTAATAAGGTAAGAGACTGAAAACCTCGTAACTCAAAACGATGTGACTGAGAAAAACGACTTACAGCTATATCTGTAGCAGAGTAAAATGCGTCGGGGATCACTGTCGATACGAAGAGCGAAGGCACTACGACCATTAATGACGCAATGGCGCTCGCTCTGTTCTTATCCCACCAACTAACCATGTTCGACGTGCCAAATCTCTGTACATAGAAGCTAGCTTTAACACTTCAATAGACAGAGTTTTTCGTCGACTACTTATGGGCGCGTTACCTCTGAAATTTCTGCAGACGGAGAATCGAATGAATTATTGATGTTATTGATACTGAGCTGCTCTTTAAAGAACTCCGAAAAACTCAAAAGAGTTCCGATTAGTGAAGTCCCCACGGCCAAAAGAGAGAAGGCCTCTACCATGTACGAAATTCCACCACATTCCAAACTGCAGAAAGTTACAAAGAGTTGAGAGTTTTTCTGTAAGAGAAAGGACATAAGATACTATTACAGCGTGTTTTATGTACGTAAACGAACCTTGCAAGTAATTCAATAGGATCTGAAGCAATGGTTGTTTGGTCGGAGAGACCCAAAGCTATGGCCTCCCATACAAGTAGAGCTAACAATGGTACAATGCTACCCAGCAAAAGGGAAGTTCTTATACGACTGAGATCGCCTTCCAAATAAGCACATAGAACTACAAAGCACCAAGAGAACGATCACATCATATATATAATTTATTTCTAAAATTGGATTTATTACCTGGAGCAAGATCATGATAAACCAAAGCAAATATCATAAATGGAAGAGTTGGAGGTATCTTTTCCCAGTTTCCAGGGTTGCCCTCGAACCCCGACCAGTTCCCAAACCAAACGGCGAGAACTTCTATTGCTACAAGCAAGCCTGTTTTATTGCATCATAATCATCAGTCAAACAATATACATGATCATCATACTTCTCAAGAATGAAAAAGGATTCAAGCTTTTAACCTATCATTGTTGAGGTTAGCCATTGGTTGACTTGATCAGTGGCTCTCGTGCCTCCTATGGCTATTAGTACGGCGAAGACGCAAGTGAAGAAAATGCCAGAAATCGATTCGGGGATATTACCGACCAATTGATGCATGATTTCCCCCGACTTGGAACTGTAGGCTATAGTGGAAGTGTAAGCTAAGAACACATAAGTTACTGTAGCGAATGCTCCACCCCATTCTCCTAGTGTTTCTTGTGCCATGGTTCTAATGGATATTACACGCAGCTCATCATCATCGGTTTCTGCTAACTCAGCTGTTGTCTTCTTCTTCTTTTGTAAGAAGACGTTTACTTCGACTAGGAGAAGGGCTTCGATTAAAAGAAAAGGCCAACACATTGTCATCGATCGATATCGAACTAGGTAGCAGACCCTTGGCGTTCAGAAAAAAAAAAATGAACGTTATTAAGGTTTCAATCTCCCGAAATCAGACGTAAATCAGAACTAAAATTACCGCAGGCAAAGTTTTCTTAGGAAGGGCAAGAATCCCAGAACCAATGCTTGTCCCGATAATAAGAGCAACTGCACCAGCGATTGTCCCCTTTTTCTCGGGAAGCTCATCCTTCGTGCTCACCGTCGTCATCGTCCCCATCGCTTTCTTTGCTTTCGCTTCTGAAGTCTTGCAAGTGATGCGTGACCTTCGCCATCTCAGCTGAGGGAAGCTGAAAAAGGAAAAAACTCACTTCAAATCCAATAAGAGTTATCAACAGCTGTGTGTGTGTTGTACGTACACGATGGATTTGGAGGAGCTCGAGTGATGGCGTGGATAGTATTCTTTCCATGTTGGTCTGAAAAGTTTCGCCTGATGGTAAGAAGAAGAGATCAAATGATGATGATGAATATTCATGAGCAGAGCAGAGCAGAGCCGCTAAAACTAAAGATTCCAAATATCTGGGAAAGACGGACCTTTGTGTGGACAATAATAAAATCAACGAAAGATTCTCACTCTCATATTCGTATTCACATAATAAACACGTGAAAATTAAATGGGCCAGTGAAGCCCATCACGTAATGGGCCAGTGAGGCCCAACAATTTACACTGGGTTCATAATTCTATTGCGATATTTTTAAGTATATAAATCCCAAATCTCATCTGATCGATATTATTCAAAAAATATTCCCTGCATTGCTCAGTCCATTTTCACCTGCGTATCACATCGGATGTAAAAATAAAAAAAAGCTTGATGATTAATACAAATTTTCCTCATTCCAACGTTTTCCAGCTTTTTTTTTCTTTTTCTTTTTTTTAACCTTTTACCATCAGATGGCATGAATTACGGAAGCAGATTGATTAAGCATGCAGCACTGCTTTTTTCCTTTCAACCATGATTGCAGTTATGGTCACATAGATATATATTATATCACATGCTTGTGAGAATTGAGATTGTAACTTTTAAATAAAGAAAATGTTTTGTTAATTAAATAGATCGAACCACTTTGAATCGATCTTACAC
This sequence comes from Craterostigma plantagineum, assembly GCA_027422505.1. Taxonomy (NCBI): domain Eukaryota; kingdom Viridiplantae; phylum Streptophyta; class Magnoliopsida; order Lamiales; family Linderniaceae; genus Craterostigma; species Craterostigma plantagineum. The sequence goes on along the minus strand of JAPQWV010000053.1, from coordinate 622,505 downwards.
TAATTAAGCACGCGACATTTGCCTTAATAGACACAAGTGTACGGAATTTAGGTAAAAGCTGCCAATTGTTCATAAACTATAAATACATAACCTTTTAGTCCGGCGGGGCACTAAAAACACCTCTATGAATTCCCATTTATATTGAAAAATAATATTAATAAAAAATTATTATATGTACACCAAATAGGTCCAACGGGCTGGCCCACATAGAGGGCATTAACTCTATTACCTTTCAACACGGTTCAAACCTTGGACGGTTGGACCAAAGCTTCGTTCATTCTTTTCCATAAAAAACGTGCTCACCATATATATAAAAAAAAAGTAATTAGTAATCTTTATAATATTGATCTTCTTATAATTAGTAAGTCGACGGCAAGCTTTCTCTTTTAACTTTATGTGATTGATGACGGTTAGGAGATTAAGTGTGAAATTAAAACGACATATAATTGGATTGTTGACGTGATTATTAATTGATGTGTCCTTTCGGGTGGTTTTTAACATCGTTTTCTCAATGTATTGCATAGTACGAGTGTATGACTTCCTTTCCGATGTAAAATTAACGTAAACTGACTAAAGATATAAATAAATTATAAGAGAAAGAAGCGTAATAATAGTGGTCATCCATTATACATTGCCGACTTTTGCTTAGAAGTGGAACCCCACACCACGCGAATTGTATTTAATACATTATCAAATCATTATGGTAGAAACATTGCTTCAAATTACATCATGATAGTTATTTTTTTTTCTAGAGTTTTACCAAGATTAAATCAATAGTGTTAGTAGTTAAACATATTGTCGAAATATATAAACTAAAGGTTAGTCGTGTCAAGCTCGCGAATTCGATAGTTGATTCGATTGAAGAATGGCTTGAGCCCGTGAATTAATTCGAAATGATTTATCGAATACTAATTATGTCAATTCAACTCAATTGGATTAGTAAATCTTTTGTACGTATATTGTGACCCGTTGTTACCGTACGTGAGTTTTAATATGAAATATTAACTTTAGAAGGGATAATTGCAATTTTCGTCCACGACTTATACCCCAAAATCACTTTTGGTCCCCGAAAATACACCTCATCACTGTTAGTCCCTCAGTTATCATCCGTTAATCAGTAATCGTCCTTCCCGTCAGTTGACCGTCAAAAACTAACGGATTGACCAACTCACACCGTTAAAACGGTTTAGCGACGGAATTTAGCGACGGATATTCCGTCGCTAAAAGGAAAAAAATAAAAATAAATAACTACGTGTTAGCGACAGAAATTCCGTCGCTAAATCAGAAAATTCGAAAAAATAAAATATATTAATACAGTTTAAAGCAGAATTCGCCGCTTAAAGAGCAAAAATCAAAAAAAGTAATACATCGATGGAAATAAATATAGAGACGAAATATTTTTTAAAAAAAAATAAATACAGTGCTGATGAATAGATCGTTAACGGCGACAAGCTCAACATCAGATCTAAAAAGCCTTTTGTAAGAGAGAGAGATCTGATCATCTTGTCACATACTGAAAATCCTAAATCACCGATCCAAGTGTATTTATTTTTTAAAAAAAAATTTCGTCTCTATATTTATTTCCACCACTGTAAATTATATTTATTTTTTAAAAAAATATTTCGTCTCTATAGTTATTTCCATCGATGTATTTTTTTTTTTGCCCTTTAAGCGGCGAATTCTGCTTTAAACTGTATTTATTTTTTTTTTTCCTTTTAGCGACGGAATCCGTCGCTAATTTGTATTTTTTTTATTTTCCTTTTTTGCGACGGAATTTCCATCGCTAATTTGTTTTTTATTTATTTATTTAATTTTTTTGTGTTAGCGACGGACTATCCGTCGCTAATTCCGTCGCTAAAACCGTTTAACGGTGTGAGTTGGTCAATCCGTTAGTTTTTGACGGTCAACTGACGGGAAGGACGATTACTGATTAACGGATGATAACTGAGGGACTAACAGCGATGAGGTGTATTTTCGGGGGACCAAAAGTGATTTTGGGGTATAACTCGAGGACGAAAATTGCAATTATCCCACTTTAGAACTTTCATAAGTTACTTGAAAAATAGATTGCCTTTCGTAAAAGGCATTAATGAGGTTAGAGCCAAGCAAGCAATAAGCGAAAATAATATCTTGAGTCGTTCTCAGAAATTTCAATGACACTTAATAATAACAAAAAAAGCTGGAATAATTAATTAAAACACACCTGATTCACATTAATCAAGCACGTAATCTATGTGAGAACGTATTGGAATAATGATGGGTTACAAAAGACACGTCAGCATAATCCACTTTCGTATATTTAATTGACGTCAGCGGCATTTAACGCTATACACCTAACGTCGAATCCGTTAATTACTTCGAATATCCATGTAAAAAGTAAATATATGCATAAATCTTTCGGGAATCTACACATAAATCCCCAATAGAAACTTTTCAGCCACTTAGGTACCTTGTCAGACATCTTTTACAGCTAGGTACCTAGTTGAATAAAAATTTTACACTTAGGTACCTAATTACCTAAGATTACCAAAATACCCTTATTAAATAGAATTTCATTTCAGCTCTTTTTTTCTCTGCAAAAATCGAGCTTCAGCTCGCCGTCGACGACGATATTCTTGCCGACCAACTTCTTCTGCTCGTGCCGGCGCCGGACAAGGATCGAAGAGCCTCTTGAACGTTGGGTTCTCGATTTTGGGGGTTGATTTTGTAAGGTAAGCTTTTCTTTTTGTTAGTGTTTGGTTAATCATTTTGGGCGTTTGTTCAAGGTTTATCCCAAATTCGGGAGCTTAATGACAAGAAAGATCGATCCAAGAGCTCCATATAAGAGTGGAATGTTAGGATTTGATAGTTATTGAGGCTAATCCATCGAGATTTCGGTTTTCTTTTATATAACTTTTACGACGTACCATTTCCTATGAATATTACGTACCATTGTATGTTGTTTTACCGTACCTAAATACATTATGCGACACAGTCCGATTGGACATTTATATTATGTAGTATCTTTGTGTATTTGTATTATGTACCAAGTAATCTGTCTATACGTTACCAAAATGTCCATTTATGCAGTACCAATCTAAACTATACACCGTACCATTTTAACAGGTTGCCATATTATCTGAAAATATGGCGTCTGCAAATTCGTTTGATGGCAGGACGTTATTTGCAATGTGTGAGTATAAAAGGGAGTCTTCGTTACTATTAATCAATGAAGCAACGACGCTTATCGATATATACGTATCCCTCCAAAGAAGGTGGTCTGATATCGATTCCCGGCATGACTCAATAAAGTATCAAGTTCCGTTCCAAAGTTTGTACTCGACATTGAAAGAAAATACGGATGTTTTCAATATGTATCAGCTGTTTATGCGATACAAATTTTCAATGATACCGATGAAAGTGGAACGTGCCGATGAATGTGGTACGAGTGGCCCGACGAACAGTTTTGTTTTTATTTTAAGTTGTTAAACTTTAAATTTTGGGTTTTCATATTGATGATTGATAAAATTACTTGTAGTACGGAAGAGAACGGAGAATCCGTGGAGTTTGATTTTGAAAGAAACACAGTAGATGCATGGAGTCATTGCATTCGGGGAGATGGACAAATCTTTAGGGATGCAGATGAATTTAGACGGAATTTGAAGAACTACTCCATTGCGATCCGAAGAAACTTTGTATATGCAAAGAACGAGCGTAAGAAAATCATTGCCGTTTTGCAAGGATGAGACGTGCAAGTGGCGGACATTTCGCGTTCTCTCCCCGGTCGCCGAAAGACACGGAGGATTCCATCTCAGGTAGATAGAAGATCCAACAAGTGTAAAATATGTGGAAAATACGGACATAATCGCCGTACTTGTACAGAAGCCGTAACGACGTAGCGTCCGTATTTTCCATGTATTTTGTCATTGCTTTTGTCCCATGACCTTTTTCGGTGTTGTTTTGTATGGTCTTGGCTCATTCTTTTTCTCTAAATGATGCCTATGATGCCAGTAAGTAGAAGTTTGTTCAAATGTGTCCATAGGATATGGCTCATTGTTTTTGTCCAAATTTGATACTGTAAAGACTGCCAGTTTGGTATTGTAATTGATGCACGTTTGGTACAGTATTATATGTAAATTTGGTACTGGAATTAAGGCCAGTTTGGTACGGTTATATATTACGGTTATATATTACTCTTTGGTACTGTTATTAATGGCATTTTGGTACCCTAAGTCTTCATCATTTTGGTACCCTAGAAGACGTCGCTTTGCTACTGTATGCACATTTGGCATCGTAATATATGTTAATTTGGTACTGTGATGAATGCCAGTTTGGTACCCTACGACATGCCATTTTGGTACCCTACGAATATATGTTAATTTGGTACTGTGATGAATGCCAGTTTGGTACCCTACGACATGCCATTTTGGTACCCTACGACATGCACGTTTGGTACGGTTATATACTACTCTTTGGTACTGTTATTAACGCCATTTTGGTACGATAAGAAATGCAATTTTGGTACTCTAAGACATGCAATTTTGGTACCCTAAAAGAAACCATTTTGCTACTGATTAATTTGGTACGGTTATATACAACTACTTTGGTACTGTTATTAATGCCATTTTGGTACTCTAAGACATGCAATTTTGGTACCCTAAACGAAACCATTTTGCTACTGTATGCACATTTGGCACCGTAACATGTTAATTTGGTACTGTGATGAATGGCAGTTTGGTACCCTACGACATTCAATTATGGTACTGTAAGACATGCAATTTTGGTACTCTGAGACATGCCATTTTGGTACTCTAAGACATGCAATTTTGGTACCCTAAAATTAAAGTAACAACTGGTATTTAAGCCTTGACTATATTCCGTCACAAATGAAGCATTTCAGCAAGTGTTCACGTGGAAGACAAGGATTAGACATTTTCTGATTTTTTCAGTAATGATTGCACACTTTTCTGACATTTTTCAGTGATTATTTGAGAGATTTCTGACATTTTCAGTCATGAGTTGGTCAGATTCTGACATACGAGGTATTAAATAATAAAAGTCAGCTCGTCTGACATGTCAGTGGCTTTCCTAAAATGTTTCATGTCATCAGTAATTTTGGGTACTGCAACCGTTGCTGATTTGGTACGCTTTAAACCAAAAGATAGGTACCCCTACAAAGACCTTTAAGGTACGGCGTCCCTTATATATATGATACGTCGTACTAGGGTTAGTATTTTCGAGGTCGATCGAAGAACTTTTTCATCTCGAACCACCGTAGAACAATAATATATAGTATGCAATACGTTTCAGATCAAATTCGTGCATTAAACCCCGCACAGATGAATTAAATCTTAAAATACCAAGATTCATTGTAGTATAAGGATAAAAGCTAGAACATCTACAACATGTTTTGAATAATTTGGTGAGTGCTAGATCTGTGAACTCGGTGCGTTAGGCTTTCCTTTTTTTTCTCGTTTCGTTATTGTTCGGCATTGTGAAAATAACGCAGGACAACGCGATTCGATTAGGAATGTATTCATTTTTCGATCGTATAACAAATGATACCGTATACTTTCATATCTGGGTACCGTATATGTATAATTCTGGATACCGTCAACATGCAGGTTATGGTACTATATATGTAAATGATAAGGTACCTTACTGTACAAGATAAGCTATCTTACTGTACACGGATAAGGTACTTCATATATTCTATTTATGGTACGGACATATACACATAATGATACGGTTAACCAGCATATTATGGTACTCCGTTAGTAAAAGATATGGTACGGCAATATGAACGACAAAGTACTTCATATCTTCTATTTATGGTACACCATATATAAACATAAGGTTACGGTTAAACTGCATATTATGGTACTATGTATGTAAACGATATGGTACGTTAATATAAAAGACAATGTACTTCATATCTTCTATTTATGGTGCGCTATATGTTTACATAATGGTACGGTTAAAGTGCATATTATGATACTCTTTATGTAAAATATAAGGTACGATCATATAAAAAACATATGGTACTGCATAAAATACGGACAATCAAATAGAACTACACAACACAACACAACACCTGGCAGTAACCGTCCACACACAAAAAAAACATGCATATTATGGTACTCTTTATGTAAATGACAAGGTGCGCTAATGTAAAAGACAAGGTACTTCATGTCTTCTGTTTATGGTACGTTATATATTTATATAATGGTACGGTAAACCTGCATATTATAGTACTCTGTATGTAAAAGATAAGGTACGCTAATATAAAAAGATATGGTACTTCATAAAATACGAACAAGTCTCCAAACATAAGATAACTTAAAAGAAATAGATCAACTGGGGCCGGTTAACGAAATAGTATCACAACCGCAAAGTCTCCAAACAATATCAAAACCGCAAAGTCTCCAAAGTCTTCAGGTGCGAATATAGATAACGTAATGGTACGGTTAACCTGCATATTACGGTACTCTATATGTAAGCGATACGGTACGGTACACTTGCATAGTGATACGATGAAGCTGCAGATTATGGTATGGTATATGTAAATGAGGTACCTTAAAGTACAAGATAAGGTACATGCTGTACCACATGTACTTCATATATTATATTTATGGTACGATATATATATACCCAGTGGTACTGTTAACATGCATATTAAGGTACTCTGTATGTAAAAGTTCTTGTACGGAAATATCAAAGACAAGGTACTTCATTTCTTTTGTGTATGGTACGCCATACATTTACATAATGGTACGATTAAGCTGCATATTTTGGTACTCCGTATGTCAAAGATGTGATACGGTAATATACAAACAATACAAGGTTCTTCATATCTTCTGTTTTGGTACGGTATATTAGTACATAATGGTACGATTGGGCTGCATATTATGGTACTCTGTATGTAAAGAAAAGGTATGGAAATATAAAAACCTATGGTACTGCATAATATACAGACAGATTTACAGAACTACACAACAAATGAACATCACTGAGTCATGAACAAACTCCAAACAGTCTCAAAACGGTCTCATCCCCAACTCAAAGGAAGTTAACCTACATAAACAAGCCTCCAAACAGTCTCACAGCATACTCAAGTAACTTAACCAAACAGATCAAAAATACGGATAGTCTCATAGAACTACACAACAAAAGGCATCACTGAGTCTCCAAACAGTCTCATCCCCAAGTCTAAGAACAACTTAATGAACATAAACAACAAAGTTTCCAAACAGTCTCATCCCCATGTTGACTTCATTAGCCTCAACCTCTTCCTCTTCCATCGCATCCTCCTTGGACACATCATCCTTCCACGTCGGAACATTTGACCTTAGATCTCTTATAACCTCGTCCTTCAATCTCAACTCGGCTTCCAACCTCTTCACACGAGCACTCCACTCTAAATGAGATCCGCCAACTCCTCCATCAACCTTAACCACACATATTCATGCAACAGTTAGAAACAAAGCAAATTCTACCAATGAAACGGAGACCTTTTTATAGCTTCTTTTTTATCAGAGTTCATGCTACCCTACAAATTGCTTATGGTAGATCGAAGGCGCAGGATGACACCTGGAAGACAGCTCAGATCTGTTCCATGGAGTCATTTCTGCAAAAAAATCAAATGCTAACAAGCAGTACCATTTTTTCACACACCGGATACCGATTTGCCCAAACAAATGGTACCAAATACAGTGATAATGTAGTACCAAAATAAATTGACCCCATTCGAAAAACCCCAAATCGACCCATTCCAAAACCCCCAAATCGACAACAATCAATCAACCCATTCAAAAACACATGCACAAAGCTACCACAGTATATTGAATCATTCCAAAACAACTCTAATCGAACAACAAATCGATGTCATACGAAAAACACGCAGCTATGTTACGAATGCCACGATGCGAATGACGTACCTATTGATTTCAGAAGAGGAATACCACGAGGAAGCGAGAACCCACGACGATGAATCTGAAGCAAAACAACCACAGGTCGATTTCGGGAAGAAGGTCACGTGATTTAGGTTTGGGATGATGTATGAGTTTTTTTTTTTTTTCATGAACGAACCATCGCTGAAATGAACCCCAGGTAAGGTAGTAATAAACCAAGTTTAGCAGGGGTAAATCCGTCAGTTAGGTACCTATCAGTAAAATAAATTCAAGTGGGTACCTAGGTTATAAAAATGTCTGACAAGGGACTGATCTGTTTTATATTTATCAATGTAGGGATTTAAGTGTAGAAGCCCCTAAATCTTTAGCAATTTAAATAAATAAATAAACAATTAATTAAGTAAAATCCTCGTAGAAAAGTCGATAACGAAGAAGCTGCAAATTCTATATCTTCGTCATCGTCGGCTTCGTCTCTCTCTCTCTCTCTCTCTCTCTCTCTTTCTCTCTCTCTCTCTCTCTGTGTTATGTGAAGAACAAATGGCTAAGGCGAAGACAACCAACGGCAAAGACGAGGAGGCGCTATCATCGATTCAAGTCGAGCCGAGCATCGATACCGACAAGCTCAGCTCCGAAATCTTCTCCATCCTCGAGTCGAAATTCCTCTTCGGCTACGGCGACGAGAGAAACGACAGGCTCTACCTTCCAAAGGACGACGACGTTCACGGCGGCGAACGCAAGTCGCAGCGAGGGAAAATATGCGTGCTGGCCGTCGACGGCGGGAGCGGCCTGCAGAATATAATCTCGGGCAAAACGCTGTCGTATTTAGAGGCAGCGTTGAAGAAGAAATCCGGGAATGCTGATGCCAGGATCGCCGATTACTTCGACCTCGTTGCCGGTACGGGGATAGGCGGCGTCTTCTCGGCGATGCTGTTCGCGTCGGACGATCGTGGACGGCCGATCTTCAACGCAGATGATACGTGGCGGTTTCTGTCGTCGTCGGAGGGATTGTGCTTTTGCCCTCCACGTCAGCGAAAAAGGTCGGGTCTGTTGAGCCGATTTTTGGGAAAACCAGAGCCAGCTCGCTCGCCGGTTTGGAGAAGGTAAATATTCTTTTTGTTGCGATCTTTCATTTCTAATTTAAGGTGAAAAAAAAGGAATTGGAATCATATCTTGCTATTCTCTAGATTCAGACGCAGCTAGCTATATCATGGTGAAAACGTATTTGGTCAATAACTATGATATCAAACTCTTTACGAATACTTTTTCGTTACAACCTACTTTATTTAGCCTATCTATCAGTTTGATGATTAGACGAAAACAGAAGATACCGATTGATTCAATAGCAGCTCGGAATTACACTCTGCTTTCGATTTTCCAGGAGAAGGTATTGAGGAAAATCTTCAGAGATGAAATGACATTAAGGAACACGTTGAAGCCCATTCTGATACCGTGCTACGACCTCACCAGTACGGCGCCGTTTCTGTTCTCCCGCGCCGATGCTTTAGAGAGCAAAAGTTACGATTTCAAGCTCTGGGAGGTCTGCATGGCCACTTCAGCCGAGCCCGGTTCCTTCGACCCGACCCGCTTGAGCTCAACGGACGGTTCGAAACGGGTCGTGTGGCATCGACGGCGGTTTGGCGATGAGTAACCCGACCGCTGCAGCCATAACCCACGTGCTGCTCAACAAGCAGGAGTTCCCTTTCGTGAGAGGCGTGGAGGACATTTTGGTCATTTCGGTTGGTGCCGGCGGTGTGGCTGAGCGTGAGTTCGATTATGAGGAGGTTAGGAAGTGGCAGGCTGGGGATTGGGCTCGGCCGGTGGCTCGGATTGTAGGGGAAGGCTCGGCGGAGATGGTGGACCATGCTGTTGCCATGGCGTTTGGGCAGGCTCGGAACGGTAACTACGTTCGGATTCAGGTATGGGTTATTATTTCATTAATTAAATGGAATTCAATGTCAAACTAGCGTATAACGTTCGGAAATTATTTCACAAATATTGTTTGTATTTTTTAAGTGTTTTATTTTGCTTGTACGTGTGGCTGTGATATGTCAACGTGGAACCACATAATAATAATATATGAGGCTCTTTTCCGTGGGCATGCAATCTATATTGTAGAACAAAAAAAAAATTGTTTGGAACTGAACTTGACCTGATTTATATGATATGACTTTGGCCTAGGCAATTGTGTTTGTTACATAAACATAGATAAATGTTTATTTCATTACATATTACTGTTATGTTTATAAGCTACCTGCCTGCTTTTATTTTGTCAAGATCAGAATCATGTTCATTATATTACTTCGAGGAAAAGATAAAAACAAAAAACATTCTCTTAGCTGTTATTTTCATTGCCACACTCATACGACTGTGAGAATGCTGCTAGCAAGAACATCGTCTGGCAATACTATTTTGTTATTATCTTCTCTCTGCCATGGAGTGTGATGTGATCACAATGTGCCAACTTTTTCCCTGTTTTTTGTCCTATATTTTTTTCACAGCTTCTGAGCTTTCTCAATCATCTCTGTTAGATAGAGAGTCGTCCTTTGGTTTTTTCATACCTGTGAACACGAAATTGATCGCATTTACTAAAAGTATATGGTAAGACTTGTCGAGGAGGGTGTGGCCCCAATGCAGTTTCCTTAAAGATCAAAACTTTTATTATCTCTTGGTATATTAGTGTTGCCTAGTAGAAGGAGCTCTGTTAATATTTTGCCATTCTTGTGTTTCACCTATAAACTTTGTGTGTGTGTGTTGTCCTTATTCCTCGCATCTGATGTTCTTCCACTAGACTCCACTGAACTAACCTTAGTTGGTTGTGACTGACATGTGATAAATTTTTTGATAGTATTTAATTTACCCGAAAAATGAGGACGATGCTATGATTGACTTCATAGAATTAATGAATGCTGTGTTCAATTTACAGGCAAACAGCTCAAGCTTTGGTCGAGTTGAATCGGATCCAAATACTCCGTTCAATGTGAAGAGGGTAATAGGAATTGCAGATGAAATGCTGAAACAGAAGAACGTCGAATCGATTCTTTTCGGCGGAAAAAGAATCGGAGAACAGAGCAATGCCGAGAGAATCGAATGGTTTGCAGAGCAAATCGTGGTGGAACATCAGAGGAGGACTTCAAGAATTGCCCCAACTGTTGCATTTAAACAGCCAAGAATATCCTAACAGAGCACTCAAACCAAAATCATTAAATCTCATTTCAAACTCGACAAAAAGCAAGGGTAATACTAGTCTCCCTCTCTCTCCCCACAACACATGTTTTTTGACTTTCCGATATCACTTTTTATCTTTTGATGGCACTATATTAGGTAGCCAAAAAAAGAAATGTTATCTCCTCTCCTCTTGTTATTCTTGTTCTGTTCTGCTGATTCAAGAGTACAAACAAAATTGACTTAAACAAGTGCACCCTTCCGTTGGATTTCGATAATTATAACATGACTAAGGCATGTTGTCGGTTCACCGACAGCGAACTTTGGAGGTTATAGAAGGGCATACTCGTCATTTTCTGTTAATATCAAGGGGTGGGTCCCATCGTCATTTTCTGTTACTATCAAGGGATGGGTCCCATACTCCATAGGAGGGATATAGAATCGTATCCTTGGAGGGTCCATTTTAGCAAGCAAGCACATGTTTTAACTTGGTACAGAATGCGGGGTGGTCTCTTGTTATTCGTTTATGCCATTTTTTCTTTTTAAAAATTCTCGGTAAAGTAAAGCCTTCCTTTCTCATCTATTTTACCAAGTTTCTTTCAAATGATATGATCTTGTAAATAGATTAAGATGATGGCAGAGTCGACAACTTATTAGTTGTATATTTTATGAGACAGCATGGCATGCATCGTCTCTTTTGCCTCTATACTAAATCCACTCTATTGACTTTTTCCTTTTTTCCCTAATGCAACAATTAGTCTTACCATCTTTCTTACTTTTGTAGAAAAAAGGAATATGTAATGACATATATAATTTAATTAGGAATGTGAGAAAAAAAGGTGGTGAGAAGTGTGTATCTTGGTGGATTCTTCTTTGCTTGCCAGAGACAAGGCAAGTGCTTTTCATTTTTTCAACCTTCTTTTATTTCCTTTTTTGGTTTTCTATGTTGTAGTAGCCAATCTAAAAAAAAAATGCAACACCATCATCATCTTCATATCATCCAGAACTAATATATCGATATTATGGGAACCATCTTCACGCGAACAAACCATAATTTTATTATATCGCTAAACAGGCCATGTAAGAAACTAAGCGAAGCTCCTTAAACAGTATCAAGAAAACCGAAAAAAAAAGTAAAACAGACAACATATCAAGTTAATGGTATTCGGAGAAAACTACTTTTAAACATCGGTAGAAATGGTAATAGTGAAAACAAAAACCACTCAAATTCGAATTTTTTTTTTGGCGTAGAGAGAAACAAACAACAAAACACACCTTACATTTGATGTGCGATCATATCTCAACGTGTGCCTGCTCTGTATTATTAGGCAAATGCATGGGTTCTTGCAATGCAGGGTTGATGGGGAAGAGATTGCACTGTGCATATTGAGCCATTAATTGATCCACAAGGACCAGTGCTACCATCGCTTCCACCATTGGCACAGCTGTGCAAAGCATATCATTTTTTATTAGCTAGAAGATTAAAATTTTAATCGACAATTTTTTTAAGTTTCGTTTGACACGTGTGGATGTAAAGTCGAAGGTTACCTCTTGGAACCACACAAGGATCGTGACGACCTCGAGCGATTAGCTCTGTTTCGTGTTTGTCTCGGGTCACGGTGTTTTGCCTCCTCTGCGAAACAAGTTCAGAACATATGAAGTAGAATGTCAGTGGCTGTGAAAGAAATGGATGATGAGTTTTTATTAAGCATTTTTTGGCTTCAATGATAAAGTATAGGATTGATGTTTTTTACAGAAACAGCAACGATTAAAGATAATAATCATGGGTTGGACAATGAGAGAAATGTGACATACAGATATTGTTGATGTAGGCTTGAACGCTATTCTCATATTGATTATTTCTCCGTTCGATATTCCACCCTGGACATGACACGAATATGGTGGAATCATCAGAAAACAAAGAAGAAAATGAAGAGAGCAGCTAAGTTTACCAAATAAAATTAACATCACATCACAGTTAAGAATATTAAAATATTTACCTGTATTCCACCAGAGCGGTTGGTTTTCGTCCTGATTCTTCCACTTTCATCCATGAAGAATTCATCGTTGTGCTCACTACCAGTCATAAATGTACCTGCTTGATTTTGATATTTAGATGTTACGGACGAACCTCTAATCTCTCGTAACATTTAGGATCTCTTAGTCGTTATCGTCAACGATAAGGCGCAAGTGAACTGAATGATTTGCACCTGAAAATCCACTGCCGAATTCAAACCCCTTTGTCGCAGGTAACGACATACAAGCCTTTGCTAACTCTGCTTCGAGTTTATCAAATACTGGTGAACCAAGACCCTACCAACAAGGAATCAGAAGTTCCAATTTCTTTTTACAAAGATTGATTACAAAGAAAGAGTATGCTGAAAATTCGGGAGAAGGATTTACCCTTGGAACATTACGAACAATGCAGGTGACGACACCACCAACAGAATCTCCTTTCACCCTGACGGCATCAATAGCAGCAATCATTTTTTCTGCATACTCGGGATCTGGGCACCGTACAATATTACTCTCAATCTGTAAACACATGGTGGATAAGATATAGGCCTACATGAGAAGATGCTATAGGCATGGAGAAAGAATAAAACCACATGCAAATTAGCATGTAACAGTTAAGAATGAGGCGAAAGGGCAGGTGTTCTCTTTGTTTGCAACAAATTCGGTGGGAGGATAGAACACTTGTATATGCAGGGGCGCGTCGAAGTTTAATCTAGTAAGCCCATATAGCTTTCTCCTTTTCTTTTTTAGGAACATTTACAAGTTCCAAGACAGATTTATGCCATATTACCCATGCACATAATCCCACAGTAATAAAATGAATAAACAGACAACAATGGATTCTCCACATGCCTGATCAAGGGTCACCGTCTCGTCATCAACCAAATTTTCGGGGAGGACAACCTTGTGCACTTGTGAAACGTACGCAAGTATCTGAAACACCAAACACTATGTAAGAAGACTTCCACATAGCATTACTCCAAATTTCAGAAACTGAGTTTTCAAATATTACAGCATGATATAAAACTTACTTCAGTTTCTGCATATAGCTTCAGAATCTTCTTCGCGATAGCTCCAGCACCAACTCTCCCTATCGTTTCTCTAGCAGAAGATCTACCACCGCCCTGGATTCACAGATAAAAAGTCCCAATGTTCATGAATATACAATCAACCTAGTCAATGTAAGTCCAACCATACGAAGATGTGTTCCTCTGATGTCTCAACATACAGTAGGATAGTACCTGCACTGATCTGACTCCATACTTGAAATCATAAGTTGCATCTGCATGAGATGGCCTGTATGCTTTGGACATTTCACTATAGTCCTGGAAAAATCACATCAACACCAAGGGTAATGAGAGGGAGAAGTATAAAATCCTCACTGAAGATATGCATATATCAGAAAATCACACAATTAGGAAGCCACTAGTAATAGCCTAGGGCTTCGAAGCCACGCACATCATATCAAGCACTTGGTAGTAATAGTAAAAAAAATGTTGATGCATTTATAGACCGGTAAAAACTAGCCACTAGACATAAATCGAAATAGTGGATGATATAAACGCTCACATTGCCCCTTTGATCTGTGTTAGGAACTTCTATCTTTACAGGGGATCCAGTGGTTACACCTACAGAGATTGCAGCATATACTTGAATCATTCCAAAAATAACAAGAGCCATGAGTCTATGACCACGGTCAGCAGAAACAGGTTAAGCAGTCCTTACCATCAGCAATTCCTGAAGCTATTTTACAAGTATCAGTCTCTTTCCTGGGTGTGGTGATTCGGCTCTGACCTGGCCTCCTGAATGCAAAAATATCAGAAGTTTACTAGCATATTTAGCTAAGAAGATCAGTGCATCAAAAAATATTCCAGTTATCTAATTTCATAGGCGATATAATGATCAGACAAGAAGATTAGGACTAAAACTCAGGTACGAACACTGCAGCACATGAAATGATGGAGAATTAAAGCTCTTAAACGTTACCTTCTATCAAGATCTACTTGGATATCAGCTTCAGAGAGGGGAAGTCTAGGAGGGCATCCATCAACCACACAACCCACACCGCCTCCGTGAGACTCACCAAATGTAGTAACCCGGAAGTAAGTGCCGAATGTGCTGCCAGCGGCCTTTATTTCTGTTCAATGTTGATAACAAGAGTTAAGCCATTAACGTGGTGGTTGATTTGTTCAACGAAGATTTCTACATGACAACGCATAGATGCTTCAAATTACTTGTCGCATCAGCGCAGCTAGGCGTAATAACAGCACAAGTACAAAAAAGCTCCTGCAGGTGTAGTAGTATCATCATGCAATTCTACAATTGAAACTTGAACCGAACAGTACCACACAAAGCATGACATCAATCAACAGAACACAGAAATAATCTATCTGAAACCAAAACCGTACGGAGGCGCGAGATTTTGGAGCGGCGTGAAGGCAGCAGCTGAAGGCTCGGAATCTGCAGCGACTGCTGGCGCGATCCGATGCGAGCGGTCGCGTCGGTTGAAGTTGAACCTCCTACGAAGTTGGTGGACAGAGAAGACGAAGCCATCGCTACGGCCACCGCAGGAATCCTCAACGGCGAGATAGGAAATGTATGTAATCGCTAATGTCTCCTTTCTTTTTCTTTTACCATTTTTTATTTGGGAAATAAATAGCCACTGAAAAGGTAGGTAGCTGAAGCTGGGTTGGGTGAGGAGGAGGACTAATGGGCCCCACTGGCTATGGTCGCCACCTACTACGTCGTTTCTATAATTAAATTAATAATGATAATAATAAATTAAATCGTGCATACATTACATTTACATCCATGTGATTAACCGCGCCTATCAATGTTGATTTAAGTTCAACGAGCATCAATTCATTCTGACCTTCTGAAAATTCCCAAAAATTTAATAATGCAAATTTGGGTTTTATACAAATGAACGTTTTCTGGGCTTAGAAATGTGCTTTGGTTCGTTGAAGGATTTGAGAGTTGGGCTCAATCACGCTTCTCTATTTTGGGAAAACGAGCCATAATTATTTAGATACAGAACATAGGTCAAAAAAGCAATCTGAAAATTTTCATGCCAGATTAAGTGAATCTGATGAGGACATTTTATGGTATCGGTGTCTTTATTCGACTTTTACATTGGTGACGTCCAATCACCTTAACTTTTGTCTATGAAAAGGTATTTATTAATATATTTTTGTGCACACGTTACATACATTGTGAGTTCGTTAGTTTGGTTCAATGATTTTACTATTCATGATGCTGTTTGTATATTGCATGTTCACTATTGTATTATTCTTTCACACCCAAAAAATAAAAGAACCATCTTTGACTTGAATGAGTGTTCATTTAATTCGCCAAAAACACATCTTTAAGTATTTTTCTAAGCTGATCTCTAACTTGTCGTTTCACTGTGGGGATAAATTTCTGCCGAAGAAAAAAGTCATCTTGCATATTTTCTTCCTTTATTTTAAGTATAATTTTATAAGCTGGGAATCCAGGCCAAAGGCTCCGAGACAAGGTAGCATTAGGTTAGGTTCATCAGAAGAACAGTAAAGCAAAACCCTTTTGCTTTCACCACCCAAAGAAAAGAAAAAGAGAAGATTTGGTTCCAAAAAAGAAAAGATTTCAAACCCAGACAGAGAACATAGGAAATTGCGCGGACAGTAATTAATTAACCTTATTAACAAATTACAAACCCTAAATATGCTTCATCCATCTATATATATACACACACACAACCCTGGCCTTCTCGGCACATGACTTGTTATTATTACTCTTTCTAGACAATGTACATCTCATCTGAGGATCATATCTTCCTTTCTTTTATTTCCTAGCTACTTTTGTTCTAAAGAGGGCTTTGAAGTCCTTGCATAAGTTTGCTTTGCTCAGATAATAACCTCTTTTCATGCATGTCGATAACTCATCTGTTTCATCCACACTTTTACATCATTTTTCTTCCCTTTTTAACGTGCATAAATATGCTTGTCACTAAATACACTCCTCATCTCCAATCTTATTTCAGACAACGTATATTCGTTGTTCTTGCGTGTCTCTGCGTAGGAGGCTTGCAGTCAAATGTAGGTGGTTTTAGTCGCATGAACAAGAAAATCACGATAATGCTCGCATTTTAATTTCCTAGATATGCATGCTAACGTATTATTATATATTATTAGTATATATCATATGCATATAGCATAATACTTATATACGATACACGCACACAACGTATAAATACGTATATGCCTGGCTCCCTGTATGCCATCTGCTAGACCCCATCCGAGACAATAATTATCGTTGGCGCCTCAGTGAATGGCGTGTGAGGAGCCAAGCATATTCTTCTCTCTCTCTCTGTGTGTATATAGTTAAGGTTGTGTTTGTATAATAAAATATAGTTAATTCTTTAGTTATATGTTATTTTATTTCGGTTCTTGCTGTGCTGGTGGCTACTGTATATGAAATGAATTAAGGATTAGCTAGAGCTAGGTTTATTTATATGGATGATATTCTTTGAATTGGGTTTTCTTGGAAATGATATGATTCCTCATAATGTGTATCGGGCGTAGCAAGTAACTTTTGAGAATATATGTCCAGAGACATTCACGTGATATAAGTAAAAAATATCATCTCATCATGTTGTAAAAGTATATAATTATTATTCCGAGGAAGCATGCGGTCTGTACGTGTAGAAGAGACAACATCAAAGTCACAACCTAATTCTAATAACATGCGAAAAAATGCCCCCAAAATATAAATGAATAAAAATAACTCTCTCTAAAACTCCTCCCTACACGTTTTTCTCTCTCTAAAACTCCTCTTCTCCTCCAGAAACCCTAGCCGCCGCAAGATCTTTCTCCTCCCTCCTCCACCTCCATTAATGGGGGAGCTCCCGTGTCCTTTCACGTCTCTTCTCGTTGTTTTCTGTTTTCTGTTTTTTAAATAAAACCTCTCCGGCAGCCGCGCCGTCAACGCCGTCAAGCACCTGCCGTCCTATCCCGGTAACACCGTCACCTGCCTCGGCCTCCCACAAGCCCGACGTGCCTGCCGCCCTGTCGCCACCAACGCGGACCCGCTCCGCCAGTCGTGTGGTCAGCCGCCGAGGTCGGCCGAGGGGTGGCGTGGCTAGCCGGGGGGTCGGGAGGGTTCCGTCGCCGACATCCACCATCCACCTGCTGCCAGTGGCTGCCGCTCCCGGAGTCTGCACTCGCACCGCCCGGCCGTTTGTTCCGGCGGTGTTTTCTCCTCGGGGGAGTTTCCTCCTTGTTGGAGGTTCTCCCCTTCGTAGGAGTTTTTTCCTCCCCTTCGTGGGAGTTTTTCCCTCCCCTTGTGGGAGTCTTTTCCTCCTTTGTGGAGTTCCCTTCGGGGTTATTTCCCCTTTTTGGGGCTTTTAGAACGGATGCTGTGCTATCATTTGGTCATTTACGCAATAGAAATAGTCAATTGTTTTGAACATTTGGGTTATTGCTCTATTGTATCTTTGTATCCTTGGATGTTTGGAATGAAATCCTTCCTTTCAAAAAAATAAAATAACTCTCTCATCTTGAAGTCGATCTATTTGCACTATTATCTAATCTACTTTAGTATGCTGTGAAATTTCATGTCATGGGAAGCTATGTCTATAAGAGACAGAAGGCTAAGAGCTGCTTCCTACACTTGGGATGCAATGAGAATAGAGCGGGTCTGGGCATTTTCCAGGATCCGACCCGCCACGCTAGAATATTTGATCAGAGGATGCTTTGTGGAAAAAGATCAGAGTCAAGCAAGGGGACGTAACCCTCGGCGGAGGAACTTCATTTTCTTGCCTTAGTGTTAACTTCAAATCATCGTATCTTCTTGACTGTATCTTACTCGGCCAAAAGAACACATTTTTAAATTGAGTGTAATGATCGAAAATTGAAAAATTTTCTTTCAAAGCCAAAAGAAAGATTGGGTTGGCTGCTCTGCTTCTCGGTATTCACAGACAGACGCCGTTGAGTGAGAACTTGTAAGAAATTCGGCAACAATGCAAATATATAAAGTATACGTCTTGGTCGAATCAAGCGTTTCGGGCCACAACGGTGTTCCACCAACCATTTTCCGCCAAGTGTTAAACTCAGTTGCCCAACTGTACACTTATCGCAATTCGGTTGGTGGAACACCAGATTGGAACACCAATATGGGACAGAGGATTCAATCTACGAATCAAGCAAATGTAAATCCTCTTTTTTCGGTTGCATACGTTAGATACTTGGCAGAAAGTAGAGTTAATCATTCTCTCTTAAATTGCCCTGTTTGACCTTCATTTTGCAATGGGGGACAAACGATAGATAAGATACCACAATAAACATTGGGACAACACATTACATAGACATACATATAACAGTTTTCTCATTTAACGAGAAAATTTATTTCCAATCCACCATCATCGAGCGACAGAAAACTTCAAAATAACAAAAATAATCATAGGCATCACAAACCAAAAGCTCAATCAGCACACTTGGGCGGCCGAAGAAACCACTTGCTGCACAACCACCTCATTCCCCTTCAGCTCAACAACCATAGCATCATCGCCACAGCTCACGACTCTCCCACCCATTCTTACATCCTCAGCAGACTTCACCGCCTTCGCCTTAAAACGGTACCTCTCTGCCCTGGACCCAACCACCTGCCCTAAGATCGAAGCAGCTATGGTGAGAGCCATGGCTGCCTTAGGCATGAGCACCGATTTCCTCAGAAGGCCTATGAACGGCACGGCAGCGTGGACAGCCACGAACCACGAGGGCGAGAATTTCTTGGTGTGTTCCCTCCATACGCCGAGGGGCACGTTGAGGGCCATGCCGAGCATGCCTATGACTAGGACCTTGTTTTCGAGGGGCTGAGGTCTTAGGTTCTTGGCGAAGGCCGTCTTGGAAATGGCTGCTCGAGCCATGACTACGGCCTGTGGGCACTTCAGCTTCACCCCCGCCGGCGGTTGGAGGGCTTTGGCCACGAGGGGAAGGACTTGGCCCACTGCTCTGTAAGATTTTGCGATTGGGCAGTTACCGTTCTGCAGCCACTCGTCGGCGGTTGCTTCGTGCTCGGAGTTGTTGCGTTTCTGAGCGGAAGAAAAAAAGAGGAAGCTTTAGGGGCTGAGATGTCGTCGATCATCCACCTTTTTATTATGATTATTATAAGGGTTAAGTATTTTTCTCAGTCCTGTAATTTGGGAGGGGTGGCAATTGGCATTATATGGATAGGGGATTTAAGAACTGACATCATATGGACGAAAACTTTCAAAATTAAGCAATTTAAGGAGATTATAAGCCAGAATCCTAAATTTAGTCCCAAAAATGCTTATTTTTCGTTGCCAACCGCTGAATTTGTTGGAATCCTAAATTTGGGGCAAATTAAGGACTCCGGCGTATTTTGTTTCCTATAATGTCACCCCCTGAATTCTTGTCCATATAATGCTACCTCCAATAAATTACGAGACAACAATATTGAAGCCTTATTATTATACTATACCTTGGAAGACGATTCCTTCTTCTCTGGCCTTTTCTTTGCGTTCTTCCACTTTTCTGAGAACGCGTCGAACCCAAAGGGTCCGCCTGGGCCGAACCCAGAGAGGCTAATGGTGGCTGCTCTTGCGGCCAAAGGGTTGAACGGCGCTGAAGATTCTTGAAGCTTCTCGGGGAGTAGGGATGACTTTCCCGAGAGAGGGACTACGCCGTTCTGACCGTGGAAGAGCCTGAAAGCTGCGTCGAAATTTGGACCGTCCTCGAATATGGGACCCTTTCGGTCTTTAGCCTGAAAGTTGACATGAGTTTGGAAGGATATTAGATTAGGTTTGAATCGTGGGGTGTTAAGGCTGTCTATGTGCAATGACTTACAGGTGGAGGAGGGAAAGCCATTGCTGTTAAGAAGGAGAAGTTAGTTGGCTCATTAATGTTGCGCAGAAACGGACACCTAAAGATGGTATCGTGCAAATTCGAGGACTCATCGTTCTGGTTGCAAAGGCGAAAATCCATGATTAATCTGCAAGAAAGCAAATATATCTATGATTACAGATAGAATGATAATTTGAAGACCATATGTCCAAAAATCTCAGGCATTCAGTCATTTCAAACTTACCAAGGTATGAACTATTTCGACAAACTGCAAGAAAGCATACAGTTTCAAGATCCTCATCAGATCAGAAGAACATACACAGTTTCAAGCTCTAATTTCTTTTTTTTTTTAATTCTTTCCATTACAAAACAAGAGATCTACTAAGAGAGCGATCAAGAAAATTACTTTGGTCAAAGACAAATCAAAGGTAAATTTGATCCTAATACAATCAAGACAACAATCAAAACAGAAACAACATATCATTCACAGAAAGATAAATGTTTCAATCATCCAACCGTTGACTTGAACAACGACAATCAATCAACCGCCTGACCATTTCAACGTTCCTCAACAAAAAATTACAATAAAACCAGCTAATAACCCGAAATCGGTGGAAAAAAACAATACCCATCATTAACAATCCCAGAAAAGGTAAAGAAAAACCGAAATCCATCAACAACAGATCACAATCACAAAACACAACGAAACGAAAGAAAGAAAAAAAAGGAAAATACCTAACGAATTGCGAAATGAAGATGCTCGACGAGATTCAACGATCAGAGGGGAGATCTTTAGAGAGATCGAAGCAGCTAAAGTAGAGTAGGTGAGACGAAGAAAACGAAGAGGGTTAGGTACTTTTGGTGGCCACAAGCAATGAATTAAATTGCTGACTTGGTCATCCTTTTTATTTATAGATTATAGAAATATTACAGCATGGCCGAGTGCATGCCTCACGCCTTACGAGAAGATTTCTTACAATTAACGTGTTGAATGAAGTGTATATTAATAAAGTTTGGTCAATATTGTTAAGCTGTGCTGTTTGTTTTTTTCTGTAGTAAAATTTTTAGTATTCATAGCAGAAAAAAAAAGGAATTAAATGAAAATGAGGCTAACTAGCTGGTCTATGAAGATATGAAGCCAAGTGGAATATTTTTTTTTGGTAAAATGAAATTTCATTTACCACACCCTTAAGAAAGGGCCGCAATTACATAATGCTCAATGACAACAACTAAGAATGAATGTACAAAAAAATAGCAGAGTTAGCAACACCTTTCACTCCTGCAAAGAATTCAATCCTCCACAACATTTCACGTCTGATCATCTGATATAATTGCTCAGCTGTTCGCCATCCCTCCCCATTATGCACCCTACGGTTCCTTTCATTCCATATGAAGTAAAGCAGAGCTGCCATATAAGCCAAGCAAATTCGATTCTTAACATTACGCGTACCCCCCATCTTCTTCATCCAATCACTCAGCTCATCGTAAGACTTTAGCGCAACTTTAATCCCCAGCCACTTGAATAATTTTTGCAAAACTTCCTGACTAAATGGGCAAGCCAGAAACAAGTGCTTAACAGATTCCTCTGAAGAACCACACAATCGGCAGCTTGTATTATCTATTCCCAGCCCCCATCTAAGCAGTCTCTCAGAGGTTAGTAATCTCTGATGTAGTATTAACCAAACACAGAAAGAGTGTTTGGGAAGATTGAACTTATTCCACACAGCATTGCACCATGGGAATGAGGCCGACTCACCCTTAAGCCACATATAACCAGACTTGACAGTGTACTGCCCAGTACTAGAATGTAGCCATGTTCTACCCTGATATCCCAATCTGAACCTTTCTTTTAACCTGTGAATCTTCTTCCAATGCCAGCAGGCATCCTTCGCAGGGCTGAACTCCCAGAAACTATTACCTTTCAGGTAGATTGCATTTACCCATTTGATCCAAAGGGAATTAGCCTCCATGGTTAAGTCCCAGATCTGCTTCCCAGCTAACGCTTTATTCCAGGTCTCGCAATCTCTAATATTCAGCCCACCTCTGTTTCTAGGCAAACAAATTCTGTCCCATCCAATTAAGGCAGTATATTTACCATTTCCTCTGGTTCCCCATAAGAATTCTCTGCACACCTTGTCAATCTCCTTGGTTACTGATTTAGGCAGCATAAACACTGATCCCCAGTACCCGTGGGTAGCTAGGAGGACAGCATTAATCAAGCACAGTCTGCCAGCATATGAGAGGTTCCGTGAGGACCAGCTTTTAAGCCGAGTTGTGATTTTCTCCACCAAGCTTTGGCAGGAACTGCTGGTCCACTTAGTAGCTGAAAGAGGTACTCCCAAATATTTCATGGGAAACTGACCTATCACGAAACCTGTGACATGGACAATCTGCTCAGCAACATCTCTTTTTATCCCAGCAAGGTATAGATTAGACTTCTGTTGGTTAGCTTCCAACCAGCTTCCATCTTAAATTGATCCAGCACTTCCTTGATCACAGTCACAGTTTCAATCTTACCTTTGCAGAAGATCATTAGATCATCTGCAAAACATAGGTTCACCAAATTAATATGTTTGCATAACGGGTGGAATCTGAAGCGGGGGTCTCTAGTGCACAGCTGGAATTTCCTCGTGAGATATTCCATCGCCAGCACAAACAGTAGCGGGGACATAGGGTCGCCCTGTCGCAATCCTCTTGCACCTTTAAACCAGCCCACTTGCGCTCCATGGATTGACACGGTGTACGACACAGAAGTCACGCACTCCATTATCCAATTGACAAATTTGAGAGGGAACCTTAAGAGACAGAGCCATTCCCTCAGAAAGTCCCACTCCAACGTATCATACGCTTTTCTAATATCAACTTTCATGAGCGCCCTTGCTGAGACATTCTTTCTTCGATACAGCCTTATTAGATCCTGGCACAGGAGGATATTGTGCACAATGGACCTATCTTGGACAAAAGTGCTTTGGTTAGCGTGAATAATTTGTGGCAGAAGAGGTTTCAGCCTAGCACAAATCATCTTAGAGATGCACTTGTAGATGGTGTTGCAACAAGAAATAGGTCTGAAGTCTTGCGCTGATGTTGGGCTAGCAGTTTTGGGTATGAGGCAAAGAGCTGTTTTATTAAGTATCGGCAGCATCTTGCCTGTCGCGAAGAAGTTCAGCACAGCAGAGGTAATCTGTTTTCCCACAACTGCCCGTGCTTGCTTGAAAAAGCCACTCCCGTAGCCGTCTGGACCTGGGGCTGTATTATCATGAATAGACTTCATGGCCTCCCATACATCCTTGCTTTCAAATGGCTGGGTAAGTTTCATTTGGTCCCCCACTGTGAGTGTGGCCCCCTCAGCCACCACCTGCTTGACTGGCAAGTGGCTGCCAGGGGCTTTCTTCCCCAAAAGGTTTTTGAAGTATTCAGTGAGATGCTGCTGAATATCTTCCCCATTTGTTAAAATGTGCCCTTCAGCATCAGTAATGGCTAGTATCCTGTTAGCATATGTTCTCTGTTTTAGCACAGCATGGAAGTAAGCAGAGTTCTTGTCTCCATCTCCTATCCACCTTGCTTTAGCTTTTTGCCGGAGGAACTTGTCATTTGCCACACTAAGGAAGCTGTACTCCTTCCTAATCTCTGCCTCCTTATTCAGTAAATCTGCATTCATAGGATCTGCGTGCAGTTTAAGCTGACACTCCTCCAGTATAGTGTGCACCTGTTCAGTTCTTCTAACTATGTCAGCATATAGCTCTCTGTTGAGTTCTTTAAGAGGTGCTTCAACTTAGAACAAACAGAGCTCATGCTAGGGTTATCACTGGGTTCCCAGATGCTTGTCACAGTGCTGAGGAATGATGGTGCAGAGCTCCACATATTAAAGAACTTGAAGGCTTTCCGAGGACCTGGTCCAACCTCCTTACTTCTCATCACAATGGGAGTGTGGTCTGAAACATTTTCATTAAGAAATATCACAGAGTAGTCAAAAAACTTTGAGATCCATGCCATGTTAGCAAAAGCCAGTCTATCTTGCTCCATATCCTATGTTCCTGAGTCTGTTTATTGGTCCATGTGAATTGACATCCGTACCTCCTGATTTCCTCAAGTTGGCAGTCTTGAAGGCATTGATCAAAAGCTTCAAACTCATTAGATTGGATAGGTGACCCTCCCACTCTATCCCCAAAGCTCTTAATGTTGTTAAAGTCACCCCATAGTAACCATGGGTCTGATATGCCACCACCTATCTGCCTGAGGATCTGCCACAGGCTACCTCTTGCACTAGGTTCATTATGGCCGTATACACATGTAACAAATGAGATCAGGCTATTATCTTGTTGTACTCGGAAGTGCATATGCTGCTCTGATTGGGATATCAGTTCTAGCTTAATACCACCTCTCCAAGCAACCACTATCCTACCATTAGGATGCTCCCTAAGATTATGGCAAACATCCCAGCCATTAAACACTTTACCCACTACTCCAGACACGGTCCCCTTCTTTAACTTGGTCTCCAGTAAGCACATGAGGCTAATTCTATATCTACTGCAGAAGAGAGTTACCTCTCTCTGCTTGGCAGGGCCATTGAGGCCCCTAATGTTCCATGAAGCCCACCTATCCATGACACAAGTCATGGACCCTCTGCTTGGAAGGGTTGGGAGAATTCACAACACTATTTCCATCATCCTCCATTACCATTAGTTCTGCCCAGGATTTTCTGGCATTACTTTTTGTGTTGCTAGCTTGAGCACCATATGTCTCAGACACTCTATCTCCAGGAGGAATGGCTCTAGTATCCCCTGAGGTAGGAGCAGGTTTAGGCACATAAGGCACAATTGTGGGAGCTATGTCAGGGCCTATAGCAGCCTCTGTTGCAGGGGACCCTTTATCTCCAGTCACTGGCTTAGAGGCCGGCTCCTTGGATGTATTATTAGCTTGCCAAGCCTGTTTAGTGCCCTGACGGCATACAATACCCTCATGGCCGTATTTCAAACATTTAGGACACTGAATTGGCTTCCATTCATATGTGATAGTCTGTTCCACAAGCTGTCCTTTCTCATTGAGGAAGTGTATTGATTCTTTCAGCTTTTTCGTTAGGTTGACTTCCACTAACACCCTTGCAAAGTGTATCCTCTCCTTGTTCCTTGTGAAGTCATCCGTCATTATCGGGGTTCCAATTAGGCTTGCTAATCGGCTAAGAGTTTTGGTGCCCCAATACTTCAGATCCAGCTGAGGCATTTGAATCCATATTGGGACGCTTTCCACTCCTACCTTACTGAGCTTTGTATCCTCCGTCCAAGGTGTCACGACAACAGGCTTCTTGTCAAAGTGAACGATCTCTGTTTGTAACACATTATCCCGCTGCGCTACAGTAGCAAATCTGGCAAGGAAGAACCCCTGCCGCACCTGCCAGACATTTAGTAGCCCCATGGAGTTCCATTTTCTCTTCAGGAATCCCGACATGACCCCGTACGGGGGGTTTGCACCGAGAACATAACAGAGTAGGGATGAATTCCAGTGCTCAATTTCCTCCTTGATTTCCTCAATATCCACCATACCAATCTCCACGTCACCCTCAGTTTCAGGTTCAATGAATTCCAATCGAGTGTCCTGTTTTTTCAGCATATTAGGGTTGAATTTCATCCATGGATTGCAGATATCAGGTTTGTCTACGCTCCGATTCGCACTTCGACCAACCGATTCCTCAAGGGTAGGCCATTTCATTTCCTTATTCACAGCTGGGGATTGATGACTACTCAGCAGCTTCTCCATTGGAACAGTACGCGATTTCCCCAATGGAACAGTACTCAATTGTTCCACCGAGGCATTGCTCGATTTCAGTTCCCCTGGCGATCGATCATTACGGATGCTCAGAGCTTGGTCCTGTGAGTGAGGCGGCGTCACCACCGTGGTCGGCGCCGTCTTCTGCTTCGTCGTCTTCCTCTTTTTCGCCATTGCCGAAGAGAGAAATCCAGCCAAGTGGAATATTAATCGCCTAAGATTATTAGTTTATTACATATCTACTATACATATATTTCTAAAGGTTAAAAACGTAGTCTATTTGATTATCGGTTAACGAAAACGTAGTGGAGTATTGAATTTGTTTTCCAAGCATAATTAGGAATTTTATAACATTATTGATGTGACTAGATATATTTTTAGCGATTTCCTAATGTAAAGATTACTCAACTGTCACGTTGTAATGACTTGAATATTTAGTAGAAAATGTAAATGTCGTAGTTCTAACGGCTTTTCATTTTTCTTTGGTTGTTTCTTGGGGCAATTACATATCAGGCCCTAGAAAAGTTTCAATTTAGTGATCAGGCCCTGTCAGGATAATATTTAGTTTGAAGGATCAGTTTTTTGAAAAATTCAAAGTTAAAGACCCAAACTATGTTTTGACTAAAATACCCTTCATAAAGGGTTCTGTGAAGAGGTATTCGACGCCATATTTATGTTACAGATATCTGACGATTTGTTACCGTGATAACCATAAACGTTACTTTAAACTGATAATATGTTACTTCGCGATAGTAAAATGTTTTTTAACAGATTTATATTTATTCGGCTAATCGAAACCCAGTTTTCACAGAATCGAGCACAATCGACTACCCCATCAACCAATCAATGTCGACGTGTCACATAGGATTTATCTGATATTGTTGAAGTACGATGTAAGAATCATGATGAATTTTTATACGGTTTGAAATTCGAGAAGAAACGGGCCAAATTGAACTATACTTTCGTAGCAATTGCAGCTAATCGTTGTGTATTCTAGGTACCCATCGTTTGGGCATTTCATAGGCTCTGTCAATTTTGAACAATCGTCACCTCATCACTTTTGAAACTTACGTTGCGTGAAAGTGGTCGTATGGAAGGCATCGATTCATCTGGAATAAGTGTTACTATTTTGTGCATTCTTGTTACTGATTTATGTTTTCGTGTTATAAACGTACGAAGTGTATCACGATACAAAAGGTAACTTATAATCGATTTGGTCATCTTTGGTATATTATGACCTAATTTTGTTTCTCAAAAGTATGTTGTGGTATTTTGTTTAACGGACCTGTTTCGATAATTTTTGGCACAGAACTGTTACTTCATGAAGTAGAAACGTTACTTGGATTGTCTAAGATGGTATATTATGACGTATTTTTGTTTTAAGTGTCGATGTGTTATTTTATTTTTATTAGCAGACCTGTTACGATAATTTGGGGCACTTAATTGTTACTACCTCAAAAGTTACTAGGAATATCCGAAGTGGTATAATCTGAGCTCCTTATGTTTTTCATAAGTATTGATATGGCATTTTATTAGCAGGCTGTTTGGATAATTTGGCATGGAACTGTTACAACATGAAATCGAACCGTTACTTTTTTTTATCTGAAGTGTTATACTACGGCCTACTTTTGTTTTCATATGTATTGATGTGGTATGTTTTTTAGCAGACCTGTTTCGATTTATTTGACGTGGAACTGTTACTAAATAAAATAGAAGCGTTACTTGTTCTATCGAAAGTGTTACTAAAAGTACATGAATTGTTACTAAATAAAATAGAAGCGTTACTTGTTCTATCGAAAGTGTTACTAAAAGTACATGAATTGTTACTAAATAAACAATAAACATTACTGTGTTTCCATCAAGTGGATTTACATTCTGAAACCTAATTTGGTGTCACCAACAAAAAGTCACAGACAAAAAGCGTGACCAAAAGATGTCAAACCAAACCAAACCCAAAAACTGACCAAAATATAACAAACCTACCATGCACAAACAAAAGTGACCAAATGGCATCAAATATGAACCATTGTCAATGACAAAAAGGACAAAATGAGTATTGCAAACACTAAATTGGTTCTTTACATGTTCGGCGGTTGTGCCCATATTTGGCACACCTTCCGCATTTTAGAGGACGGACATCCGGAGTCTGTGAAGGGATCCTCTTTGATCGAGGACGACCCGGGGGTCGTTGAACGTCTGGTTCAATGACGTCTTCAGGTAATGGATCTTCCATTCCAAAATCTGAAGGAATGGGATTTACGGACGCCAAGTATGTCTCTCTGTATTTCGCTAAACTGTAGTAGTTGTCGCAGAAGTTATACGGAGACAGCCCTAGAGAAAGAATGCACGAGCATGCGTGCTTACATGGAATACTCTCTAATTGGAAGCGTCTGCACGAACACGTCTTGTTGTTTAAGTCGAAGGCAAATCTGTTCCCAATTTCTGAAACTTCAAATTGCCATCCAGAAGCCGTATTGACCTCCAATGTTCGAGATTCATCTATCTTCAACTTTAGAATCTTCTCGGGCTTCTTACACAAACGTCCGTCTTGTTTGTGTGCTTCATTTCTTTTTTCGTTCATCATGACCATAATCTTCCGCCTTATCTCATCGATCAATGCGACAATCGGCAATGCCCGAGCCAGACGAACCCAACTATTCCAACTCTCCGCAATGTTGTTATCAATAATTCCCCACCTCTTTCCAGCAAACAATGAGTTAGCCCAACAATTAGGCTGCGTGTCTATTAAAAACTGCCTGCGATCAGGGAATGCTGCATTAAATTCTTCAATAAATGTTTGTAAGTCAGCCACATAAGGAGAATATGCCGCTTTCTTTAGCTTAGAAGTCCAATGTTTCTTGTTCCTAGCTGGGTATTTTCGCAATACCTGAAATATCAATACCAAGATAAGAAAAAAGATTAATACTATGCCAAGAGTGCTTTTGAAATACCTCTGTCTTGAAATTATCGACCACATGCCGTAGACAATATGCGTGGTGCGACCCCGGAAACACTGAGGGAACGCCGTTAACAAGGCCAGAATTCCGATCGGAGAAGAACGTATATTCTCTGAAATTGTCTCTTCCATGAATGCATAAAAGGTGTCTCAACTTCAATAGGAACCACTCCCAATTATTGTTAATCTTTGCATCGACCACTGCAATAAATATGGTTGTTTAGAGTTCATATTACACTTGCTAATGCTCCAAAAGTGAAAATACAAACCTGCAAATGCCACTGTAAACAGCCCGTCATTTGCGTCCTTCGAAACAGCACTAAGCAAACATCCTTTGTGCTTGTTCTTGATATGTGAACCATCAAGGAAGATCAATGGCCTACAACCCCTTATAAAACCAACTATACAAGCATTAAAACAGACAAACAATCTCCGAAATTTATTGCTATCAGCATGTAGCTCACAGTCGGCCACACTCCCGGGATTTGTTTGTCTCACAGCGTTGCAATACCACCTCAATCTCTCGTAAGAACATCTTTCTACCCCATGAATATTCTTTAGTGCTATTTCCCTCCCTGCCCATGCCCTGTGGTATGGAATTTCGACACCATACTCTCGCAACATATCGTTCTTCATAGTATGTGGCTTGTATAAAGGCTCTGTACTCAATTTGGGCTGCAGCAATTCAGCAATCAGTTTCGCATCTGCTTTCGGGTGTCGTCGAGTTAGAAGGCTTGTTTCCCCACACGTATGATTGAGGTTGCATTTTCTTATGCAAAATACACCATTGCATTTCATGTTAGCCGCGTATATCCTCCAAGGACACCCGTCAACATTGCAAACCGTGATGATTTTATGAGGATCGTTTTTAACGTACTTGAAAGATCTTCTTCTTGCTATTGCATACCTTTTCAGTTTGCTCCGAAAGTCGTTAGCATCATTAAAGACTTGTCCTTCACCATCAATGCCACGAAGCCAGCCGTCGAATGTGTTGATAGAAGATGGACAAAAATAACTTGATTCTTCGACTTGGGATGGCTCTGCTTCAACAATATCTTTCTTCTCTGCTACAACCATCTCAATGAGATTCAATTTGAACTCGCAATGTAGTCTCACCATGAACTTAACATCATCATCAACACGCAGTGACACGATTTTCTTGTTAAGGGGTGACTTGTACGTCAATGATATAGAGGGACTCTGTGCGCATGAAAACCGTTGTGTGATTTGCAAAAGCAACTCTAATAATGAGCTGATTTCCTTTGCCTCGAAGACACTAAATTCGTGGGCATATTCACAAAATATAAGAATTCCTTCATCTTTGTCAGGAATGGTGGGGACCATCTTTACGATTGTGGAGATTGGTGGCATTAAAGACCATAAACCCAAGCTCTAAACATGTTAATTCTCCAAAGAGGGGGGTTTTGGACGGATTTACGATACATGGTGAATTTTGGGCAGGATTTGGGGATTTGGGCGGGATTTGGGATTTTGGCAATATGGTATCGGGCCGTGTTACTAAAAACTATTTAACTGTTATCGGTTACTTAAATTATGTTACTAAACGTTGTTTATGTGTTACAAATTCCTGCCTATATCGTACAAAGGTTTAGGGTTATGCGTTTATGGAGATTGGTGGCATTAAAGACCATAAACCCAAGCTGTAAACATGTTAATGCTCCAAAAGAATGGGTTTTGGACGGATTTACGATACATGGTAAATTTTGGGCGGGATTTGGGGATTTTGGCAATATGGTATCGGGAAGTGTTACTAAAAACTTTTTAACTGTTATCGGTTACTTAAATTATGTTACTAAACGTTGTTTATGTGTTACAATTGCTGGCATTATCGTACTGAACGTTGTTTATGTGTTACAAATTGCTGGCTCGTTTCACTATCATCCACCTCCATCGAACATCATGTTTTGTAAAGGAATTTGGTGTGATGAATGCATCAAATTATACATTTACAAGAGGTTAATCTTGTAAATATCGAACAATGTGCATTTATGAACAAAATTAATCCAATTAGTAATGTGGTACTGAAAACCTAATATCTGGTATCATTATCTATAGAATTGTTATTGAATAGGTTTATGTTGTTATTATTTATCGAACATGTATTATTTATTGTGGGCAATCTGGTAATATTAATGGTAACGTAACATCATGTTTTTATTCCTTACCAAATAAATTCCAGAAAGTATCAAATTAATATTTACGACATATTTAAAAAAAAAATTGTGGTTAATATTGAATTTTGATGCCATTCGTTTAGGTAAACGTTGTTATGTTTCAATGAACAAGATAATGTCTATGTTGTGCTATGAAGTCTTATAAGTTACCATAGATATTGACCTCAAACATTCAACATCATCCACTTCGATCGGAAAATGTGGCTTTTAAAGGGATTTCGTGTGATGAATGCATCAAATCGTACATGTACAAGATGTTTTTCATACATCAAATCATACATTCACCATCTCAATGACATTCAATCTTGGTTCGTTATATTGTGGTGAACCAGTAGTATTACATGAAAGTTAATGAACTAGAGACACAAATTAATAAGTTGACTACGCAAAAGTCATTACAAAACACATAGTTTAACATCAACTTACACTAATGTATCAACTACAGACGCATCAGGATTAAAAAGTCGATTAAGCAAGATTCATTACAAACAGCATAGTTCAACATCAAAAGCAGATGTACCATAACAGATACAAGCTCGGTTACTTAAACAACCATCATCACAGAACTTGACTTCGCAACGAAGTCCAACACCCCAGCGAATATGTGAGCTCTGTAGTTAGCGATGTCCCCGGCCTTGTTAACTTCATCCCAGAATCTCGCCTCATCTCGCATAATTGCCTCCCCAAACATACATACCCACACCCCACAGTCTAGGCCATCATCTTTCTGTCGTCTACAGACCATATTTGTCACTTTCTGATCGGGGATGAACTCCACGTTATAATGTAGCGTGTACTGTCGAATGGCCGAGGCCTATATTTTCAACAAGTAAATAAATTTCAGGATTTATCACATAAAGCATAATCAAGTATTATAGTGGTATTTAAAAGAATGGACTTACACAACGCGATGCAATCGAGTTGGATCCGGCAGAAGGCATCGAATTGTAATGAGCGAAGGACTTGCTCTTCACGTCGAGAACAAGCAGATGCTAGTGATACCCGTGGTATAACGGCAGAGCTATGTACTTACATGATGTGAATACAGTCCTACGTATCTTGTCCAGCTCGACAATCGTACTCTCGGACAGTTTTTCCATCAATGTATCCATGCCTTTCTTAGTCGATAATTTGATCGACCTTCCACTGCTCAACACAGCCTCGATATTTTGCTGAGCACAAACACGCAGATTTTTTAAACTTATGTTAATGCTACAAATAATCGATATAACTACATAAATAACTCACCGCAACATGAGTGGGCACAAAGAACGTCTCTAAAGGCGGAGTCGACCATGATATGTAAGATGGCGAAGTCAAGTACTTGAACCATACGTCAATGACATGGCATACGACAGCCTTGCCCTTCATCATCTCCGCCAAATGACAGCCACGCAGAATGGACAAATTGTCCTCCCAAATAACGGAACTATGTATACGTCAATATAACTAACCTCATGATACTAACAGGACATTAGAATGTAATATCTTAAAAGTAATCTCAAAATAACTAACCTGTAGTCGCCTTTCTCTATGAAGCGATCAGTGAGCTCTCGTTCATCATCAGAAAGAGTTGCCTTCCCCGCAAAGTCTTTGTCGAGAACTTCGGAGTATTCAGCAACTTTGGGCTGGTTTGGTGACGCCATCTCTTCAAGATCAAGGACGAGCCCTTTCGCTGCAGCTTTCGTTTTCCGTGGCTTCTTCGGAGGAGGAGTTGTCGATCCAGGAGGCGTAACAAAGTATTCGTCCTTTTTCTTCTGCCTATTCCTCCTCGTCTCCCTCTCATTTGTCGCAGCCACGTATTGTTTGAACTCCGCATCCACCGTCATCACAGAATATCGTGGGAGTGCGTATTGGATGGCATTCGCAACCACCTTATCTACCTTCTGAGTCGCATCAACAGCATTCTCATCATCATGCACATCCACAGCAACATCCTTCTCAGCCCCTTCCACAGCAACATCCTTCTCAGGCACAACAACCTTCTCAGCCCCATCCACAGCAACATCCTTCTCAGCCTCAACTTCAATCTCATCATCGCCCACCTCACCTTCCATCTCCTCCTCGTCATCAACCTCAACTTCCATCTCCTCCTCGTCATCAACCCCCAATTTCTTCTTGGACTCAGCACCATCCTTCACATCCTCGTCCTCCTCACATTCCACCTCATTCTCAGCCTTTTGTTCCACCTCATTCTCAGCCTTATGTCCCACCTCATTCTCAAATTTCTTTCGCGCCTCAACGTTCTTTGCTATCAGCTCATCAATCACCATACATTTCTTGGGAGGGAGCAGAGTAGTTCATGCTCCCTCTGCCACATCAGGATTGGATGGACTACATCTTTTTCCTTTAGCTTCTCAATTTCCTCGTCGATTTTTTCTTCAGAAGCACGCGTTTTCCCTTCCCATCTCGT
Source organism: Craterostigma plantagineum (assembly GCA_027422505.1). NCBI lineage: Eukaryota > Viridiplantae > Streptophyta > Magnoliopsida > Lamiales > Linderniaceae > Craterostigma > Craterostigma plantagineum. Next base: position 588,273 of record JAPQWV010000053.1, on the reverse strand, counting down.
GAAACGAGGAAGGCGAGTCGCCGATCGAGCCTTCCCCAACGATGGGGCATGCTCATAGACCCATACCTGACAATAACACAACAACATTGACCACAAAACAATGCGCAATTAATATCAACCGTGAAAATAATTCGATCATTACTTACGAACAACCCGACGGTACAGCCTCCGACATATCGACGCTTCTTCACAACTTCCTTCAAGAGGAATGAGTGCACTGCCGGGCCCCAGGCATAGTCGCTCACCTCGTCAAGCCGCTCGATATGCTCAAACAGAAAGCTCGGGAAAGCGTAATTGGTCGTAGGGAATAAAATACAAACTAACAAAATGTACATTCTACTGAAATCATCTAAACTGACTGGATCGTTTACTGTCGATAATTCTGTCATTTTCTTAATTACATCCTCTCGAGAAGGCCTAGTATTATCCCCAAAACATCTACGCACGAACGGCACCTTCTCCGCAGACTTGAAGTTAATATCAACAAACATACCTCTCACTCGCAAACCCATGAACACAGAAAATTCACACGCAGAAAACGGAACAAAACTGTTTACCCCAAACCGGAAAGTCGTACCGTCTGGACTTAATCGCTTCAGAATCCCCGACAAACGGCCGCTCGGGTTCTGACAGGGCTTAATCGCAAGGTATGACGCAAAGGGCGTCCTTTGCACAGCCTCTTTGTGTGCTTCGTCTGCTCCGTCCACGATCTTCTTCACTTTCTCGACGAAGAACTGCGGACAGCAGCGACTTCTTGTGACTTCGGCGTTAGCACGGTCGGAGCTCTTCTCGGCCGTCTTCTTCAAGAGTTTCGTTCGGGATTTGTCCTTCGCTCTTTTCGATGTCGCTTTCGCTGCAACCATCTTCTCCATTTTCTTCTTCGACGACTCCTTCGCTTTCGATTTCGTCATTTTCAACTTCCAATTCGAGGGTTTCTGGGAAATCTGGGGCGACGGAATTTGTGGATTCAAGATGGGGATGAAGTGGGTTTCGATCGTGCCCTAGGTTTTTTTTTGGGTGTTTTTATGTTATTTTTTCTTTATTACAGATACAGTGGGTTGAAGGAAAAAACGTTTTTCAGAGTAAAAAGTGTTATTTTTCGGGACAGATATACATTAAAAGACGTATTAGTTGTATTAAGGTACACATCCTGGGTAATGGTATTGCCGATGACAAATGTGTTACTAAATATATATATATATATATATATATATATAATGGTACTAAGTTGAAAACTACCGTTATGAAAATTAACGAAAATCATATTATTCAGCTCAAATGAAGACTATTGTTATTAAATTGGAATAAAGTGTTTCCCTTTAGCTCAAAAGTGTTATTTTTGTCTCTAAACTTATTATCGCTTCATTCAGGTATTTTTCGTCACTTTGCCCAGGGTTAATGTCTTATCGCAACTGGAAAATTTGTACTTCGTTGTGTTGGTACTGCTATTATAGATGACACACTTGTTACTAAATAAACAAATTCTAGAACTCAATACAAGACTTTCGTTATTAAACTAAACCCGAATGTTTCTTTTTAGCTTAAAAGTGTTATTCTTCTTTCGAAATTTATTATCGCATCATTCAGGTACTTTCGTCGCTTTGGATAGGGTTAAATGTCTTATCGCAACTGGAAAATTTGTCATTCGTTGTATTAGTAATGTTATTATAGATGGCATATATGTTACTAATTATACCAACTTTAGAAACAATTACAAGAATATTGTTATTAAATTGATAAAACATGTTTCCCATTACCTCAAAATTGTTATTTTTGTTTCGAATCGTGTTATCGCGTCATTCAGCTATTTTCGTCGCTTTGGCTAGGGTTAAATGTCTTATCGCAACTGGAAATTTGTCATTCGTTGTGTTGGCAAATCTATTATAGATGACACACTTGTTACTAACTGTACAGCTTATAGTACTCACTATATGATTCTTGTTATCGAATTGGAAAACACTGTTTTATTCAGCTCAATATGTTATTTTTTGTTCAAAAGTTGTTATCGCGTCATTCACCGTGTGGTACTCATTAAAAGACTCTTTGTTATTCAAATGAAAGTAAATGTTTTTTTCTGTGGCACATTGTTATTATTATTTCGAATGTGTTATCGCATCATTCATGTATTTTTCTACGATTTGGCATATTTTAGGCTTAAATACGTCTTGTCACATCATTTTGGTATTTTTCTTTGACTTATTCGTTGTATTAGTATTGGTATTATTATTCATAAAATTGTTACTAAATACATGTGATATGTTTCTCGTACAGGATATTTGTTATCCAGATGAACAGAAGTGTTTTTCCCAGCCCAACACTGTTATAATTATCTTGACAACTGTAACGCCATATTTAGGTATCCTGTGGTAAATTTCGCATATGTCAGGGATATTTATGTCTTTTTGCAGCCTTTAGGTAGTTTCCACTGAAATTTTCGAAAACTGGGTCCTTCATCCTAAATCAAATTCAACTGGGGCCTGAACCCAAACTTAAATATGATACTAGAGCTGTAAATGAGCCGAGCTCGAGCCGAGCTCGGCTCATTTTCTGGGCTCGAGCTCGAGCTCGAGCCCTTACAGCTGAGCTCAAGCTCGAGCTCGAGCTCGTCGAGCTTTTCAGCTCACGGCTCGAGCTCGAGCTCATTTGCAGCCTGATGAGCTCGAACTCGAGCTCGAGCTCACGAAGCTCATCGAGCTCGAGCTCGAGCTCGAGCTCATTAATAAAAAAAAAATTAATAAAAATAAGATAAATTAATATAAAAATACAAAAAAATATAATTTTTTTTTTAAAAATCGAGATTTTTAATAAAAAATTAGTAAAAATAATATAAATTAATATAAATTTTTTAAAATATCGATTTTTTTTAAAAATAAAGAATAATATAAATTATTATTAAAATATAAAAATATAAAAAATTAAAAAAAAAAATGAAAAAGCTCGCGAGCCTGTTCACGAGCTCGCGAGCCACTATGTTTGGGCTCAAGCTCGAGCTCGACTTAAATGAGCTCGAGCTCGAGCTCAACATAAATGAGCTCGAGCTCATTTTTGTCGAGCTTGAGCCGAGCTTTTATCGAGTCGGCTCGTCGAGCTCACGAGCCGGCTCGGCTCATCTTTCACCCCTATATGATACTAGGGCATGATCTTTAATTAACCCTTGTTTCTTTGGTTGTTCACTAACATTTTTGACGTATAATTACGCAAAACCCCCCTTAAACTCTGCATTACTATTTACATACCCTTACAACTACGATATTACATGTACGACCACAATACATTATTCGCTAAAAGAATAATAGTCATCCAAAATAAATAAAATCAGCAACAATAGATTAATTAAACTACATCGATTCTAAGTTTGAAGTATATGTAGAGTCAAGTCATGCCTATCACTGAAATCCACGTGGCGCCGTCAAGGGCATACAGCCCAAAACCCTCGTCAGCTGCCACGACGCAGAAGACCGCCTCCTTCCGCCGCCGGAGACTCCGAACTGACGCGGCGGCTCAGCCTTCTGCCTCTGCCTGATGGAGGCGATCTCCATCTCCGGCGTGAACTTCACCGGCCCGAACATAAACATCCTCCTCCTCGACTTTGCAGACATAGACGTCAAGGAACTGAAGTTCACAATCCTCCGCCGTCCCACGTCGGACGAAGACCTCGCCGGCAAAGAAGGGCTATGCCCAAGACCGTTATTGTTACCGTTGGGAGGACTATCAGAAGTACTACCGTGAGTTTTGGCTTTTGGCGGCGGCGTGGACTTGTTTGCGAAGTAGTCTCTCTTTTGGTACTCGTTTTGATCTATTACTGCTTGCTGATGATTATTGCCGAGGTTTGAGGTTGTAGTGAAGAATTCGAAGGTACTTTCGATTTGGGCTGATGAATAAGAAGAAGAATCATAAGCTGGGCTATCGCCATGGTTTAATTCATCGTCTGGCAGGTAAGTGGAGAAAGAGAGCCTGTTAGTTACTTGCTGCGATTCGTCGACGACGACGTCGTTTGCTTCAGATGTAATAAAACATATTTCTTTTAGCAGTGACTTAGCTTCCATTTGTGTGTGTGTGTTTGTGAGAGAGAGAAAGAGCAGTTTGTGTAAGAGGAGATGAAGTTGCAGGCGATCATGGTGGGACTAAGACGAGGTAAAAGAGAAGCCTTTATATGTCTTGGGGCGTTAGGATATTATTGTCATTGGGCACTCAGATATTATTTCTTGGATTTAAAAATTAGTGAGTTGGTTACTAGAAGAAGAAGACCATTTGTAAGGAGGTGAAGTAATAACGCGTCAAAGAGTGGAAAAAACTGTCTTTCTAGAGGGACTTCTGAGCTATGGCGAGGAAGTGATCTGCATTTTTTTCTAGAAAAATCAGACTGAATTCAGAGAAAGGCAACTTCTACAGAAAAATGTTACTAGAATACAAATAAAAATTAGTAAATTAGATTTTTGGAACAAGATGCCAAGCTTGACGAATGGTTTCATCGTCTACGAAGGGTCGTAAAGACCACATTGAGCAATATGTCTCCAATTCTCCAAGCGAGGACTTGAAACTCAAACTAGTTACGATTCGCTCCTGCAAATCATTTGATTTTAATAAGCAAATGTTGGGATATAATTTTCCGTCAAGAACGACTGGGAAAATGAACTGAAACTCACAGAGAAAAACTGAAAAATTATGTGCCAAAGGTTGTTCTTTTTTCATTAATTTTACCTGCATGTTGAAGTCCTTTTTCACCATACTGTAGATAGCAGCCATGATAGCTGCATAATCAGTGATATTATATGGTTTTGAAAATTCTGAAGACGTTTCTCCCTGTTAAAGATAAACGTAGAAATGTGAAGCTTACATGTTTAACTATGCCAAGGAAAAATACGAAAAGGAATTTAAAAAGGCAATACTTGGCAAAACGCTAGACGATTATATCAACGGGAGAAAAAGGGAGAGATTTACTCTGGCATTCATGCTATCAAAAGAATCTGAGCTGTCATAAACATCATCTTGAACACATTCATTCGCCGCTTGCACGGATGAAGCTGCGTCCTTCAGCAGGTGTTCGAGTTCATTCACAATATCTTCAGCTGCAATCAGATATTTCAATAACTAATGTCCCCAAAGCCAATAGTGAATGTTACTTCATAAGCTTCAGAAGTAAAAGCTATCATCAACAAAATCCACATACATTAAAAAAAAACTAATTCCACATTAAAATGTTGCTTAAATTGTAACATCCCACCTCATAATTTCCACACATGATGAGAATTTTTGCAGCAGTCATACTAAAATATCCACTAAATTACTCAGTTTTGATCCAGAAGGAATTACCTTTTCTAATCAGGTCTTGAAGCCCAGAGTAACATTTATCCACTTCTGTGAGACACCATGAATAACGGTGGACAATTAGATTAGAAATAAAACATGTTGCACAAAACTGTATCAAACATTGAACAAATAGTATTTAATATGAAGTTCAACACTAAGGTAACCAAAGTCCGTCGTTTTTTAACTTATACCCAAGTCTTGCTTACACTTGCTCATGTTCTGTACTCTGTCATGAGTGTTGGCACATCCAGCTTCCATGTAAGATAAAAGCCTTTTTGAACCATGATCTTTGGCCATGCGCTTCACAAGTTCAGATTCCTTATCAATTGGAGGTTGCCTGAGAAAACCTAGCTCGTATATAAGCGCGCACAAGCTTAGAATTACAAGCCATAACTATGTGATGACAATTTAAGAAAATATTCATGGATGGTTCGGTTAGACACATATATATCTATATATAATATATATAACATACGAACTGATACATATTAGAAGAGGCAGTCACCCACAATATTCTAGAGTTAATCGGAAATGGTGAAACCAGCATAAGGAAGCCACTAACCGGGGGATTGTTGATAGCAAACAAGCAACTTGCTTCCTCCAGAAACCAGCTCTTCAAATTCTACAATCCTACTATGTATTCCGCCATTCCACAAAGATTTTGGAGAAAATGTTCGATAAGCATCTACTTCGATAAAACAACAAACTGGGATAGAAAGCGATTGCTTCAATACTGAAAATATTTTTCTAGCCTGGTCATAAATTCTTTAAATATGTGAAACATTTTGTCCATACAACTGTTGTCGTCACCTTCCATTCTGCAACAAGTCATAACAAACAATAAGTTAGTCGAGTAATAACCAATGTTGTAAAATACGCTAGGCGCTAGCTAGGCGCCCGAGTGGGGCCTAGCGCCTAGACCGTCTAGGCGGGGCCTAGGCGGTTTCTAGGCGGCAATTAGGCGGTTCACCTATTTTTCATTAATATTGCAAATATATGAACACATAAAATATTACATTGCTTCAAAGCTCAAATCATAGATGGAAATATGTAGAAATTAACTCATAACAAGTTTAACATCAAGAGGAACGCTCAAAATATCATATTACACCAAGTTCGCAAGCATCTAACTAATACCAAATGCATACATACGATCAAATAGTCCTCAAACGTTCAATTATCATACTTCATCGTTAACCTCATCTTCAGATTGGAAATCATCATCATATATTCCCTTGTCGTTCGATACTTCACACTTCTGAACTTATCTACTCCATCATCCCCTCCTCCGCTACAGCATATCACTAAATTAATCTAGGCCTAGGCGACTTTTACAGCAAAAAAAAAAAAGATCCATACACTACATGAATAAAGAATTAAAGATTAAAGAATTCAACACTAACTAAACTTTTGCTGCTCGATTAAATTCATAAGCTGAATCGAAGCCCAAATAAATTATAAATCACATCATAAAGCCAGCCACAGCATAAAGCCACACATAAAGAGATATAAAGCCAACAACATAATGCCACAGATAAAGAATTACAAAGACACAGCATAAAGCCACAAATAAATTATAAATCTGGGAAGCGATATAGTTTTTTATTATTAGAATCTAACCTTAGCTCTTAATAGAAGACTGCCGATGGAATGGATTGAGGGCGATGGCGTCTGGTGCCGGAATGACGGCGGCAACGGCGGCTGGTGGCAGAACGACGACGGCGACGGTGGCAGGCGGGGGCAGCGAGCGAAGAGATGGTAGGGTGGACTCTGAGAATAAGGTATGTACGCGTTTGATTTGGGTTTTAGATCTGATATTTTTTTCCTATTATTTAATTATTTTATTTTTTTTATTTTCTTGAGCGACTAGGCGGCCAAATAAAACACGCCATGTGCGCCGATTAGTCGGCCTGTTCGGCGCCTAAGCGGTCGGGCCGATTAAAACGCCCGTTTTGAGCTTATTCGCCACGGTTCATGCCGATTAGCGCCTAGGCGCCGCCTAAGGCGTATTTTACAACAATGGTAATAACAAGCTTTTCCACGACACGAAAGACTAGAAAGTCACACTGGATTTAAACAAGATAGCCACAAAAGCTTGGCCTAATGACGGATAACCAGAACCATTTCAAGCCGTCAGATCATAAACCAAACAGATGACAGATTTATTTAGCTGGGCATATGATCGAACACGTTGACCGCATGAACTAAAGGCACCGCATTTACAGAACACCAAACCTTTTTGACGAACCAGAGATTAAAGAATGGCAGCAGTTACTCGTAGCGTATCAACAATTCAAGAACGTGTTGTTTCGTTAAAATCCAAGCAAGGTCGCGCATAAAAGATTGAGCTGCGGACAATCTAATTGACGCTGATGAAACTGACGAAATTATTCTTAATTATTTGAATTTTTTACAATATTGAATATAAAATCCCTAACCAATAATATAATTATCTACACAAATAAAAAAGGAACATTTAGCATCGAAGGGCAACGGGCTGGGTCTAGCAGGACCCCCATTTATTTTAAGTTGGACCCGTAACCCTACTCGACACGACCCGGCTCTGAGAAACACCGACCCGCCCGGCCCGAGAACCGAAGCCGGACCCGCCTAAAATAACATATTTTATTTTGTAAAAACAAACCCATGAAGAAATTAACATATATCTATAAAATTAACGAATGCCCCGACAATTAGAGATAAAAGAAGCAAGTGTCGGATGAAAACAAACACAAATCGAAGCAGTTTATGTATAACAAAAAAATTGAGAATAGCAGTTTACGTCTAAAAAATTGAAGCAAGCTTACCTGTCCCAAATCGCTGAATCGAGGGTGGTGGCTGACGGTGCTGGCTAAGGGTGATGGTGCGCAGATGGTGCGCAGATGGTGGTTGATGGTGCGCAGATGGTGGTCGAGGGTGATGGCTGACGGTGGTGGTCGCAGGTGGTGGCTGAGGGTGCTCGCCGGTGGTGGTCGCGGTCTCGCGGGTGGTGGTCGCAGTCGCAGGTGTTGTGGGCTGTGGCGTCTTGAATACGAAGAACTGAAATTAAAAACTCAAACCCTAATTATAACACTAAGCCCTCGTTTGGTTCGGCTGTTTAAGAGTTTTAAACCTGAGTTTATTATATATTGATATGTTTGGTTCATAGATATATATAAACTATGGGTTTATATAAAATAGGTTTAAACCCATGTGATGAGGTTTAAATAAACTCAGCCTTGAGCTGGGTTAATGAAAACCCACGAATTAATTTACAGTAATATCCCTCAAATAAACACACGAGACGCGATATGCTCCTTGGCAAGGGAAAGAAGTTACAACAGTCAGTCCGTTCATTTTTTTTTATTTTTCACAGAGGATTTAGAAGAATCTGCAGGTCGAAGAATCCAATCAAACTCCAAAATCAAGCAGCACTAACAACTCAAAGACGACAAATAAGCTCAACAGCAAGAAAAGAATCGCACCGTTAGCTTCTCGAGAGGCGGCGGCGTCGCCACGGCCGAATCGCCGTTCTGGGCCGGCCCCCAACCACCCTCGTCCAAAACCGCACGGATCTCCTCAGCACGGCGGAGATACTCGGTGAATTTCTGCGTGATGGCTTCCTTGATTTTAGGGTTCTCGTACTTCCTTGAAATTGCTATACATGTTTGATTCGCAACAGACTCAGACTCTGGAACTTTCCTTATTATGTTTGTCCTCAAAAAAAATATGTTATGTAATTAAGGGTATAAATGTACTTTTATTATATATTCATTTATTAAACCCATATTTATCCAAACATATACACATCATTTAAAGCCACTAACCAAACAGACATTTTTTTTAATACCCATTAATTTATTTTATATAAACTCATACTTATTTAAACCCTCTTAGATATAAACCTACGAACCAAACGAGCACTAAGTATATATTATATATAAAACTTAAATTAATAATATATGCGGGTTGGGTCCATAGTCGGGTCTCAGGCCGGGTCCACCTAAACCCTCGGCCCAACCCAGACCGGGCGGGTAAAGGAATTGAATTCCATGGGTCTGAACGGGTCCGGGTCTAGGCCCGACTCAATTGCCATCCCTACATCGAAAGCATCGTTCTTAGGTTGGATAATTTAACAGAAGGGATTAGTTTTTAAAAGAATTAAAGAAAAGGGATTTTGACTTCTTCAATTAAAAAAAGGGAGTAAAGTTGATTAGGTTAGTAATTAGTTAATCTTCACTTAATTAATAAATATTTTAATTATCTATTTTCATAAAAAAAAAAGAAATTTACTATTCATCTTCTCAATCGTCGCTTTTTCTCCGTCGTTTTTTCTTCTGCAAATGGTTTAAAAAAAAAAATCCCAATGAAAATCCAACACCCATTAATATTTTTTCATCCTGTGTTGCATTCGCCGTCTCCCTCTCAGAGGTCGATAATTTCGTTTTTTAGTCGACGATTTTGTCTTTCGTATTATTTTATTTGAATAATCTGTTTAAGACATTTTCGACCATAACTTTCGATTCAGAGAACCAATTACCCTGATTCAAGCTTTGTTAAAACTTTTATGTTTTATACTTCTTCTAATTCGGATTGTATCGACTTCGAAATGTGTTTTTTGGATAGATAAGTAATTAGGATAAATAATTCGGATAAAATTAATTCGACCTTATCGAATGTTTGAATATATAATTATTCGAATAATATTGAATAAATTCGAATTATATAGCTGTCAGGAAATGGCAATTAAGACATTTTCGACCATAACTTTTGATTCAGAGAACCAATTACCCCGATTCAAACTTTGTTGGACATCTAACTTGATTATACAAAACTTTTATGTTTTACACTTTTTCTAATTCAAACTTTATCGACTTCAAAAATGTGTTTTTCGGAGACATAATTAGGTATCAATGTTCAATGAAGAGGTATAATATGTGGTATCAATGTCTAATGAAGATGGCAATGAGTTCTACAATGCGGTATTAATTTAGTTGCAAAATTAATGAAGACATAAAATCATAAAACTCAAATATTTATAATCATTACATATGTTTGAATCACAATAATTTAAACATAGTTCACATATTCGGCACATATATGAATCATAAGTCGTATGATGTAATATCTCAACACATTCGACGTTATATCCATCAACGTATGTCATCACAGAAAAATGAGTTTTTGACAACAAACTTAACTATCAAAAATTTTTATTCTTTACATTTTTTACATGTTCAACGTGTTCATCGACGTGATATTTATTTTCTCGCATTCTTTACATTTTCACGCGTTCTTCACTAAAAAATGGCAGCTCACACATTTTCGGTCATAACTTTCGATCCAAGACGCTAATTACCCTGCTTCGAATTCTGTTGGACAGCTAACTTAATTATACAAGACTTTCGTGTTTTACACTTTTTTAAAATCGAATTCCAAGGACGTAAGAAATTGGTCTTTGAAACGTAGTTCAAAAATCGCAGAAAATTCAAATAAAATTTGAATAATTGTCAGTTAAAATATTTTCGATCATAACTTTCGATTAAGATCATCAATTATTTCGATGTAAACTTCCATGTATGGATAACTTGATTATAAAAAGCTTTTGTGTTTTACACTTTTTCTAATTCGAAGTTTATCAGCTCGGAAAATGAGTGTTTTGGCTAACATTTCGAATTCTTTTAGAATTTACTTTCAAGAAATAGCAGTTAACACATTTTTTATCATAACTTTCGTTTCAGAGTATCAATAACCCCCACTCAAACGGTTTTGGATAGCTAACTTGATTATACAGAACTTTTATGTTTTACACTTCTATGAATTCGGAGTGTATTTGCTTGAAAATGAGTGTTTCGTAAGTTGTCGAGTTTTTTTCAAATTTGTTGTTCATAAATGACAGTTAACACATTTCCGATCATAACTTTTGATCCAAGACATCAATTACCCTGATTCGAGTTTTGTTGGATAGCTAACTTAATTATTTAAAACTTTTATGTTTTATACCTTTTCAAATTCAAAGTGCATCGACGTAAAAAATGGATTTATTTGGATACGTAATTAAAATAAGTAATTTGAATAAAAAAATTCAAATAATTCCAATAAAATCGAATAAAATTCGAATTGTTCGAATAAAATTCGAATAATTCAAATTATTCGAATATTCAGATAAAATTCGAAAATCAATATTTAGTAATTTTTTAATATTATTTCGAATTATTCGAATTAAATTCGAATATATTCGAATAAAATTCGAAAAAATTCATAAAAAAAAAGACGAATAAAATTGAAAAATTCAGAAAAATAAAAAGATATAGGAATAATATTTGAACATATATTCGAATAAAAAATTCGACTGAAAATGGATTGTTTTGGATACATAATTTGAATAAGTAATTTGAATAAGAAATTCCAACTATAATTTGAATAAACATTATTCAAATAAAAGAATTCTAACAACTAATTCGAATAATGTTCGGATAAAAAATTCGAATAAAAAAATCGAATAATGGATTGTTTTGGATACGTAATTTGAAAAAGTAAGTTAATAAGAAATTTCAATAATAATTCGAATAATATAATTCGAGTAAAAGAATTCGAATAAAAGATTTGAATAATGTTCGTACATAGCACTCGAATCATTGAATTCGAATAACGTTCGAATAAGAATCGAATAAACAATCGTATAAGTAATTAAGTTTAGCTATCTCTAATGATTGTTTGAGTAAGGATATTTTGGTAATTTTAAAACCAATCCCTTTTACTTAACAACGTAAGATATGAGTCCCTTTTCTCAAATCCTCCAAATTAAAGAGCAAGCTTCAAATTCTACGCCTACGGATGATATTTTCATGATCTGCGTATATCTGTTCATCTAAGTCACATTGATAGTTCTGTTTTCCAGGTAACGTCGTATCATTGATTCATTATGAAACTTTTTTTTCTCTCTTTTGGTTGGTGATCGACAATTTCTAGGGATGGGGTTCGTTGTTTTGTCGATGGGCGTGTGCTTTATTGGATTAGTCGAGAAACCTAAGAATGATAATCTGCCATTTCAGAGTCATATATGAAGCTGATTCATATGGTAATTATACTTTGAATGTCCGAAAACTGATGATCATCGGTGGTTGTGGCACTCGATCACAGAGGCAGTACACGAGCACATGATTTAGACCGAGTTGCCTGAATCAATTTATGTTTGAAATTTGTTCTCCTCATGAACGTTTTTTGTATATTTACCTACAACATGGTTTGATTTTTCTTTATTTTTCCAGACGACGCAGGAATCAATTCACCTCAGTAACATGCGCAGAAGATCTTCGACAGCAAATGCTTCCACATGCAATGAGTTGACAGATACAATAAAGTTTATCTCGAACGAACCGTCGTTGGGACTCTATTACCTTCAACAGCACATCCAAAAGTCAGCTCCCCATCTCATCAGTCTGAAATGTAGAGTCATGGAAAAATCCCACGAGACTGCTCTCCACGGCGAAGATATGGAGGATTCCATTGCCATGGCAAAGTCCATGAAAGAATGTGGACTCGAGGTTGTCGATGCAATGATAAGAGAGATCGAAAACTCCATCTCTACAGTGGCAAAGAGGCAGCTATCGTCGAATAAGTCAAGTTCAGGTTTGCCAGGAAGAACGAGATCGGAGCCTCACATTGGTGAAAGTGAAAGTGAAACAACTAATAAAGGCTATTTATCGAGGGTTTTGAACTCAGTGAAGCAAAGAGGTGGGAGCTTGTATGCATTTGGTGCAGAATTAACGAGAGAAGAAGAAGTTGCTCGGATTGAGACTGAGAATTTGCTTATCGATCCTACTTTGATGATGAATGAGAGGGCCGAGTCAGTGTCTGATTTGATGTTGTTATGCGATGGTTATGACGAATTTAAGGCCAGTAGAGAAGCTAAGCTTGAGGAATGGCTGCAAACCGTAGGCAATGAGAGTGCATTGTAAGAAACGAAACTATCTAGGGAGGAAGATAGATAGAAAGTCCATTAAGTGAATTCAGGAAAGAAGTAAAATTCAAGGCCCGTTCTTGTCTTAGTAGGTGTATTACAGTTTGGATGTTTGTGGTAAGAAAAGAGGCAAGTAAAAATTCAATCTTTTTTTCTTGTACATGCTCTCTGAATGAGTCGTGACACCTTAAAATCCTATCACCGAAACCATAATATTCCAATAATGTAAGGAAAAAAAGATTATTTTTTTTTTAAAAAATGGGTTCTTCTATCGCAAGAAATTTAATTTTCTTAAGACCTATTGTTTCGTATGGAGAGGATTCCATAATCGGCTCATCAAGGGTAGTCAATCGTCACCCAAAGTATCCTATGAGAATCTACAGACTGCGATTTCATGCGGTTCCCAGGTAAAGTCGGCTACTTCTGGACTTTTGGCACACGACACTTTCCTACCCGGGCCGTTTGTTGTCTGATCTTGATCGAGCGACGGAGCTCGTATTAATATAGCATTCCCCCTTCGAAGCGAAGCTCATATTAGAGAAGCAGAAGAACCGAGGAACAAAAATGCTAATTCTTGTATCTGCTGCTATACTCTTAGCTATAGCTGCTACCTTCGTCTTTATTTTCCTCAAAGTAGATGGTAAGTTTAGCTGTCTCTGTCTCCCGTGCACATGGAGCTGCTCTTTGTTTGAAAATTACCGTAAAGATTCAGCGTTTTAAGGGTATTCTTCTATTTCACGTTAGGGGATTTCACGTTGCTGTCCGAAAAGCATGTGAAGCGTGAAGAAATTGAAGATAAGGTTTGATTAGGCTACTGTTTAAGTTCGTTAGTACACGTTTTCGTTTCGTCTCATGCCTTTACTGACTTGAATAATGTACTAACTAGTACCCGCAACCAAACTTATCATCCACACACACAAACACACACACCCCCAACACATATATATCTTAAGTCTTATTCACTCCGATTGAAAATGGCAACATCATAACATAACTAGCCCGAAAGACCAAGCATATACTCATCGATTATGGTCTGATTTCCATTGTAGATCACTTTGAGAGCTTCATAGAATTCGGGCGGCACCGTTCTTGTGTATTGGTATCCGTGGTAAATAGTACGACCGTAACCAACACAATCACCATACATCACATCCATCCAAGGATCCTCCATGAGCACACTTCTCGGAAGTCGAGTGATTCTGAAACACTCAACCCAATCATCCACATCCATTGGCCATTTAATTTCACCCATTACCCCGACATTATTGTACTTATTGCTCAACAAGCAGCAGAAGAAAAAGAAGATCATCAACACCGCACCACCTTTCATCGCCCGATCGTCAATTTAGCCTATATGTATGTAAAGTAAAGCATTTGCCGTCGTATTAAAACTAAAGAAAACAAATTCAAGAATACACAGGCAAACCCCATTCAAATCAGCTTCAACAGAAAGCACACATAAACCAAAACCAACATATCACTTTATGAACATCAGCTAACTGCACATAGCGGCTTCGAATCTGGACCAATTGGTTTTTGATAGCAATAAATGAGGGCGTAGTCAAAACTTTAAATGTCGCTTCTTTTCTTTTGTCTCCAGGCAAATACAGTCCACAGCAAATTTCCCATCAAACAAATCTCACTTTATAGCAAGTGCAGAAGACAGAGGGAACGTCAACTTATAAAACTGAGAGAGAGAAAAACAAACCTTATAACACAACATATATTGAAGTATTAATCAACAACAAATACATGTCATACACGACGCAATAACGATAATCAATTAAGGCTATTTCGCCTCAGTTTGAGAGAGAGATAATGAACACCAAGCACACAAGCTAAATTCCCGTAGAGTGTCATAATCTTCAGACCCCCAAAATTATTTAGCAACCATGAGTAGTAATCCGATAACAGAATCCAAACCTAACCGAAAAGCAAATAAGGAAGCAAAGAAAATTTAGCTTTCGAACGACAGGGTTATAGATGAACGCTTAGCTGTTGGATGAAGTGAACCCGCTACAGCTGAGCTTTGATATTCATCTTTGGGCCGGGCTGGTACGCAGTGTAGTCGGCTAATCTCAGATGGGCCGGATATATTTAAATATAATATTAAATTTGGGACTATATGTTAATGAGAACACTTATGCCTATGTTTAAATACACCAATCGTTGGTTTATGCATGGTATGAAAAGAATAAACCTAATTTTTCTTATCTTCATCTTCTTCTAATCCTCTGAATCTTCAACCTCTTCTTCTCTTAATCTTCAATCAATTCTTCTTCTTCCCAACCCCATTTCTTATCAATATACATATATAATATCAAAGCAGTATGTCTATTTATCATTGCAGCCCATAATCATCGGATTAGGCTAAATACAGAGGCGAGTTCATAACGGCAACCTCATACAAGAAACCCAAAAAAGAGAGGACAAACAGAGCAATCAATCTCAATCTGCTCGAGCACTAAGGGCATACATGTCATACTACAGCCGACATTCTCAGACAATGAAGGAAACAAAAAAAGCCCAAAAAGCAGTGACAACAACGATTCGCGGGAAAAAATTACCAGAAACACCGTGAATGAAAGTAAAATACAAAGGACGAATTGATGAATAACGGATGGATAGAATTCTTATTCTTGTTAACTGATCTGAGCTGAGCTGATTTGAGTTAGGAATCCAAGAGAAAAGACGGGGAAAGAATGGTAATGTTCACGAAAGAAACGGCAAGGCCGTTTGCATAAAACACGAGTTATTTACAGATTGCGCCCTTGACTTTCATCTAACTATTATATAAGCATCATAAAGCCCATAAGTAAGGCCCAATAAAAAACAAGTTGACCGAGCTTTGACTTCTCAAATTAAGTGAGTAAGCAGCAAAGCAGGCCAGCAGCTACAATGAAGAAATGTCAAGTAGTGATGAATTTTGATGATAAAATATTTGAATCTGTCGGCGATCGGCGGCAACGTAAAAAAATTGGAATTGTCGATTTATTGTCTATTTAGGGTTTTGGGCCGTATGCATGATTTGTAAGAGGAGATGAAGTTGCAGGCGATCACGGTGGAACTAAGACGAGGTAAAAGAGAAGCCTTTATATGTCTTGGGGCGTTGGGGGTGTTATTGTCATTGGGCACTCAGATATTATTTCTTGGATTAAAAATTAGTTATGAGTTGGTTACTAGAAGAAGAAGACCATTCATTGTAAGGAGATGAAGTAATAACGCGTCAAAGAGTGGAAAAAAGGGTTTTTTTTTTTCTAGAGGAACTAACCTGTGAGCTACGGTAATGAAGTGATTCCATCAATTTTATTTCTATCACTAAAACGCATATGTAAGACTTGAAAGAGGTACTCTTTTTTTTCTAGATCAATAGTCCCTTGAAGACGAAGTTTCAAGTGTTGATGTACTGTGCTTACCTTCTAGAACAATACTGAATTCAGAGACAAAGACAATTTCTACGTACAATGCTACTCCACAATGAATTAGATTTTTGGAACAAGATGCCAAGCTTGATGAATGGTTTCATCGTCTATGAAGGGTCGTAAAGACCACATTGAGCAATATGTCTCCAATTCTCCAAGTGAGGACTTGAAACTCAAACTAGTTACGATTCGCTCCTGCAAATCATTTGATTTTACAGGAACTGAAACTTACAGAGAAAATTGAAAAGTTGTGTGGCAAAGATTTTTCTTTTTTGTACCTGCATGTTGAAGTCCTTTTTCACCAAGCTGTAGATAGCAGCCATCATAGCTGCATAATCAGTGATATCAGGCTTTGAAGAGTCTGAAGACGTTTCTACCTGTTAAAGATAAACATAAAAATGCGAAGTTTATTTACACGTTTAATTATGGCAAGAAAAAAACGAAAAAGAATTAAAGAAGAGAATACTTGGCAAAAAGCTAGGCGATCATATCAATCGAAGAAAAACGGAGAGATTTACTCTGGCATTCATGCTATCGAAAGAATCTGAGCTGTCATAGACATCATCTTGAACACATTCATTTGCCGCTCGCACGGATGAAGCTGCGTCCTTCAGCAGGTGTTCGAGTTCATTCACAATATCTTCAGCTGCAATCAGATATTTCAATAACTAATGTCCCCAAAGCCAATAATCGGTGTTCCTTCTTAAGCTTCAGAAGTAAAAGCCATCATCAACAAAATCCACATAAATTCAAAAAAAGAAAAAAAAACAAATTCCACATTAAAATGTTGCTTAAATTGTAACACCCCACCTCATAATTTCCACACATGATGAGAAATTTTGCAGCAGTCATACTATAATATCCACTAAATTTCTCAGTTTTGATCCAGAGCAGAGTATTAGTATGAGAAGGAATTACCTTTTCTAATCAGGTCTTGAAGCCCAGAGTAACATTTATCCACTTCTGCGAGACACCATGAATAACGGTGGACAATTAGAAAAGAAAACATGTTGCACAAAACATGTATCAAACGTTGAACAGATAGTATTTAATATGAAGTTCAACACTAAGGTAACCAAAGTCCGTCGTTTTCTAAACTTATACCCAAGTCATGAATCTGAACATAGTATGCTTACACTTGCTCATGTTCTGCACTCTGTCATGAGTGTTGGCACATCCAACTTCAATGTAAGATAAAAGCCTTTTCGAACCATGATCTTTCGTCATGCGCTTCACAAGTTCAGATTCCTTATCAATTGGAGGTCGCCTTAGAAAACCTAGCTCGTATATAAGCGAACACAAGCTTAGAATTACAAGCACATAACTATGTGATGACAATTTAAGAAAATATTCATGGATGGTTCGCTTAGAGACATACATATATTATATGTGAACTTATACATATTAGAAGAGGCAGTCACCCACAATATTCTAGAGTTAATCGAAAATGGTGAAATCAGCATAAGGAAGCCACTAACCGAGGGATTGTTGATAGCAAACAAGCAACTTGCTTCCTACAGAAACCAGCTCTTCAAATTCTACAATCCTAACATGTAATTCGCCATACCACAAAGATTTTGGAGAAAATGTTCCAAAAGCATCTACTTTGATAAAACAACAAACTAGGACAGAAAGCGATTGTTTCAATACTGAAAATATTTTTCTAACCTGGTCATAAATTCTCTAAATATGTGAAACATTTTGTCCATACAACTGTTGTCGTCACCTTCCATTCTGCAACAAGTCATAACAAACATTAAGTTAGTCGAGTAGTAACAAGCTTTTCCGCGACACGAAAGACAATATAGTCACACTGGATTTAAACAAGATAGCCACAAACGCTTGGCCCAATGATGTATAACCAGAAACATTTCAAGCCGTCAGATCATAAACCAAACAGATGACAAATTTATTTAGCTGAGGCATATGATCGAACACATTGACCGCATGAACTAAAGGCACCGCATTTAAAAATACACCAAAACCTTTTTGACGAACCAGAGATTAAAGAATGGCAGTTACTCGTAGCGTATCAACGATTCAAGAACGTGCTGTTCCGTTAAAATCGAAGCAAGGTCGCGCAGAAAAGATTGAGCTGCGGACAATCTAATTGACGCTGATGACGCTGACGAAATTACTTTTAATTATCTGAATATTTTACAATATTGAATATAAATATAATATAATTATCTACACAAACCCCTAGCGATCAATCTATCACACGACGAACCCCTCTGCAACGCGATGAAATGAAAGAGCAAGCTTCAAATTCTACGCCTACGGATGATATTTTCATGATCTGCGTATATCTGTTCATTTAATTGTCATGATTCGACCCAAATATGAGATAGGGTTCGCTGGAGACGAAGAAGATGATGTTGAAGATATGCGTTCAACCAAAAGGAATCTGATGGATTGGGATGAAAGATAGAGACTGGTTCTTGGGCTTTTGGGTTTGGGCCAAGAATACATCATATGATTAAAAGTAATATTGAGTCTATGAACGATTTGCAGTAATATTGATGGATTGGGATGAAAGATAGAGACTGGTTCTTGGGCTTCTATCGCAGGAAATTTAATTTTCTTAAGACCTATTGTTTCGTATGGAGAGGATTCCATAATCGGCTCATCAAGGGTAGTCAATCGTCACCCAAAGTATCCTATGAGAATCTGCAGAATGCGATTTAATGCGGTTCCCAGGTAAAGTCGCTACTTCTGGACTTTGGGCATACGACACTTCCCTACCCGGGCCGTTTGTTGTCTGATCTTGATCGAGCGACGGAGCTCGCATTAATATAGCATTCCCCCTTCGAAGCGAAGCTCATATTAGAGAAGCAGAAGAACCGAGGAACAAAAATGCTAATTCTTGTATCTGCTGCTATACTCTTAGCTATAGCTGCTACCTTCGTCTTTATTTTCCTCAAAGTAGATGGTAAGTTTAGCTGTCTCTGTCTCCCGTGCACATGGAGCTGCTCTTTGTTTGAAAATTTACCGTAAAGATTCAGCGTTTTAAGGGTATTCTTCTATTTCACGTTAGGGGATTTCACGTTGCTGTCCAAAAAGCATGTGAAGCGCGAAGAAATTGAAGATAAGGTTTGATCAGGCTATTTTTTAAGTTCGTTATTACACGTTTTCGTTTCCTCTCCTGCCTTTACTGACTTGGGTTTCTGTCTATCTTCTTTTTCTTACATGTTACACGAATGGATAGGTTATTTGGATAACAGGAGCTAGCCGCGGTATTGGTACGTGATTTTGCAGTTGTTAGCTTTCTTGATCATATGTGTGCTCGTACGAGATGCATCTACTGTGGTTTGGCTAGTTTTTGTTGAAGCGTTGAACTGTTTGATTTGTACTGAAGGAGAAGTGCTTGCTAAACAACTAGCAAGTTTGGGGGCAAAGCTGATAATCTCTGCTAGGAATGAGGTCGAACTACAACGTGTGAAGAATCAACTGAATGGTTTGGTTTGCTGGACACAACTTGCCTTATGAATGAGAAAACTTGCTTATAGTTCTATGTATGTCGTCAATATTAGGGAAATACGCACCTGATGGAGTGATGATTTTGCCTTTGGATCTGTCGAGCGGTGAGGAACATATTCAAGACGCTGTCCGTAAAGCAGAGTCGTTCTTTGGTGGCGCAGGAGTGGATTACATGATCCATAATGCAGCGTTTGAGCGCCCTGTAAGTATATAGTTGTTGAGAAGGCAATTTTCTCAGTTTCTTAATATATGATGTTGTGTTTTCAAATGGACAAACCGATATATTATTCTTGTAACAAAGTAAATGCCCTGCTAGCCCATATTTTTATAGCAGTATGGTGATTCTGTTTAAGACAGAGTTGAAACGAAAGCTGCAATGTTTTCTATATGTAATTGGTGAAGGTCAATTGTGTCCTGGGATATATCTTAGTATGTCTATCTATCTTCTTTCTAGCCTGGGCTTACCTTTACTTTTATAATGTTTGGTAATGAAATTTTTACTATTTCCTCTTGCAGAAATCAGCCGCGTTGGATGTGCCAGAAGAGAGTCTGAAGGTACTGTCTGCACATGAATAGTCGTGGATATCTGCGTTCTACGCCCTATTTTGTTAACCTTTGTATTTCCATAAGTCCGAATGATTTGTTGGAAACAGCTGTAAGTCATCGACCACAAAAGAAATTTTTTCTGTTGAACTTGACAGCAGATGAAGACAATAAATTTTGCTTCTTGTATTATTAGGCGACATTTGATGTGAACGTTTTTGGGCCTATATCGCTTACGAGACTCCTGACACCTCATATGTTGAAGCGGGGAAGAGGACGTTTCGTCGTGGTGTGTCTCGATGTTTAACTTAGTCAAAGTGTTTATTGTATCGCATTCTTGAACTTTTTTCCATTGCAGATGAGCAGTGCTGCGGGCAAGACTCCTGCACCTGGACAGGCTGTGTACTCTGCCTCGAAATTTGCTGTCAATGGATACTTTCACACTTTGAGATCCGAGGTATCTTCTTTTTGTTGTTTTTTGGTAGTTTATCCTCGGTCACTAACAAAAAGTAACCGTACTTCAAATCTGTAATAATCTTGAAGTACTATCATTGTTAGATGTGGTAGTTTTTTCTACTGAAATTGTTTTATGCTATTATCATTTCAGCTTTATCCAAGGGGGATCAATGTTACCATTGTTTGCCCAGGGCCCGTGAGCACCAATTCCAGCTCCTCGAGTTCCGCTGAGGTACACAGAATCAAAACGAAATCCTGCTCTCGTTGATATTATTATAGCTGTCTTTAATCGTTTATGCATCCACATTGCCAAACCTATGCGTTCGTTCTCTGATCGTATACGGATTATTTCAGAAACGTGTTTCCTCGGAGAGATGTGCGGAGCTCACAATTATCGCAGCCAGCCATGGCCTGAAGGAAGCATGGATATCATATCAGGTTAATTGATCTTCATCATTATGATGATCCACCTTTTCGTATCTTTTCGACATCATATATGCTGTAAAAAGAATCGCATATTGAAAAATGCTCGCCAGCCCATATTCGAATTCAAGCATCACTTGGGTAATTTCTGTTTTGTCACAGCCTGTGCTTGCTGTCATGTACTTAGTTCAATATATGCCAACACTTGGATTCTGGCTCATGGATAAGGTAACCGTCATTACCTTCACAAAAGTATTTGAGCAGTGTGTGTGTGTGTGTGTGTTTTGTGTGTGTGTGTAGTAATATGATATCTTTGATCATTATCAGATTGGAGAAAAGAGGGTAGCAGCTGCTGCACAGAAAGGGAATACATACTCAATGGGACTGCTTTTTGGCAAAGGGAAGAAACCATAGTGTGTTTGTGTGTGTTGGATAGTTGGTGTAACAATAAGTTGTTGATGACACTGTCTAATTTTAGAGCCAAATTTGCAACTGCTACAGTCTTCTATTCACCACAATGCCTTCTCATCATTTGAAGTTAAAAAACTATCGCACTTCACCAAACTACTACCTTTCTCACAGCAACTTACGCTGTCGAAAAATCTTTTTTTAAGGGAGAAGAAACAGCAGATGAATATGATTGGTCTCCTCCTCTGTACTTGTACTTGAGGTACGACTTAACAAACGGGTCCAACTCACCGTCCATTACAGAGGCGATGTCCGAGGTTTCATGTGCAGTTCTGACGTCCTTCACAAGCTTGTACGGATGGAAGACGTAGTTCCTTATCTGCTGTCCCCACTCTGCCTTCACAGCGTCTCCTTTGATCTGTTTGATCTCAGATGCCCTCTGCTCCTCAGCTATCACCAGCAGTTTCGCTTTTAGTCTGCTCATAGCTTTGATCTTATTTGCAAGCTGACTCCTCTCCTCTGCAATTTTCAATACAAAAAAGTTAAAATTGTCTTCAAGCTATAAGCATATAATGCTATGCGCTTAAATGATTTTTGGTCGACCTGTGCAACGAACGGTGACCCCAGTGGGTATGTGAGTAATTCGTACTGCAGTTTCGACCTTATTGACGTTTTGTCCACCTTTGCCACCTGCCCTAGAAAAGCTGACCTCTAAATCTTCTTCGGGTATCTCCACGTTCAAGGACTCTTCGGGGAGAAGAGGCATGACTTCAACCCCGGAGAAACTCGTCTAAAACAGCAAAACCAATATGTATGTACGATTCAAGAAAATCGAAAAAAAAGCACTTATAGTTAGTATTACCTGACGTAGGCCTTTGGCATTGAAAGGTGATTGTCTAACGATCCTATGAGTTCCCTTTTCGCCAGACAAGTAACCATATGCGTATCTGCCCTCTAGTTCGATCGTAGCTGATTTGATCCCAGCCTCTTCTCCTGGGGACTTCTCTACCACTTTGGTCTTATAACGCTGTTTCTCACCCCACCTTGTGTACATCCGAAGGAGCATGTCGGCCCAATCCTGCACTGGAGTAGTTCCACAACAAAATAAGAGAATCTTTGATCCCAATTTCATGATGGTTTACACTGTTCTTGCGATATTAGTTTTGAAACTTGAGCAATGTAATGTGAATTTATGAGAGCTTGTTTTGTTACCTGGGCGTCAGTACCCCCGGCACCAGCTGTTATGGTAATAACAGCACCTTCTTTATCGTACGGCCCTGAAAGAAGCTGAGTCAACTCAAACCTATCCAATGCTTTGCGAAGCTCTTTAACAATTGAAGCAGCTTCCTTGATAAGTCCCATGTCAATTGATTCCATCTCCTCAGTCAGCATCACAATGGTTTCAGCCTCTTCAACCTGAAAGCGATTTGCGATTGTTAACAAAGCTCTTATCTTAACGAATATTATCTTCACAATGGTTATTACTTAACCAATCATTTTTTGAGTTCTAACTTATAACTAGTAATAGCCAAACCTGTGCTTTAAAATCGTTGAGAAGTTTTATTTTTTCTTTGACATCTGTCAGGGATTGAAGTATTTGTTGAGCTTTGACCCGATCATCCCACAAAGAGTTATCAGATGCAGCTTCCTCGAGCTGTTGGACATTTTCTTCGAGCGACTTTAGACCAGCAGCTTCCCTAATCTCTTCAACGCGATCTGCTGTAGTCTCAACTTCTTTCCTTAGAGCGTAAAAATCTGCTTCCAATACAAGTACTTAAACATTAGGCTCTATAGTAGACAAAGAAATACAAGCATACAGAAACTAAAACATATCCATGAAAAAAGTACCTTGCATTGTCCATTCACTTGTTTCCGAATTTACTCCCACCTCAGGCGTTGCTGCAAATAAAGGTTCTCTTCCTAGAAGCAAGCATCAATGTGAGAATTCATTGACATATGATCACAACATTGTTAATCAACGAGAAAAGATCAACACCATTTTTCATACAGAAGAAATCAAGCAAACCACTTATGTCCCAAAATTCAACTCACTGTTAACACCCCCCCCCCCCCCCCCCCCCCCCCAAAATCAAGTACCTTTAGTCAACAGATTACATCGAAAGTAGAAGGAAAATACTTAGCTATAGAAACTGAACTGCATAGAAGCGCACCATTTAAATGCGAGCAATGGTTCACAAAGAGGAAGCTTGAATAAGAAGAGAGAGGCGATAGCGAGACCGTCGAAACATTGAGTATCTTTGAATTAAGTGATTTTGGAGCCCGAAATGATCGGTTCCATGTCGTCCCACAGTTCATCCGTAGAGCACCTGCTGATACACCCTCCATTTTTACATGAGAACGAAGGTTTAGCTGATGACACACTTTAGAAGAAGATAACGTCTGTATCTTTTGAGTTTGAACTAGAGTTGCTACTTTTGCTTAGCAACTACTTAAATAACTTCTACCGATGTCTAAAACTACGAAATATCAAATAACAATTTACAATGCATCTAGCAAATGGGCCTGTTTATTCATTTTAGGCCCGATAATATATTGCGCAAGTTTGGCCCATGAAATGTTGGGCTGAGCCCATCTGCACCAGTTGGAAGTGCTTAAAGCTCGCCTAGGGTTCTTGGTTACACTGTGAGAATACCTCGGCCGTTTCACGCAAGTCATCTTCAGCTCAAAGCTCTCTCACCAAAAATGGTAGCCTGCCATTTCGCTTTCGTAGAGTAATATGTTTTTATGATTCAATTTGTTTTGAATTTGGTTGACGTTTTATGTCGGATGAGTGAAGTAAGATATGATGTTTTTTTTTTTTTTTCAGATGGTCTTATATAACTTCTTGGATTTCCTACATGTATCCATTTTTTCATTCTTCATGCTTGAGCTGGGAATTATCTTTGTAGATAAGATGAAAGGTCATGGATTTGTATATGGCATTGAATAAATGTTGATTTGGTTTATGTTTCCAAGTCTAATTCCTTTCAATTTTACTCTTGGAAGAGGGTAATTAAGATTAGTAAGAGATATAACTTTCTGCTGAGGTATGTCTTTTCATTTTTCTAATCTGAATCAGACTTTGAGTGATGCTCCATGGAAGTTGAACTTCTAAAATACTTAGACTTATCCCGAGTGAAGTGGATTGTGAGTATCACATTTCGGTTAATGTCTTTTGTGTTTTATGCCGTAATGTATACTATGCGTAGACGAATAGATCATTGCCTTATGTTAATCAAAGACATCAATCATCCTGCCAATGAACTTATCCTATACATAAGCTTGTGTTTATGTTCTTGAATCTTGAGTAATGGTTTGTCCCTTTGCGGAATCTTCTTAGCCTAAGCAAATCCACGAGATCAAGGACTTCCTTCTCACAGCACGAAGGAAGGATGCACGTTCCATCAAAATCAAGAGAAGCAAAGATGCTGTCAAGTTTAAGGTTCGTTGCTCCAAATACCTCTACACCCTCTGCGTGTTCGACACTGAGAAGGCCGAGAAGTTGAAGCAGTCGCTCCCGCCAGGTATTTTTGGCTATTTTCTTACGTGTTTCGTTCTTTTATTATTATTATATATTCTTCTTGCAAGTAGCATTCTGAACACTGTAAAATTATATTACAGGTTTGAGCGTCCAGGACCTGTAAGGCAACGCGGCCTCGGATTGAACGATTCAGTATTGGGGGATATTAGTTAAATGCTACTTTATAGTATCGCTTTTCTTTCAAACTGCATTGTTTTGCTCGTTTAAAATTCTAGTTTGTTTCAGTTGGATTTCTTTCTCCTTTGATTGTCTTGTTCTTTCTTGTCCATTGTGTATCCAAGTTTTCTGATTATTCGGCAATGCTATTATGCCCTTACGTTGGAAACTTTGTAATTTGAAATGCTGTGGTGACTTCATAATCTCGGTTTCGGTCAATCATTGTGTTGCAGAATTTATAAAAAAATGTATGGTATTGTTTTGCCGGATGGAAACTGCAAATTTTACTTTTCTTCTGTACAAATAATTAACAGTTTTGAAACTGTTTTTTTTTTTTTTTTGTTAATTTCGATCCCATATGTTACAAAAATGCACATCCCATTACGTCCAATATTCCTACCCATTTCAAGGAACAAATCTCACGCGTCCAAACTTCATATTCATTTACACCCTATTATTTATTTATTTACTATAAATGAATTATTATTATTATTATTATTATTATTATTCCTATATGCAGAAAAGTATGGCCCACCAAGTGCCTAAAGCTAGTTAAAGCCCTAATCCCCAATTCAAAACACACAGCAATCCAAATCGCTCATTTCTCTGTTCACAATCCTCCTCCACGGCAATGCCTTCGGCGTTACAGACACCCAAAACGGAGCTACCCAACCCACCGACCTCCACCACCGACATGGCCGCCGGACCGATCAGCATCGACGGATCGGAGCAGGACCTCGCGCTCTCAATGTCCGCCCAGCTGAGCCGAACCGAAGTTCTGTCCCGCCGAGCTCGGAGGATCAAGCAGTTGAGTCGCATCTATCGTGACCACTACTGGGCTCTCATGGAGGATCTGAGGATCAAGTGCAGAGACTACTGGTGGGAGTATGGTAAGAGCCCTTTCGCTGATGAGAAGAAGGGCCACGCGGGTGATGATCATTGTGGCGTGAAGGATGAGAACGACGACGATGATAGGTTCGACGGCGAGAACGGCGACTGCAGCGTGGGGAACATGTGCGTGGTGCAGGGATGCAAGGCCAAGGCGATGGCGCTTACGAGCTTTTGTCAGATGCATATCGTGCTTGACGTGAGGCAGAGGCTGTATAAGCCTTGTATGTTCCCCGTCAAGAGGTTTTCGTCAGTACTCTCTCTCTCTCTCTCTCTCTCTCTCTCTCTCTCTCTCTCTCTTGGGTATCTGTTTTTCGTTCATTATAATGGTATAGGCGTCAAATTGATGTTGTGGTTATGTAGAGGAGGATATATGATAGCTATTGCGCTGCTTTAATTAGTTTTTCGTATGTGGCTAACAAGCTTTGCTTCTATGCATATGAATTCATGGACTTGCTGAATTGCACTGTATTTATTTTGAGAACATCATCCTCTTATCTATACAGTAATGGTTTGTTTTGTTTTTTTTTCCTTAATTGATCTCAACAGCTCCATGTCAGGACCCATCGAGTGTGGAAAACCAATACTGAAATCTGCAGTTCCTCCTTACTGTGAGCCTCATTACCAGAGAGCAGAGAAGCACATGTTGCGTGCCCTAAAAAAGGCCGGTCTCAACATCCCTTCTACAAACAAGCTCGGCCCTAAGTTCCATGTCATAATTGCAGAGTATGTCCGTCAGATTCAGTCCAAGAGAAGAGCTCAGAGGGCAGAAGTACAAAATTTAAGTAATGGTGTGGTGATCAAAGAGGAGAAGGATCCTTGAGACAAGACTCTTATAACTACAATGTTTCCTTGAATCACTTTAATGGAGTATGTATCCAATCATATGGTATGAATGTATCGATTTTTACTTGACTTTTTGTATGAGTGCAATGTTCTTTCTGCTAATATTGGTATCAACATATACCCATCGTTAATCAAATCAAACACAATTATTTCAGACATCATAAACACACGAAATAGGTGCAGCCATTTTACCTAACTACACCAAAGAAGCAAAAGGTGTCTCTCAGATTCAGCAAACTTATCAAGACAAAAGATCTCCCATTTTCAAAGCTCGACTTCCCTACCGAAAATCCAACTGAAAGCAGCAGTCGAAGCCCCCTTCTTCGCCCTGGCGTGGGCCCTCTCCTCGAGCTTCCTAATCCTCTGTTGCAGCCCGCATACATACTCCTGGGCCCGACGGCCCTCGCCGGAAAGCCCGCTCAGCCTCTCCACCTCCCATCGACCCACCAAAAACTGCAAGATATCCGCGTAGTCCTTGGCAGTGTATACCCCAATCCTCTGAGCCACCGTCGAGTAGTTTTCGAATAGGTCGTCGTCCTCTCCGTCGTACATGAGGTGGGCCGGCATAGATATCTTCTTCCTCATCATGTCCTCGAGGGCAAGAACGGTACCGTTCGGGTCGACCTCGAAGAGCTTCTCGACAATCTTCGTGTATGCCGTCTCGTGCCTCTTCTCGTCGGCGGCTATGGTCCCGCAAACCTGGGCAAGCTTCACGTCCCCGTGGGCCTTCGCCAGGCGGGCCGTGTTCCCGTGGGAGATGAACGTCGCCCTCTCCTGGAAAGACGTGTAGATGAATCCCAAGTAAGGGTTGTTCTCCGTGCGAGGATCCTGTCAAAAGAATTTTCACCTTACAAATTGGTTTACTCTCAAACTCAGAAAAGACTCATTGGATCTTCAAATGGGGTCAGAGCCTAGACTCACTTAGACCATCCATGGTGTCAGATAAGGTCCACGATCTAAATGGGTCGAGACTCTAAACCGATTTGAAGATCCAATGGTTCTTTCATGGGTTAGAAAAGGTTCGAAATCAGATGAGGCCCATGATCTAAGTGGGTCTTGATTCACACTCATTTGAAGATGCAATGGGTCTTTCATCGTTTCTTCATCCTTACGGGCCGACCCGTAAGAACTCAAGAAAGGGGGCGGGGTCCGGTAGCTCACCATTCCCGAGCCGATGAGGTACTGCGTGGTCTTCTCCACCTGCCTCATGTCGACCCGCCCCGAGAGGTAGAGGTACTTGTTGAGGAGGTCTCCATGGCGGTTCTCCTCGGCGGTCCAAGCGCGGGTCCACACGGCCCACGGGGTCGGGCTCGCGCCCGTCTCGTCGCGGACCCCGTCGAGGGTGTTGATCATCGTCTGGTAAGTGGGAAGCGCCTCCTCGGTGATCATATCTCCGACCAATACGACAAAGTAGTCGTCGGGGATCTCCCTGCACCTCTCTCTGAGCTCTTTGACCTGATCCTCGAAGCCCTCGGAAGAAGGGTCGGGGAGGAAGTCGCTGGGCTGCCAGCAGTTTTCGACGTCTTTGAGATGAACGAGGAGGTTTTCTTGAGCCCAGAAATGCAAGGAGTTGAAGATCTCAACCTTCTCAAACGGCATGGAGTGCTTCACTTGGACGTGTACTTCTCTTGGAGGTGCGAAAGGCTTCTTCGATTTCTTGCCAGCGTCTCTGCGGAAGTGATTAAGTAAGCAGAATATGGATAGAAGATAGACATTAATATCGACAAGTGAAGTAACACTCATTGAACTTGATTTGGTTTCTGTTAACTAACTATCCCATGAGACAGTCAATTATGTTGGTGACTATATGTTAGATCACACCAACCGACGGACGATTATTTATGAGGGCAGAAGGAAGAACAAACTCAATAAATCGAGGTCAAAATCTTGTCCGACCTAAAGAAATATGGGTACAACGTCTAATCTTGAGACAGAAAGAAGAAGCTTTTAATACCAACTTTTCAAAGGGTCATAACTAAATAGGCGATACAAGGAACAAGACTTGTCAATTTCAAGAAAATAGACCCAGGCCAGAAAAATGGCACATATGCTTGGCAGTGGCAAGTGATAAGATCAGAGCCTTTGATCCTCAATGCCTATGAAGCCATGAACGAATATGAAAGAAAGTAGCTAAAAAGAAGAACACAGTGAGCACACACACAAAAAGAAACTCAAAGCATATATACGTACATGGATGGTGAATGAAGCGTCGAAGCCATTGACACCCTACGAGATTCAGAGGAAAACCCAGGTAAAGAAGCGATCTTTTGGGGAACGTAGCTTATCTTGAGCGCCATTGCGAGAGAGAGAGAGGGGAGAATCGAGGACTGCAATCTAGCTGAGGACAAAGGCAGATTATAACCTCGAAGAGAACTTTTATCAAACAGGTTCAGAGAAGGCTGGGAAAAAATTGAGATGTTGGGACTTGGGAGTGACATGCGCACTTTATATAGAGAAGGAAAATGCCAAAATATGGATGCGTTTAGGTTGGATCAATGGAGTAGTAAATGATGCCCATGGTTTTGTTGGGCATGCAAAGAAATAATACAAGGGGCGATGATGCCTATGCAGAAAGGTACAACTACCTGATGCGCGCGAAACGTCGGGTTGTAGTACCCACGGAAACCGGTGAACCGGCCGAAAATCCGGTCCGATTCCGGTCCGGTCTCAACTTTAGTTAAAAAATTAATACCTAATAAAATATATAAAGAAAGCGGACTTTCTTTGGAGAAGAAACGCTTCTTAGCGCAAATGGTTTGTGCCGTGTCATTTCATGTCCATGACACGGGTTCGAATATGGGCCAGAACATTTTTTTAATTATAAGTATTTCTTAAAAGTTACTATTTGGGCTACTCAGCCCACATATTTTCTCTTTCTTTTTAGTTAGCCCAATGCATTTATTTATAAATATTTGCTTTTACGAAAAAACATTTAAGGAAGATACTTTCACCATCAATTAGTCCAAGCTAGGTTCGAGTTCTTACTAAACTAATCCTTAAATTCAAGAATTTTTGTTAGTTTATCTCAATGTTGCTATTGATTGGCTCTTATATTTTAATAATTAATATATATTTGTATTCTAAAGGCACCGGTTTTCTACCGGTTTTCTACCGGTTTTATACAGGTTAAACCATTAAACCTTAAACCACTAAAATTTCCGGTCCGGTTCGAAAACCCGGTTTCAAAACCTTGCTCCCAGCAACTTGCATGGTGCTACGCTTCAGTCTTTCAAAAGGGCACACTGCATGAGGTACTAAGATCAGAAAAGGGACTGTCGATTGAAAGACTCTGATGGCGGCTTGCAGCTTCTTCGACAGAGTTTTCTTCCTATCCCGGCTTGACACGTGCTCCTGTAGCTTTCTTCTCCACTGTTTCCGATGTATTTTTGCTTAGATATCCTCAGTGAGTTCCCTTAGTCGGATAACACTTTTACCCAAAGGGTTCTCGTAGGTCCTCTCGTCTGTTGCTTTTCCAGCCTGATTTTGGGCCTTCCTTCTCGATGGGCTTGATGGGCTCCTTCATTTTTCGTTTTTTCGGCCCACGTAATTTAGGTCCGTATCAAAAATGATGTAATGAAAAATATAAAATATGTTACTTCTAATTCTACGCTAATTCTGAATTATAATGCATGTCACTTCTTGACTTCTCTTTTTATCATATATAAGCCGTTTTTCGTCGCATTGTTATTTAAATATCTGTTAATGTTACAGAAGGAAAGAGAAGGTTTTCGTTATTACATCATATACTCAGATACATGACTTGGCAAGAACAGATATGGCGTGGAAGCTATGTTCTCGCCTTCAGCAAATTCGAAGCATCGCCGCGAAACCCCACCTCCAAATCATAGCTCCACGGCTGAACTACTCTTCCGTAGACACTCAACGTCTCTTTGACATTCGTCCAATCTTTCAAGGTTCGATTGCACGACAAGTGCTTGCTTAAATCACCCACTGAGCATCTGTTCATCTTTTCAGTTCGTTCTTTAAACTGTTGCATTCTCGGGTGATTGTTTGAATGCGGTCGTTCAATTGAATCTCCAGCTTCCCGCCGCTACGCTCGCCCGAGGCGTAACTACGATCTCTTCGGAGGCAAGATTCCAAAAGCCAAGGAATTCAGACAAGAATGGAGCAAAACCATGGAGGACGACGATGATCGCCTTTGGACCGCAAGCGAAGACGACGAAGAAGACGACGATCACAGCAAGCTCAAGAAAGACATCAGAAAGGCAAAGGAACGAGCGAAGCAACGCTCGACTCAAATCGACGCCAACGACAGCGACGAACTCCACAGCGTTTGGTCGGAGAGCGACGACGAGGAGGAGAAAACGCTATGGACAGGTGATAAGAAAAATGATTTCAAACACTAATCAAAATAAGGGTCGATCCATTCAACACCATCGAATATTTTGTTTGCTTGAAAAGGGGATGAAGGAGACGACGACGACGATATCCCAACCGAGCCATTTCCAAACGAGAGGAGCGATGCTTACATAGATCGGTTGTTCGAGTTCGAAGATAAACCAAAGTACCGAACGCTTGCCCAAGCACTAAAAGACGAGGACGGCGAGCCCGAGGAGCTGTCCCCTGGGAAGCAGGCGAGAAAACTTGCTGTCCAAAATGCGCTCAAGAAACTGAAGAAAGGGCCCGACGGGCGTTATGTGAACGTTTGGGAGGTGATGAGCGATGTGGACGTTCTTATAGGTGCGTTCGAGAATATTGTTTCTGGGCCAGAGTATGAAGAGCTCAGGCGAGGTGGCCCGAAGAGGTTGAATATGGAGTTTTTTAAGGATATTCAGGCGAAGATGAGAGATCCTAACTATAAATTCTCGCCTGAGCTTAAGATTAGGCCGAAGAGTAAGGTGGTTCCGAGGAAGAAATGGCAGAAGGCACAGTCGAGGAGGAGGAAAGCGCAAAAGAGGTGATAATGGAGGTCTTTTTTCTCGAAAACTGTAATTTTTTGGGCGCTTTTCGATTTGCTTTGTTGCTTTTTTTTTGTTAGTACACGCGAAATGAAAGTACAGTTACGACGGCGCTTCGGTAAATCTAAAATACTGTCTCCCATTTTTTTACGTCTGAATATTCGACGGTGGAGCTTCAAGACGAATATAATCATACATAATCCCTCTCCAAGGGCTCGACCCTCTCGACTGAGTTAGATATATCGTGTTCGTGCCCGACAAAAGCAGCGAACTTTCTACGTTTACGCTGTACAGCCAATACAGTCCATGTATCCCATGCCTCGCTATCGCATTATCTCTCCCTATAAGATGAGTCGTAAATAGTAGTGCTTCTTCTGATTCATCGTAGACGTTGACCCTTACCTGCGTAGGATAAAAGAAGGCGATGGTTTTCTTCGAAGAAATTTCCATCTTTTCATAGCGCAAAAGGCGGAAAAAAAAAAAGAATACCTGCAATTCGGCCTCATTTGCTGAGGCAAGAGCAATCTGCAGAGTGTAGTTGGCAGAGTCTTCCACGAAAGTAAGATCGAACAAAATCCTCCACGTCGTCGGCAGGTAGGTTTTATTTCCCGTATTTCTAGGGTTTTCATTTTTCATACGGCAAACGAAATCATTACATGGATGAATGGAGACATACATATACAACATACATACATACCTATTAACTTGAGCAAAGTACCAGTCGGTCTGATACGTACTTGATTCCACGACGTATACTAAATCTTCGTCGGGGTACAAATCTGTGTACCTATCCCATAGCCCATACTGCCTAAACCTAGGGTTCTTTCAAGAAACATTTAACAACTTTTGCAACAAAAAGTAGCGTATATCATAGGCAAAAGAAAGAATCTTTTGTATACATACTTGTCAGGATGGCTGATGTATAACTGGTTCATCAGCGTAGGATTTGGGTCGGGCACGAAAAACTCACCAGCCGTACGATCTGGGACGCCTATCTCCCATAGGGTCGGCCCATTTATTGGCGGGTCGTATAGAACGTTTGTCAACCTGATTTTACATCCTTTTTAATTCAGAGAAAGAGAAAGTATTGATCAGACGACGTAATAAATCAACCAAAAGCATTGGTGAAAATCATCATAAAAAACCTGCTTGAACGCTGATATCTTCATGATATTTGTAGTCGCCGATAAATCCTGGAACCCAAGCGTAGAGACTGTAGTTTCCAACTCGAACGTTGTTGAGTATAAAGTAACCACTGCTATCAGTTTGAGCCCAGAATTGATATCCCTACGCAACGTACGATGGCGACAAAAAGGCGCTCTCAAGAAAGTGTAATAGTATGAAAAATGGGAATTTGATTTTTTTTTTTTTGAAGCAAATCATTGAGTATATACCTTGTTCTCTCTTTGCCACGAGCCAGGGTCGCCTGGCGTAGCCAACCCTATATAAGCTGAGTCTGGGATCATAAGGCTTTCACTTACGTACCTGCATCAATGTACATTATTACATTACATGGTTTCAAACATCATCGAAAAAATAAGTTTCAAGAAAGTAAACGTTCTTGAATACTTAGACGCAAGTTTAGCGTACCTATCGCGAACCAATAATCGGCCAGTGACTGTGCCCCTTTGCTCAGAGTAATGGTAGTCGTCTGAGGCCGGGAAATCGTATGACCAGCTCTCTGTTTCTATGAGCATCTAACAAAAGGATACAAAGATTTGTTGACAAGTGCTCAAACCTTTTTCTTACATGCAAGATGACCCTAAAAAAGAAACTGCAGCAGTTATTTATGTATAAAAAACCTGTTCTTTGGCATCTGCCCATAGTGTAAGGGGATCGTCGTCCAACGAGACTGCGTTTAAATAGATAAACACGGGACCAAAGACCTTCTTCCATGGCTCGCCGTCTTGGAATGTAATCATCAAAGGCAGTCCAGCGTAATGTGTACTGTAGAACATCTATCGAAACAAAAGTTCAAAATTTCGGATACAATCAGTAAAAAAACTCCTATTTTTCGCCTATACCGTAATCATAACATATCTACGCATATGCATACGGATAAAGAGATGGGGCCAGCATGAGAAGTGAGATCTTGCTTGACGGGCCCAGCGGTCTTAAACTCATTGCTCGGAGTGATTATCCAAAATCCAGTGGGAGGATTCGAACATATCCAACCATGGACTGTACTGTCCTTGTTATCGCTAGAGTACTGATACTTGTCGTCAACCTAGCTTGTAATAAAATGATTCAATTATTTCATCCTCTTTTTTGTTCCTGAGATAAAACTAAAGCTGGTTAATTACACAATGCATAATAATACATACGTACCTCGCCTGTGAGAAAAGAATTCGCTGGATCTGTAAGAAGAACAGCTTCGGGATAATCCAATACCTCACCTCTCTCGCGGTCAATAGTTGTTGGCATTATCCTTTGCCTATCATCTGATACTGCCATGAACTGAAATCTGCAGCAAGTATATATATTACAAAGAATCAATCTTTTTTTTTTCTTTTTCGTCGAGAAATAAGTGAAAGGTGTAGCTAAGTATTATTACAAATCATTCTGCAGCTTGAAGACGATTCGGGCTTGGGAAGTATTCATTGCGGGCCAACCCTCGAGTCGTTCGAAGATGGCGTATGTGTAAAACCCAGGGCATCCACGCAGCATTATGAACCTATATTTTTCGTTTATTAGCTAAGATATTGTTGATGCATTATAGACATTGTCACGATTTATGGAAGTGTGAGTTTATATACGTACCTTTTGTCGATATTAAGTGGAAGCATCGTTTCTGATGAATTCCATGTTCTGATAAATGAGAGCTCTAATTGATCGTCGTCTTGCTTTATAACATTCAGACTTGTTCCTCCAAGCCTGTATTTATTATTAAATGGAATAAGACAAACTATACTTAAGTCGAAGATCACAGTAGAGCTAATACGTTGTCCAAATTAAGAACATGAAGAGCAGCAGCCACGGCTTGCTTACTTGTCGATTATGTCGCTGAGATGGCTTCGTCTACTCCAAACAATATCCCAATACCTTCATTTTAATTTTTTTTATAAAGTTTCAAGCAATAAAATGACATCAAATTCGATCAACATTCTAATATATAGAACAAAACACAAACCCTCTGTTGTTTTCTTGGTAGTCATCCTCAAGAAGATTATCAATCCCATTAAACTCAATCCCCGTAACCATGCCATCGAATGTCGACAAAGTAACGTTAAGGATACCATTGTCCATTACTACCTGCAAAAATTTCGATCTTCTTACTGAAAAAACGTGAATAAGTGAAATCAACGAAGACGATGATAGATATATTATGTTAAAACGTTAATTATTACAAGTGAAAGAGAACTTACGTGGCCGTCCAGTATATGCAACTGAACTGGAGGGTAATACGTGGCTGGATCATCATCGTCATCATCTTTGTTCTTGTTAACCCTTCTTAAAAAAATAATAAATAAATAATTCAGACAACGTAGAAATACAGAATACAACGCAAGTCAAGTATACTTCGAATCACTAAAGCAATGTATAAGGTAGACTCAGTAATAATATATTAATTGCCCAGTCTATTTATTCCTTCTCTTTTTCTATGTCCATACTTGAGACAAAATCCTATGGAGCAACTTTATGGTTCGGAAGCAAAATACTAATCACGGGTTCACATATACTACTCAGTGGGGCCCATGTGACTCTCACTATCCTCTGTCCAACATAAACCATTACAATGTTAAGTTTAAAGTTTGATGTCCTACATAGAAAGAATTGGATGCTAAAGTATAACGTTAATAGTAATAAAAGCAAGCTGATATATAACGGGTAGAGTTTTATATTTATCTATTGACGACTATATATTTTAGTTGCATTTTTTTTTTATATAAAGTTATATATATGTATGAATTTCTAGTTAACTAAAGTTATAAAAAGAAAAAAAAAAAAGAAAGTCAAGAAAAACTTACGGGTTTCTTCTCCAAGTTGCTGCACACTGATGAGCAAGCGAGCACAAATGAAGAGCAATGATAAACAACCATCCCAATCGCGAAGCTGTTGCTCTCTTTCGATCTTTACTCTTCCTCATAATATTCAACTTTTGAAGAACTATATCTTACCTTTAAGGATTTGCGAAATGAAATGTAATAAAAACTTTTATTTCATCGGAAAGTATATTATTACCTGTGAGTTTAGGGAAGATTGGCCCCTCCCTGTTTTAAGCAGTGGGAAGAGGAAGCTTTTGTGCGAATCCGTGAGGCGTGAGTGACCCTTAAACTCCCTTTGTTTGTATATACAGTACAATATATTATCTTTTATATTAAATAACAATAAATAAAGAAGAAAAAGAAAAAGTAACTGCGTAGTACACACACAGTATGAACAAATTTAAGTTCCACTGAAGAGGCATTTCCTGCTATCAAGAAGTCCTTTTGGATCAATAATAATAACGTCGGCTGTAACTTAAATAACTTTATCGGAAAATTAAATAGTTGAGAAGAGTTTGCCAGTTTCTTTCGTGGGCTTGTAATTTTTATTACCAAGGCAAGGACGTTTAGTTTCTTTATCTAAACAATGGCAACATAACTTGATTATGTATTGG
This sequence comes from Craterostigma plantagineum, assembly GCA_027422505.1. Lineage (NCBI taxonomy): Eukaryota > Viridiplantae > Streptophyta > Magnoliopsida > Lamiales > Linderniaceae > Craterostigma > Craterostigma plantagineum. Next base: position 551,339 of record JAPQWV010000053.1, on the reverse strand, counting down.
GTTTCTTTCACTAATATCGAAATAGAAATTAAATTTCTCGTTCATTGTTGTCTTGATTCAATTAATAATCACGTGCACATGATAGACAATCTAGTATAATATCTAATATTTCAAAATATGTTATAAAATTAAATAACATCAACGACGATAATAATAATTGGTGATTGAAATCAAGTTCCCGAAACTAATTGAAATCACGTTTTATGCTGCTAACTATTGGTTTATTCTTCAACCGAAGGGAGGAGAAAAAAATCCAATATGGATGCTTCAAAATATATTGTTCTTGGATTTAATATATTAGCAAAATCTTTCAATATTTAATAAATGTTGACCACTATTAATGAATGTTTTATAAATATATTATTGCACCGTGAAAGTCAACGTTAGAAAGTTGGAATAATTTATTTTATTTATAAAATCAGCCAGTATTACGTCTACAGTCAACGACAATCCATCTTATGAAATATTATGCCATTTCTCATATTTGATTGTGCTCAGATATTGATTCTTTGCGTCACTATATAAACCTCCTCGCTCATATCTTTCGAAATCATGGGATTTGCATCTCTTAACTTTATGTATTGATATCAAAAAAGAATTATTTTTGATCCAATAGCATTTTTTCTTCGTATTTAATCTTTCGAAAAAAATATTCCGTGGCGTCGCATTAAGTACCTCGGAAAAAAAATATGAACTGCAACGCCGACGAAGCGCTACGAGCCATGGAATTAGCGAAGGCTAAATTCGCGGCGAAAGACTACAACTCGGCGAAAAAACTCGCCCTAAAGGCGAAAGCCATGTGGCCCGAGACAGAAGGCGTCTCGAAGTTCCTCTCCGTAGTCGACGTATTCATTTCCTCGGAGTCAATGAAAGTAGGCGATTCGCCAGACTGGTACAGCGTGTTGGGCCTAAGCCCAATGTGCGACGCAGACATAATTAGAAAACAATACAAGAGAATGGCCCTCTCTCTCCACCCCGACAAAAACACGTCGGTAGGTTCGCTCGACGCGTTTAAAATAATGGGCGAGGCGTTCAACGTGCTATCGGATCCAAAGAAGAGATCGGAATTTGATGCGAAGAGGCGTCTAAGCGGTGAACTAGAAAATCCCAAAGAAGAAAAGGAAAACGATAGATCCACTGAGGATATATCGCCGCCAAGAAACCCTAAAAACCCTACCGAAGGAAATCAAAACCCTAACCCTAATTCCAACATGGATGGGGAAGAAGGGGAAAAGCGAGATTCGAATAATGGGAGATTTACGGCCTTGGGCAGCACAACTAACCGCCCGACTCCTTACCCGGCGATAAACAGTCATCTTACGGGTATCTTCTGGACAAAGTGCACGACATGTTCGAACTATCATCAGTACGGGGAAGTGTTCCTCGGCAAGATTCTCCTTTGCGCCTCTTGCCTGAATTCGTTCACCGCGGTTAAATTCCCGAGCCCCGAGGTGGATTCGAACAGTTGCTACGATCGTTCCCCTTTTGGAAACCCTAATTCTATTCCAACTGGGCTCGGCGGTACGTCGTCGCCCCCATGGAAATATCCATTCTGGCCCACCCAGGGAAGCTTTTACAACCCCAATCAGTACAAGGGATCTGCTCCCATTGGAAACCCTAGTTTCTTCGGTTCCTCGAAAAGTTCAATCTTCGACGGCCTAGGGAACGGAGGAGGCTTTCCATGGTCGACAACGCCTAGTGGACCAACGCTTGGTTCGAGTTGGTCACCACAGGCTACTAACAACTTCCATCAGTCGTCGGGGTTTTCTTGGTCTAACAATGTGAAACCTAACTGGTTTTTCGCGGGCGATGGGCAGCGTTCTAGCTCGACTTGGGCGGGCCCACTAAGCTACACTAGTATTTATTGTGGGAAAGGATCATCAGCTAATGATCACCATCCACTAGAAGGTATGACTAATATGATGGGATCATCGACAACCATGGGTTCAAGTTGTTATTATAATTGGCATAATAATGGGTTGGGAACAAATTTGGGTTTCAATATTGACTTTAATCTGGGGGCGAATCGATTGACGAGATCTGAAGAGCAGCGGGCAAGTCTTAACATCAATAAGCGTCCATTCGACAAAATGGACCAGCAACAAGAAGGTGGTGGTGGCAATGATCATAAGAATAAGAAGGTGAATCTTGGAGCTCCTCAGAGTGGTTGTAAGATATTCGGTAAGTGCTTTTGGAATGAAAATGATAACGAAGATCCTGGGAGTGGAAGCAGCTTTTTTAACAACACCGAACAGCAAAATGTTGATGGTAGGAACTTTTGATATCATGACGTGAAGAGAACAACAGGCTGTTGGAGCGAGGGAAAGGAAGGTAAAGCGAGTTTCTTTTGTGTTTGTTCTTCCTTAAATTTCTCATATACCTGAGAATTTGTAAGCTGAGATTGCTACTTTAGCTGTGTTTGGACATTTTCTTAACATTCAGTCCAAGTTGTTATCCATGCTGCAAATGTTGTTTGTTGCTTGTTATTGAACAAGGGTGGTTATTTGTTGGTTTTCTGCTTAAGCTATATATCTATCGTTCTGTGATCACAGTTTTTTACTTTGAACATGAACTTCGTAACATCATCACTTACTGGTCTTGTCCTTGAAGCATTGTCTTTCATCTACAAACCCTGAAATGAAAGAAACCCGAATTGGTATTCAATCGAATGAATACTCGGACGTAAAAATGGATGACCCCACGTAAAACTTTTATATCGAATTTTCCCATATTTATTTGATACCTATCTCGTGCATTGAGAACGTTTTTTTGCCCTCGTGCACTCTCGAAAAGTTTATGAAACTGAAGATATCAGGACATTCATTACAATCAACCTAGTGATCAATAATTTCCCGGTAATATTCTTAAAATTTTTAATTTATTTGGGTACCTCCTCTCTAAACCAAGATAAAATATATGGACTGTTGGAAGGCCAACTAATTACGTCTTGGGTTTGAAGGGATGATTGTTAGATTGATCAAATATTAAATTTCAAATCGCTAATACGAAAAAAAAAATCGGCGACAATTATATTTGTCACTAATTGATTTTATTGGACTTAGATTCGTTTTGCGAAGCATGAAATGAGAAGACGCGTACACGTTTAGACGTGTTGTAAGTTGGGCCGGGCCGCTTACTCCAAAATATTCCCGAAAAACCTAATTTTTTTACGTAGTCTACTCTTTACAACTCAAATCAATCGACTCGTCGTCCCCTAGAAAACCTAACAGGCTCTTTACACAATCGAAACATATGTGCACCGCCGCGTATATATATGTTCTTGCGAAAGAGTGTCTTTTTCGTATTCATCATTCAGATCTTACAATTGTGCCTGGTTTGATTCTCATCTTATGTTAGTTGCACGAAAAAGGTTTGTGTCTGTGGAAATTTTGTGGATCGGCTTCACTTTTCCCATCGGTTTTCAGATCTACATTCACGGTGCAAATCTTATAGTAATCTCTTAATTTAACACTAGGCGAGCGTGAGATTCTTGATTTGTATGCCGCTGTCCTTGCTTTGAAAGCTTCTCTCAAATATTCATGGTTTGACGACGATTATTCTTTTTTCCTCAGTTATTTTCGAATCTACATTCGTTTGCGAATGTTTTTGACGTTTTACGTATTCATTTTCTGATTATTACTGTTTTTTACATCTTAATGTGATCTTCAATATTATGTATGGAGTAACATATAGAGGAGAGACCCTTGATTTAGAACCTGACAAAGTTTTTTGTCACAATCTGAAATTCCACATATAATATATTATCTTCTCTATCTGATCTCTTTCTTCCCTGACTTCAAATGTTATAGTAGTAAAGAATAATAATAATGGTTTTGTTCATTTTTTTTGGGTGTTACCCTCGGGATTTTCACCCTCACGTGGCAAAATACCCAACCCATCCTCATTATGAATCAAACTTCATCCCGCCTAGCGAAAGTTATCACCCAGGTCGGGCCTCATCCAGTTAGAGGCAACGTCTCCTCACTCACGTCAGGCTTTGCCCAGTTAGGGAGAACATCTCCAGTGGGCCCCGACCCGAGGAGGATCGCTGTACACGTGAAGGTGGCGACCTGGAAGCCCGACTTGGGGAACTCCGCCTATTAGGGACAGCGTCCTAGAAACCCCAATTTAGGAAAAAGGCCTTCATCAATTAGGGATAAGTACTTGCCCGACCCGACCTGGAAAGAAGACTTTCCTGGTAGGGGCAATATCTCAAAGTCCCACCCGAAGTGGGGCTCAGGGTCGCATCCCTATAACTCGAAGGCTCGAGGGGAGGGCATGCCTAAAAGGGAGGGTCTAAGAGAGGTATCCCACGCGAACACCTAAAGTTACGAGATCGTGGCCTCAACCGCTCCCAAGTAGGTGATCATCCACGATGCACCATACGCGGAGGAAACCATCCCGGTATGCCAAACGTGGGTAGTTACGACCCGGAGGCGTTTCTGTGCTGCTTCAACCCTATAAATATCAATAGGCGTCATCCTAATAAGGTACGTTTTTCACCTTCAATACCGTTACTCTGCCATTTTTTCCTTTTGATTACACCACCTTGAACGGCATTACCCTCTTGACTAAGGCAAGAGGGCCAATAACCCAAAAAATTCATTCTGTTTCAACAGTCTCCGGCCACGCTCACGGCGAAACCCAGACGGGAAAAAGGCTGCTACCCTACTTTCGCGGTCGGTCAATTTTCGACGGCATCAATTTGGCGCCGTCTGTGGGAAACTATAGTTTCTCTCTAGTAGAAATTTAATATGGTGACTGTCGAAAACGACCAAGCACCGCCCAATGGTAACGGGCCGACCCTGTCCGAAATCGCTGGGGTGATGGTTGAAACGATGCAAGAAATGAGAAGGATAGCAACTGACGTAGGGATACTCATGGCGGAGAGAAATCGAGGAAATCGCCCACCTAGACAGAATGGAAGAGATAACCGTCCACCCGGACAAAATGGAGGATGTAACCGCCCGCCTGGGCAAAACGAGGAAGAAAATCACCAACCAGGGCCCAACGGAGAGCATGAAGCATCATCCGATGCAGTTGAGCAAGAAGACGAAAACCGGACATTGGCTTCAGAATTCAGGGAAGTACGCGAGAACAAAAAGAGACGAGCTAGGCAACGAGAAGCCGAACTTGAAGACCTGAAGGAGGAGATCCGTAAGCTCAAGGACTTAGCAAATCCGCCAGAAGCGCCGCTGATTCCCCGCGCCTCTCCATTTTCACCCGACGTCTTAGCAGCCCCTCTGCCCGGGCACTTCCGTACTTTCGAGATGGGGAAATACGACGGAACTGGGCCCCCTGAGGAACACCTCGCCGCTTTCGAGGGGAATGCAGCATTATACCAACTAAGCGACGCTGTCAAATGCCGCCTTTTTGTCACGACATTAACTAAAGGAGCCCAACAATGGTTTGCGCTACTACCTCCAGGAGGGATTAAAAGTTTCCAAGATCTGACTAGCCTTTTCTTGAAACATTTCTCGAGTAGCCGAAGGCGTCCCTCCTCCGCCGTGAAACTGTTGAATATCAGGCAAACCGAGGGGGAAAGCCTGCGAGGTTATCTTCGGCGGTTCAACCAGATAAAAATGGAGGTACCCAACGCTGCACCCGAACTGCTCATCGGGGCCTTCCACCACGGCCTTCGAGATGGGGAGCTGTTCAGATCTTTAGTCAAGAAGTACCCGACGACAGTGGAAGAACTGGTGACCCGAGTGGAAAAATACGTCCGAGTTGAAGAATCTCAGGCCAGAGAGCCTGAGTGCAAGAAAAAGAAGAGCCCGCCTCGGGATCGTAGAAGGAGCCCGCCTAGGGATCAGGGCCATAGGCCTCCTCCCCGAAGAGATGATCGCCCCGTCCCGATTCCCACTATGCCGCGGGCGGATTACCCTAGGATGCGGGTTAACAAAGTCCGAGCGTTGGAAATATGTGATGAGTACGACTTCCTACGCAGACCACCCTACATCGACGACAACCCCAAGAGGCCAATGTCTGACACCTATTGTAATTACCATCATGAGTACGGACATACTACGGAAGGCTGTTTCCAATTGGGTCGCGAGTTGGACAAATTGATCGCATCCAACCCCGAAGCACGGGCGAAGCTGACAGGAGGAGAGGGCGGATCCGGCGGGTTCGGGACCAAACCTAGATACCCGGGAGCCGGAAACCGCTTCAACCCCCGATCAAATAATCAAGCCCCCAACCGGAAAGAAAGACAAGGGAGGACACCAGAGAGGGAGGAAAGGAGAGGCCAAAGGAAAGAAGAGGAGGACGCCCGTGGACGCCAGGACAATCGGGAACAACGAAAGTCCCCCGAACAGAGGTTACCACCCCGGCAGGTTAACATAATTTCAGGAGGACCTACTGGGGGGGACTCTAACAGAGCGAGGAAAGCTGGGGTCAGACGCCTAGAGAATTACGAAGTTAAAGTGGGAAGCAAAAAGACCGGACCAGTGATTAGCTTCGGACCAGAGGATTTTCATGGAGGGGAAGACTCCCATGAAGACGCCCTGGTGATCAGGGCCGAGGTTGCCAATCATGATGTCGGGAGAGTCTTCGTCGACAATGGAAGCTCCGTCAACATAATCTATAAAAGGGCGTTGGATCAAATGGACTTGGGAGCTTACCCCATGGATAAAGTAGAGACCGCCCTCTTTGGTTTTACGGGACATTGTGTTGAAGCAGTGGGGATCCTACATCTCCCGCTCACCCTGGGCGAAGGGAAATTGAGCAAGACAAGGATAGCGCCTTTCATGGTCATCAACGGATCCAGCCCTTACAACATTATCCTGGGAAGGCCCGCGTTGACCTCCTTCACAGCTGTCGCCTCGGCACTACACCAAAAAATCAAATTCCCAGTAGGAGACCAGGTAGGAGAAGTGTTGGGAGACCGCGTGACGGCTAGGAAGTGCTATGTTGAAGAAGTTCGAGTAGAAATTAAATCGTCAAAAGTAAGAAGGGGAGACTACCCGAGGGGAAGAGAAACCTTATATAACATTGGGACAACCCAACAGAAGACAACAGAGGAAGAAATGGAAGAGGTGGTGATCAGACCACCAGAAGGGAAGGTCCGAATTTCTAAGGACCTACCTCGGGACCTGAAGGAGGACCTCATCAAGCTACTTAAAGGAAACTCGGATGTGTTCGCTTGGGCGACCAAGGATATGGTAGGGATCGACAGAGGAATAATTGAACACAAGCTTAATGTCTCTCGGACCACCCGACCTGTTTTTCAGAAAAGAAGGTATCTCAGTTCGGAGAAAGACGTCGAGGTTAAACGGCAAGTAGAGGAACTGCTAGAAGCGGGGCATATTCGAGAGGTACAATTCCCCACCTGGCTCTCCAACGTGGTTCTCGTCCCAAAGTCCTCAGGCAAATGGCGCATGTGCGTGGATTTCAGGAATCTGAACGAGGCATGCCCGAAGGATTGCTACCCCTTACCCCGAATCGACCAGCTTGTAGACTCCACCTCGGGACATGAGTTGCTTTGTTTCCTTGACGCCTTCCAAGGATATAATCAGATCCTCTTAGCCGAAGAGGACCAAGAGAAGACAAGCTTCATCACGGCTCGGGAAACGTTTTGCTACACCGTCATGCCCTTCGGATTAAAGAACGCCGGCGCTACATACCAAAGGCTAATGGACAAGATCTTTAAGGACCAGATAGGAAGGAACGTGGAAGTATACGTGGACGACATATTGATAAAGTCCCGAGAACAAGGCTGTTTCCTAGCAGATGTACAAGAAACCTTCTCGACCTCCCGAAGGTATAACCTCAAGATGAATCCCAGCAAGTGCACCTTCGGTGTCAAGTCGGGAAAGTTCTTGGGATACATGGTAACAAGAAGAGGAATTGAAGCCAATCCCGAAAAGGTCAAGGCGTTGATGGAGATGACCTCCCCTAAGAACCTGAACGAAGTGCAAAGATTGACGGGCCGCATAACAGCCCTTTCTCGCTTCATATCCCGAGCCGCAGACCGAAGTTTGCCCTTCTTCAAAGTTCTGCGCAAAGTCAAAAACTTCGAATGGACGCCCGAATGTGAGAAAGCATTTCAGGACCTAAAAGAATACTTGAAAGAACTCCCGACACTCAACAAGCCCTTACCTGAAGAGGAGTTGACGGTCTACCTGGCGGCCACACCCCGAGCCGTCAGTTCAGTATTGATCCGGGAAGAGGAAAGAGTGCAGAAACCGATTTACTTTGTGAGTCACGTACTAAAAGGCGCCGAGACGAGGTACACCAATTGCGAGAAGTTACTCCTGGCCCTACTTGTCACCGCCCGAAAACTACGCCCATATTTCCTGTCGCACCCGATAGTAGTGTTAACTAACCAACCAATAGGAAAGATAGCTACCCGACCCGACATATCGGGTAGGGCCGTAAAATGGGTGACGGAGCTAGGGGAGTATGACATCCAATACAGACCTAGAACTGCGATCAAAGCTCAGGCACTGGCAGATTTCATGGTAGAACTAATCGGAGACTTTCCAGACGAGATGTGGAAAATGTTCGTGGACGGATCTTCATGTAGCACAGGAAATGGGGTTGGGATACTGCTTATATCCCCATGGGGAGAGGAAACCAACCTAGCCCTTAGGCTAGGCTTCAAGGCATCAAATAACGAAACAGAGTACGAAGCATTACTCGCGGGACTGCGAGCAGCACGTCGGATGGGAATCGCTCGCTTAACAGTACATTCGGATTCTCAACTCGTCGTTCAGCAACTAGGAGGAAACTTTGCAGTTAGAGGAGAAAACTTAGAGAAATATGTTAAGGCCTTTGAAGAAATCAAAGGCGGCTTCGAGGAACTCAAGATCGCTTACGTAACTCGAGCAGAAAATGAGAAGGCGGATCAGATAGCTAAATGGGCAAGTGCCATGGGGGTCCCAGAGGAAAAAGGGGAGAACCTGGCCATTTGGCAGGTTGAAGATCAGATCATGCCCGACCTAGACATTCCCTCAGGGGATTGGAGATACGAGATATACCAATACTTGAGTTGCCAACTCTTACCCGAAGATAAAACCTTAGCCCGAAAACTCCTGAGGAGGGTCCAACGCTTTACTCTGATGGACAAAATCTTGTTCAAAAGATCTTACGCAGGGCCACTATTACGATGTATATCGAAGGAAGAGGGCGAATACGTCCTCCGAGAGATCCATGAAGGTATATGCGGAAGTCACATCGGGAGTAGGGCACTGACAAGGAAAGCACTCCTCGCCGGTTTCTTCTGGGCGACGATGAAAGGAGATGCGGTGAAGGTGGTTCGGGGATGCATCAATTGCCAAAAGCACGCCAATTTACAGAGACTTCCCGCGGAGGTCATGAAGTCGGTAACTTCTCCCTGCCCCTTCGATCAGTGGGGCCTAGATATCGTCGGTCCCTTCTTGGGGAACGTAGCTCAAAAGAAATTCCTACTGGTAGCCGTTGATTACTTCTCGAAGTGGGTGGAAGCCGAAGCCATGACGAAAATCACCGAGGCAGCCATCATGGCTTTCATATGGAAAAACATAATTTGCCGATACGGGATTCCTAGAAGGCTAATCTCAGATAACGGAAGACAATTCAGTGGAAAGAAACTCAGGGAATGGTGCGAGCAGCTCGCAATAGAACAAGTCTTCACCTCGGTAGCATACCCTCAGAGCAATGGCCAAGTGGAAGTCATCAATCGTACCATCGTCCAAGGGCTGAAGACCCGACTGGAAGGCCTGGATAAATCTTGGTTCAACGAGCTCCAAAGCGTCCTTTGGTCGTATCGAACAACCCCTCGGGAGGGAACAGGCGAAACTCCCTTCAGCTTAGTTTACGGAAGCGAAGCAGTTCTGCCCGCCGAAATTGGAATGGAGAGCCCAAGGATCTTGACATACCCCGAAGATAATACTCAACTTCGAGCTGAAGACCTCGATCTGGTCGAGGAAGGAAGAGAAAAAGCCGCCCTGAGGATGGTTGCTTATCAGAGAAGGATGACTAAGTCCTTTAACCGCCGAGTCCGGAGCAAAAGGTATGAAGTGGGAGACCTAGTGATGAAGGAGATCCTCAACCAGGAAGGACGGAAGAAATTGGAGCCGAAGTTCGAAGGCCCTTACCGCATTACCAAGAAGGTGGGGGAAGCCTCCTATTACCTTGAAGACACCAAAGGGAAGCAACTCGATCGACCCTGGAACGCTCGCAAGCTTCGGAAATATTACCCTTAGAGGGGAGTACCCTCATTATGCATGCTTATATCTCTTTATTAAGTTTCTGTATCGCTCATCCAAGATTGCTTTCTTATTACTTGGGTGTAAGTTAAGACATTACTATTAATGCAATTTCCCTTTTTCCATTCCATACGAGGACCCTTCGGACGAAAACTTAGAACAATTAAAAGATACGAAGACCCGGGTAGAAGATTTATGCCCTAAGAGAAATAGCCCCTAAGGCCTCACTCCGCCTTTCGAGGCAAAAACCGAACGCGCACACTGTATCCCTCCGCGAGAGGCTGAAATCTTCCCCAGGGGAAGAGAAGACATTGCGCACACCGAATCCCTCTGCGAGAGGCAGCTCACTGTTCCCTTCGGGAACGTTGCGCACACCGTATCCCTCTGCGAGAGGCTGAAATCTTCCCCAAGGGAAGAGAAGACATTGCGCACACCGAATCCCTCTGCGAGAGGCAGCTCACTGTTCCCTTCGGGAACGTTGCGCACACCGTATCCCTCTGCGAGAGGCTGAAATCTTCCCCAAGGGAAGAGAAGACATTGCGCACACTGAATCCCTCTGCGAGAGGCAGCTCACTGCCTTCCCAGGGTCTAGGGGGACGCCTCTGACCCCGGGTAGGGGACTTTGCCATTATCATGAATCGAATTCTTAATATTATCAAGGGGAATGATACCAAAAGTGATATTGAATACAAGGAAGCAAACAAAATTGAGACCAGAGGGTGTGAATCCCTCTTTATGTATGAATACGCCACGAATATAATCGAGGTCGACAAGACAGACAAGGAAGCGGAAAATAGTAAAAACTCAAGCAAGACGCCTAAAAAGCAAACAGGAAACTAGAGACCCCGACGCAGCTAATCTTCCCCAGCGGGACCACTTCTCTTTAAGAGGTCACTGCCTTCGCCTAGCTCGAACTCATCCCAGAGATCCTTCGCTTTTGCCGACTTTGGAGGTGAATGCCGAGGCGCCAAGGCCATGAACGCTGCCTCCGGATCCAGGAAATCGAACGGGTGAGCGTTCTCCGGAAAACCATTAGCTCTGATTTGGGACAGGCATCCTTGAAATCCGAAATTGAAGTATAAGTTGGCGGCCTCAGACACCTTCTCAACAGGGACCAATTTTTCGTTACCCTGAAGCTCCCGATGGCGGCGAATTTCCCTCTCCGAGTGAAGTTCTTGGCGAAGTTTGCCGACCTCGAACTGGGCCCTGGCCAATAAATTCTTCAATCGACCCACTTCTTGAGCTTCCTCGCTAACCTTCATAGTCATCTCCACGTTACAACTTCGAGCTGAATCCGTCATTCTCTGCTGAATGCGGTACCGTCGAGCTCCTTCGCAAGACAGGGAATACGCCTGTGGCCAAAGACAAATTATCGGGAAGGAATTCGCCTAGAACTGAAAATATAGTCGTCGTACCTGGCTCAGGGCCAAAGCCCATTCCCTCCAAAAGCAACCATCGGATAAATCCTTAGCAAAAGTCTTCTCCTCAGGGGTAAGGAAATTTAGCATATATGACAGGGCAGCATCTCCATCCCTTTCTAATAGAAAGTGGGGACGGGGGGCAAGACCCACGGCCTGGAGAGGTGGGGAAGACGGTTTCACCCGCTTGGACCGTCCCACCTCAACAGCCCTAGGGGTGGGCGACCCGCCTCGGGCATCATCGTCTACCAGCCGACGGGAGGTGGAGCCCTCGCCACAAACCCGACTTCGAGTGTTCGGAGCCCGAGACATCACAATGGGGGTTGAGTCCAGTTCGTCGCCTGTCCACAAAGGAAATCGGTTAAGGACGAAAAGGCCAACACCATAATAAAGGGATCAATGAACCTGTAGTACGCGAGAAGATAACCGCCTCTGGAGGTACACCCGACACCAACTCTTGCACGGAAAAGCGACGGTCTCCGACTTGACCCAGAAACTGTCGCAAGAGATCGGGATATTCGCTGAGAATTTGGCACCGCTCCCTCCAACGCAGCAATACAAATCGGCGGTCCCGATGTTGAGACGAAGGGCGTACGAAAAAGAACTTGTTCATCCATCCCTTGGTGGCAGTAAAATTGTCGTAAAAGACCTCAGTGGAAGGCACGAAGGCCAGCTTGCCGACATCTCTCTCACAGACACGGAAGAAGCTGATAAATAACTTAGGGGAAATAGGAAAGCCCACCAACCTTGCAACCGCGGCTAAAGCTAGTAACAAACTGCAAGAATTTGGGAATATCTGGCCAGGGGATATATCTAAAGCCTCGCACAGATCCAGAAGAAAGGGGGGAACAGGGAACTTAAGGCCCATATCTATCTGGTCAGTATAAAAGGTAAGGTAACCATAAGGAGGAGCCGAAGCCACTTGCAAAGGACCGGGCAGTAGGACCTCATAATCAGAAGGAACTCGGGCCTTTTCTAGGTACTCCCCCAGGGACGAAGGGCTGAGGGTGGAAACCTTAGCCCGATGCCATGGAAGGTTAGCCCTAGTACGAACTTCCTCCGCCTCAGCGGCCCATTTGGCTAGGTCTCGACGGTAGTTCTTATCATCACCATCTCCACTGGGAAGTGGGGTTTTCACTCCGATGGCGGGGTCTTGCTGAACGCTCGTACCAAGGGAAGACCCGGGAGTGGCATCTAGGTCGAAAAAGTTTCCTCCGGCCATAGACGAGACCCCAACGACGTCTTTTCCCTTAGCAAACGTAGCCATAAAAATATCAAGGAAAGGAAATGAAAGAATACCGGAATAGGAAGAAATACGAAAACAGACGACTTTGAAGGGCAAGGAGACACCCCATATATATACACATAGGGGATCCCTGGTGTAAGCGGAAAGTCAGGTAATTCGAACCAAAAGGGACGTTACCATAGACAACGTTTAAATTTGACCAGGTTTGCGAGAATCTCGGACCTAAAAGAGACCAAGGTTCAAACCGATTTTTACTAAATTCTCGGACAACTGGAGAATAGCCTACAAGTTCGGACTATGATTGACCTACGCCTTCACCAACCCGGGGAGGGTGCAATTCAGTTCTGGTGAGGACAAGGTCCCGAATACGCGAAATTGGGAGAACGGGAAACATAAAGGGAGCATTTGCAGATAAAACATAAGGATATCATGCCCCGAAGAGCTATGTCCAGTACAGAAAAGAGGTAAACATATACATTAGGGTCTTCCCATAACAGGATTAGGACAAAAACAACAAAAAAAGAAAGAAAGGAGAAAAAATCTTCATTCGGCCGCCTCGGCCTGATCGTCCCCTCCACTGGCCCCCTTCTCCTCATCAACAACTTTCTCGACTCCGTCGTTCCCCTCGGTCTCCTCCGCCGTCTCCTCGACCTCAACATCCTCTTCGGGGGTCTGGATGGCATCTTTAGGCTCTGGGTTATCCTCCTCGGCAAGGTCCGCGACGTCTTCCCCCGCATGCTCTCCAGCGTGCTCTTCAGACACTGCTTCAACTCGGGTAGGGGGAGTAGGTGCTCGAGGAGGAGGATCAGCGACTTTGGGTTCTGGTTGGTAACCCTCCTCTGGTGCGCTGTGCAGAGCCTGGCTAGCACTGAGGAAGTCGAAGGGATGGTCGTGCTGAGCATAACCATTCGCCCGAAGCTGAGAAACGCATCCCCAGAAGCCATAACGGAAGAACTTGCGCATCCCTTTGGCAAAGTCCTTCTTGGAAAAGTGGTCCGTCGCCAGCTCTGTCTCGAGAGCCCGACGAATCCCTTCCATCTCATCCCGAAGGATCTCGGCTCTTCTCCTCTCGGCCTCAGCTCGGGAGCATCTTTTCTCAGCGTCCTCGACCCTTGCCTTAGCCTCCTCTAACTCCTTACGAAGACTCTCTTCCCGGCCTCGACCTCTAGCATTCTCCTGCTCGACTTCCGCGAGTTTCTGCTTCAAGACATCGTTGTTCCCCGAGACATGGACCCAGCGCTTCATGGCGTCGGAGATTAAGACAAGGACCTGTTTCGAAGCGGACACAAGTTAGTACAGATATACCCCGCGTTAGGAAGCAAAAGATACTATGACTTACCTGTCCAAAGGCTCCTGAGATAGCGTCCCGAATCTCCGGGTCGGGGATATCGCGAGAACTTCGCCGATTTTCCTCGCTGGGAAATTGCTGTAGATAGCTCCAACACTCACCTCGGCCCGCTTGCTCAAAAAAACGGGGTTGCTTACCTCGCCCTAACGCGATCAGATCCCTCGAGGCCAAAGGCGGGGGAGTAGCCGAAGAGGTCTTGGATCTTTTCGATCCCGACCCATGGGAAGAAGTTGACGGTCTCTTGCCCGTTGCTTTCTTGGATCTCGAAGTGGAAGCGGGGGCTTTCCCTTTTCCTGTCGGGGCGGCAGACGGGGGAGCGGTAGTCTGGGAGACTATTTGGACAGGGTCCTCTTCATCAGAAGACAAAGTGGCAGCCACCGCAGCAATATCCATGCGTTGAGCTGCAAGGTCAGAATTTTAGAAATTTAGCACATGTCACATAGAGAAGTGTGGGCTTGCCGAGTTCGGGCAATGGGTATATACCTAAGTTAGGGGGCACCTCGGTCACTTTGGAGCTAAACCCGAACAGGAAAAGAAGGTCCTCCTTTATGAGTTCGGGTGCCCAAAAACGTTTTCCCCCAATCTTCGCCAAGAAAGCCTCTGCTTGGCTCGCTGTTTGGCTCGAGGAACTTAAGGGAAGGGGATGCTCGATAAATATATCATCCTCCCAAGAAAAAGGAAGAAGCTGATTTTCAGGGCTGCCCTCAGGAGAACGAAGGAAAAAGTATTTACTCATCCAGCCCTTGTGGGATGAGGGGTGGCCTCGGATAAGTCTGGCATATCGAGGCGACGGGGAAAAGAAGAACTTCCCTTCTTCCCTCTTACTGATCCTCAAAAAGAAGTTGATCATGGAAATAGAAGGGGAATACCCGAAGCTACTTAAAAGAACCGCTAAAGAAATAGGGTGACTAAAAGAATTAGGGGCTAATTGGCCGGGGGAAATACCGTAATACCCAAGAATATCTACAAGGAATTGGGGAAGGGGGAATCGAAGGCCCATGTCAATATAATCCAGAAAGTATGTCCCGAAACCCTCGGGAGGATCACTCGCAACGTCCGTTATGGATGGTACCCTGACCTCGAATTGGTCGGACATGCCCGACTTGGCTCGAAGGTTGGGAATTTGGGAGGAGGAAAAAGAGGATACCTTAACCTCATGCCAGCGAAGAAATTCCTTCTCCTCCTCTTCCCCACCCCTATTCCGGCTCGCAGCATTCTCCCGAATTTCCTCTACACACTTAACCCACTCTCGCACCGCTCTACGATAAGCCAGCGAATTTGGAAAATCCTTCTCTAAGGGAGGGGGATCTAAGTTAAGGAGGGGACGTCCTAGGGGAGCCTCGGGTTCAGGCTGGGCGGGCTGGACTGTTAATTGTCTATCTCCCGAGGGGCCCTCATCTCCCACGTTAGCATCATTTACCGTTCTACCCGAACTACGGTTAGAAAAACTACCCGAGAAAGAACTACCCGAAGAGGAACTATCGGAAGACATGTTTAACGTGAGAAAGCAGGAAGGAAGCAAGGAAAGGGAACTTACAAGTACCTAAAGCGAGAGCGCGAGGCTAAGTGAGATCAGGAGCTCGGGCAAGTTCGGCTAGAGAGAGAGAGACTGTAAAGAGGATAGTGAAGGGGGAAGTGGGGTATATATAGGTCCCAGCTCGTTGATTTGGGCCCTTGGATCTGGGTCGAATCGACGGATCGCGAAGGCCCGCGTCGATCGTGGGAAAAGGCGCCAGAACTCCCGCCTAAAATGTCCCATCAGCTCCCACCAGTAACCAACCGACACGTGGCAATAGAGGCAAAGCCGTGTATTAGCGTACCAAGATTAAGGGGCTTCCAATGAACATCCGAACTAGCTTATCACCAACTCGAGTATTTTGCCACCACCCGACTACGTCCAAAATTCACATACTCTTTTGGACTAATTGAAGGGGGGACTATTGTTACCCTCGGGATTTTCACCCTCACGTGGCAAAATACCCAACCCATCCTCATTATGAATCAAACTTCATCCCGCCTAGCGAAAGTTATCACCCAGGTCGGGCCTCATCCAGTTAGAGGCAACGTCTCCTCACTCACGTCAGGCTTTGCCCAGTTAGGGAGAACATATCCAGTGGGCCCCGACCCGAGGAGGATCGCTGTACACGTGAAGGTGGCGACCTGGAAGCCCGACTTGGGGAACTCCGCCTATTAGGGACAGCGTCCTAGAAACCCCAATTTAGGAAAAAGGCCTTCATCAATTAGGGATAAGTACTTGCCCGACCCGACCTGGAAAGAAGACTTTCCTGGTAGGGGCAATATCTCAAAGTCCCACCCGAAGTGGGGCTCAGGGTCGCATCCCTATAACTCGAAGGCTCGAGGGGAGGGCATGCCTAAAAGGGAGGGTCTAAGAGAGGTATCCCACGCGAACACCTAAAGTTACGAGATCGTGGCCTCAACCGCTCCCAAGTAGGTGATCATCCACGATGCACCATACGCGGAGGAAACCATCCCGGTATGCCAAACGTGGGTAGTTACGACCCGGAGGCGTTTCTGTGCTGCTTCAACCCTATAAATATCAATAGGCGTCATCCTAATAAGGTACGTTTTTCACCTTCAATACCGTTACTCTGCCATTTTTTCCTTTTGATTACACCACCTTGAACGGCATTACCCTCTTGACTAAGGCAAGAGGGCCAATAACCCAAAAAATTCATTCTGTTTCAACAGTCTCCGGCCACGCTCACGGCGAAACCCAGACGGGAAAAAGGCTGCTACCCTACTTTCGCGGTCGGTCAATTTTCGACGGCATCATTGGGTATGTTTTGTTGCTGATGATTTTTGTTCTATTGAAGACGTATTATAGTAAATAGTAAGTCTTCTTCCTTTTGATGCCTGTCAATTTTTATTTTTTTTGTTCAAAGATGGATTTGGCTGATGAATCCCTTTTGGAATCTATCGCTGCTCTTGTTGAGGATTAATTTGTCCTTCGTCTCCTCGCTTCGCCGCAAATTACACAGGTAAATAAATAAATAAAATCTCATTTTAATTTTTTGTAGCTCAACTTTTATAAGGTACGGTGTGATGAGCAATCATCTTTCACGCTCTAGAAATTATTGATAGAGAAAAAAGTTAAGAATTGAATGTTAATAACTAATGAAAAAAATAGGTGAATCTACAGAAAAATATTTATTTATATAAAAAATGGCCTTGACTTACCTACCAAAGTGGGTATAACCCAACTCCTATTAAAAAATTAACACGTTTAATTTTTATTTTGTGAAACATGTATGTGGTGTTTTAACATAGTGGGGTAGGGTGTAATGTGTAACTTTTATTTAGTGAAACATGTTTGTGGTGTTTTAACATAGTGGGGTAGAGTGTAATGTGACACATGTCATTTTCTGAGCGGAGTTGGGTTATACCCAATTGGGTAGGAAAGACAAAACCATAAAAAATTTGCAAGTCAGTACCCTGTTAGAAAATTTTTTATATAAGCACCCGTTCGATTGTGTGTACCATTTTTCCAGTCTTGACGTACCTTTTTCTATATGCATTATGTACCATGTCACGCATTTATATGGTACCCACATATGCTTTCTATATACGTTCTATATAGTACCTTAATGTGTTTTATGATGTACCATTCTCTCACTGTATTATGTAGCACAATACGTTTCTCTATGGTACCTAAATGATGACGTACTTGCGGCGGAACAGGTATCAATGTGCAAATCTAATAGGTACCTACATATAAAAAAAATCTGATAGGGTACTGACTTGCGAATTTTTTATATATAAATGGGTATTTAATTTTATGTAGATTTCCCAAAAAAAATATTTTATGTAGATTTCCCAAAAAAAATAAGTGCAATGAATATCTAATGGAAAATTGTCAAATTAGTCTCTCAATTTGATATGTTTAATTATAATTTTCTTTTTTTGTTTCTTATTTTATTATAATTTTATCCTTGAATTAAGTTCTTTAATAATTTAATTAATAATCTAAATATTCGAAATACAAAATAATTTGATGTATTTACACAAATGTGTGTGCTACTGCTATATACTAATAATAATAGCTAGTATTTCTTGCACATCGGATGTGTGTGACCACATAAATATATATTACTAACTTATATATTAAGTTATTTTTTGTAGTTGAAATTATAATATTAAATTTAATTGTTTATTATTTATAACTATTTAAAAACTTGATGTTAATTTTAAATTAAGGATAGAATCGTAACTATGATAATTGACGTAGCATGTGATCCGATCTCCCTTAATAAATAGAGATAGATATAAGGTAAGCTGTGGTTGCGCCGAAAGCGAATGGTGCAATTCAAGCGTTATTGTTTATCAACATTAACTCTTCGCTGAACTGATCAGATCAACAGAGAGAGGAGGGTGCGTAATTAATTATATAGATATAATACACATAAAATAAAGTATTCATTATCGTAAATAACCAACCATTGTTTCTTTATTTTACGCGGTGTTAAGCATATTAAATCATATTCGCCGTACGCGCAAAAGTTGCAATTGTTGAGCAGCAACAGCAGCAGAGCTTGGCTCATCGACTTTGGTTATAAATTGGGGGATTTCTTCTACTACAGAAATGGAATTGTGCGTCGCCGGGCGAGCCCATCCCTTTCAGTCCAAGCTTCCAAGGAGATGAAATTTCTTCCCTAGCTAATAATAAGATAGATGGATCGATCAGCACAGCACAGCATAATATGTTTTTCTTTTTAACTACCAAACCCAAAGCCATGCGCGCGCGCAATCTTTATTCTTTTAATTCTGGCCTACCCAGGGAAGCTTTTACAATCGCCATCAATAATTCAATATATAAGGATCTTTGGAAAACCCTAATTTTTTTCGTCAAAGAGTCCAATATATGACGGTCTATGAATGGAGGAGGCTTATATTTTATGGTCAACATCGCGTAAATCTACGCTTGGTTCGAGTTATAACTTCCATCAATCATCGGGTTTTTCTTTTGGTCCAACAATACAAACTGGTTTTTCTCGGAAAGGATCATCAGCTAATTATCATCATCCACTAGTAGGTATGGTATGGCGACGAATATGATGGGATCATCGACGACCATGGGTTCGAGTTCTTATTATAATTGTCGGCATAATATTGCATGTAGTTTTAAAAATACAGTGAGGTGACGAGGAATCGTTGCGCCAAAAGCAAAAAAAAAAAGAAGTGAATTTCTTTTTTCTTCACATGCTTTTTGTAAGTATTGTATTCACCGTACGCGCAAAAATTAGTCCGCAAAAGAAAACGAAAACAAAAATTGACAAAGGGGTTTGTTGGGCGACGACATCCATTTCCATCCACAGAGCAGCGCCAGAGTGTCAGTGCGCTCCACATCGCTTCGACTTCTTCTCTCCCTAAAACTCAACAACACAATTACAAATAAAGCAAAAAAGCCTTTTTCTTTTCTTTTTTTTTTCCCGTTAATTTTGAATAATAATAATAATATGTTTTTTATTATTAGCTCTAGCTAGCTACGTAGATAGCGCAGGAATACGATCGATCAGCATAATATGTTTCTTCTTTTTTGTTTTGAAAAAAAAAATATGGGTAATTTGTTGTACATATAGCTGCTGCTGTGATGTTCTGTGCTGCTGTGCTTGAATTGAAATCCGCTCGCAGGTTGTAAATCAGCGAATTGGGTTTAGTGACCAATTTTTATTACCAAACCCAAACTCATGCGCGCGCAATATGTATATATATGTATATATATATATTATATATATAACTAGTGATGCGTTGTTATAGTTTTCATTCTTGATTGATCTATGGAAAAAAATCAACCACCTCCATTTTTTGTAATGGGAAATAAAAGCATAAAAGGTATGCGCAATATCATATCGCCCTATCAAAATACTACTACTAGTCATGTCGTTTATCACATGCAGTTGTAGAGTTGGAACAACGTCAAAGGTATGCGCGTAAAAAGCAATTAATGAATGAGTATCAATGGAGTTTATACGCACGAAAAAAGAACATTGAAATTGAATTTAATTTACTGTCTTGTAAGCGTTAGAAGGAACAAGTTCATTCTCACGAGATTCAACTCCCAATCATTAAATCTTATTACAATTCACTTTAAACCTACGCCCATTATCTCATAGAATCCGTATAAAATCTAACTCGAAAAATTAAATAAATATAATAGTTCCACAAATGGGAAACTAAGCTAGTTTCGTTGTGAATTCGTTTTGCCCTGAGCAAAATCATAGATGATTGATACGCCACTTTAAAAACAAAACTTTTATTTAATACACAAGCCAAACCAAACCATTCTTGAAAGAAGGTTTCATACAATATTATTGTATTGTTTGAAATGAAGAAGATGAATATAGATATATATTTAGGAGCCATAGGTAAGCCTGAAGCGTTCTTGCAGGTAGTCTCCACTGCGTATTGGTGGAAATCTGCAGCAAGAAGAAGAATAACCAAGTAATGAGAGAAAGAGGCAAACAAAACATAATAATACCCTTAAAAGGTTATTGCTAATTATTAACCATGGTTAAGTTAACTACATACATGGGAGGAGATGATTCGCTGCAACAGCTACTCAAGCACTGAACCACACAATCAGGATTCGGATCCAAAAAGAAAGCCACCTGGGTTTTCGCATTCATACAAGAAATGAAACAGAGCCACACACACACAAGTATATATATATATATCGTTCGTTTGCATGGAGCAAAAAAATATTCTTTGATCTTCAATTTTACGTATATGACAAATGTTCAAGCAAGAACTTTGAAGGGGAATGTGTTACCGAATAGCGTTCTTGTCCTACAGGCATCACTCTGTGCAGTGTCGACCTGTGTGATATGTATGAAGGGAAAAATTTGAATTCATGTGCGTGGATCTTTTACTAGCATTGCCTAAGAGGATACTTAGTTTATCTTCTCATTCAGTAAACACCTGAATATACAGTTTGTCCACCGCTCCATCATATCACCGATATTAACGATGAAAGCCCTGAATTTTAAAATCATGAGAAAATGATGAACACTGCTCAAGAAGTTCTACAACTGAAGTATATCAGGTGGAATGCAACTATTGATTTTGGGCGGTATCCTTGGTTTGCATGAAAGTAGGATTTATGAAATTTATATATATACATAGCATATTTGATGAGAACCAACCCAGGGATGGAGGGTACATCTTCCCAAATCCTTGGCTCCTTCGATTTATCTCTGCAGACCTGTTAAGATTTCAACAGTTTTTTTCATTGTTACTCATAAAATGATAGCCTTTATGATTCTTGATACAAAATCGAATAGAATAGGAGAGTTGTAAAGCAAAACCTGAAGCCCACCAACGCCATCAGTGGCAAGAAGAGTGATCGTTCCGTAATCAGAATGCGCAGAAGAACCATATATTACTTCACCAGATGATCCTAGATAACCTATTCGATAAGGTAATAATTTATCAAACCTTTTTCTGACACATTAAGAGGCTTTCTTTACTACAAATTAAACAATATACTTACCTGGATAGTGAAGCAAGCGAAGAAATCCACTAGGTGGATTTAATGCCCCAACATCATAGAAGAAGCTTTCGTCAAGGTTTAATGCCAGAGCAATTAGTTTAAGCAATCTCTCCCCAGCATTTCTAGCACAGAGAAAGGAGAAAATTCCGAAAAGAAAGAGAATAGGTTGATGCTTTTCTAACTATAAATCTTATCGATATTCAAATATTGCAAAACTGATTGCAGAACATAGACAACCTATCTTCATAAATAGATTATATGACACTTACAATACACTCTTATAGTACTCTTCCATGGTGTATCTCCAGTTCGGCAAAATTCCTATAAATCAAAAAGGATAAATAACATCTGCTTGATCAACATAATTCAATGCTATTTGTAGCGAAAGGAGCCCAAAAGTGTTTAATGCCTTTGCACGATGAAGCGAATGAAAACAATGTGCTTAGGCCAAATAGTAAATTTTGGTCCTTCACTTTCTTTAAAGTTTCCACCTTTATCTTATCTTTCTTTCACTGAACTCATAAATAGCTGTTGAATACGGATCCATCAATACAAAGACTGAAAAAAGAAGAGATAAATTAGGAACAATAGTAGCAAATTACCATCCGATGGCCACTGATTCAAGCTCGACGAAATACCTTCAAGAGGTCCAATGTAGAATGTTTCTTTCGCATCACCTGCAGTTAAAATTCACATACATCCGATCATCATTATGTTGCTGTCTACAACCTCACACGCATTGCGCCATCAGAATAAAGGTAAAATATCTTTCGCCCATTACATAAACTCGTCAAGCACCACGTCTGACATAATGATAGAACATACACTCAAACAGGACATAAAGGTAGAGTTGTACCAGAAATTTTATCATAAAACTGCAACAACACTAACATAGTAAGAGATTACGATAAGGAAAACAAAACTACAGCTAACACCTTTAGAGTTGAGTGATGGGTCAAGGATCTCTGAGTACATCGACGTGTATCCTCTGTGTTCCTTGCGATTCAGTTTCATCTTTTCTTCGACGGGCAGCGAGAAGTAGCATTTACTCGCTTCAAGCACTTTATTCAATAGTTGATCTTCCACTCCGTGATTTACAAGGTAAAAAAAACCACAGTCCCTGCATGCCTACATCCATTAAACCACAATTAACAAACAAAACATAAATCATGATTATTATATGCAGGAACGAGTAAATAGGCCAGCAAACTAAGTACCCAACGGTCATTGATTTTTTCACCATCATCAAGAAAGCTCAAGTGTCACAATTTGCATATGACGCCCAACTTTAAGAAAGATAAATGTCTCGCAACCTCAACGAAGGCAACTAGTTTAGCTTAAGCCCGCAATCAACCATGAATAACCCAAAAGAATTGCATATCTTTCTGAACCTTACTGGGAATCCACTGTTCAAAGCTGGGGACTAAGAAATGGATAAGTACAGAGTAGAAAAAGAGACGACTTTAGGAGGGAGAAAGGGACCTGATCAATTAATTTAGCCGTGGAAATGCGATCGGTGGTAGCAAGGTCGATTATTGGAAGGCCAAGAGTTTTCGACATCTCCAAGTTACACGGCGAAAATCTCACAATGCTCGACGAAGATGCTGAAATGAGCTGAAGCTGAAGTAAAATGTAAGGTCACCGGTTTCTCTAAATATGCATATTTCATCTTAAATTCTAATTCTCTCGAAGTCGTGTGATATTTATTTACTATATAAGTTGATTGTATTTATATATTATTAAAAAAATGCATAGTATGTATTTATTCTGCACAATCGGTTACCTTGATCTCAGGCAGTGGCAAACAAGAAGCAAGCTTCACGTTATGACAACATCGGCAAGAAATGGCACAACGTTAAATTATAAAATTAAACAAGAAAATGATCGAAACGTCATAATCCCTCTTAATCTTGGTCATCAAATTTCATTTTTCACGTGTGTGTTGTATGATCAATGTTGAAAATGGCCATTTGTGTGTGAAACACGTTGGCTGCTAAATTCGTCAAAGAATGTAGCAGCTTTGCTTTTTGTTATGTTCAAGGTTGTAAAAAGCGCTAGGCGCTATCTAGGCGCCCGAGGGGGGCCTAGCGCCTAGGCGGTATATGTATTTTATTATATTTATACTTATACATATTAAATATGTAAACTAACTATGGAAGGTAATGTACATCAAATCTATCTACATTTTAAATAATGATGTCAATCATAACAATGTAACAAAATTTAAGTACAAATATTAATGACGTCGAAAGAAATTATCCTATTTTTTGGTTTATATATTTTCTATAATATTTAGCACATGCAACAAGCTTTCTGCTTAAATAAAAAAGATTTATATATATTGTCTTTGTTATTTAATTAATGTGCAGATCGATTTTTTTTGTCCAAAACAGACATCGATAAGTAATGTAATACTGATTTTTTTTATTTGAGCTTATACATTTTTTATATCAATTTTAGCTACACCACATGCAACAATCCTTTTATTTTCATAATATGGATTTTAAATAGTCTAATGGGATCGTTATTATTGATATAACTAATATGGACTGGACCATGTTGAGTATGTAATGGGCTCGTTCATTATTGTTTCCTATTGAGATCAAGAAGACCATCATTATAATAGACGTAGTGTTAGACTTCATGAAGTAGTTTGTCCATCGGTTGCTTCATGTGATTAGATTGGATAGAATTTCTATATAAAGGCATACACAGCCCTACTTTCGATTCTGCAGTGTGAGGCTACCTCATGCCGCACGTGTCAGCGTCGTCCTTTTAGTACAAATTTTTAATTTTATTTTTTAAAATATTATTTTGCCGATTCAATGGCCGATTAATTCGATTAATTGGCTGATTAAGCTGCCGATTAATCTGATTAAGCTGCCGATTAATTTTTTACCGTTTTTTCGCCCGTATTAGTGCTTTTCGCCATGGCAGCTTCCTATTAGTGCCTAGGCGCTGCCTACTCGGCCGCTTAGGCCGAGTTTTACAACAGTGATTTTGTTCACATGAACGAACAAAGCATGCATTCGCCTATAAATAGACGAGGCAGAAAAAAGAACACCATAACATCGATCTTCCCTAGATCATTTATATCTCCTAGTTTGTAGCTTCTTTTGTGTATTACGTCAGTACGTGTTTGTAATCACTCCACATAATAAAGAAGTTTTATCATCTGGCCCGTTGACGCAGGTTATTCTGACCGAGACGCGTAAATCCGTGTTCACTGTACAAATTTATTTTTTGGCTCTTTTATTTATTATTGTCATTTCTCGGGCAAATATATTATTGGGATCAAAATATCCTAACAATCAATCGCATGAAAAATGCTCTATGTCATCTTATCCAAAAAATATTCAATCTTCTAAAAGATCAATTCTAGGTTACCGTCGTCATATGCCGATTTACGCAGGATTTATACATCATCATCTCTATTGTTATTTGAAATGAACATAACTAATTTAAGTCGACGAAATCGAATTAACTTCGTCGGATGTTCTATCTACACCTGAAACAAGGATGTTTTTATACCACCAAAAGATGTTTTTGGACACTTCTGTATTATTTGCCTCTCGAAATGAAAGAGGACGAAACTATAAAATCATACAACGCAACGAAACAAAATAAATTCATTCGTTCATCTCCACGTCCACACACATTCATAGAATTAAATACGACCCTTTGAATAAACACAACATGCAACTGCAATGAGCAAATCCATCGACAATTCAAACGTACATTCATAGATTTCAATTTTGTTTCCCCTTTAATTGCGTGTTTAAGGGTAAACTTCGATGAGAGACCTTGAACCAAACGCCCCAGGGACAACCTTATAATCCTTGAAACCTGCGTCTGAGAAAAGCTTCGCCCATTCTTTCTCTGTCCTCTCCTTCCCATTGATGTAAGACATTACAGATACATCGAAACTGATCTGAGCTAATTCGTAATATTTAGCCTGCTTTTTGTTGTCGTCTTCTCCTTCCTTATATGCGTTCACTACCATGTCGATGACTAACAATCTTCCACCGTTGTTCATAAGCAACGATTCTCTGCACTTATTCAGTATTTTAAGGCATGCTTCGTCGTCCCAATCGTGTAACACCCACTGTAGTTAAATTACAGAAAGATCCATATATATAAGATCGAATCGAGTTTCATAATTGCTGTAAGTGTCTCTATATATACATAATACGTTACCTTTAGTAGAAGGACATCAGCAGAAGGTATCATCTCAAACATATCACCTCCAACATATCTCAGATTTCCATTACATGAATCCTCTTTATTACATTCCAAACCATCCACAACGTGTGGGAGATCAAGAACCGTGCATGTCACCCTTGGGAAAGCATCGGCGATCGCTTTCGCAATATTACCTGTTTTTAGAACAACATATGAATAGATGAACACTCTACCCACGCTCACTAAGAACTCAACTTGATTATGATGGAAGTACGACTCTGTAAAAGAAAAGATTGACGATATACTTTTTAGGGTTCTATAGTTATCCAGAAATATTATTACTATTAGTACCTGTGCCACCTCCTACGTCGACTAAAGTGTCGATCCTTTCAAAATATCCTCCGAAACGCCGAATCAAAAGCGGTCCCACGAGGGCAGAATCACGGGCCATCGCATCATAAAACAACTGTGTTAGCCTCACATCTTTAGAGAGTGCAGAATTCCAAATGCTTTCTCCATGCGCAGTTTCAAAAGGAGAGCAGTGGCCCTCAGCCTTATCTTCGATCAGCAACCATTCGCTCAAGTGCTGCCATGGCTTAGCCAGAAAAGGGTCCAAGATAAGCTCTACAAAAGGAGACACGCTCATGGGCTCGTCTTTTAGAAGGAGAAGGGAAGCTGTTGTCAGAGAATAGTAGGGTTCTTCTTCTTCGTCATGGGAGATATTTATGCAGGCCGCCGTGGTGAAGAACTTGGCGTGTATTAACATGCGCATGATGCGACTTAGGCATTGGGACTTGTGGGAATCGAGTTTTAGGGTTTTGGAGAGCAGCGATAGGGACATGGGCTTGCCGTGTTTGTGAATTATGTCGGGTATGTTTAGTTCTATGGCGCATTTCAGACACATGGATTTTTCGAAGGCGAACATGTGGTTCCATACATGGGCCTGAGCTTCAAGAAGGAGTTCATCATCCGATGAGCTGATGATTGCTGCTTCTAATTGGTGTGATTCTCCATTGTTAATAAATGACGATGACATTTCGACCCCGTAGAAAATAGAAATGCTATCTTTTCCCCCTTTTCAGTTGTGGTTTCATGTCATTTGGTTAGGAGGGAGGGGTGGGTTCATATATAATAATAGCCTGACATTCATGCAAACAGGTTTGCATCTAGAATTTGGCCACTGTCAGGGTCTGAACTTAGGTTTCAGGCCCTGACAGAAAAATAAATAGTTTTAAGGACCCGATTTCTGCAGTAACATTTCATTGTTCTGCAATAACACTTAATTGTTCTGCAGTAACACTTCATTGTTCCTCAGTAACACTTCATTATTCCTCAGTAACACTTCGTTTGTTCTGCAATAACACTTCATTATTCATCAATAACTCTTTATTGTTCTGAAATAACACTTCATTGTTCATCAGTAACACTTCATTGCTCTGGAGTAACACTTGTGTAACTTTAGGTCCTTATCTCTAAAATTTATGAAAATTAGGTCTTTTAAACTAATATTTTTTTCAAAAGGACCTAAAACCTATTTTAACATTTTTTGGGGCCTGAAACATAATATACCCTAGAATTTCAATCTGCAATTTTCATGTGCAGCATATATGCAGAGCTAAAATATCTGTGTTGTAATCAAAGGCAATGGACCACATACAGTATTTTTTGCAATGCCATCCATTTCAATCAAATATGCGATTAATTGTGGACACACGTCCCTGCATGCATCGAAAGGCTAATATCAACATTCTGGCTCACTAAGATACGATATATTGACAAATATACAAATCAAGTGGTGTGTATCATAGATAATTGACCCGTGAAAGGTAATGCTGGCTCTACATGTCAAGAGATTCAGAATCTTTAGAGAAAAAAAAACGGTGCGTTGTTTATATCTATTACAGAAACTTGATGATAAGAACGAAACAACTATAACAGTAGAACTAACTCGCCAAGAGAAATGCCGTCAAAAAGCTCTTTTGTACAATAACACCAACACGTAGTATTAGTAGGAACATACAGACACCAATAGATACTCAATCAATGTAAAAATGCACTATGTAGTCGTTGTTCAGTCCACCATATATAGCAAAGCAAGCAATATAAACCTGCAACAGAGAGACGTGTTGCTCCGTAAGAAATCTAACGATATTTCGATTGGATTTCTTAATATTATCGGGACCAAATGTAGAGAGCATTCTTACCGTTCGAAGCCCATTCCACTTTTTCCCTATCATTCACTCAAACCATTTGAATGGTGGACATGGTGTGAAACAGTCTCTGTTCTGTACACAAAAAATCAATGAAAAAACAACGATGAGTTAGCAGATGCCAGTTATAACTTTAGAACAAAACCTAACAAAAAAGGGAACCCTATTACTGAGGATGAGAATCAGCTTCTCAAGGATTGCACACGGAAGATGAAGCATCAACCATATCCATTAAACTAAATCCATTGAAATAAGTTACCTCAATTTACAAATCAGACTTCGGTTTTTTTCCAGTCACAATCTGGGATATGTGCAAGCCCCTACTAAATGCTTGATTGAAAAGAATCCTTGTCTGCATGTTTTGAGAACCGGGCAACCATGACAGAACAGCGACAGGGGTCATTACAATGACTCCAAACATTATATCATACAAGCGAGCAACAGACACAACAGTATCCCACAGCTTCGCTCTCTCCAGAAAGGGCCTAACCACTTGTGCAATAGAGATGAATCCCCACCCAGTGGGAATAAATGCGAGCAGACTCGTGAAGATATCTACCAAAGTGAAGTCGGTAAATTCGAGTAGGGCGATTATCACTACGGCGGTTAGAACAAAAACAAGAAACTGAACCAAACGATAGTAGATGTGCTCCTTTGCAGCATATTTGTCGCGAGAATATGCTATCACAGAGTAAAAGCCAAGAGCCACGACCACATAGATCCATGAAAGCAAGTAAACAGCAACACTCTTACTGTCGGAGGCGATGTTTAGTTGGTACACGATCCCATACTGGAAAAAGAAGAAGCGAAGGTCCAAAATGATTTCGAGAATCTTGCCCCAAAGACCAGTTGTTCTTAAATGATCCTGTTCTTCGTACCACCACTTTTCCCAGCTTTGTTCAGATTTGGTAAAGATGCCACCCTTAAACCATATCCATGTCATGAACTCGTCGAAGTCATACACAGTCTTCAACCAGTCGAAGCCCAATGGATTGAAAAAGAAAGGTGCCAAAATCCAGGACACTACCAAAAACCAACTGGAAATGGTCAACGCTATGTAGACAAATGTCCCTGTAGCTACTGGGCTATAGGAAGCGTACACGATCAGTATCAACCCCAGTTCGATTGCCTTCACAAAATGACTACGAGCATAGAGTCGATAGTTCTCCGAAAAACTCTTGTGCTGCACCACGAAACCACGACCCGTAGCACGATATTTTGCACCACCATGAAGAATAGTTCTGCCAAAGTAGTGACCACGGGTTCCCATAGAGAATGTATAGAATACAGATGAAAACTGCAGCTGCATGGTTATAAAGTCCCATATAGCGCTCAAAAATCCGTGTTCAAGGGAATTTTCGACAACCATTGGCAATGCAGTAAAGAGACCTAATTGAATTATAAACTGCTGGTTCAAAATCGTACCAAGTGCTCTGTTATCATTGGCATTATCCACAGCAGAACCTTCCACACCACTCAGCGCCAGATAAAGCCGGCCCCACAGAAAGGCGTATACAGTGAGAACAATCATCATTGTATTAAAGAAAAACCCACGGTGGTATAGAAGAACGAGAGCATTCTGAAGAAGTCAAGCCTATGACCCAACCTGTAAATATCCCGGCTCAGAGTTTGCTCGCCGTTACCACTGGCAACTTTAGCTTCAAACATGGATATCTGATTTAGCCCAACATCTCTTCCCTTTCCCACCTGAATGTATTCATGGTGTGTAATATTCCCACCCCGCAGTGTGCAATTGAAACCAGCAAAAATATCCTCACTGATGTTGATAACTCGAGAAGCCTTGCTTAAACCTCCCCTAGTAAGAAACCAGAACCTATCGAAGACGTCTGGATGCCCATAATGCATCCTAACTTTCAAGGGATTGGCCAAAACACGTTGCCCCAAGGTGACAAAGCTTGTCTCCTGAGCAGACATGAACCAAGCAAGTGCTGACACGGAACCTGTGAAAACATGTTCCCGAACCCCCAAAATAGAAGGTCTTCTGATACCATAATAAAGCCTGAATTCCTCCAAAAGGTTCCGCATCTTTAGAGCCTCCTCAAAATAGTTGTCCTGGTTCATATCAATGGTCTGCACTGCCTCTCCCCGGGTAAATATGAGAGCGTGATTTTGATTTTCAGGTTTACCCTCCCCGAGCTTCACAGGGCCAGGCAATTTGACCCGATATATCTCAACTTCTCTCTCCAGTTTCTGATCATATTTCACAAGGACAGAATAGAACTCTTTCTCATCCCTGCCTACAGATATCTCATCTACATAGGCAACACGAAGGGCTTCATTGGTTTTCATCAGATAGAGTATCTCTTCAGCATGGGGATCCTTTTTGGCTTTTTGAGAACCGTAAATCTGGCAGGCAACCACATAGGTGAATTTCATCAAAGCTGTCCCTCGCTCATGTCCTTTGAAAAAGACACCGACTGAACTATTTGCTCTGCTCAGACTTCTTGAGACCGTTAAGCAACCGAGGGTGATCTTTCCGAGTTCAAACCATCCGCGTCGTCAATTTGTCTCATGGATACTAATTGTTGATTTGCTTCTCGCATGTCCATCTCAGATGCAGAATCGAGAAATGCCAGCAGCTCTAAGGCACGATAATAGTACATCATCCCCCTTACTGTTCTGGCTAGAGTCTGACCCCTGTATGACGCCCAAGATCGAAGATCTCTTAACCTAGAGGTCCACAATTCCCTTTCACTAGCCATTCCTTGTCGCCTCATTCTCTCCAAGAAGTTCTTCCACTCGTCAGCATAAATGGTTTGCAAGTAATAAAGGGTGGAAATCCCATCTTCATTCTCGGTTCGGAGTTGTTCCTTGCTGTACAACACTTCTTCACTGTAGTACGGGGTCAAGACGCTAAAGGCCAGCATCTTCTCAACTTGGGGAGCATGAGGCATGTTCATGAACAAGGAGTTGCTGAAGAAGGCAATTCGTCGCCTTGCTTCAAGATTCTCAGGAATTTTGTGCATGGAATCGCGAGAGGTGAGAATGGTATGCAATCTCCTGACCCTACGATAGAAGTTCTCATTGCTTGAATTAGGTAGCTCAATGACGTTCTGGAAAAGTAAGTTTTCACCGGACACTCTCCTCCTAGAAGCCAGACCATCCTCCATCAGCTGGTCGTTGGTCCTCTTCTCTTTCAAGAAATCCCTAATCGCAGCCTCATAAAGGGCCTGGAATGCATTTACTATCTTATCGACATTTTTGTCGGGCTTCAGGACAAGACTGAGAAGATGGACTAACTTCTCGTGTATCTTAGGAAGAGCAGTCATATTATACTGTTTTGTGAATCTCTCCACCTGAATATATTGATCGATTTCATGAAAATAAGTTCTGATAATGGAGCGCTCCTCCGAATCATTTTTAACGATATCAAGGAGAAAGTGCTTTAAACTGTCATATGCCTCAATCACAACACATCTCCTGAATTCATTCTTACAGATCTTATACCAAAGCCACCTATCAGGAGGATCAACCATCTCTTTAGCTTGACCTAGAGCAAGCAACAGCTCATTACACAGGAGCAAGCAAGGCCACTGAATCACCCCAATGTCCCAGTTGCCTTTAGAGTTCTTGCGGTCACTTTGTGGCAGCTCAAGAAGCTCAACCTCTCGATCACTGAGAATATCTTCTTCTCTGAACGCAAAAATTATCTCGTTCCAAATCAAAGCAAACTTATACGCCTCGACCTGGTTAGATTCAAGCTTTTTAAAGGGACGACCGAATCCATATCTCAACTTCAATCGGTGATATGCATCTTTGATCTTGTTACCGAACGTTCTGGAATTTAGCATCTGCTCCTCGGGCATCAGATTAAACTGTATCGCACTGGCAAAGAACTGAAACCTCAATCTCAACTGCTGCATGTTTCGAATTTCACCCAAGTGTTCAAACAGACCAACCCCAGCACCGACAAACGAAGAGTAGATTGAGTACCAAATCTGGACATCCATTAGGTATATCAAAATAACCGGAAGCCACACAAGTCCCACTGCAAACCGGTTGCTGTGACCGAAAACTCATGCCACTCATACTTAACATCTTTGAGATCAAGCAACGTCTTTGTAGGCCTAACCATAGGCTTAATCTGCATGAAGTAACTAAAGACGAATTTCGTAGCAAGCACCACAATCCAGAATAGGGTATACTTCACATTGTCAATTAGTCCTTCCCGGAGCCCCCGACCCACAAAAGTCCTGCTCTGAAACCACCACGACAGCAAATAAAATATCTTCCAATTCGTGTTCTCTATAAAATTCCTAACCCACGGGATGATAAACAGAGCCAGAGCCAAAATCTCGGGCGCAAGAAAAGCAACCACAACCTCAAGAAAATTGACCACTCTCCTATTTGCGGCTGGAGACCATCTGCGGTCAGCATTCCTCTGACTCCATATCTTACCGTATAGCACTCCAAACAACACGATCCAGACAGCAGCAACAAGACTCTTCAGAACCATTCTCACGCCCAAAGCCTTGGTCTCCCTGGACACCAAATTATACTGTGTCCCAATATCCAACAAAGACTGCACAAACCTCAATGCGCTCCAAGTGAGAAATACTGTCAAACACCTCACCTGGACATCCCTACTGCGCAATGCTTGCCATGGATAATCCCTCTCTCCCCAAGCCACAATCATTGCAGCTTGAAGAAACAGAATCAACATCACCCATAACTTATCAAAACTCCGTAACAAGTTCCAAAATGACCTCTGCTCCACAAACCCCGTTTTCCCGACTTTTTTACCTTTATGCCCTGTGACGAAAAAGTTACTCCCCAAGTCCATTGGCCACTTCAACCTCTCAAAACACCTCTTGCTCCAAAAATATTCGTTAATATCATCATAATTCCTCCAAGCCGAATGCGGGGCAGTGCCATTTTTACTGTTGATAACCTCTGCACTGATTGTATCGTATATCGGTTTAACAACCTTGTTCAAAAACATGTTCTCTCCAGAAACCGAGGGCAGAAAGGGCCTCCCAGTGTTCTCATCGATATAGTCCTCTAATATTTTATTCAACTCCATAGCCATGTTATGAAAGATGTAGCATATACACTCAGGCATAAAACGTAAATTTGCAGCCTCACCCCATATCAGCAGATACAACGAAACATAGAGCAGCTCCCGCCTGCAATCCTCGGAACGACGAGAGTCCGACAGCCAAATGCTCGACCTAACGTTCAAGTAAGAACACCAGCTGGAGTAGTTCTTCAGCAGGCGTCGACGGAACCTTCGGAGCACGCCGGCGTCGAGGACGTCGATGTTGTCCGGCGGAGGATTCAGCCGCATCTGAGCATTTGAAAGGTGAAGCACCAAGTGCTCCCTCTGGTTCGCGACGCTGGAGGACTGGAACCCGAAGAACAGCGACAGCCAGTCGAGGAGGTCGTAGTGTGGCAGCCATGGAGCAAAAGGCGGGCGGCGGAGGTCTCCGACGGCTCGCAGCGCAGCCGCCGCAGCACGTACCTCCGGGAAACGAAGCGATGGGTGGTCCGCGAGTAGGTTGCGGACAGGGATGATGTTGTAGATTTCAGCTTCGTCGTTCCGACTGTTATTCATGAGATTCAGGCAAGATCTATCACGGATTTTGGTCAATTCATTTGATTACTTCGTCGCTCTAGGCTGAGCTTGAGATTCAGTCAATGCGTGGTAGATTTGGAGAAGACGAAATGGGGAAAATATTCAAATGGGTTATGGCGGATGGTGCGTGTGGTGTGGGGTTTACGCTGTAAATAACCGAGCAATGAGGTCGATGGTGACTATTTGATTCCGATTACAAGTTGTACGTAGCGCATAGGGGTGTTGTACGTAGCGCCTTGGGGTGTTGTACGTAGGACATTACGCCTTTTGAGGTTTTTCCTTTTTCTTTCTTCTTTTTTTTAAAAAAATTTGATTTTGAGTACTGCTTTTTTCGAGCTGGAAAAGATTGATTATTATTAAGTTTCCTTTAACGGTCCCGCATATTAATTATAGTTGAATTAGTTGTTAAATATCTTTCCCTAAATACATTTCATGCTAGTGTGACCAAAAAAGATACTACATTTTTTTCTTTGAATAATCTCAACAGCAAGGAGAAGGAATCATCACGTCGTTATGTTAAATGGGACACATTGGGTTCATGATATGTCCATAAACCTCCAATTAATGAAATAAATAACGCCGTCATAATTGCAATATTTATATAGATAATAGAATCTAACTTTCATATTCTTCTAGAGTTAGTTGACCTACGTAAGTTGACTCTTAATGGCGAAGGGAAGAGTTTCCAAGATCCAGATAATGCGTACTTTGTCTTAACATCAACGACTTCTAATTAAAAATCACTTGGCATATGTTTCTATTGGGTATTTCTTCATCCTGAAGATGAGACAAATCCTTGGGATATGGATGTCATCTTCTGAGAAATGAGACTCTCCATTTGTACTGTATATGACAAAGGTTCGATATTCAAATTAATAACTAATTTCATCTAAATCATCTGTTAATTAAATAATAATACTAAAAGTTGATTTTCACCTCATACAACTAACGCGTTGCGGGGATGATAGGGCTATTCCGTAAACGCGTCTTATTAATCTAAATACTGCCGCTGTAAGAATAACTAGTAATAACAAAAGTTGACTAAATGGACATATCTCGACAATTGGCAAGTTGCCATGTTTCATTACAGTATTGTTGAGATCAAATTGCATTGTAAAACATAACCATGAGTCAAGCCACGTGCATGCCTGTCATAACCCATGGTTAGTTAGTTCGATCAACTTAGTCGAGTTGTAACCTTGGTTAGTCCTATACGACAATTCAAGACAGCGACGATTTGTTCTAAATGAGTTCAGTTTTTTCACTACTAATCGAAAAATAAAAAATTGCATTGGCAATTTCCTTATGACGAGGTCAAAATTATCTTTTTATTTATCTTTCGTTCGGGGCGGGT
This sequence comes from Craterostigma plantagineum, assembly GCA_027422505.1. NCBI lineage: Eukaryota > Viridiplantae > Streptophyta > Magnoliopsida > Lamiales > Linderniaceae > Craterostigma > Craterostigma plantagineum. Next base: position 516,288 of record JAPQWV010000053.1, on the reverse strand, counting down.
CCGGGTCCGGACCCGCTGACACGCTCAAATACTAGCAAGTGTACTAGGTCGTGCAAGTAGTATAAAACGGACGAAGTCCGAGTATCGATCCACGAAGACAGCTCGATTAATTCTAAGAAAATATTCCTAATTCTAATTTAGACTAACAGAATTTTTATAGTTTTGATGATTTGATAAAAGAGATAAGAAGACGCAAATAATAAAATAAACGCAGATAAAATAAGTGAGGATAGAGCAATTAACGACGACGTGATTAAGACACATGCTCGGCACGAAATATTCCTACGTCTTCATGCAATATCATCTATCTAATCAACATAAATCAAGTCAAGGTGGAATTTCCTAATATATGTGCTACCCGTTATTCACGTAACTAGCAACCCTACATGAATAGTGAACCAATCAACTATATTCCTATATGACTGTAGTTCCTACACGTGCATTTAATCTTCGTGAAATTCCCCGAGTTTAGGCGCTTTCGGCGCCTAAGGTCTCGAAAACCACACGTACGAAACCGAATTCCATCTCTGGTCGGTTTTACGTAGTGATGTTCGATATTTTGATCTAACCTTTCTAATCACCTTTTCGGTCTCATGTACTAGGTCAAGAATCGTGTGCGCGATGGCCGATCTCACACACGTCATTAAACTCAAATAACGAACACATAACCTAAATCATATGATTAAATAAAATAATAATAGCATTAATACGTAGTCATAATCCGACCTAACATGGTCTAAATCACAAAGAAATTAAGCTAACATGGGAATAAATAAAATCAACAATGAATTAAACATTGTTGAAAACGAGATAATAAAGGTATAGAATTCGCCCCTCACGATGCTCGAGTCGTCACGTGTCGCCGCGGCGTCTTCCGTCGTGTGAACGACGGAGAAACGCCTTGGAGACCCTCGGGATCGCTCTTAGCTTTCTCTAGTCTTCTTCACCGTCAAGAGTCTTCTCCTCGCAGCCGAAATAATTCGCAGCGCTCGGTTTATTTTCTGTCGTCCGTCTCTTATTCGCTCGCTCCCCTTTCCTTTTCTCAGCCGCCAGCCTTATATATAGGTAGAGAGAAAACAGACTTTGAGAGATCTTCGCTCGATATCTTTTCCTTCTATGAGCATTTGACTTATTTATTTATATTATGAATATTTCTCCTCTGCCATACGTGATCTTTTGGCAATAGATATCATCTCCTTGACTTCTTCACGTGATAATATAGTGATATTCTTGTCAATTTGCAGATTTGCCCCCAGCACTTTTGAACATTGCATAAATGACCTCTAAGATTCAAATCGTTCCAAAAGTGATCTTATTTTCTCTTTGTCGATCTCGTTTGCTCGGACATCTGTCGAAAAATGAATCTGAACATAAGTATAAGATATCGAGGAGATTTTAGGTAAATAACGTTCGAAAACACGCTTTTATGGGGTATAAAAATAATATAAATTCCTAACTTATCAACAACCCCCAAACTAGCTTCGATCGCCCTCGATCATAAAAGCGGAATAAAACTAAATCAAGTTAGGATTATAAAACATCAATCAATGAATTTCTCCCGTTCATCTTAGAAAACGTAAAAACATATAAAGTCGAGATAATCATCAACTAATGAACGATCTAGTCAAAACACGATGCATGAGGTAATAAGTCGCAATCTTATCATAGCATGAAAGACATTTCTAGAATTATACCACGCATCAATCCACAACTCTCACAAGGATCGCTCAAGTCGCTCGAAGTGTTTTTCAAAGGGATCTGTATAAAGGCGCTCAATGCACGACATGAAAAGATATTACTCTATGCTTGCAAATATATCACATCATAGTCACATAATAGAAGTCATGCACGAATCAAAGGGTCTTTCATCAAGGGTTGTAATGGGGCTCAGGTTTTGAAAGGTGCGTCATATGGAAGGTGAGCTAAAAATATCAACCGTGTCAATCATCGAATCGCTCTTCTAACCACTCATTTCGCTCTTCTAACGCCATGCCTATTTTTCACTCGACTCGTCCTTTTCCTTTTATAGCTCTTCTCGTCCGCTTTATTATTATTTTTTTGTTCGCTTTTTCTTCTCTGTTTTTTTTTCTTTTTTTTTTTTTCGAACCAGCCCCTCCTATCTTTTTTTTGTACGTCTTATCAAAGGAAGAGGTTTCTAGTTCGCTGCAATGTTACGACGAGACATATATCATAGGACGAGTTCATAACTAACATGCATCGATGATTAGCTCCTTCTCAACCAACAAGCCACTTTTCACGATATCGATGAACTAACACATTGATATGGGGTCGTATAGGCTAAATTTGAGGCAAAGGCTAAATATCTGGGCTCCAAATCAACAAATAGGTCAAATAAGGCTCAGGGGCTCACTAGGTGGTAAATACGTAAGGTAGGGAAATATTTAGGCCAATGACTCAATCCTAGTGCCCTTCTCATTTTCGCACATAAAAATCCACATAGCAACCATTGACATGCATAACAGAGCAAGTTCGAAAATATTCAGTCCATGCGTGTCACACAAGAATAACCACCGAGCATAATGAGTTGCTCTGAATTAATCTCTGAAGGCTCAAAAACTCACATATATAACTGGATTTGTGCTTCATGATATGCAATACTCTCCTAAAGCAGTCAATATAGCCAAATAATCATGTTAATATCACAACAATGCAACATGTAAGACTATCACGCTCAACTCGTCGACTCATATCACGACACGATAAAATTTAAAAATTTTCATCATGGACAGGAGATTTCACAGACGACGTTCAACTCGCAACTTTCATCAGTTATACCCACTAAAATAACCAGAATACGTCGATACCTAAACATGTAAGCATATTAAATATAGCATGTGTCACATCCCACCCCCAAACTAAATAGCACCTTGTCCTCAATGTGTAAAATAAAAGCAAAGAGAGAGTTGAAGCGACACTGCCCTGAATTTTTGGTCGATCGATGTAGAAGACTTTGTTGATCCGCAGTAAACAAGCAATCATCGTGAACGGACAACCCCCAAACTAGTTCTGAGCCTGCGAGAAAACATGACTACACGGCACCGTGAGAGCAAATTTTTATTAGACGAAAAATAAAAATATGACGAAAAAATAATAATATATATGCATCGGTAGCCTTGGGTTGCCTCCCAAGAAGCGCTGTTTTTATAGTCGTTAGCTCGACTCTCGTTCCTGTTGAAGGTCCATAACTCTGCATGTTCAGTAGAAGTACTGAACACCTTGATTTCATCTTTTTGGAGAGAAGTTTGATCTCAGAATGGTACAACTTTGCATGGTCGCAATCTTTAAACTCTCTCCATGGGTTGACTTTCGGCTCCCAAATAATGGTGAAATCAACGATCATCGATGCCTTAATGAATTCCTCCGTGAATAAGCTATCTGAATGATATGTTGACTTCATAACCAAGCGTAGAATCGGATCGAAAGTCTCGGGCCCCATCTTTCTCTTTTCCACGACATTATGTATTGCAAAATTCTTGCTTTCATGCTCACTAGTTTCTTGGTGGTCCTCCAACTCCATAGAAAACATAGTATCCTCAAGAACTCCTGGGAGACTCGGTTTTGCTGGAACGAAATCTACAGTAGCCTCTGTGGGTTGATCGGTTTTTTCTAACTCGATCTCATCGTTAGCTTCACTTGGTTCCAACACCGGTTCTTGAGTTATTTCACAATTCAATGGAATGGCTTCTATGTGCTCTTCTGGATTTGACTCAATGTGGCTCGAGGGTACTTCTTCTTCGCGTTCAGACACGACATTTTTGAGCTTTTCAAATTGGGCCGTCAGATTTTCCAACTCCGCTTTTAGACTCTGAAAACTCGTAGAAGTAGATGTACGACTACTGTTTTCTTGTATCACTGCCATCTTCTCGAGTGCTATCTCCCAATCAGCTTTTTCTTTTTGGGGCGGATCAATCTGTTGTTGGGCATGTTTTTGAACTAATGGTTGCTGATACGACCCTGCCATCTTTTCGAGCGCTATCTCCCAAGCGGCATTTTCTTTTTGAGGTGGAGTAAAGTAATCATGCGAGGGAGAATGTGAATAATCGCCAGTGTAAGAGTAGCAATTCTCCCCTCGTCCATCATACCACGATCGTGGAGGCTCGTAACGATTATACTTGCATTCACTAGTGAGATGTCGGCATCCGCAAAAGTCGCACTCCAATTCATCATCGCATGTCGCATAGGTCTCAGGAGAATATTGCGAGTATCGCTGCATCCCTTATCCTACAAAAACAAACGAGAAAGATGAGAGTATCAAAGTATATAAAAATAATAATAGTAATAATAATAATAAGAATAATGATGATAATAATAAAAATATAAAAATAACTAAAAGGTCTAAACTAAAACTTAGAATAACTCCTACAACTAATATACCACTGTCCCCGGCAACGGCGCCAAAAACTTGACACGCTCAAATACTAGCAAGTGTACTAGGTCGTGCAAGTAGTATAAAACGGACGAAGTCCGAGTATCGATCCACGAAGACAGCTCGATTAATTCTAAGAAAATATTCCTAATTCTAATTTAGACTAACAGAATTTTTATAGTTTTGATGATTTGATAAAAGAGATAAGAAGACGCAAATAATAAAATAAACGCAGATAAAATAAGTGAGGATAGAGCAATTAACGACGACGTGATTAAGACACATGCTCGGCACGAAATATTCCTACGTCTTCATGCAATATCATCTATCTAATCAACATAAATCAAGTCAAGGTGGAATTTCCTAATATATGTGCTACCCGTTATTCACGTAACTAGCAACCCTACATGAATAGTGAACCAATCAACTATATTCCTATATGACTGTAGTTCCTACACGTGCATTTAATCTTCGTGAAATTCCCCGAGTTTAGGCGCTTTCGGCGCCTAAGGTCTCGAAAACCACACGTACGAAACCGAATTCCATCTCTGGTCGGTTTTACGTAGTGATGTTCGATATTTTGATCTAACCTTTCTAATCACCTTTTCGGTCTCATGTACTAGGTCAAGAATCGTGTGCGCGATGGCCGATCTCACACACGTCATTAAACTCAAATAACGAACACATAACCTAAATCATATGATTAAATAAAATAATAATAGCATTAATACGTAGTCATAATCCGACCTAACATGGTCTAAATCACAAAAGAAATTAAGCTAACATGGGAATAAATGAAATCAACAATGAATTAAACATTGTTGAAAACGAGATAATAAAGGTATAGAATTCGCCCCTCACGATGCTCGAGTCGTCACGTGTCGCCGCGGCGTCTTCTGTCGTGTGAACGACGGAGAAACGCCTTGGAGACCCTCGGGATCGCTCTTAGCTTTCTCTAGTCTTCTTCACCGTCAAGAGTCTTCTCCTCGCAGCCGAAATAATTCGCAGCGCTCGGTTTATTTTCTGTCGTCCGTCTCTTATTCGCTCGCTCCCCCTTTCCTTTTCTCAGCCGCCAGCCTTATATATAGGTAGAGAGAAAACAGACTTTGAGAGATCTTCGCTCGATATCTTTTCCTTCTATGAGCATTTGACTTATTTATTTATATTATGAATATTTCTCCTCTGCCATACGTGATCTTTTGGCAATAGATATCATCTCCTTGACTTCTTCACGTGATAATATAGTGATATTCTTGTCAATTTGCAGATTTGCCCCCAGCACTTTTGAACATTGCATAAATGACCTCTAAGATTCAAATCGTTCCAAAAGTGATCTTATTTTCTCTTTGTCGATCTCGTTTGCTCGGACATCTGTCGAAAAATGAATCTGAACATAAGTATAAGATATCGAGGAGATTTTAGGTAAATAACGTTCGAAAACACGCTTTTATGGGGTATAAAAATAATATAAATTCCTAACTTATCACCCGCCTTGAACCCGCCCCGAAATTACCGGGTTTTACCCGATAATCCGGATCTCGGGCGGGTCCCGGGTCTCAAAAGAAGAAACCCGGCCGGGTCCGGGGCGGGTCTCGGGTCTGGCATACCCCGCCCCGAGACCCGGCCCGAAACCCGCCCCGGAAATATATATATTATAATTGAATTCGTAATTACGTATTATATAGAATTATTGCTAATATTATGAATATAAAATCTGTTGGTCTTATGGTAGAGGCTTGATATTATAAATGTAAGGTCGCGGGTTCGAGCCTTAAGCACTACATTTATCCATTTTATCTTTTAAAAAATAAAAAGAAAAGAAAAAAATAAAGAACATCAATATAAACGGGTATGGCGGGTTGGACCCGCCCCGCTCGGGTCTGACCTGGGGCGGGGCGGGTCTAGACCCGAAGCGGGGCAGGTCCCGGGTCTGGGAAAAAGTAAGCGGGGCGGGTCTCGGGTCCGGCAAAACCCGCCCCATTGCCATGGCTATTTTTTTGTGTAAATGTAATGTCGACATTATGAAAAAGTCAACGTAGAATACGTGACGACATAGATATGTGTACGTTCAGCTGACAAATCTCCCTCTCTCACAAGTCACACAACCACCAACCAGACAACAACTAGAGTCGCCATTCCCATCAGCGTTTTCGAACAGAGACGAGCGCCACCGCCCAACGCCGCGCTCGCATAGTGGCGACTAACATAACGATCGTCGTCGATGACATCAGCGACGTCGTCGTCGTCTCCTCCGCCGCCGCAGTCCAAGCCTTCCCTGACGTCGTCCTTGCACAGAGCTGCAAACAATCCCGGCGGATACTTGCCGTGGAGATTCAAGTAGCTGAAGAACGAGTCGGCGCACGTCGTGGCTAAGTCGTTTATGGCATCTTTTATTGGGCACAGAAGATCCTTCAATGGCGAGCAGCAAAGCTCGGCCGTGTAGTTATTCGGTCCCTTGCATTGGCTCGTTATGTTTCTCAAGTTCATGTTTTCGAAATTCACCGGGCAATCTACGTCTTTCGTTTTGTTGTTTGCATGCGATTAATTTTAAGAAAATGAAAATTGCATTTTCGAACAAAGAAAAATAAGTGATCGATCTTACTTTTTTTCTGCTGAAGAAGGCTACGGCGGCCTATCGAGGGAAATGAGGGGCGGGCATCGTCGTCTGCAAGCAAAAAAAAAAATCAAGAACAAAATGCTGTTAAAATGTTGTGTAGAAATGAATTTATGTACAAAATATGAGGGAGCGTGCTTATAATGATCGTATGTTTTAGAGTTTCTTTTTCAAATTTTTCACAAATATATGGTGTCTTTGTTAGAATTTGATTCGTCGTAGGAAAGAATGTTAGTACTTGAGATTAATGAGGAGGATGAATATCCGAGAAGAAGGAAGAAAAGAAAGAGAGTTAATGATTTTCTTGGTTCCATAATTGTTGTTCTCTTCTTCCTTGGGGAGGAGATATCCAAACTAGCCCTATTGTTTCTTCAAAACGTTGAGGCCTTTTTATAATCTTTATTTTTTCCCATTATTATCGGGGGATATGTTTGGTTTTTTGCCTAAACCACCTAAGACGTTTGGTGAGAAAAAAGAAAATGAGAAACGAATGGCGCATGCAGTATAATGAGGGTTATTCTCATCCAAACGTATAACAGTTTCAAATGTAATTTCGCGTTAAGGATAATAGAGAGACAAACGAAGGTATAGGTAAGTGCAATGTAATAAGTATAGGCTTTTCTCATCCCAACATAGAACAGTTTTATGTTGTCTTCTTTTTTTCTTTTTCTCGTACGTTTCGATTTCCAGTCAGCGATGTCAGCAAGTAACAGAGGTTTCAAAGTACTCGACCAAATTGTTCTGTTTCTACTAGTAAGTTACAAAAATTAATCAGCTAAGATATCGCTATAAAATTAAGCAACTAAAATCGAAATCTTATAAAACAAAAGGTAAATCTGCAAAGGATATATATATATATATATATATATATATGCGAGAGATTCGAGTTAATTTATGCTGAGATGAAACGAGAGAGGGGTGGGTTAGGTTCAAATTTCAATAAGGTGGGTTTTGGAGGAGAAAAGTAACCATCTTTTTCTTTCTTTCCTCTGATTTGTAATAAGGTGCTTGGCCTGTAATAGTCGCATGTAAAACCATAAAGAAAAAAAAAAGTTTAGAAAGCTAAATTCTAAAACAATCCATCTTTCAAAGAACAACTCCAGTAATGAAATGCAACTCCTCAGAGGACACTTACACAACTACGAATTTTGAAAAGGAAAATAAATGGGAAAATTATAACCAAGAGATCATCAAAACAAACCAAGCCTCAAGATCCATCCATAAACCAAAGTATCTCAAGAATAAAAATAAAATAAGTTGGACTCATTTCCTGACGTGTTTGACCCTTTGCCATCCTTTCTTGCACGAATCTCCAACGATCTTGAAACCTTTCTTGAATATATGCTTAAGCTCGCTGGCTCTATCCTTCACTTGTTGCTCGAAACTCCCCATTGCACAAAAATTTGTTTCTTTCTTTCTTTCTTTAAATCTTCAAACTTTCAGAAAATATTTGGAGTGCCAACATTATTTTAAGTCGATGTATATATAGACGGAGAGGCCATATCGTGGGATCCAACTCACAAAGTGAAAGTGCGACGACAATCAACTATTCATTATTCTTAATTTCGCGTCTTACTTTCCTTTGTTTAGTACAACCCACATTCAAGCCAGCTCAGAAGATGTTGAAACTTATTAAAGATATTAACTTTTTCTAGTACTGTCCCATCCCATTCATCTATGACTTGGATGCTCTGAGGAATATCTTTCTTATTGTATGTATATTTTACTCAACATACACCTTCTGTTCGCTTGAAAATGATGACAGTCAACTAACTTGGGACATTTCCCCACTCTGTCGTGGGCCCCATCGATATTACCGTTAACTTGAAGCCTCTTCTTGCAACGGATGCCAGCAAACTCACTTGGCTGTCGAATCTTTGTCTTTGATCATGGACTCGTGCTTTGCTTGACCGTTGGCTTTGAGATGCTTAATAATAACGCTTCTGGCACCGACGATTCCGAAATAAGATGAGAAAATCGCTGGCGACGATTCTTCGAGGAGTTGGTGCAGATTACATACTTCGAAGAAAGAAATAGGGAATAAAATTCTTGATTGAAAACCCTTATACAGTGATGTCTGTTTGTGAAATCGCAGAGCTGCGAAGAAACTCGGAGGATTACGCAAAAGTGGTGGAAGAGATAGTGAGGATAGAGAAGAAGCTCTTCCCCAAACACGAATCGCTCGCCAATTCATTCGAAGATGAGCTCAAGAAGAAAAATTGCGGGCTGCTTTACACTCAGTGCGAAGGCGAAGTTGCTGGGTACATCATGTATTCCTGGCCATCCTCACTCTACGCTTCCATCACAAAGCTCGCAGGTATGTATATCTTCTCATCTGATGCACTCTGCTCAAACCGAGTGTTTCTCTATTCCACAATTTCATTCCGTTTGTGCATTTTTCCATGTAAAGTTATGACCGTTACAATTAAATCAGCTGCTGCTTCTTGGTAATAAGGGTATTGTGACAACTCTGTTTTCTTTCGTTTTATATGTAAAGTTACGGCCTTTACAATTGCAGAGCTAGTCCCAAGTACAATCAAGTGCTTGAAAATATAAATTGCTTGCTAGTCATTGGTATTGAGTTCTTGGGTTGCTGTGGTAATGTATATAATCTGATAACATTGGCAAGATGTCTGATGTTTTGTTCTTGATCAGTAAAAGAAAAGTTCAGGAGACAAGGCCATGGAGAAGCATTGCTTAAAGCATCGATAGAGAGGTGTAAGACGAGGAAGATTGGCCGTATATCGCTACACGTCGATCCTTCGAGAAAGGCAGCTTTGAGTCTGTATCAGAAACTCGGGTTCGCCGTGGATGCTTTAGTAGAACGATACTACTCGGCGGATAGAGATGCTTATAGAATGTATCTTGAAGTTGATTGCTGCTGATGATCACCCTTTCTTTTATTGATCTTTTGTTTGTTTGTTGGATGCAATTGATCAGTCTGAACTTTCTCTGAGGATTGAAAAAAAAAGAGAAAATAAAAAATTATGTTGCTGCCCAGGATCGAACTGGGGACCTTTAGTGTGTAAGACTAACGTGATAACCACTACACGGCAGCAACTCATGCTTGTTCTTGTTACAAATTCTCCAATTCGATTTAACATAGTCGACACTTGCTTGCTATGAAATGCAATTGCTGCCTATATTTTAAACATATATAGATCTTCAAAATTAGCAGAATGTCATGGCGACAATCAAGGGACGAAAGAGAAGAAAATTAAATAAATACAATAATAGCAACACAAAAGAAAAAGAAATATATTGAAAAGCAACCAACCCCATTAACGAGCGGAGCCTAGCAACTCGTTATCAATTATCATCAGTTCGATCGCGGGGCCCACCACCCAACCAAGAACGAAACAAAACAGTATTAACGGTATAATATCGTTGCTATGTAATGACCACTATGTCCCTAAATCGCTGACACTTTCTAAGCCAAGACACGTTGATATACTGTTCTTGCGGATTTAACGCCTTAACTGTCGTCGGGCCCCACTCAAAAAGTCCCTCCATCGTTGAGAAAAGCTCCATTGAATTGCAAAAGCGCACACACACTGCTATACTCTACTTTAATACCTAAATTGCAGTGTTAGTCCACTTACTATTAACTTTCTAGCATCGTTATTTTTTTTTCTCTAAATCATCGTTTATAAATTCCACCACTCAGTCAGTCCACAGCACTGTAATAACTGTTATAGAGTTCCGAGCTTGCTTTAGCTATTCTAAGCAGACATGGAACCCATGTCTCTAATCACCGCCTCCATTCTCACCGCAATCTTCCTCTCCATCGGCGAAGCCTCCTCCGCGGTGGTCGGAGACCCACATTGGCATTCCGCCACCGCCACGTGGTACGGCAGCCCCGAGGGCGACGGCAGCGACGGCGGCGCGTGCGGGTACGGGTCGCTGGTGGACGTGAAGCCATTCCGCGCGCGCGTGGGCGCCGTGAGCCCAGTCTTGTTCAAGAACGGCGAAGGGTGCGGCGCCTGCTACAAAGTGAGGTGCCTCGACGGCTCGATATGCTCGAGGAGGGCCGTGACGGTGGTCATCACCGACGAGTGTCCCGGCGGCTACTGCTCGAACGGTAACGTCCACTTCGACCTCGGCGGCGCCGCCTTTGGTAGGATGGCCGTGGCTGGGGCTGGTGGTCAGCTAAGGAACCGTGGGGTCATTCCTGTAATTTACCGCAGGTAATTAATGTGAAATATTCTAAAATCTTTTACTAATTATTAATTCTTGAGATATGTCTTATGCGTCGTTCTCTTTTCCTCAACGGTATTGTTCTGTATTGTCGCGTTGTGATTAAGTCTGATAAGTAAATGACGAATGTTATTCAATGGTCTTGAATTTATTTGACTGTCACGACAGATCCCTCGTGATGCATGCCATAGTAATTAATTACAATCCAAACATGTATGTAATCATACTTAAGTGCATAATTAATGAAGTATCTTCTCACGCGCAGGGAACTCTTTTGGTCAAGGTTTATGTCTTCGATCTCTTACATACTATATTAAAATAACTGTTCATAATATTATAAACAATTTAAGATATTCCCTCCGCCATATATTACAAGACAGAAGCACCACTAGTTCACACACTCATACTTAAAATAAATTTTTATTTTAAATGCAGGACTCCATGCAAGTATCCAGGGAAAAACATTGCTTTCCATGTAAATGAAGGTTCAACTGATTATTGGCTCTCTCTCCTAGTTGAATTCGAGGATGATGATGGCGATGTTGGATCTATGCACATAAGAGAGGTAACATGTCTTTTTTTTTTTTGTTAAATATAATTCTCTTCTCTACAGAAAGATAGCATTTTATAATTAAGAAAAGCTACACTTTCACAACCACCTAGAAAACAAACAACCTTCTTTAAAGTTAGGCGCGTAGAAAGAAATGCGCTGCCTTTCATAAACACGTGACCGACAGTAATAATAAGGAAAGGAAGCTTGTGTGTCTTTGGATCTTCAAGAGATACGTTTATGCTTTGCAAATTAGATTTTCATTTCCTGTTAGAAAATCTACTTTATTTACAAGTTGGTGATAGTGTCTTTATCTTTATTAGTAAGAAGTACTATTAACTATGGAACGGCCGTTATAACAGTTAATCATTTGTACTTCAGGCGAACTCGAACCAATGGCTAGAGATGACGCACGTGTGGGGCGCGAATTGGTGCATCATCGCAGGTCCATTACGTGGACCTTTCTCCGTTAAACTAACGACGTTATCTACTGGAAAACAGCTCTCTGCGAGGGATGTTATACCTAGCAATTGGTCTCCTAAGGCTACTTATACCTCTCGTCTCAATTTCAAGCTCTCTTGATATAATCTCAATATATATATATATATATATAATTTTCTCCTATTTTATGCATATGTAAGAGCCCTTTTGCTAAGCGAGTGTGTGTTCAGTGTGTGTTTTGAGATATATATATATATATATAGAGAGAGAGAGAGAGAGAGAGAGAGAGAGAGAGAGATGTGGTAGTAGCCATCTCCAAAGGAGAGAGTGCTTGGTTTTGCTTGCTTTGTATTGTATTATTAAAGTTGATTCTTTTCTTGCACTAATAACTAGTGTGTGATGAAGTGCGTCGGGTGGACACTAACTTGTAGATTGTGGGTTGCGTTGTTTTCCATAATGTTGTGTGTTGTGTGTGTGTGTATTTGCGCCTGCCTTAATTGAAGAAATGTTGTTTATCTATCAATTATAGTTATAACTTAATGTCTTAAACTAATTCCACGATCCATTGTCTGTTGTTAGGTAATATCAGATGCTCTCACTGGACCCCCACTTTTCTTTTTGACCGATTATAATGAACTATATTGGTTCAATTCTCACTTCACCATGTGAATGGCAAGAAAAAGATAAAAGAAGAAAATGGTCCACTTTATCAGCTCGATCGAGTATTTTTCCATTTTATATAATTTTGTTGTATTTTTTGAGGTGACGTGATGCCTCCTCATTTCTTCACTTTGTGATCTTCATTATCATTACCCCTTCAAATAGATAAAAAAAAAATAGTCCAAAAATAAAATGATCAACCTTATAATACTTTCAGCCATTGGTCAAGAATAAATGGGCCCAATATAATAAGCCCAACAGGACCAATAACCCCACATAAATGGGCCTACGGAATATCTGCAAAAACAATAATTAAGTTGATATAGCGTGAGTTATTGTTAGTTAACACTGCGATAATCGTGTCGTGGATGAGTCGCCGACCTATCTTACAAAAATAATCTAATAAGTAGCATTCTAATCTGTCGCAAACCCTCAGCTGAGCTTAGGTCTTAGAATCAAAAATTTTCAGCTATGGTTTTCGTGAAACTTCCCGACAACACAACCGTCGCCGTGAACCTATCGCCGGCAACCACCACCGTCAAAGCCCTAATCCACCACCTCCACCAGGCGCTTCAGATCCCAATCTTACAGCAGCGGATTTACCTTTCGCCGCGCCTACTCACGATCCCTCAGAACGACGACGTTTCCCTGTCCAATCTCGGCGTCAGTCGATACTCAACCCTAGTTATCCACACGCCAATCGCTGGCGGCATGCAGGCCCCCGTGCAGCCCAAAAATCGACTCGATTTCCTAAATTCGAAGCCGCCGTCGAACTATGTGGCCGGCCTCGGGCGTGGTGCGACGGGGTTCACCACGCGGTCTGATATTGGGCCTGCCCGAGCTGCCCCTGATCTGCCTGATCGAACGATCGGTCAGCCTCCTGCCGCAGCTCCTGCCCGTGGCGGGCAGAAGGATGAGGGAGAGGAGGACGAGGAGGCTGAGGAGAAGGGATACGATGAGAATCAGAAGTTTGATGAGTTTGAGGGGAACGATGCTGGGTTGTTTGCTTCGTCCGAGTATGATGAAGAGGATAAAGAGGCTGATGCGGTTTGGGAGGCGATTGATCAGAGGATGGATTCGAGGAGAAAAGATCGTAGGGAGGCTAGGTTGAAGGAGGAGATTGAAAAGTACCGAGCTTCTAATCCCAAGATCACCGAGCAGTTTGCAGATTTGAAGCGCAAGCTGTACACTTTATCCACAGACGAGTGGGATAGCATACCAGAAATAGGCGATTATTCGTTGAGGAATAAGAAGAAGAGATTCGAGAGCTTTGTCCCCGTCCCCGACACTCTGTTAGAGAAAGCGAGGCAGGAAAAAGAGCACGTCAGCGCACTCGATCCCAAGAGTCGTGCTGTGGGCGGAACGGAGACGCCGTGGTCTCAAACCCCAGTCACAGATTTGACCGCGGTCGGCGAAGGAAGAGGCACTGTCTTGTCCCTAAAGTTAGATAGATTGTCTGACTCTGTCTCGGGCCAGACAGTGGTTGATCCAAAAGGGTATCTAACTGATTTGAAGAGTATGAAGCTCGTTAGTGACGCTGAGGTCTCTGATATTAAAAAGGCAAGGCTGTTATTGAAGTCCATAACTCAGACGAATCCAAAGCATCCACACGGTTGGATCGGAGCTGCAAGGTTGGAAGAGGCCGCCGGCAAGATCAAGGCAGCTCAACAGCTTATCCAAAGAGGCTGCGAGGAATGTCCTAAGAGCGAGGACTTATGGCTGGAGGCATGTAGGTTAGCCAAGCCAGACGAGGCAAAGGCAGTGATCGCCCGAGGCGTCAAGGCAATCCCTAGCTCGGTGAAGCTGTGGATGCAGGCTTCGAGGCTTGAGCAGGACGATGCTGCTAAGCGGAGGGTTCTTCTGAGAGGCCTCGATGATAATCAAGATTCAGTGAGGCTGTGGAAGGCGGTGGTGGAGCTCTCTAAGGAGGACGAGGCGAGGGTTCTTCTGCAGAGAGCTGTGCAGTGTTGTCCGTTGCACGTGGAACTGTGGTTGGCTCTTGCTAGACTGGAGACCTACGACAATGCGAAGAAGGTGCTGAATAAGGCGAGGGAGAAGCTGCCCAAGGAACCCGCTATATGGATCACTGCTGCAAAGTTGGAGGAAGCCAATGGGAACAGTGAAATGGTCGGTAAGATAATCGAAAGGGGTATAAGGGCTTTGCAGAGGGAAGGCGTTGAGATCGACAGGGAGATGTGGATGAAGGAGGCTGAAGCTTCTGAGAAGGCGGGATCTGTTTTAACCTGTCAGGCCATTATTCGCAACACAATCGAAGTCGGCGTGGAGGAAGAAGATAGGAAGAGGACGTGGGTTGCGGACGCTGAGGAATGTATGAAGAGGGGTTCGATAGAGACAGCAAGGGCTATCTACGCCCATGCTCTCACTGTCTTCCTTACGAAGAAGAGCATATGGCTCAACGCTGCTCAGCTTGAGAAGAGCTACGGCACGAAAGAGTCTCTAGACGCTCTTCTGCGCAAGGCTGTTCAGTACATACCCCACGCCGAAGTCCTATGGCTCATGGCTGCCAAGGAGAAGTGGCTCGCCGGCGACGTTCCTTCAGCTCGGGGTATTCTCCAAGAAGCGTACGCTGCTATTCCCAACTCCGAGGAGATATGGCTCGCTGCGTTTAAGCTCGAGTTCGAGACCCACGAGCCCGAGCGTGCTCGTATGCTCCTAGCCAAGGCCCGAGAAAGGGGAGGAACGGAGAGGGTTTGGATGAAATCAGCCATAGTCGAGAGGGAATTAGGCAACACAGACGAGGAGAGGAGGCTACTAAGTGAAGCTTTAAAACAGTTCCCTTCGTTCTTCAAGCTTTGGCTAATGCTCGGTCAGCTTGAGGAACGCTTAGGCAACTTGGAGAAGGCTAAGGAGACGTACGAACTAGGCTTGAAAAACTGCCCTCACTGCATCCCTCTATGGCTCTCCCTCGCCCACCTCGAGGAGACGGTGAACGGGCTCAGTAAAGCCCGCGCCGTCCTCACCATGGCCCGTAAGAGGAGTCCACAGAACCCCGAGCTGTGGCTAGCCGCCGTTCGGGCCGAAGCCCGCCATGGGTTCAAGAAGGAGGCGGACATACTGATGGCCAAGGCATTGCAAGAATGCCCCTCGAGCGGTATCCTATGGGCGGCCTCCATCGAAATGGCTCCACGCCCACAGCAGAAGACTAAGAGTAGAGATGCATTCAAGAAATGCGTGGACGATCCCCACGTCCTTGCGGCCGTGGGGAAGATTTTCTGGCAGGACAGAAAAGTCGACAAGGCCCGTTCTTGGTTCAATCGGGCCGTGACTTTAGCCCCTGATATAGGCGACTTTTGGGCTCTTTATTACAAGTTTGAGCTTCAGCACGGTAATGAGGAGACTCAGAAGGAAGTGCTGAATAGGTGCGTGGCTGCTGACCCTAAGCACGGGGAAAAGTGGCAGGTCGTTTCGAAGGCCGTGGAGAATTCTCATCAGACTACTGAGGTCTTGTTGAAGAGGGTCGTCGTTGCTTTGGGGAAGGAGGAACGCGCGGCTGAGAATGGCAAGAACTGAGTCCGATGTCGGTGGTTTTTCGAGTTTGTGTTATGTGTAAGAAATACGTTTTAAGTCTTCTATTGTGTGCTAATTTAGATATGGTGTGGAGGTGATTGATTGTTCACTACATTGATACAAACCTGTTCTATTATTATTACTCTAATTGTTCTTCACTTAATGCTATTGTTATTACACATTTTCTGCGTGTTGAGTTTCGGACAAGGTTCATTTAGTAGCCGTTATAATCGCTTGCACAGTGAAAAGCTTCTGATCCCCATCATATCTTCGATCTTTTAATGAAGAACCAACTAACAAATGCCTCGTTTGTAAATTCACCAAACAATCTACACTATATTCAATTCCAACATTAACTCACCGCACGAAACCAGTCGAAAGATTGAACTATAAAAATCCCTCCAAAAACCATCTCAAACACCACAACAAACAAAAAACAAAAGCAATCTTTAAGCAACCAATCTCATAATTCCCAGCAAAAAATGGCATCTTCTTCTTTGAAATCCATAGCCCTCTTCGGCCTCCTCGGCCTCCTCGCACTGCAATTGATGGGCCCCGTTTTGGCCCGAAACATCCCAGCCACCGAAGAGGGGAGGCTCGAACCCGAATGGTTCGGCAAGCACGACCGTTCTTTCTTGATCCCAGGCGTAGGTCGAGTCATCGCCCCTAAGAAGGGTGAGCATGTGAACCCATTTACTTATAACCCCACGACTGGCAAGAATGGAGGCTATGGAATTTCGGTCCCTGGGTTAGGTGTAACCACGGGCCGCAGTTACATTCCCGGTGGCGATGACACTCCTTTGCCTACCCCTGGTTCCGAAGTGCCCGTTCCTTCCAGGCATTGATTGCTATCTAGCATTGTTCTATCTGACTCATGAAGAATAAGTAAGTAGCTATGATGTGTGTGTGTGAGTGTGTGTTTCTTTGTTTTGTTATGGGATTTGAGTGCCATGTCTTTGTGATGAATGTTTCTCGCTCGATGACAATAAAAGATCCGTTTTCTTGGCAAGAAAGACTTTTAAAGAACAAACTGCAAAATCTAGGAACAATGAGCTCCAGAAATATACGAAAGGAAAGAACAAAAGAATAAAAACAAATCCGACATATAAATGTCAAATAGAGAACTAATTTTACAAGCCCATCGAATGCAAACGAAACTCCAGTAAAAAGAAAGAACAAATGAGTACGACTGAACGTCAGAATCCAAGCATTTTGAAGAGAATGAATGCGAGGAAACAGAAGAAGATGGCCAAGAAAAGATAATCTACGAATACAAAAAACGCCGTGGATCCGTGATTTCTCTTCGTTGCCGTTTTATTATTCTTCTTTGCCTGCTTCTTCGTCGGTTCTTGTTCTGTAGTTTCTTCGATTCTCGCCATTGTGTTTTTCCCTTAATCAGATCTGTGCTCCTTCGATGATCCTTTCGTTAAGAGGCAGCTTTGTTTATTACTATTTTACTCTTCTTATTAGATGTATATTTGGCATTACTATTTTTGTCATGTAAATATGCAAATTAGACCAATTAATACGCACGTAATAAATTTACAAACATGAATATCCTTTCCAAGTCCTCAATCTTCAATTAGCCTGGGTGGATAAATCAAATCTTCTGATCTATATCCTCTCCCTCCAACACGTCAAATTTAAGAAAATTTAATATTTATTACTCACATGTGGACGACGTACCGAGGTGATGATTTTCTTAAAAATTAACGTGTTGAAGGGGGCGATTTAGATTAGCAATGAATATGAGAGGGTCTACGGAGGTGTTGACGACTTTAGGAATCGAAAAGAAGCAAAAAAATGAGAGATTTGCTTATGATGCTCACGGTGGTTGCTCACGGTAGGTGGGCACCATAGCAATACAAACGTAATAAGTTTATAAACCCGAATATCCTGTCCAAGTCCTCAATCTTCAATTAGCCTGGGAATATATAAATGAAATCTTCTGATCTATATGCTGTAATAGTAATGCAAAATTCCTGCAAATGGAGAGCCCTGCAAATCTCCAGACAAGCAAGATATCAATGTGGGAAGGAGACAGAAATTTCTCAGGCAGCAACTCCTTTCATATCGATTGAGCTCTTTCCCGGCATTTTCTTGACTCCTCTCCTCCTCATTCTGCTCCATATCTCATGAGAATCCCCATACCTACCAATCTGTCTATAAACGTTCGCCAAAAGCACATAACTCAAGTGATAGTCGGGCCTCAGCTCAATCACCTTCAAAGCCACACGCTCGGCCACAGTATAGCTGCTCGTATTCACACAAGCGCCGAGCAAAGAAGCCCATAGAGACTCGCTGCGTTCAAATTCAGACTCCAAAATCACATTTTCAGCCTCTTCGATCTTCCCCGCCCTGCCCAAGAGATCAACCATGCAGCTGTAGTGTTCAATCCCTGGTTTTATTCCGTAATCTTTCATCATGGAATCGAAGTATTTACGCCCTCGGTCGACTAGCCCGCTGTGGCTGCAGGCGAAGAGAACTCCTACGAAGCTTATATAGTCGGGCTTAAGCTTGTTAACACCTTCTTCATTGATCATCGTATCGAACAATCTTACAGCTTCTTCTCCCCTTCCGTTCTGCGCATACCCGCTAATCATAGAGTTCCAACTTACCAGATTCTTGACGGGCATCTTCGAAAAAACCCTATAAGCAAAATCGACAGAGCCACACTTAGCATACAAATCGACCAAGGCTGATTCAACCACCACGTCTCGCCAGGAGCCCCTCTTTAAATACTGGCAATGGAGTTCTTTGCCTAATTTATCAGCTGCCAGGCCAGCGCAGGCACGTAGAACGGTGCCAAAGCTGTAAAGATCCTTCTCTTCACAAGCCCTGAAGAGTTCGACGACTGCCTCGAATTGGCCCGTTCGACAGTAGCCGCCGAGCAGAGCACACCAAGAAACAGAGTTGTTCTTGCTCGTTGAGTCGAAGACGAGGTGGGATTCGCGGGTGAGCCCACACTTGGCGTACATGTCGACCGAACTTCCATGGACGAACACGTCGTGGTTGAACCCTCCAGTAATAACCTTGGCGTGCACTTGCCTGCCCTGTCTCAGTCTCTCGAGGTTTCCCAAGGCTGTTAGGATGCTTCCGAAGGTGAACCAATCGGGCGAGAATCGAAGCTCGTTACACATCAGATAGAACATAGAAACTGCCTCTCTGTACATGTCGCACCTGGTTAAAGCTGAAACGACTGATGTACAGCAGACCATGTCTGGTTCAGGCATTTCTCCGAACACCTTGAGGCAGTCCAGGGCACCATGGCTCCTGCCGTACATGTCGATCAGAGCGGCGGCGATCACCTCATTCTCGTCGAACCCGCCCTTCACCACAAGCCCATGCAAGCATCTCCCCAGGCCAAACTCCCCAACCTCGGCGCATGCCTTCACAACGGCGGACAGAGTAAAAGCATTCGCCTCAACCTCAGCATCAACCATGTCGAAGTACGTAGCGATAGCGTCTTTGGGTCTTCCCACGCGAATGTAACCTGAGATCATTGAGCTCCAAGAGACGACGTCTTTGCAGGGAAGCTCAAAGAAGCATTTCCGAATTTCGTCGACGTCCGATCCCAGCTTGAAGTAAAGGGCTAAGAGGCTGTTGCCCACGAACCGATCGGCTTCGAGCGCGTTCTTGATGACGTGGCAGTGGAGCTGTCGGCCCAGGGTTAGGTTCTGAGACTTCGTCGCCGCGTGTATGATTGAGGCGTAAGCAATTGGCTTTGAGAACTGGGGCTTGCTTGGCTGGGCGGTTGAGGAATTTATCAAGAGGAGGCTTATGGCTTGCGAGACGAATCCTTGCCTGCAAAGTTCGATGATTTGAGACTGCGTCGAGGGATTTTGCAGCGCCGTGTAACAATGGCGATTCAAGAATTGTTTCATTACTTGGTATGATCATATGCATTCGAAATGAGAGGTGCAGTAAGTGTATATATAATACTTATCTCTCTTAGCCTCAGGCCGTTTATACAGTTAAATACCATTGAATTGTTATCGTTAATAAACCTTCATTACAGAATTACAGAACCATAACTCAGACAGTTCTAACATCGCCATCACTAAGAGCTCATCATCGTCGTCATCTTCAAGTATCTCTCAACAACGCCCGCCTGAGAAAAATCAGTGTAATAACCTTCTCCAGCCTCGACGCCTTCTTCCCTGGCCAGCCTTTCGACCTCAAACTGAACCCTTCTCCCACTAACTCGAGTCGTGTCAAGTATATTGCAAGCCACCTCAATCGTTCCTTCGCCGTGGGCCAAACCCATGGATTCTACCGACTCAATCCCGCCTCCACGGCCGCTGATTTTAAGGGCGATCCTCGAAGCTAAAGACACGTCGTCGGAGAAGATGGGAACGTTGTAGTTGTCAACCCATTGGGTCGCTCCGACGGTAATAACACCCTTGTTCGGGGCGGCACAAGGTGGGCCCACGTCGGGGCTTAGTGGTAGGGATTCTTGATGGGGCCCACCCGACCATTTGTTGCCCTGAGAGTTCGGTCTGAAGTAGCCGAGTTTTCTTCTGATAGATGCGAGGGAGCGATTTTCGTTGTGTGCTGCGCCGTATAAGTACGTGGGCACTGCGTAGACGACGAAAATAGAAGGAAAGAATCGATTTTTAAAGGCAAGAAATAGCTGAGAGACAAACCTTGAAGCTTCGTGCCCACGTCAGCAGCCAAAGACTCGGCAGTTCCGGCGACGTGGTCCAAGGAAACGCCGGACAAGGGGAAGAAGCAGACGTGGTCGACGACGCCGAGCCTGGGATGGGTCCCACAATGTGCCTCGAGGTCGATGGCTTCGAAGGCTGCTTTCACCATTTCAAAGACTGCATTTTTCAACGACGATGGCGAGTCTTGATTGCTGCTTTCTTGACCCATATCTGAGACTATTGTGTACCCAACTCTGTTGTAAGTTTCGTCCACGAATTTATTGACGATTGGCGCCTTTGGGAGGTAGAGCTTTGCTGCTGTTTCAATGGCGTCGAGGGCGTGCTTGTTCTTGCTTTCTGATATGTACACTTTGCAGCAGGCTAGCATTTGCTTCGTCGACATTCTTTTTTTTTTTTTATCGCCGTATGGTAATAATGGGATTGAAATTGCTCAATGTTTAACGAGAAAGGTACGGCAAATTGATTGCAGTGGTCCGTATTTACAGCAGATGACTTCTGGAAAGACAAGAAAGTTTATGTAGCATATCTAAATGATCAGAAACGAGTGGACATGAATTATATTGGTTGTGACAAAAAAATGGAACAACGGAGAACCCTAAGAAGAAGACACGTGAAATATAAGACCGAAAATCGGAAGGTTTTGATCCTTGATGATTCCTAATCTCTCTACTCTGGTCCTGATGGAAACGTCTCCTCCATATATCTTAATACATCAGATGTAAATGTACTACTATAACATACAATGACTTTTCGGGCATTCTGAAGGCAATTAAATAAAAGAAGAGATAACGACTAACACAGATGCATTCTCTTTACAACAACTACGAAAGTAAGCTTAGCCGTTGCATCTTCTATCTACAGAGCAAAAGGACACCTCACCTCATGGCAAATCCGACCTTTGTCTTCTTTTGTCTCCCTTAATTCATTCTTCGATATGCAGCTGTCATCTGTTGTTCGTCGTCCTTTGTCATTTCTCTCCATGTTTCGAGAGATAGATCTTGTGCTTGAACTTATTGATCCCTTTCTCTACGGGCTATTGATTTATTTACTTTTTAATATTAGGTAGAGAAACATAAGAGCACATTTAGTGTTTGCAGGTACTAATTTTATCAACCAAAGAGCCTCAGAAAACAAATCGCAAGGGCGAAGACAATGAATATCATACAAGCCAAGCCATCATGTAATCCTACAAACCAACCATAAATTAAGAAAACAGGATTCTAACGAAATAACAATCATAAGTATTCAATAGCATAGCATGCCATCAAAGCTCATTCGCTCTATAATAAACTTATTTCAGAATCAGATATGGTTCGAAGAAGCAGGATGATTGTTGTTATTACTACCTGGAAACGAGGCTAAGCCATCTGTTGCAGAACTGTTCTCGTCGCTAGCATGGCGCACAAACTCGTCGGGCGACAAATGAGCGCCATGGCAAGCGCATACGATCTTTATCTGTGTAGGGCTAAACCTGTACGTCACGCCCGAGATAGTTCGACCATTGGCGCCCGAACCCGTGGTGGAAACCCAAGGAAGATTTGGGGCCGACCCGCTACCTCCAAACTTAACATCAGCTGCAATCCCAGGTTTTATTGCAGGGAAATCTGTGGTGATTGATTCAGTTCGGGACTGAGAAGAAGGTGCTAAAGGTGAGTCCTTTACTTGATTCGCAGAGTTGTGTGCTTTTGTATCGTCTTCTCCTATGATTAGTTCATGCAACTATGCGTTAACATAAAAAAAAAAGGGATTCGAATGGGACGAAGTAAAAGGAATCGAAGAAACTAAACCTTGAGTCAAGTGAATCAACTGATGGTGAACGCCGACCCCTCGAGAATTATCCCTGTCCAGCGTTGGAAGATGCACAGCACTATTCCCAAACATGGCAGGGAAATTAGCTGCTACCATAGTTGACCCCTCACCACTCGATCCACCTTGGTAAGGAAGACCATGAGCCTTATTCATCGTTTCCTTGTCTGACGAGATAGTAAACCTCCTCTGCCCTAAAAACTCAACACCATTTTGGCCACCACCATACAAATCCTTCCCCTGCTGCCTCGAGGTCGAACTGGCCATTTCTGAATCAGCCACGTCTTCGTTATCTGCAGTCGATCCTTCATCGGTTGTCAGGGATATGTGGGAAGCCTTCTTCTCAAGTTCTATCTTTTTTTGTTGGCTGCCCTCGGTGAACAAGATCTTCCTCTTCCCATTTGTGCTTGATCTCTTTTCTCCTTCGGTTTCGGCGTTTGCCCACCACATTCTGCCAGTGATTGAATTCTTGGAAGTTTCTGACTCCACGACGGCTTTACCTAGGTTTGGCAGATTCTCTTCGACTTTCGTGAAGCGTTGGGTTCCATTCCTACCTTCTAGAAAAGTTTTGAAGTCGTTGATTAATTTGATGTCTCTGTCTTCTTTGCTCGGTCTGTTGTCGGATGAGTTCCCTTGTTTGGCTTTCGGGGAGGAGTTACTTCCACGGCAAGGTAGACCTAAGCTCAGATCAAGATTTTTTTCGTTTTCCATTTCCGGTAGGATCAGACCACGATCATCGACGACTTTGTCAACGGGGGAGTATTGATGCCTGGGAAAAAAAATGAATCAAGTGGGCTAAGAGGTATACTACGCACGAAATTTTCGCTCGAGTTCTATCTTATTTCAAATTATTGAATACGATGTTCATTCTCAGTGCATATGAAGAAAACTACCGATGACTGGCAAATGATGATAAGTTTCTCCATTCAAACTCAAACAACTGAAAAGGAATGACAAAACATTCTATGTTCTTCATCATATAAATGGGCGAATGAAGACCACTATGTTAGCTCCCCATGACAGAAGAAACATACGAACTCCTTAAAGTTTAATTAACCACAAAAACAATGACTCACACCTAGCCAAAGACACATTGTCGTCATCATCATCATCATCATCATCATAATTGCAGCCAAATTTATTGAACTGATACAGTTTTGGAAAAAAGCCTCCCACGTTCTTCTTTATTTAGTAACGGAAAATTTCTAACAATTGCAGCCTATTTTGAACTGATGCCAAAGAGGAATCTCGTGGAGCAAGCCTAGATAGATATGTTAAGATTCGATTGTGGAAAGATAAAGAAGCGAACAGAGAGCTAGTATGCTAATAGATATCATCATCCACGAAAACGCCAGAAAACGATAAAACAGAATAAATCCATGGCTGAGCTGAGGCATAGAAAGGCGCACCGACGAAGTCAAATTACCGAACTCAACTAGAACATCAGCAGCTGATAGAGCTCACAGATGAAATTGATCCCGGAAACGGCACAGCGAAATTGGAGATTTGTTCACCAGCAACGAACGACTACGAACTACAAAGTTCCCTAAACAACGAAACAGGAAACCAAAAACCTCCTTGAAAATGAAGTCGAGAGAGAGAGAGAGAGAGAGGGAGAGTTTTTCTTTCGTGTTAGAGTTAAAAAAACGTAAATAATAAATAATATAGACAATACAGAATGTTTTCCACGTGGCCTTGAAGTTCATAGCCCATATTTGCTGATTGGGTCCTTGGTAGTTTTTTTGTTTGTAATCGACCCACTGGGCCCACATGTATTTGGGCTAATAATCCTACGATTGGCCTTCATTAATATATTCCGATGGATATGATTCGTCCATACAATTAAATAGTCTTCATTCAAGAGATGCAATGAAATACTGGAGCATAGATCGTAGAAGTACAGTCGAAAAGTTGATGGAACTATTGAATGGAATAAATGGTTTGCAATAAGAAGATTCATATCTAATTTACATTTCCATTTTCCACTATTCCCACTTCGACCCATCCATTGTGCGATAATACAATTATACCCTTTGGAAGGCCATTGATGTTTGTCGTCAACTAGCTCTGACCCCAGCAGTTAAGGTACATCACTTGATGCAAAGACTCGTCCTTGTGCTGTCTTCCTTTGTTGACGACGACGGAGTTCGTAAAGACGCCGGAAAAGGGACGGAAATTGGCGGCGCCGGAGAAATAGCGGTGGTTCTTTCCTTGGATGATTGAACTCACGCCGGACTTTAGCTTCTGCAACTGATTGGAGTGGCCGTTCACCACCACTACGCTCATTGCTACCCATAATCTGTTTTTGCAGCTCATTTTCTCTATTTCTTAATAACTTAGCAGAATTTAGTATTCTTTTCTTGGATCAGTTTAAGCGAAGAGCAGTCGATGGGCGATGGATGAATCTAACAAGTGAAGAACGCTCATTATATAAAGGAGTTTTGAGGAGGGTATAATGGGAATTAAAGCAGTTAACGTGAATAGACAGGTGGCCTTCACTTAGCCAATAACAGTGTCCTCGTTAGCCATGCAACCAATAGAGAGCCAACGTTATTCTCTCAATTTCGTTATTTCTTTCTGTATTTTAATTAATTTATCTTATTTGTCCTTAATGCACTAAGTTGCGAAGCAGCTGCAAATAAATAATAGAGAA
Organism: Craterostigma plantagineum; assembly: GCA_027422505.1. Taxonomy (NCBI): domain Eukaryota; kingdom Viridiplantae; phylum Streptophyta; class Magnoliopsida; order Lamiales; family Linderniaceae; genus Craterostigma; species Craterostigma plantagineum. Next base: position 490,785 of record JAPQWV010000053.1, on the reverse strand, counting down.
CAGTGTCGTTTTGTTCTATGGTGGTGGGGTACCACTCATCATGGGTAACGTACAGGTAAACACAGCGTGCACGTGGATTCCACTAGCCATTATTGGTTCTCTCTGTATGATGAAGTGTTGGTGTCACGTGGGACTTCACGTGGCATATTAAAGTGAAAACAATTATAAATTGGTTCGATTCATCGAACTTGGGAATTATTGGGACTACTACTTTTTAGCATGTTAAAAAATATAAAATTAATTATTTGTAGATGAATTTAATAAATTATATACTAAAAATAACGAGATGGTTATTATGAGTTTTAAAGCTTGTGGTTTAATAAATTTTTAATAATTGGTATGCAAAAATAAAATGAAGTGATTATTATAATTTAATATGTATTTTATTTTTTAATGGTATTTAAAGTAGAAAAATTTGATTATTCAACTTTCACAAATCAATTTACAGTTTTTATCCCTAGCCTCTTTATATAGACTAAGCACACTCTATGTGTGTACAATTAAATAAAATTAATTAAAAATAAATTATTTAATTTAATCATATTTTAATATTTATTTACAAAAGGAAGGCCATATACTAAAATAGTATTTTACAATGAGCTGTGAAAGTTTTTTTATTTTTAAAAAATAATTATTATTACTAACTTGAGTTGGAACTTAGTTCAGGACGTGGGTGTTGATTGAACGTGGGTGTCTAATAATTCTAGATTTTATAACATTTATGAATTGTAGAAAAAATATCATTGGTTGATTGATAAAAATGACAGACCAAATTAAATCCAAATTCACGGTTTTTATCACCCACAGCCTTTATTAAATATACTAGCACACCTGCACCCCGATGTGGGTGCGAGCAGTTATTATCTATTAAATTATGCGGCAGTTATAAAATAGAAAAGACAGACCAATTCCAATAGGTAAAATGCGCAGTTTCTATTCTGTACGGACCAATTCCAATACTTAAATGCAGCAGTTTTTTACTCCCTGCATTATGAATTTTGACAGACCAAATTAATTGATTTCATGGCAGTTTAAGCTAAGCCCTCACCATTAATCAAAGAGAATAGATATATATAGAATAGATTTGTCTCTTCGAGCATGCAGCGGCCACTAAATACACCGTATTTTTGTAATTTTCTGTCATTTTATGTTGTTTGTTTTAATATTGTAATGGAAGTTGAGAATGGTCCGAAGACTAAGCTGACTGGGCCGAAGTTAGTAAATGGGCTTGAGAGCTCGGCCCATGTATGAGCCCATTGCAGAAGCTCGTACGACACGTGTTATGTGGTCGTTGGAATAGTATATTAAAAAACTTTCACTAGCCATATTTACGTAAAATGTCCCATGCATGCAGGCTAGGGAATCATACACGTATTTCATGCAGAAAATATTATATATATGGTGACGCACGTAAACGTATGTATAATGAACGATATATATTCAACTGGTTGAGATAACAATTACACGTATACACGCGCGTAATATAAGATTAAGACCAATTTGGCAATTTCTAAATATGTACTTATATGTGGAATTTAAAATGTTATATCCAACGCATACATCACTCGACGACTTGGTGATTTGAACTAGCAAAACTTAAATTATTACTAACAGGCGTCAAACTAAATTTCGTGGAGATTGTTGCAGCTGACAAGCAACAACACTGTAAGAAATGTATTACGTTGGCAAATCTTTTTATTATGCAATATATACATGACCTAGAAGATTGTATGTTGAAATTAATAATTAATCATTCATTTTCGCTGAATGCTAATCGGATTTTGCTTCTCTATAATCCGACAAGTGTGAATTCATGCTTTCGTGACTGATTATTGTGTAGAAACCATTGTTTACGATTAGGTATTATTATTTATATACTAGTGTGTAGAAGCTCAACTCTGAAGATGCATATATTATAATAAAACTTACACTTGATCGTTGCACTAACTCACGAATTAACTTTATATAGTAAAAACAAATGCAAGCATGAATGCCCAATGTTAGCTAAAATATATTACAAATTACAGTACAAAACCATAACTCTTTGCATAACATATATCTAAAGAGGTAATCATCGAGGAGAAGAAACCTTAATAGGATTAGCCAGTGGCGTAAGATGGGTGCAATTTCAAGTAATATTATTTTATATTTTGACCTAAATTAGATGAAGGGTTGATGAAAATCTGTTACCTGATCAATATCCTAACGACTTTGAGTAACATACGTCGTCGTTAAGTTTGCACATATTGTTGAGTACAAGGAAAGGTTTAATAACGAAAACCTTGCAATTTTTCAACTATTTAGTTGCTACAGTTCTTACTTAGTGCTAGAAATTATAGTTAGAAAGAAGTTGTATATTTCTCTGTCCAAGTCGAAGGGTTGACATTTTTGAAGGTTCATACACGAAATTGGTCCGTTTAGCAGGTAAACACGTGTAACGGTCGTGCCTCTCAAATAAAATAAAATATAAGATTTGATATATCATAGTTCATATCATGACATACGGCTCGAAACTCGTGGTGGTAAAAGATACACAATCCTCCATCGAATAATAAAATAAATTATTATCAATCAGTGTGTGGTTGTGGACTCAAACAGTGGCTCGCTGAAGTGTAATAAGAGACGTGGCTTTATATAGTAAGTTCAGATTGTGAGCACATTTGGTAAGTTTTTCGAACATAATCTCATGCAATAATACAATTTAATATATGACTGCTGTAGCCCATGATGATAACGCTGTTCAAGATTATTAATTATAAAAAGGGCACTCTAGTATTTAATAAACTCAAGCAATCTTCTACAAAAGGAATAGGGCCTTTATTTCCTTGTTATTGGGTAAGAGATGTAACAACCATATACCAACTTAGTAAGTCTTTGTTGGAAGACTTTTTTTGCATGGTCTAAGACATCATCTATTAGCGCCACCTGTCCCCAACAAATCAGTTGCAAAACTAAAATTGGATTTCATATTTTTTACTGATTAAATTTTAATAAGAAGTTTCCTTGACAAGCATAGATTTTGATGTCAACCCAGGTCGGTACCAATAATCTTATTGACTTCAATCAAATTCATCACACACACACATAACATTCGACATTGTCTATATATAGCAGAGCTCCCAACATTTAATGCCTAACTTGTCCAAAAGTTCTCTTTTTGTCCAAAAGATCTCTCTTTTTGGCCTACTTAGCCGCCTATATCTTTTAGTAAGAAAAACTAAAAAACATAATATGGGAAGATCTCCATGTTGCGACAACAATGGGCTGAAGAAAGGTCCATGGACGCCTGAAGAAGACACGAAACTCATTCAGTATATTCAGACTCATGGCCCTGGAAATTGGAGAACTATTCCCAAGAATGCTGGTATTTATTTGCAACATTCTTACATTAATCTTTGTTTTTTTAGGACACTTTTTGTATATATGCTAACTATAAACTATGTTTTATATAGGCCTTCAAAGATGTGGTAAGAGTTGCCGTCTACGTTGGACTAATTACCTAAGGCCTGATATAAAGAGAGGAAGGTTCTCATTCGAGGAAGAAGAAACCATTATCCAACTACACAGTCGTCTTGGTAACAAGTATGTTCCCATATATCAATTATCATCAGTTTTTTCGATTATATATATACGTGCGAAATCTTATAAGATGTCTGAATCATTTTCAACCCATTGTTTAGGTGGTCTGCCATAGCTGCAAAGCTGCCTGGAAGAACAGATAATGAGATCAAGAACTATTGGAACACTCATATCAGAAAAAGGCTGCTAAGGATGGGATTGATCCCATAACTCACTCCCCTCGCCTCGATTTCTTGGATTTATCTTCGCTTCTTATTACACCTCCACCACAAATCGATCTCTCGAATTTGGTCAGGCTTCAGACACTTCTGAACCCAGAAACCCTAAAACTAGCCTTGAGCATCGTCGATCAAAACCCTAACTCTTTGCTGCAAATGCTTCAAGAAAATCAGCAGTTGTTGTTTAATCCTCACCATCTCCAAAATAGTCAGCAAATTTCCCCCAATTTCCAACACGATAATCGTACTTTTGAGAATAACGTTGTTATCAACCAAGAGATCATCCCAGATAGTAATAATAATATCTGCACTTCACCCATGCAAGGGTTTGATATGGGGGATATTTTCTCGTCGAACCCTACGAACATGGCGCCTCATATTCAAACGTTCCCTCCGAAGAATTCAAGAGGTGATATCAACAATGGGGTTTGTGATAATACTAATTATTACATGTCAGATAATTCAAGCAGCTTTCAGTCTCTAAATAGTGGCTTTTGTTCGGTTATTTCGACTCCCTTGTCTAGCCCATCTCATCTAAATTCTGCCTCGACGCCGATGTTCGTTAGTAATTGTGGAGCCATAGAAGATGATGGTAGCTTCTGCAGCAACTTGTTGAGGTTTGAAGTTCCTGAGAATATAGACTTATTGGATGATTTCATGTAATAAAACTGCCAATAAGAAAACCCTATCTGTGTTCTTTAATAGATGCTGTGGATAAATAAATGATTCACGTTGTTTTTTTTTCTTCTGTGATATATATCAGGCCCATTCCTGTTTTTGCATTTGGCTCTGTATTATTAATATAGTATATATTTTTGTATAATAGAATGAGAATGATGGTTTAATAGACGTTCTGACTTGGTCACTTAGAGCTAGAGTTATGCCCACCAATTCGCCATGCAATAAATCAAATATGTTGTTGCCAACTATATCTACTTTCCACCATTTTTTTGGAATAATTAAGCATTTATACTTTCATTTTGTGAGAGTACACTCCAGACGTTAATTATAAGTTTCTTCTAATTTGAAACTGAATTTCCTTCTATAAGCTTTTGGTTCAGTAGATTCAATCAATTAGAATGAAAGCAATTCTCCAGGAACTTACTACGATTGTACAGACTCCTTGCGAGTTTGACGAGTTCTAATGTTGGAAATATTCAGACAAAACTGATGACTGTCCAAAAATTATTAATCTTCTGTCACAATCGATTACGTTTTGTATCGTCATTTCATTAGGCGATCGATCAAAGTTTGACATCGTCTTTGCAAAATGGCAATTCAATAAAAGTTGCCCGTCGGATATATTATTATATTAAAGAATTAGAGTCTACTGTAAGAATAAGACACGATGTCCAGGTAACTAATAATAGCTGGTAGCAAATGCGGAGATTATCCATATAGTAATATAATAATGAAGATTTTGTTATTCAATTTAGTTTTTGGCTGCCGAGCCATGCCAGAGTATTGTCAATTATTATTAACTTTTATTAGCCGACAAAGTGCTAAACAACAATTCCCGTACTGTATTGTACTCTATTTTCTTTGCTATCATATATATGCCCCAAAAGAAATTTTTCAAAATATATACATATATATATGCCCAAAAAATATCTGTTTCTCAGTGTACGTTTCTATATTCTCCCGATTCTTTTGAATATTCAAAGTAAACAAAATTCAATTAAATATTCAAAGCACAGCACTAGCAGCATTATTGACAACAGTGTTTTGACGACTTGGATTACCCAAACAATAATACAATATCAGTTATAAAATTCATGATCGACCACTCCTTTCGCAATTTGAACATTGAAGAAACTGACAAAAATCACACAAATAATGCATATTTCCCTCAAAATATCGATAGTCATCTCATGCTTCGTTCCATCACTGCTCACCGGAGAACTGATACCATCAGCTTCAACACATCACTCAGAGATCCACAGACCATAATTTCTCCCAATAAAATGTTCAAGCTGGGGTTTTACACGCCGGAGAACACAAGCAATCGTTACCTGGCGATCTCCACCGCTATCTCGGAGGAGGCGGAGGCGGAAGTCGTTTGGATTGCGAACAGAGACACGCCGCTCAGAGACTCCTCCGGCGTCGTTTCAGTAGCCAACGACGGCAACCTCGTACTCAAGGACGGCGACGACGAGGTTGTCTGGTCGACAAACGTCACTGCGAGCTACGACGGCGGTCCGTACTCCTCCGCGTCGAACGTCGCTGCTCGGATTCTCGACAGTGGAAACCTAGTCCTCTACGACGATTCCAGCGCCGGCGAAGTAATAATGTGGAACAGCTTTTCTCATCCGTCGGAGGTTTGGCTTCGCGCCATGGCTCTGGTCCACGACACTCGCACAGGCATGGAATCGAGTTTCTCTTTCGAGCCCCTTTTTCCAATTAGGGTTTCGCCGAAGACCCAATTTGTTTACAACTTCCAAGACAGAGTTCTCTCTGGTCAAAATCAATCTGTAATCGTTTAATTTCAGGTAAGAAGGTGATGCTATCCTCGTGGAAGAATACGACCGACCCCTCAATCGGAAGCTTCAGACTCGGCCTTGAAGCTTCGACCATTCCTCAGATCTTCGTCTGGGACGGCGACGGCCGTCCCCACCACCGTTCCGGCCAGTGGAACGGCCAGGTCTTCCTCGGAGAGCAAGGAATGCTTCAAAGCATCTTCCATGGAGGATATAATTTCTCAGAAACCTCGCCGGGCGTCTTCCAAATGGCCATATCTTCGACCATCGAAGGCTACTACTATTTCTTCCTCGACCCTCTCGGAACCATTTACCGAAAGGTATGGAACGACCGCAATAAGGCTTGGGATGCACAGAGGCTCTCCTCCACCAATGATTGCGCTGCCTATGGAAAGTGTGGCCCCTTTGGAGTCTGCGACGCTCAACGCTCCTCCACCGAACTCTGTTCTTGCATCAGAGGGTTCGAGCCTGTGAATCCCGAGGAATGGAATAGAGGGAATTGGACGAACGGATGCGCTAGAAAGACGCAATTACGGTGTAATAAGGATGACAATCGAGGAAAAATGATGGGAGGAGAAGACCGATTTTTGAGATTGAGGTACATGAAAGCGCCGGACTTTACCGAGCAGTTGAAATCGGCAAACGAAGAAGAATGTAGGACTAATTGTTTGGAGGACTGTTCTTGCATAGCCTACGCCCACGACTCTTCTAATGTTGGATGTATGTTTTGGAGGGAGAGAGACGAAGGGCTGATCGATATCGAACAGTTTCCCAACGTCGGCGTAGATCTTCACGTTAGAGTCGCTGCTTCTGAAATAGGTAGTTTTCGGGTTTCTGTTTGTTTATTCATCGGTAATAATATTGTGAACTTCGATTTTGACGGATATTTACTCTTCTGACCCTCGTCAAGGCGACGGCAAAGAGAGGAGACTATTGATCATCTTGATAATTTTAGCGATTGTTGTCACTGTTTCATTGCTGGCTTTGATCCTCATTGCCTGGAAAATCAAGAAAAGAGGTGAAACTTTTCCTTTTCTTACATATATCAATCAGTTCAGTCATTCGTCGGGCTCTCTCGAGTCTAACCGTGTAAACTAATATCAGGAGACAAAGCGAAAGAACAAAGAGTTCTCACTCAATCAAAGACGATATATCTGAGAGATGTATCGGAAAGATCGGTTAGCATTACAGAGCTGCCGCTATTCGCTTACAACACTATCGCAAAGGCGACGAATCATTTCCACGACGCTAACTTGCTTGGAAAAGGTGGGTTTGGCCATGTTTATAAGGTACGATATTTTCGTTATATTTTGTTCATCGACGAACCACAGCGCACCATAATGATTTCGTTGACGGTCGAACTTCTTGAAGGGAAGATTGAAAAACGGACAAGAAATCGCAGTGAAGAGGCTCTCGGAAACTTCAAGCCAAGGCGTGGAGGAATTCGCAAACGAAGTCGCCGTGATTTCTAAGCTGCAGCACAAGAATCTCGTCCGACTAATGGGATGCTGCGTGGAGAAAGGAGAGAAGATGCTCGTGTACGAATACTTGCCGAATAAAAGCTTGAATCTTCACCTCTTCGGTAAGATTGTTGCGTTAGAAACGCTTTCTTGCGTTTTCAAAAATTGCTGTAGCTATTATTTTTTTTTCTGGGGCTAGATTTCCCTCATCAGTCGGGCGAAATTCTTGATTGGGGACGACGCCTCGAAATTATTAAAGGCATCGGCAGAGGGCTGCTATATCTTCATAAGGACTCGAGATTAAGAATAATACACCGCGATCTCAAGGCGAGCAATGTGTTGCTCGATAAACGATGGAACCCTAAAATATCAGATTTTGGGATGGCGAGAATATTCGAAGCCAACCAGGATCAAGCCAATACGACCCGAGTCGTCGGGACTTAGTAAGCGTAATAAAATGCTAGAAAGTAGCGCAGGAAAAAATTTATGCTGTGTAACAGATCGATAAATGTTTTTTTTCCTTTTCAGCGGATACATGGCGCCGGAGTATGCGATGGATGGGATATTCTCCGAGAAGTCAGACGTATATAGCTTAGGAGTTCTGATGCTGGAGATAATAAGCGGAAGAAAGAACGCATACTACCTCAGTGACGATGATTCGTCTTCGAGCCTTCTAGGGCTGGTACGCCTTTTATATATCCAAATATCATATTGCAAGCTTTTCCTTCTTTGTGACGATGGATGAATCATTGCTAGGCTTGGAAGTTCTTCATGGAGGATGACGGTGCGCCTTTCATGGATCAAGACATACTAAGCATTGATTCGAAAGAGGAAATGGTTAGGTGCGTACACATTGCACTATTGTGCGTTCAAGAATTTGCTAAAGACAGGCCTACCGTTCAAATCGTTCTTTCTATGCTCGAGGGCGAAATCGTAAACTTACCAATGCCCGAGCAGCCCGAGTTTGCTGATAAACTGAATTCTACGGATCAGTCGACGAAACAAAGTGATTACTCCGTCAACGAGCTGGTGATTGATGTGAGATGAAAGCAGAATTTTGAACTGTTCATATCTGAATGGAATGGGTTCGTCTAGTGTTGAATAGCCCTAAAGCTATGGCCTAATATTCTCGAAGAAGAAATGCTTTCACTTATATAGACCACACAAGTGTTAAACTAAAACCATAGCCTAAGACGATAAAATACTAAAACCAAAAGTCATCAGTGCTAACATTTCAATTGATGCAATTTATTTGGCGATGAAGATTTTATTTACCACATCAACTGGCAATGCGTAGGCCGGATCTATAGCTTTCAAGCCTGGATATTCCAATAGCGAAAGACCTATATTCAATTTATTTCACCGGAAAAAAAAAAAAAGCGAAAAACTTTGTCAGCAACAATTATTTAAAAAAATGCCATGGATGGCTCTATATTTGGTTAGTACCCGCAATGCCGAAATAGGTGTGATAAACATCGACCGCGTCGTCGGGCCTATCCGAGATTCCTCCATTCTCTTTATCCTACATCATTCAAACATGTCGAGAAAAAGGGAAGCGAACTTTTATTGTTGGAAAAAAATATAAATAACCATAGAGCATTAAAGATGCAATTCATGTTTCAAACTCAACCTGACAGTCGAGGATGAATTTGACGAGCTTCTCCTTATCGATCCAATGGACACGATCGATCATGATCAAGCTAGAGAGAACCCACCATGAATAGCAAACCTGGGAGGTGAAGTTGATGAAATAAATCAATTAGACATTGTATGTATGTATGTGTACTACGAAAGCACCTATAGAAGCAAGCTTCCATATGAATAAAATATTTGCTCTCTTACGTCAGGAAGCTTCTCAGGGCGCCCATTAAGACCGCCTGATTTTACTTGCCGTTCGCACAGCCACCATCCAAGGAGGTCTTTGTCAACATGATGAAGGGAACCAGTAATAGCTAGAGCTCCCACGCAGCAGAAAACTGCAAAGACATTGAGACATTATCTTACAAGTGGATTACAAGTGTAAAAATAGTAGTTAGAAAGATTCCACGAATAAAGATAGATACTTACTTTGCCCAGCATGAGATTCACCTCCGGGCACACAACCGAATCCTCCGTCCAAATTTTTGCAACTTAGGATGTACTTTACGGCCTCTTCAACGTTTATTTTATCTAATCGACGTAGCAATGCAAGAGAGCATATTGCAATATAGGAAAACCTACAGCATACAGTGTTCATTATGTCTCCATGATGAAGGCGGATGATCACCTGATCGAGAAAACGTATATAGTTCTCCAAAATCATAAAGTTCAATGACTAACAGTAAGAGCTAATACCTGGTATCTACTTCACCCCATATGTCCCCTGAGAAGGATCCATCTTCATTTTGCAGGCTTGCAATATCTAGGTAGCTAGTTAAGTTCAAGCAACTGCATCCTCCTTAATATTTCAACATACAGGCATAAAAGGAAGTTTTCGTGTTCTCAAGCATCTGAAACAGAGCATATTTCATTCAACATCCTCATGTAGGTGATTCCAACAAGAGTTGGAGATGCCTATATTTTAGACAAAGATTCAACTAAATGAACTACAACACAGAAAAAAAAAAAAAAAAAAACGGAAGGTCAAATAGTAAAGATACAGCCTGCGACCTTCTCGACGTCAAGAACATTTATCTTTCCAAATAAAGCCAAGACCTGAATTGCACTGAGAGTGTACAGCAAGTGTGGGTCATGTCCTATGTTACCACCAAAACCACCTGCACGGCCGTAGGTGACCAAATCGATCAGAAAAAACCGCACTTGATTGAGAAAACTCACAACGTTCTTAGCAGCCATCTCTCTTTGTAGGCAAATTTTCTGTTCGAAATATAAAACCACAGAGCGAACGATATGCAAGTCGGTTAAACAAACCAGATTCATGCTGACACTGCATGATCCATGAAATGACTTCGTCTTTATCGACAACATCTAGCTTTCCCAAAATATCAAGAGTTGTCAATCCCCAATAAGCACCATTCAATCTTAGATGCTCCATCACCACAGATGCAAAATCATCCTTTCTCTGCAAATAAACCGTTATTCATCGAACCACATTGAAACCAAGACCAACTACAGCAAAGGAAGCCAATATCAAAAGATCCCCGAGATTTTAGTTCCTCATGCCCCAATTACTGGACTTCATAGCAGGAAACCCAACAAATGACAGCAGCAAAAGACAAACTAAATATACAAAAGCTTACCTTTTCAACTGATAAGATGTATTTAACATGCTGTTCGGCCTTCAGCTCTTCCATTTCTACCTATGATCCGTCAACACTGAATAATAACTAAACTATTACGAAATCAATAACAAACGCATTAGTAAAAATAGATGAACAAACCTCTTGCAAGCCAGATTTCTGAGCTCAAAGGGACGAACGAGACTAGAAATCAATCAGATGAGTTACGATGAGTCGGTTAAGCTCAGATTTACAGTGAAGCCAAAGCCATAAATAAATCGTGGGACAGATCGCCCAAACCCAGAGTCAGGCGAGAAGGCAAAGTCATGGAAATAGTCAAACAAATTTGGAACCACAATAGAAAGAAGATGCTAATGGGCCAAATAGATAGATTCATTATTTTATATTCATTTTAGGTTGAAATTTGAAATATTAGTCCATGTCCAAGTTCGAGCTTGATCAAAAGCCCAGCCATGAGCAGACTTTCTGAATTCTTTTCTCTTTTTCTTTTTAATACTTAATAGAGCTTATTAATTACCAAGAATCGATAGCCCTTTCTAGTGATATACCTCAATTACCCCTCGATATTCTTTGAAACGACGGAAAAAGGCCAGTGGAGAATTGGGCAAATTAGAGGGGTGACATTACTGAAGTTATATTTTCAAATAATACACACCTAATTTGAATTTATTCGTATAAGATATATCTAGGGAAGGTGTTACGCGTTTTATACATGTGTCTACGACGAAAAATCTCCATTTAATATCTCGACGGTAAATACTCTTACGTTAGAAAAGGAGCAATTTTTATTCTATTGTGATATTTCGATTAATTTGTACCTTAACTCCACGATTAACTGTGCTGGATACCGTTGATAAATGTCATAATTTTGAGAAGATTCTTATTCATAAATAACTAGTTCCCGTTTATTAATTTCTCAATATTCATCTGTATATGAACTATATATATAAACTCCTCGTCCTTTGCTTTCATCATATCCCTATATCTTCTTCTTCCATGGGGCGAAAAAAGCTAACGTTGAAGCGAATCGAAAACCCTACGACTCGATACATAACCTTCACAAAACGAAAAGATGGAATCTTGAAAAAAGCCAGCGAGCTTTCGATCCTCTGCGACACTGATGTTGCCCTAATTATGTTTTCGCCCCATGGACGACTCACTAGCTTTGCTAGTATTGGAAGGTTACCTTCATTATTACATATTCATATTATTATTCGTTTCGTAAGAGTGAAAATAATCTTCAAGAATTACTTTATTTGTTTGGCTTTTCAGCAAGGTTGAGGATATCTTCCTTCGTTATGTTGATAAGCCTGATGAGGGGTACGTGATGGTGTTCTTTTTTTTTCAGGTTTTTTTTTTTTTTATTTCGTATGTTATTCGTCATATTAATTCCTTTGGTAGATAACATTTCTGTTGATCTTTTTCGCAGCACCAGTTACTGTGAAGAGGTAATATGTAATAAAACAAATGATTCCTTTTTAATGTGATAAATTCCAAAGTTGGAACCAAGTTTTTGACATATGAAGGGGTATTTTGTGCATGCAACAGTTCTTGTCCCAGAGTTTGAAGCATTTGAAGTACGAAACAGAAATGCTTGAAAAGATAACAATGTATAAACCTCCTAATTCTCCCTCTTATATCATATTTCCTTCTATTTTTTTACGTTTCTTTATTTAAACATATCTCTATATATATTTAATTTATTAATAATTTTCTTCTTCCTTTGTTGCCTTTGACGCGTATGTCCGGCCATCTCTAATCGACGAATCCAGCATCGAGGTAATATAATATTTATCAAATTAATTATCTTTAAACATTTCAATTGAGATATGTGTATATAATATTTCAGGACCTTGAAGAAAAACTTGAGAAGCTCACCACAAGCCAACAAGATACCGAGGAAAAACTGAGGCTGAGCCCACATTTCCAATCTCATTTATGCTACGTTTGGATTGGGGGATTTCGATTTGAAATCCGAATTTCATTCAAATAACCCGTTTGGCAACCGCTCGGATTTGGATTTCGATTTCATCCAAATCCGAGGAGAATCCGAGCGCTTGTATTTTGATGGATTTGAAATTCGATCGGAAACGGTCCGTTTTCGAAATACCAAATCTTGCCGTGATTATTTTCTTAAATTATTATTATTATTATTATTATTGATAAACGATGAGTCGAGCCGACCCGCGAGCTCGACGAACGACGAGTCGAGTCGGCCGACGAGCTCGACGAGCCCGCTCGAGCTCGACGACCGATGAGTCGAGCCGGCTTGCGAACTCGACGACCGATGAGTCAAGTCGGCTCGCGAACTCGATGAGCCTGCTCGAGCTCGATGACCGATGGCTCAAGCCGGCTCGAGAGCTCGAGGACATTTTGAAATTCGGATTTTCGAAATCCTAACGTTTGCCAAACGGTGGATTTGGATTTAAAATTTGGATTTCAGAATTCATAATTTCAAATCACGGATTTCAATTCAAATACATCAATCCAAACGCAACCTTATTTAATTTCATTTCTTCAAAATAACAATTTAATCATCTATATCAACCAACTGATTCTTGACAGTTTCTACAAACCTAACGTTGACCTTATCGAATCGGTTCTTGAAGCTGGACTCTATGAGCAGTTCCTTACATGCGCTATTCAGGACATACGACTTGCCAAGGTTGGTCTTAATATTCACCAATATACATTTATATAATCATACTTTTACATATGTGCATCGAAAACATAATCATACTTGTTTGCTTAATTTACTTGTAGGCTAAAATGTTGGGGAATCAACTCATTTGTCATGGAGCTGAAGGTCTTGGTCAAACAAGGAAGGAAGATTTCCATGGGACCGCAATACAAGGACGCGAGATATGGGATTTTTAACTGTTTTTAGTGTCATCAACATCATTATTACCAATGATATTATCTCAATATTAAAAGAAATAAATAAGAGTAGGCGAACGTGTGCCTTTTGAATGATTATGTGATGCTTTGGCCGTTTTATCATTTAGTACTTTTGAATTGTGGCTTGCGATTTTATAATAATGTTATGGTGCCCGTGCTTTGCTTATTATTTTTTCTGGGAAAATTGATGAAATGCATGTTGTTAACTATACGAACATCGTCCCAATAAAAGTATTGAAATGAATTTTATTAATATACGAAGATCCAAATACAACGCTAACTCACTGGACTCATAACTTCACACAAAAGGGAAAAAAATAACTAAATCCAGTGACTGGTTGCGGTGACCACTTTCTAAAAAAAAAGAAAAAGAAAAAGAAAATTGAGGCTCATCATATATTTATTTTAATTTTTCATGGAATAATAAAAGAGGAACCTTTTTATTAGAAATCAATAATGGGTTCTCCAACGTTGAGATTGCGCTCAACGTTCCACTGAAGGTCGAAGAGCTTGGCCGTAACGAACTTGAAGATCTTATTCACGTTTATGTTGTAAGTCGCACTTGAGAAGAACAATGTCGCGTTCAACGCTTTTGCATATGTTCTTGCCTGATTAAGTGATTATTACAACAACATACGATTATTTCATCAATCAAATCAAATCAAATTAAATTAAAACAAGGTTGTTAATTAATTACCTGGCTTGCGATCGTCCATTGCAGATCTATCGGTAACTGCACAAACTCATCAAACTTGGTCCCTACTAGAACTGGAATAGCTGTCTGCATGAATGATGATCATAGAATAATTCAAATAAATTTATTTGTAATATAATTGGTAATCAAAATTTCAGTATAATATAAATTCCTCACCTGGTTCCATTTTCTTGTTTCTTGATACCATTTGATCACACTGCAAAAAGAAAATAAAAATTGAACAAAAAAACACAATTGGAGAAATACATAATATATAAATATATATGTTACCTATTCAACGTCATGCGACTTGTGAGGTCAAACATAAACAGCATTGCCACCGAGTCTTGGCAGGCAGATGGTCAGGGACGGATCTACAGCGGGGCTCGGGGGGTCTGCTGCCCCCCCGGCCGGTGGGCTTACCCCTTAGGTGTGCGCCGGCGACGGGTGCTGTTTTCCTTTATGCAGCTCAAAAGCCCCCCCTGAAGAAGATGATGAATAGGGGCTAGGGCTGCCGTTGGACTTATTTGCAGATTTTGGGGGCTGGGCTGGTTAAAAAGATGGTTTGGGCTTTCCTATTTCTTCTTTTAAACAAAACCCACAATATCTTGAAAAAACCTAGCAATTTCGAATGGCCCCAAATCGAGTTGAGAGAGAAACGTGTTGGGCCTTATTTGCAGGTTTTGGGCCATATATTCAATTTAGTTTAATTCATTTTTATTCGTGAAAATTCATATTTATTTATGGCTGGTATTTCGCAGGTGGGTGGTTTTGGGATTTTGCTTAATTTCTTTTAGTTCTGTTGGAAGTTTTTTATTTATCAATGTAAATATACAAAAAATAAAAATGTCATTCCGCAATAAAATAAAGTTAGAATCGTACAGAAGGATTCCGCATGTGGGTGGATTTTCTATGCGGCTGGTTGACGAGCGGGGCAGTGTAGTTGAGCAGTCAGGGCCATCTTTCATTTTCGGTGGTCACGTGTTTGTAAATAACGCGAGGCCCCAACATAAACGTAGCTCAAATACTAAAAATTCTCCTAAACGTATATGGCTCTAGATGAACGGATCATCCAGCACTGTCGAGCCCCCCCAGGCGTACAATCCTAGATCCGTCACTGCAGATGGTATATGATCGAGTGAAGAAAACTCATCACCTATATATATGAAAAAAAAAATCAACATTTGATTAATTATTTTTAGCTTAAAGTGATGGAAAAGAAAAAGGAAGAAAATGTTAACATACCTCCTACTTCCCATATGCTGTAAGAGATTCTTGCACCTTCTACACACAATGTCTTGTCCACGTGGTTTATTCTTCTATCATTGAACTCTTTCTCCACGCCCGCATACTTGGCCTTCACATTATACCACTAATATATCATCATCTATTACACAATAATA
The DNA here is from genome assembly GCA_027422505.1 of Craterostigma plantagineum. Lineage (NCBI taxonomy): Eukaryota > Viridiplantae > Streptophyta > Magnoliopsida > Lamiales > Linderniaceae > Craterostigma > Craterostigma plantagineum. The sequence continues at coordinate 474,817 of JAPQWV010000053.1, read as the reverse complement.
TTTATATAGCCAAAAAGTTTTTTTTTTTTTATTTAATTTTGTGTGTGTGTTGTGAATATTTAAGGGCTAACCAGAAAACTTGATTTCCCGGTTTGAGGGTCGCCGAAGATGCCAATCTTCAGAGAAACCAAATCAGAAGAAGAATCCACGCGGATCATCCTGACCGTTGATCTCAGTTGATGATCGCCGCCGGCGCAATGATCCGCCGGCATTTCAAGCGAAGGGAGAGCGCAGGCGGCCAGGCTGCTCGCCTTCGTCGATTCGATGGGTCCCATCAATTGCCTGTACTTCTTCTCCGGCGACGACGGCGACGGGCGGTGGTTTACCCAACAGGCGTAGAATTGCTTCCAAACGTAGCGCAATCGCCGGCGGAGGATAGAGATTCGCCAGAGGATTCTTCGCTTCACGTCGAAGTGAAACGTTTTCTTGCAAAGATTCTTCATCGTGACGATTGATAATAGCGATCGATCTTTTTTATTTATTATTTATGGGCTTAGCTCAATCAACGATGCTTCCTCGACCCACCTCTCCCTCATTCTCTCTCTCTTAATGATGACGATAAAAATTATGATTTTTTTTTACTTTTATTTTCTGGCGAAAATATCTAACACATATTTGGTGGGTAATGGGCGGTAGGGGTGAGCAAAACCGGATATCCGGTTTTTCGGATATCCGAAATTCGGATATCCGAATTTTCGGATATTGAAAAATGGTATCCGTATCCGCTCCGGTTTTAATCGGATATCCGGAAATCGGATATCCGGTTTATTCGGATATTTACACCGATATCCGCATCCGGTTTTTTAATTTATTTTTCTTATATTTTTTATTATTTTCTTTTGAAAATCATATTTTTTTATTTCTTATCACATAAAAAAAATATATTTTTTAATATAAGAATTTCTAGACATATTAATTGAGACAATATGTGAATTTATGATTCAAAATTACATAATAAATAATAAACACAATACCACAAATTCACATTAATTTTTTAACTCGCGTCTCGATGTTTTTATGTTTTTTTTTATCTCAATTCTCTAACAAAGTTTTTTGCAATAATAAAAATAATATAAATTTAAATATTCTACTTGATGATTTTTTTCCTTTTTGGACCTTCATTTTTCTTTTTGGACTATTTTTTATTTTTTTTATTTTTTTTAAAATATAAAACCGGATACCGGATATCCGGATTTTAGACAAACCACTATCCGTATCCGATCCGGTTTAGTTTAAAATAAATCGGATCGGATATCCGATCCGGTTTTTAAAACCGGATATCCATTTTTTCGGGTTTTGAAAACCGGATACCGGATCGGAATCCGGTTTCCGGATATTTTTGCTCACCCCTAATGGGCGGTGTGTTATGGGTTGGCCGGAACTTGAGGGTTGTTGTCTTTTACTTGGTGTATATATATATTATATAAACAGAAATCACATGTTCTTAGGATGCATGTGACGGATATTTCAATGATGGGCAGAATTGTTTTTTCACTGCCATATGGTGTATAATGTGTCCTCATGGATTTAATTGATTGTTACGCGTGGACTGTTATATATAGAGAAGAAATATGATTATCATCAAGGTTTACATTAAATTCCTAACCAACACGTACCTTGATCGAGCGAGGAATGAGTGCGATATATACGGTCATATCATATAATTTCGTTTAGTTAATATTATTTAGATTATACGTGCGCGTACCAAACAAGTATATGCGTTACGTTACGTGCTCAATTTGAAATAAAAAATATCGACACATCAAGAAAATTTTGATAAACGTGTGAGCCAATACGCGATAGAGTTTGAATAAAATTTTTGTAATTCTAGATGAATTCGCTCATCATTGTTCTTTCTAGTTAGCTTTCTACGAGCGAAGATCGAATTTATATATTTTTGTTTTTTTTTCAAAAAAATTATTTTATTACCTACCAAAATTGACCCATAAGCCCATTTAGGCTGACCCATTCTCCTTGGAAAGGCCCAGATCTTTCTCGTACAGCAAACTAAATATTATAAATAAAACTGATTTATGGAACGTATAAATACTACATAACCTTCTTCCTTCCCAAGAAATCTGTGAACAATTGTTGCTATCAATTTGTAATTGGAGACAATCGGGGAAAGGAGAAGCGATCTGTTGAGTGATGGATTTTGAGTTGAGAAGAGCTAGAGAGAAGCTCGAGAAAGAGCAGAGAGAGAGGAAAGAGAGGGCCAAGCTGAAATTACTGCGAGAAAAGAGGGCAAGAGAAGAAGCGATTAGGCTGCGCCAAGCCCTCGAAGAATCTCAGCGCGAGCGCCGGCTCGAAGCTGCAGATGCCGAAGCCAAGGTATTTACTCGTCTGTGCTCTTTGATTGCTTAGTTCCTGTTGTGTCGGTGATTGATGCGAGGTTTATTCACGAATTTCTTCCGTTCGTGCTTGGGTTTGGTATTATCGTGCCAGTTTGGCGGTTTTCATGTTGTTGAATAAGAAGGTTTCAGGAAAGATCGGCGTAATGATGGCTGATAGTGATAGATTGTAGATTACTATTGAAAAACTTCAAAAGAAAAAAAAAATCAATCTTGATTGATTTGATGTATTTCAATGTCATACAAAACGACAAACTAGGGAAATGGAGGTGCAAGGTATGAGCCAATTCAAATTTGAGCTAAGAGGTGTTATCGTTAGTTAACCAAAACAGAAGTTGTTCACTCTTTCTTGTGCATTTGGCTTGGATAGAACAGTATGGTTTGCCCACCTTTTACCTTGAGTATGTGGCAGGGAGCATCCTAGAAACTTACACAGGCACAACAAAATTTATGTATAAGGGGAGGAACTTACATGAAAATTATTAACAAACGTTTCTATGCGTTATCTCTCTCAGGCAAATGAGTTAGAAGCAGAAACTTTGGCGGCTGGCCGAGGAATATCTTTCTCTCGTGTTTTAGAGGCTGTACCATATGGGGGTGTTGGAGATAAGATTAAACTACCGCCATCTTGTTTCACCGAGTTGTCTGAAAAAGGAGCTTTCGATGAGGGACCACTGCATTTCTCTATATCCTTAATTCATTACGAGGTTTCTCCAGGTTCAGAACCTTCTGGAAAAGATCAGCCGACAAAAACTCACGCCGGCGTATTGGAGTTCACCGCAGAAGAAAATTTTGTAGAGCTTCCCATGCACTGTTGGAACAATCTATTTCGAGAAGAGAACTCTCCAAAGTCCAACATGGTTGAAGTTCGTTACGTTTGGTTATCGAAAGGAACGTATGCAAAGCTCCAATCTGTCGAGTATGGTTTCTCTGACATACCCAATCACAAGGCTGTTCTTGAAACAAGCCTTCGAAAACATGCTACCCTTACAGAAGGCGATAGGCTGACAGTGAACCACGGCGCCCTAACCTATCATTTACGTGTTCTTGAGCTGAAACCTTCATCGAGCATTTCAGTGCTCGAAACAGATATCGAAGTTGACATCATAGGTCCCGAATCTGCTGAAAATGAGAACACGTACATACTGAGACCTCTTGTATTCGGAAAGACGGAGTCTGGGAACGTCGATGAAGGGAACTATGTGTACTATAAGTTCTCCATAGACGAAGAGACATGGAAAAAGGTCTCATCCAAGGAAGCAAAAGTCGTCGTCAACCTACAACTTCAGACACAAGAAGGAGATACCGACCTCTACGTTTCCAGACATCCCCTTCTCTTCCCCACAATACACCAACACACCTTTTCTTCCCATGATTTAGGCTCGAAGGCTTTGGTAATGGGCTCGGAAGATCCTAACCTAGGGCCACGTACTTACAGCGTTGCTGTCTACGGCTTCAAAGGGACATCAAAGTACAATATTACCGTAACCATTCAAGACCTTTCCTCGCAAGAGTCAGGTCAACGTGCAAATTCTCACTCAACCAATGCCATGGCTGACGACACTGTAGAGTGTCGTAACTGCAAACGTTACGTGCCATCGAGGACTATATCTCTCCATGAAGCCTACTGCAGCAGACACAACACTATCTGCAAGCACGGTGGCTGTGGAGTCGTGCTTAGGATCGAAGAAGCTGAAAACCACGCCCACTGCGAAAAGTGCGGCCAGGCCTTCCAAAGGGGAGAGATTGAAAAGCACATGAAAGTATTCCACGAGCCTCTTCACTGCCCATGTGGGATTGTTCTTGAGAAGGAACAAATGGTAAGAAAATCACTCGATTTGTTGCCGCTTTTTTAGCTGCGTATCTCTTGCTTTCTTGATACAAGGGATATTGCGAAGATAGTATATAAACGTTGGTGATGTGAATGGCAGGTAAAGCATCAATCTTTGGATTGCCCTTTACGGCTCGTTACTTGTCGATTCTGCGGGGACATGGTTCAGGCGGGGACTCATGCATCTGATGTAAGAGATCGTATCAGAGGACTTTCCGAGCACGAGAGTCTATGTGGTTCGAGAACTGCGCCGTGCGATTCTTGCGGGCGATCGGTTATGTTGAAGGATATGGATATACACCAAGTTGCTGTTCACCCCAAGAATTAGACTTGAAAAAAAGAATTTTAATTCTTTGTATTGTGTTTTGCGTATATAATTTTATGTGAACATGTGACATTCTTGGGGTTAACCTATTTGTGTAAGTGTCAATCACGACTGATTTGTAAGGTTTGTTACGCAAATATATGTACTTGGAGGCGATGATTTTTTACCATCTTCATTCACGATTAGAGTCTCCCAAGTGGCGTCGAGCGACTGACGAGTCCGTGTATATATTGCTCCTATCAAAGATTCCACGATATCCGCAAGCACTTTCAGCGCTTCGATCATTCCGTAAGAATGCAGAGTGTACGACGCCGGACTTAAATTCCAATATCTAAATAAAAATAACTTTCGGCGCGTCGATCATTCCGTAAGAATGCAGAGGGTACGACGCCGGATTTAAATTCCAATATCTAAATAAAAACATACAAAGAAACAAAAAGAAAAAAGAAAGACGCCGCAATGAATGAGATAAAACGAAAGCAGTGGAATTATTACTTGCGTTGGAAGCTGAGCGATTCTATGGCACAAACTTGTAAAGCTCATGCTTCAATGCAGCTCTCGCTAGCTTCTCAGTGTCGACGTTGGCCGCTCTGAGCCTTGTGAGATTTCGCGAGCGTAAATCTTCGTAAGTGGCGAAGTGTTGTCGCTCGTGAACATTCTTAGCTCCGCATTCTTAACGCTATATGGCCGAGTTCGCGCTTTGTCGCTCGTGAATATTTTATTGTATATTTTTTTTACGAGCTGAGCTCGACCGAATCATGTCGTTGCGCATGGTGATTGAGTAAACAAAAAACAAGCAAGATTCCCGTATATCCACCCAATTGATGTAACCTTTGGGCAAGTCTTGTGACCGCAAACACAAAAACATCAATATGAAGAAGAAAGAGAAAAAGAAAACATTTTTTTTTTCTGGGTGAGATCCCATACACGAGTTCAAAGAAATCTTCCTTCCCCTCACAATCTCTGAATCAAGACAGAATTGGCAATCCCAGATTCATCAATGGTCTGATCGAGATCAGAGAGCTGTTTGGGAGGAAAATCCATAGTTTGCAGAAGATAATCCCTCGGCCCATCAACGCTCGACGAGTCTACAAAGGCACGAACATCTCTAATCGTATGGCTGTTGTTGAAGCGCGAGATCAAACGGGTCCCATCGCACAATCTGATCTGAACTGACGTCGAAGGTTGACTCTGGTCAACCACCAGTCCTTGCTGTGGCTGTGGTTGTGGGGGAGGATCAGACGAAGGAGACAAAGTGGCCTGAGAGGTCTCATCGGAGAGCAGCCTTGAAGTCCCAGTAAAGGTTCTCGAGCTTGAACTTCGACGACGTTTGGGCTGTGATTGCCTTGCATCATCCCTTTGATCTCGAGGACGAACCCTAATCGATCAAAGAATACAATGGAATGTGATATTGAACCAAAATAATTCAACAGTTGCTATCCTTCATCTGCAGAAAATTGAACCAATGCAAAAGGTATCTTTTTGCTTGGGAATTGAAGCTATTCGAATGCAAGTAAAACTATTAAATTGATAACGATTCAGGCGATTCAAGCACAACCTAAGATGAAAATTTTCAGTCTCAGCATAACACGGAGCAGCTAACATACATGGTGTGATGAGAAGTATTTCAAGATCTCAACAAGTTCAAAGCAGCTGAATGAGTGATACTGAATAATCTTCCTGGAAGAAGATGAACAACGAAAGGATACGTGTAGTTTAACTAGAACCAATTCAGGAAATCGTAAAATTAACCTTTTCCCCAAATCGCTGGCATCATCTACGGAAGGATTAAAATCAGGATCACTACCCGACCCGTCGTCTTCATTGTTCGGATCAGTAACCCTACCTCGAACTTTGCGATGACCCGAAGACCTCAAACCGTACGGACGACGACGACCGCCTCCGCCGCCGCGAGGGGACGGAGATCGGGAAACGGAGTCCGGCGACGGGGAATCAGAAGGCGAGTACTGAGACTGCGATCGAGATCGCGATTGCTCCGGCGCGTGCGAACCGAGCCTCCGATCATCTTCCGCCGCAGCTGGTTCGACGGCATCGGAGGCGATGGGGTCCGCGCTGTCGAAGAAGGTCGAAACGGCGGCGTCGAGCTCGAAATTGTGGGACTCCAAGAAGAACAGCGCCTGAGACTTGGAAGGACACGAGGTGATTTCCACGAAGGCGTTGATGACTGAGATTTGAGGGTGGGATTCGGCGACGGTTTCCGACGACGGGCCGTGCTCCATGGTCACGCCTTTGCTATTGCCGACTGAGTGAGTAAGAGCTTCAGTTCAGTTCAGCTCTTATATACTAATTGTGTATTGGATCTATTTGGAAGGAGCCCGGCCCGGCCCATACTATGTTTGCTCCCTAAGGCCCAAGCCAATACAAAAACAAATAAAATAAATAAAATAAAAATTTTACCTTCTCCATTTGACCTTTCTCTTATGGGCCCCACATCTTTACTACAAATTCCCGTAAATGGACGGAAGCATTTAATCCAACGGCAGGCGCCCCAATCTACTTCAATCGGTTCTAAATCGACGGTTCAGATTGCCCCGCTTTCATACCACGCTAGTTCCTTTCGACGGTTGCGATATTCCGCATTCCGACAAATTGCAGAAAAATAAAATATAAAAATAAAAACTGAAAATGCTGTATTTTCGCGCCTGTTTCATAGTACCATACGATGGCCGTACTATCAAAAAGTACCAAAACACCCTTATGAGATTTAACTATTTACCTTCTCATAGCGATATACCCAAGAGACGATGCCGTTTTGATTAATGCTAAGCTTAAGCTTAACATTCTAAATGGTGGACACGACTATTGCGTGTCGGTGAGAGACACACCAATATGTTGGTTGTTGAAAAGGGATTTATTAGACAGTATAAAGTTAATTTCACTAAAGAGCATATGAATATTAGAATACAACATTAAATTAATTAGTTTTTAAAATTTTTATAATGGGGACGTTGATTATTATACCAACTTTCCTTTCTTGTAGTTTCATAGTCCGACACGTAATCGTCTTTTGTTTGTTCGACGATAACAGGTGGCATGGGCACCATAACTGCTCGGGGCAATTTGGTCTTTTCGTTCATGACAATCCGTACTTTTGTTTTCTTCCATACGCGTCAGTCATATATATATATTTTAAAAGACTGTATTTAGATCATTGAGTATATTCGTACACGAGTGCGAAGAAAATCTTCATCAGAGTGATCGAGGATAGAAAAAAGGAAAAAGAAAATTTTGGGAATTTTCACCTAAGATCTGAGAAAAAGGGAAGATCATCAATCTCGAATCTTGATCATCGGACGCTTCTGCCTCTGTCCCTGTTTGATTATTCGATTCGACTTATAATCGGCCTTGTTATTTTCATGTTGATTGAAGCTCGCGTGATTTCTAAGGTTTCGGTCATTGATCGTACTGATACGCGTGTATAATCTATTGATATGCGCAGTAATATATACATCTGATTTGTGTAAGCTGCTTCGAGATTATTCAATCGATATTCCATTTAAGTATAGTCGTCACAATTCGTGTGAAAAAAAGCTATCCGATGACTGAGAATCCGAAATCGCAGAGGCATGGTTCTGTTTCTGCGAAGGAAGGAATTGAAGGTGCGGTTTTTCACTTTAAAAAATTGAAAACTCTTGCTTTCTTGTTTTTTTTACCGCTTTTTGTTGTGATCATTTGAGCTCTATTGATGATCGACCTATTTCTCGTTTCTTTTTGTTATAAGAATCTGCTATATGCATCCGAAAAGGGCTAGGTAGGCTGTTTTTCCTTTTTCTTGATTGCGGTCAGCTGCTTTTGCTGATTTATTGCAGAGGCGATGAAACAATTAGATATTGTAAGCAATGGTGATGGTACTGATGGAATGGGTGATGAAGTTGGTGTATTTCCAGATCGACCCGGCGAACCAGATTGCATATACTTTATGAGAACAGGGTCATGTGGTTATGGAAGCAGCTGCCGCTTCAATCATCCGTCTAATGGTGGAAAAGTAAGCGCCTTTCCGCGATTTTGTGTGAATGCTTGTTGTCTTTTGTGGTTTACTTTCTTAGTGGCTTTTCAGTTCACAACTGAGAAGGACATATGTGCTAATGAATAGGTAAATGGGAACAAAAGTGGCGACTTGCCCGAGAGAGCTGGGCAGATGAGTTGTGGGGTAATCTTTTCCTACTTTCTGCTTCATCTTTTAATGTTTTTGAGCCTTCGTGGAAGTTATTGTTTTATTCACATTGGGTGTGTCAGTTCTTACTCTTAGCTCTTACTTTTCGGTCAGGTATTGTTTGGAAGGAATAATCTTAATCCAACTGCACGGCACTTATATTATTTAACCACTTTTCTCCGTACTATATAGAGTCTCATAATGCTGCAGGCCTTAACATTGAACATCAATTACATCATATGTGACATGGTTGATTGTGTTCTGGCTATTTCATTGTTGCTATCTATGCAGCATTATCTGAAGACTGGCACATGCAAATATGGATCGACTTGTAGATATAATCACCCCAAGGACCGGGAGCCCGACTCGTCGGTCTCACTGAACGTCTTAGGTCTACCACTACGGCAGGTGCTCTTATTTTTCATTATTTTCGTCTTCCCCGTGTTTCCCAGCCATTTGCAATGTCAACTGTTTTCTGTGGTACAGTTGTGCTCGTAAACTGTGGGTCATCGTAACACACTAATATACAACCGTTGAGTTGTAACTTGTAATGTATGTTCTCAGGATGCAAAGCCATGTCCATATTACATGAGGAATGGATCGTGCAAATATGGATTTGCCTGCAAGTTTCATCACCCACAGCCTGCATCAGCTGCTAGCGTCTTACCTATACAAGGAGGAACATTCTATGGCAATGGTGAATCCTTGATTGCGCCTAAATCTGGTATGCAATCCAATGATGAGTTTTCAGCTGCATCGTTACCAAGGCCAGCTTACCTCCCTAGCCCTCTTTTTCCACTACCCCAAAGCTACACACCTTTCATTTTATCTCCCTCGCAAGGCTGGAATGGCTACATGGTATGTACGTTTAAGATTCTAACGATTAAACTTATGTTTTGTGTTTTGTTTGCGGCAATCAATGCTGATGCCATGATTCTATTCTAACTTTGATCACTAGGGAAGTGTTGGCCCTCTGCCCGTATCTAATGTCCTTACGGCACACGCTTCTAACGGGCAATTGCTTTCAGATCTTCCTGAAAGATCTGATCAACCTGACTGTCGTTATTTCATGAAGCATGGAAGCTGTAAATATGGGTCTGACTGCAAATATCACCACCCTCGAGAGAGAATCGCACAGATGGCTTCGGGCCATATTGGATCACTCGGGCTTCCATTGAGACCCGTTAGTTGTTTCATACCCTTCTCTTCAGTTTTTTTGTGCACATATTTGACCAAAACGTAGCTGCCATATCATCCAACGGGACGCGGGGCATGGATTTGTGCTGACAACATTTATCTTTTAACCGTTTGATGCTACATCTTATAAGTTGTTGAGCTTCCTTTAAGTGACTTTTTGTTCAAATGGCAGGGTGAACCTGTGTGTTCAAATTACAGTTTCTATGGGATCTGCAAATATGGTCCCACCTGCAAATACGATCACCCTTTGAATGGATATCCATATGCTTATAACTTTGCTGTCCCTCCTCCTATGGGAACGCCGTACCCTCCCATTCCCTATCATCAGCCTCCATACGAAGCAGCAGCTCCACTGAAGATAAGCGAATGGATAAAGAAAGGGGCGAACGCAGGCAATGATAAGCAGATTTCAGACACGAAAAGCGTCGAGGATTCGCCTGATGGTTCTGATTCTCCTGAACAGTCGTTGAAACCTTTGTCTGAGGTTGTCGATGAGTCCGACTGATTGTGTTGTTGTAATAAACACATGGAGAGGAGAACATCTATCGAACCAGCTCTGATTCTGATTGGGTTGTTTTCTTTTTTCTCTTTTGTTATTTATGCTCACACGCTTATGGCCTTTTGAGGAGGAGGATGGTCGTGGAGAACTTGATGTTTTTGTTGGACAACTGAAAAATAATATTGAATTTTGAGTTATTAAGCACTTGCATTCTATTATGTAAATTTTTTTTTTTCGTAAGTTCATGTATTATATGTTTCCATGGCATGATTTGAACTAGATGTCATCGTTCCAATAGAATATAATTGGGTTGACATTGAAGTTCGCGTGTACTTAAGGTGAGATACACATTGTGGATTAATTTTACTGGAAGTCCGCTTTATAATAGACGGCAATAACTTTTAGATTTCTCTTAAAATGGAACTGCGAAGAAAAATCATATCAATGTGTATTTATTAGTCATGGCATGAATCGGTATATTTATGGCATAAAATCATTAGATAGAGAACAAAAAAGATTGTTTCGGAATTGCATTATATACATTCTTCTGACCAAAACGAACACACGACACACATCAATATGAAGGCCAGAACGAGCTATGTAAGAAAACTGAATTCACCTAGAAATGGGCTCCCTTTGCAAGTATCCATCTAAAACTTTGCTGTTCAAGATAAAAAAAAACCTTTCGAACATCGTTTTCTGCTTCAGACTCGATCGATGTATACGAAGTTCGACACATCAAGAACTGTCCATGATAACATCATTAACTGTTGGGCTAGCATTCTCTTTCTGACCAGCTCCAAAGGTGAACCCTTGAGGAGGTATGTCAACAGGCGATTGAGAAAACGTCGAAAGACTTGATGAGTTAAATGTCGGAACTGAGGTTGTTTGATTGCCACACGACGAGAAACCAAAGCTGAACATTGAAGAAGACAAAGATGGCGATATACTTGTGAAGGTATTGCTGCTGCTATTATCTGTTGCATCGAACAGCTTTCGCTCAAATTCTTGTAATTGCCGATAGATTCCTGAAATTTGTTTAATGCAGAATTGTCAGAATCTCCAATGGCAGTCATGATGCAAATATGCGAACGAAAGAACCTTCATTTAAGTCGACAGATGGATGTCGTTGTTTAACCCATTGATAGCTCTGTGCAAGCCTCCAACCTTTGCTCTTCATCAAGAACGACATTACTATGGCGGGCGACCTTATCAAAGAACATTAGGACATGCTCAGCAACCACTTACGATCTTCATTTTCATCTTGAAAGAGGAAATAATATGTAATGAGTGAAATGTTTGTTAATGACAGATGCACCTGCTTTTGCCTGACATACAATGGACAAGAACTCGGGCACTGTCTCTTTCGCACTGTTCTGCGCAGATTATGCAAGCATAGTAAGTTTGTCTAACCGCTAACCGTTACATAACATCATATCGGTGATAGGCTCAGCTCAAACATATGATATTTAAATCAATGGTGGTCTCACCTAGAAACTGAATGGCATCATCAAAGGGCAATTGCTGATCATATTGGCGACAGAAATATGTAAACGAGTTTTTGTACAGATTTTGGCATTCGGGCACAGCCTGCGCAGAAATTTACCGTTAAAACCACTGAAGAAGAAAACATCAAACTTTTGAACGAAATTGGAGTAACCAAGCAGCGATCTTTGAGCTTGTCAAGAGATTTCTAAACCTTATTGCAAAGGTAAAGCTCCAAGCTTTGTTTCTAGATATGTACAAGTAAAGAGAACTGTTAAGAGACAAATGTAGAGCCTTTTATGGAAGAAATGTAATCTGATAAGTAGGAGCACACACACAAAGCATGAGGAAGGAACAAAAGTGAAGAATCAAGATTCGAACATCAATACATTGAGGACATGCGTGATGCCCTGGGCCTTGAGAAGCTCCGCCCGTGCGGCGTTGTCGTAGCTGCCCAGGTAGAGGAAATCAGGGAGGATCTCCGACGGGAACGCCGGCGGTGCCGCGGATTTGTCCGCCGCTCCGGCCATACGGTGGCCGCAGACGCCGCAGGCCTCCTCGTACTTGTGGTAGTGATTGCACACGACACATGGGTTCTCTCTCTCCCTTTTCCTCATGATAGTTGGCGATGATCGGCACAGTGAATGTGATCGAATCGAATCGAGGTTCTTGGGATGGAAAGGGACTGATTAGAAAGAAGTATTATTGCAGTAATAAAGGCAGAATTTTGGTGCAAAGATTTACATAATACCCTTTTTATAAAGGTGGGCAAGAAATTTTATTACATCATTCTTTCTTATGAAAATAGATTAACAAGTGAAGACAAAAAGGCGAAGGTCCATTATTTTGTTTAGCACTTGAGGAAGAAAATAACGAAAAACAAATCCCAGCTTTCCTCCAATCGGTGGTACTTCTAAACATTTCCTAATGTTTTTCCCGTTACTGTCCTGAATTAGAACGTTGCTCCGACGTCATTTGAGCTCCGAGCCATTAACAAAGACTTGCTCTAGTTGTTCTTCTCTCTTCGCGTTTCTTCGTTGGTCCTTCAGCTTTGCCAATCAATCACGCGCTTCAAATTGGTTTTGGTGGGTAAGTTGGAAATTTTAGGTCTTTATCTTAATGTTTATGTGGGTTCATTGATGAGTAACTGATTGTTTGTCATAATTGATGTTCTCCAATGTGTCTGATCGTGAATCGATGCTTCAAATCAGCTCCACCAAATTGATGCCCATCATGTTATAATGACGTTTCTTGATCAATGCGATTGGTTAAGTCCAGTTATATAGCTTGATTCTTTGATTAGTAACTTATTTCCTGGTGAATTGTGGGTGTGATCAAGAGAATTCTGAAGTTGAATACTTTGATGATTGTGGGTAAAGGTTGTAGCTTTTGTTCTAGTTCTTTCTGCTATGTTGAATTGATTATTTACGGGATGAGATTCTTATGGATTCGACCGTTGAGTTTACTCTAGATTTTCTTTTGGTAACCGTCATTTAGAAGGATCAAGGCATTCCGCATTTATTGAGTATATCTTTTCGCGCTAAAATTGATGTATTCTTAGAGCTGAGTTATTCAGACGTTGTTGTTTTGTAGGCGACCCATTAGGGCAGCATTAGACCGACTAGCTTATTGATGGTATCATTCTGGGCAGTTTCAGGCTGATACGATGTTGCCCGGGCATCCTCAGCAAACTGGAAGTTCGATGCCCCAAATGCAAAACATCGCGAAGAATGATTACGTGACGAGGCGCAAGTATATGCAAGAAAAGATGTAAGCATCTTCTTTGACAGCTATACTTCCATACGCGCATTTCCTTCATGGGGAAAGAAACTGACTCAACGAGTAAATGCACTTGTAGTAAGCACGGCGATGCTGATCAGCTTTTAATGTTTTTGCAGTTGGGAGTTTCTTAATCAGCGACGTCAGCAGCCACTGCCCACGAAGAAGATGGTTGACATCGTCAAACGTCTCGAAGATGCTCTGTTCAAGAATGCAACATCAATGGTCTGTTCTTATTCTGTGTGAAAGTTTCTCTAACGTATAACTTACGTATGTCTTTTGACTTCCAGAGTTTGTTGTCTAAAACTATTTGTTTCGTCAGGACGAGTATCTAAATCTTGCAACTTTGGAAAGCCGCATGCATCTTCTTCTCAAAGGACTACACACGAGCAGTCAGAGCCAGCAATTTCAGAATGCTAATCCATCTCCTTCTGTTGGCACGATGATTCCAACGCCTGGGCTACAACAAGCTTCGAATCTGGCGATGACATCATCAATGGACGCTTCGTTTCTTGCTAACAACACCTCAAACTCAATGGCATCCCAAGGTCTCAATCCTGGGAGTTTCACGCCAAACGAAAATGGGTCTTCCATGGGTTTTCATACAAATCCTCTTAGTTCATCTGGCGGTAAGATTAGTGTCTGATCTCTGAAATGAATTTTGTTTTCGTCTTCTTTCATCAGCTTTATCTAACCTTTGTTTTTTCAGGGGCTATATCTGGTGGATATCAACATTCTGTGGGAGATAATATGATGGCTTCACAGAAAATGACTAATCAAATGATTCCGACGCCTGGGTTCAATAGCTCTAACAACGCAGATGTAAATATACAGTCTTTGAGGAACTCTGAGCCAGCCAATAATGTTGGTGGTGGGTTTTCGGGCGTTGAATCTTTAGTTTCATCACAGCCCATGCAACAAAATCCTCAATATGTTGGTCAGAACAGTCGAATCTTACATAACATCGGGGGAAATATGAGCAGTGGAATCAGATCTACGTTGCAGCAGAGATCTTACGGTGGACCATTAAAGGGAGGTATGGGTATGATGGGAAACGATATGTCTACGATGAACGGTTCTACGTCTGAAACGATGTATGGGAACAATAGTAGGCTATGGCAACAGCAATTTCAACATCAACAGCCTTCAGTTCAAGGTACAGTATGTAAGAACAAGCAAGAACGATTTCATGTCCGTACGTTTGTTGATATTTTTTCTTTCTAGACGTTTCAATATTTCGTTACAGCCATTGTCCTAACTTACAGGTGATGGATCTGGGAATATGTACGTCCCTGTAACATCTAATGCTTCAGTGATGAACGGCCAGAACTTAAATGCCATGCCCATGCAATCCATGGCAACGTCGAACACTTCGATGACGAATAATCAGTCAAACATACATCAGTATGAGAAGATGAATCTTCAGTCCCAACATACTGCGAGAGATAATTTCGTACAAAATCCCCAAGTTCCACAACGTATGCATCAGGTGCAACAGGGGCAGCTAAACAACCTTAGCCAAATTTTGTCGAAGAACGATGGGATGTCGCGTAATATGGTTTCAGATCATGCTACTCCAAATTACAATGGAGGCCTGCAGTCTCAGGCCAATGATCCTTTTCAGTTTTCTGATACGCAGAATCAGTTCCAAGATAACTCTATCGAAGGCCATCATAGAGCTACTCAGATTCCTCTTGACGGCACTTCGTCAATGGGGCAACCTTCTGATCAGATGATGCAACAAATTTTGTATCCACAGAAGTTTGCAGCAAATCAACAAACTGATTTTGGTCTTTCTCAGCAAGACATGACGGCGCATGATCAGTGGTATGCAAATAATTCTAATGTATTATCAAGTGGTGTTCCAACTCATCAAGGCATCGAAGGTCAGTTTAATCAGCAAATCGAAGGCCAGCACAATAACTCATCTTTGCAACAACCTTTAATTGCTCAAACGAACATACCTAAGCCCGTGGGACCCATCAATGGTAGTATTGTGGGTGAACGTGAGAAACAATACAGAAACCAACAGAGGTGGCTGCTGTTTCTGAGGCACGCTCGTCAATGTCAAGCTCCTCAAGGTAAATGCCTGGAATCTAACTGCTCGACGGCTCAAAGCCTACTGAAACATATGGAGAGTTGCAATGTATCTCAGTTGTGCCCATATCCTCGTTGCTCTGCTACTAAGGGTCTCATCGATCATCACAGGCGCTGTCGTGATGGAAAGTGCCCTGTTTGTATCCCTGTTAAGAACTATGTGCAAAAACACTTAAAGGCTGTTGCTCGTTCTAGTTCTGCCAATGGTTCACATGATGTTGCTAACGTTTCTGAAAAGTTGAATCCTAAGGAGGTTGGCCCTGTGGTGTCTGAGAACCCCGAGGATTTACAGCCTTCTATTAAACGCATGAAGATTCAGCAAAACCTAAGTGAAACTTCTGTTCCCCTCACATTTCCTCCAACTGAACCACCTTCTGCGGTTGGTTTACCGAATTCTGAGAAGCATACTGATTCTTTTGTTCCAAAGAAATCTGAAGCTGCTGAAGTGGAAATGGATGACTCTGTGTACATGGGGCAGCTAGTTTCAGACAACATTGAGATGGTAAAGGAGAGTTTGGGAGATGCTTATATGAAAATGCCAGATGGAGATGTACGTGACGTTGTAAAAAGTGAAAAGGAAGTGGTGCATCCCAATACCGATCAAGATGTTGGGAGTAAGTCTGGGAAAGCGAAGATAATGGGAGTCTCACTTACTGAATTATTTACCCCTGAACAAGTTCGTCAGCATATTACAGGTCTTAGACAGTGGGTTGGACAGGTTAGTTTTACTGTAATAGCATGTTTTCGGTTCACCAAGTTAAAGATGCTTTCATTTCTTCTTCAGGAATTACATGTTTTCCTACTACCAGATTACAAGTCTTAATTGTTTTTTTTTTGTTTGTCATCATTGCTGTGATCATATGAACATTACTACTACGATCTCTAAGTTATTGTTTTCATATGAAAAATTCATATCATGTGCGTTGTTTGATGTAAGGTTTTATTTCTGAAGTTATAAATTTTTCCTTTGTGCAACTCAGAGCAAGGCAAAAGCTGAGAAGAACCAGGCATTGGGGCGTTCCATGAGCGAAAACTCCTGCCAGTTATGTGCAGTTGAGAATCTCACCTTCGAGCCGCCGCCAATCTATTGCACACCTTGCGGAGCCCGCATTAAAAAGAACGCCTCTTACTACACAGTTGCAGCTGGCGACACTCGTCATTACGTTTGCATCCCATGTTATAACGAGTCTCGTGGGGACACAATTTTAGTTGATGGAAACTCTATCCCAAAGGCTAAGATGGCGAAAAAGAAAAACGATGAGGAAACTGATGAATCAGTAAGCCTTATGCACTTGTCTGAAAGTGTGTGCTTTTTGCGTGGGAATCCTTCGAATACTTATGTATGTTTTTGCAGTGGGTTCAATGTGACAAATGCGAAGCATGGCAGCATCAAATTTGTGCTCTGTTCAACGGCAGAAGAAATGAAGGTGGTCAAGCAGAGTATACTTGTCCAAACTGTTACGTCAAAGAGGTAGAAAGAGGAGAACGCATGCCATTACCACAAAGTGCTCTTCTTGGAGCAAAGGATCTACCTAGGACAATTTTGAGCGATCACGTGGAACAGAGGCTGTTTGCGAAACTAAAGAGTGAAAGGATGGAGAGGGCGAGGCTCCAAGGCAAGAGCTATGATGAGGTGCCTTATCTATCTATTTATTCGCGTTCATCTGTTTTATTTTGTGAAGCTAATAAAAGATGTTAAGATACTCAATTCGTTTATGTGATTTCTTGCACTGAATTGTGACCATTATCATGGCGACTGGTTCAGGTTCCTGGAGCAGAATCTCTTGTTGTAAGGGTGGTGTCATCTGTGGACAAGAAGTTGGAAGTTAAACCTCGATTTCTTGAAATTTTCCAAGAGGAAAACTATCCTACAGAATTCCCTTACAAATCTAAGGTGCATTATTTCGCTATGGGCTTCGGTCGCTATTTTGCTTCTCAAAAAGAAACCTGCTAACATTTTCTTTACTTCTTCCAGGTTATATTATTGTTCCAAAATATCGAAGGCGTTGAAGTATGCCTATTTGGCATGTATGTACAAGAATTTGGTTCCGAATGTCAGCAACCGAATCAACGCCGTGTCTACCTCTCATATCTGGACTCTGTGAAATACTTCAGACCAGACATTAAAACTGTGAAAGGAGAGGCTCTTCGGACATTTGTGTACCATGAAATATTGGTAAGGAACTGTTAATGAAACTTTGATTCGTGCACTGTTCCCATCTTTTTTTTTTCTTTCGGATAGTGCCCATGATTTTCTTCCGAATTCAGATTGGATACTTGGAATACTGCAAAATGCGCGGTTTCACTAGCTGCTACATATGGGCTTGCCCACCGCTGAAGGGCGAAGACTACATTTTGTATTGCCACCCGGAAATTCAAAAGACTCCAAAATCAGATAAACTTCGTGAGTGGTGAGTGTACTTGCCTTTCAATTAAACGTGAAATTTTTTCACTACATAGAGAAGCATGTTCTTAAAAAAAAAAAAAAACTCTTCTGCTTCAGGTATTTATCCATGTTAAGGAAGGCCACGAGGGAAAAAGTTGTGGTCGAACTCACTAATCTGTACGACCATTTCTTTGCCTCGATGGGAGAGTGTAAGGCAAAGGTAACTGCTGCTCGTTTGCCATACTTTGACGGCGATTATTGGCCTGGCGCAGCAGAGGACATGATTTATCAGCTTCAACAAGAAGAAGATGGGAAAAAACCGTTCAAAAAGGGACTTACAAAAAAGACCTTCACAAAAAGAGCCTTGAAGGCGGCTGGACAAATCGACCTCTCGGGAAATGTGTCAAAGGATTTGCTCTTAATGCACAGAGTAAAATTCACTAGCTGAATATCTTTCTTTATGTTGCCGTTCTGTTATATAATATGCACAAACTATGGTTTCTGAAGCTTTTTTTTTTTTTCATTCTGCAGCTTGGTGATATAATATTACCAATGAAGGAAGACTTCATTATGGTTCACTTACAGCATGCCTGCACTCATTGCTGCATCCTCATGGTGTCTGGAAATCGATGGGTCTGCAAACAATGCAAAAACTTTCAGCTTTGCGACAAGTAAATTTTTCGCCCTTTGTTAAACCACCGAGCAATAATTAGAAGCATGGATTTTCCATTGAACCCATTGATTCTTTTTTATTCAGGTGCTATGACGTGGAGCGAAAGCGTGAGGACAGAGAGAGGCACCCCACTAACCTAAAGGACAAGCACTCACTTTACCCTGTAAGTTCATGGGATTCTTCCAATTTCTGCGTTCGGTTCGATATGGAACATTAAATCAATGCCTGAACCATACATAATCTGCAGATCGAAATCACGGACGTCCCCGAAGACACAAAAGACAAAGACGAAATCCTAGAGAGCGAGTTTTTCGACACTAGGCAGGCTTTCCTCAGTCTTTGCCAGGGAAATCACTATCAGTACGATACACTTCGAAGAGCTAAGCATTCATCGATGATGGTCCTTTACCATCTTCACAACCCTACCGCCCCTGCTTTTGTGACCACTTGCAACGTTTGCCACCTTGAGATTGAAGCTGGCCAAGGCTGGCGCTGCGAGACTTGCCCTGATTACGATCTGTGCAATGCTTGTTATATGAAGGATGGAGGAATGAGTCATCCTCATAAGTTGACGAACAATCCATCGAGTGATAGAGACGCACAGAACAAAGAAGCCAGGCAGCTAAGGGTGAAGCAGGTAACTAAAACTGCTTCTTACTTGCTGTAACACACTTGTCTTTTCTCAAGAATGTGAAGAAGGTTATAGATCCTATGATGTGTGAATGGAAGGAACTTTTTATTGCTATTGCAGCTTAGGAAAATGCTGGATTTGCTGGTCCATGCCTCTCTGTGTCGTTCTCTGCAATGTCAATATCCAAAATGTCGAAAGGTGAAGGGGCTTTTCCGCCATGGAATATTGTGCAAGAGGCGTGTCTCGGGCAACTGTGCGATGTGTAAGAAAATGTGGTACCTCCTTCAACTGCACGCCCGAGCTTGCAAGGAGACTCAGTGTAGTGTTCCTCGCTGCAAGTAAGGCTCCACAACTACGACAACCTCGTACTTAATATATATATTCATCTGATTCAAAACGTCTTAACGATCTGATTTTAGGGACTTGAGGGAGCACATGAGAAGATCACAGCAGCAATCTGAGTCAAGAAGGAGGGCTGCTGTTAACGAAATGATGAGGCAGCGTGCGACTGAAGTTGCAGGCAGTTCTTGAGCTGTACATATAAGATATATATATATACAAACTTTATTGAGCCTTCTCAGAGGAAGGAAGCTATTCTTTAAGGGCGATACGAAGTGTCGGTGCAAACCTTCGAGAGATAATAATCCTATGTTGTGGCGTAACTGTTGTAAAGTAACTTTGGGCGAAAGGCAGTTGTTATTGTTCGGCTAGCCCATAGAAGTCTCAAGAAAGCGGCGGAGGCTTATTACATCTGCGAATCTTTGTGTTTCTTACTGTTGTTTTCTTCTCCATGCAAGCTTTTACCAGGGAAGATCAGATCTGCTAGAGTTACATAGATGGACCTAAGAATATACCTTTGTAGTTTCTTCCTTCATCTGTTGTTTTTATGTTTAATGTCAGGTTTTTTGTACCATAACAGTGTTGTTTCCTTCTCCATTTAACCCTTGAATGATCAAAAAGAATAATAATGTTAATTTTATATCAATCTGTACTTTCAGTTGTATTTTTTCTGAGTTTCGTCCCATAACTGTCATTAAGATAAGACCACAGTATGTATAGTCATCATTCACAATTAGTAGGAAAGCAAGGACTAAATCGTCATTTGACAAATTCGATGAAGGATAATAAGATCGATCCGTTAATGGGCCTGTTACTGGGCCTAATCATGAGCCTGGTACTGGAATTGGGCCATATGGGCTATTGTGCAATGAAAAGCCCAATAAAGCATAATGTGGTGAAAGTAGATTAGACGAGCGAATCACTATGGGATTGAAGACGACTCACTCACTGTGGTGCAGAGATGAGTCGAGTATTTGATTTCCCAGGAGCAAATTTGCTCTTCGACGCTCCTCGAAGTAACTTGAGCTCGTCTACGTTTGTTTCGAGAATATCATATCTTTGTCCTCGAAGCCGCATTTTGTTTTGGAAGAAGAAGTTTCGATGCGGTGTACTAGTTCCATCGTCGGGTTAGTTGGATTTTGTTTTGTTTTTGTTTTTCTTCTTGAATTTCTGAGAATCATGACCAAACTTGTGTGGTAATATTTCCTCTTCGTCGTACAGTTAGTTGTGCGTTAGTTGATGGTGCGGATCACTCAGCTGAAAGAGTGAAGGTTATTACATTTTTCTGGCTTCTCTTTCCCGAGCTTAGTATGTATGCTCTTCAGTTTGGTGCTGATTATTCGAAGTCATTCGTATTCTTCCGTATAATAGCCTCAGGATGCAGCTAGTGACGAAGGAGAACATCCCATATTTCCTACTGTACAAACTCTTAGGAGTTTTCCAGAGGATGAATTGCTTGGAAAAACTGTCTTGGTCAGATTTGATTCAACGATTTTACTCACTATGGATGAGCATCAGTTGCCACCAGAAAGTGCTTGTTTGACCATTAAGTACTTACACAAAGCGGGCTCAAGAGTAGTTCTTGCAAGCAGCTGGGATGAGGATACAATTTTCAACTCCCGTGTGGACAAACGTTCTTCAACAGAATCTGTTGCAGGTTAGACAATTCCTTTAACTGCAAAATTTACTGAATATGCAAGTGTTGGGTAGTGCAAACTGCTATCCCACATCGATTAAATCAAAGAAAAATAGTGGGTTTATAAGCTTGTGGGTTCACTCCCTCTATTGCCAATTGGTTTTAGAGAGGAACCCCACAAGCTTATACCGGGTTGGGTTTCGGTTAGAATTGGGTCTGAAAAATCCCTACATGGTGCGGTGAGCGTGGACGAAGGCGTGAGGGTGCCTTCAGACGGAAAAATTCTAGCTCGGATACGGTGTGGGTGGTGTGTCCCCGGCCCTTGGAGAGACGATTGGTGAATCTGCGATGAGAAGCGCTTGTGCAGGGATTGCGGTAGAAGCGCGTGGCGCAGATAATCGTCGTAAGGGAGGCCCGGTGTGTGGTCTAGAGTTTGAGGGGAGGTTTGTTGGGTAGTGCAAACTGCTATCCCACATAGTGGGTTTATAAGCTTGTGGGTTCACTCCCTCTATTGCCAATTGGTTTTAGAGAGGAACCCCACAAGCTTATACCGGGTTGGGTTTCGGTTAGAATTGGGTCTGAAAAATCCCTACAGCAAGTTTCCTTTTCTTGTGCAATTATGAAGAGTTACATCTTCAATGCTCCTTTTTTTTTGCGACAGAGTTATTATCTACTCTGCTCAAACTTGAAGTTGTCCCGTTGAGATTTAGCTTTGGATGCATGAAGCCAGATATTAAAAGCAGTAAAACATATCCCATTTTTTTGCTAGAGAACCTCATGAACTTTAAGGGCGAGGTATCCAACTGTTCGAAGTTCGCCAAAGAGCTTGCTTCAGCTGTCGATATAGTCGTTAATGATGCCTTTTCTCAGTCTCACAAAATGCTTGCTTCCACTGTTGGTATTGCTGGCTTCTGCTATGCCTGTATTGCTGGATTTCACTTTGAAGAGAGTCTCGATAAGTTGAAGAAGATCATAAATGCAGTCAAAAGACCCTTCATGGCTATTGTAATTATCCGCTCTCATCACAATATTTTATCAAAATCAGTACATTATTCCTTCTATTTGTGTGTTGTATGTTGCTCAGGCACTTCCATTGTATGTTCAGATTGGTGGTGGCAATCTTACAGACAAGGCTTCTGCTGTACGATTTTTAGCATCCAAGTGTGATGGACTAGCCTTTGTGGGAAGTATGGCCTTTCAAATAATGTATGCTCTAGGTATACCTGTTCCCATGAGATACGTAGAGTTTGGAGCATTAAAGGAGGCTAATGCTATTGTGGAATTTACAAAGTCGAGAAATATACCCATTGCCCTTCCCATTGATGTTTGGTGCATGGATATGCATGACCCGGGACAGATGGAGATATTTTCAGCACATTCTATTCCTGAAGGTAATGCAATGAGCTACCTCATATGGCATCGTTTCTTGAGCTACAAAGATTCTACCTTCCCTTTGGCCCACCAAGATTTTGTGTTGTTGCTAAACATAATTTTTTTTAAATACAATACTAACTTTTTAAGTTGCCATTTCACATATATATCCTTCCAGGTTGGTCACCCATTGATATTGGTCCACAATCATTACAGAAGATGACACGTTTACTTACTGAGTTCGAGGTGCTTATTTGACTTCAGCACATTTGAAACTGTTACAGTATACCTGTGTACGTCTATTTGAATTGAATTGCATACATTTCCAACGTGAGAAGGTGATTTAACTAGCCAAATTTAATATAAGGTATTCAATATGATTGCTGATTCCCCTGTGAAATAGCATGTCAAGTATTTGAATGCTGTTTGGTTGGGTTCCTCCTAAGTAAACTTTTTAATTTTTAATAATTCCAGAAAATTATGTGGATAGGTCCAATGAAGTTCAGCTCCTCAAATCCAGATAAAGGAGTAACACTGAAACTTGCTGAAGATCTTGCTACTCGAAACAACTGCGAGATATCTTTTGTTGGAAAAATGCAGTCAAAGTTGAAATCACATCCCCATTATTCTTTCAAGAATGCTGCAGTTGTCTGGGAGGTTCTTAAAGGAAGAAAGCTACCAGGGTTGATGGCATTGGATAGGGTATGTATGCTGAATACCGTCTCTCCTCTGATGTCATGAACGATCTTTTTATTAATGTTGCGCCACCAATCAATTCGATCGTTGTAAAAAATAAACTGATGGCTAAATTTTTGGGCAGTGCAGGCATACCCCTTTGAGGTAGACTGGAGTTTTACCTACGATGATCCGAAAAGACCTCTTGTTGTTGACATTGGTAGTGGTAAGTTTCAACTGACTTCAGTTCTCTATAGCGTCAGTAATACCTAATCCTTGGATGCTCTGTTAAAAAAGAAAATTGAAGCTTTTTTCTTCACAGCCGAAAAATTGATTAGCTTATAGCTCTTCTGCCCATTATACATAAGAGAGAAATGACAACTTCGATTTTATTTCTACCCAATTTCAGGCAATGGCTTGTTTTTATTTGGAATGGCAACGAGGAAAATAGACATGAATTTTCTTGGTCTAGAGATAAATTCAAAGGTTCTGTTCTCTGAAACACCCTGTGTCTGCTTCCGCCCTTAGGGAAGATCTACCTTTCTTTGGCTAGTTTTATGTTCCGTTAAGGTAAATCTGAATTTCGAAAGACTAAACTTTTGCCTCACTTGATTTTCAGCTGGTAGATCGGAGTCTCGGTGATATTCAACGACTGGGCCTCGGCAATGTGTATGTTGTTTGATTTCTATAATGCTGTACGTTTTTTACATGCATAATGATAAAACATTCTCCATTTCTTACTTTTGGTCCAAGTTCCAACTCATTAACTCAGCGCGCAATATGTTGTTAGTAGACCTTAATGTTAACTAATTTTTCTTGTAGGCACTTCATCTCAACAAATGCTACGTCTACATTTCGGTCCATACTTTCTAACTACCCAGGCGAGTTGGTTCTTGTATCGATACAGGTAATAAATATTGACACCTTCATGTTTCCCTCTTCTTAGAGTGTAGTATTTTTCTTATTGCAATAATCTTTTCAGTGCCCAAACCCCGATTTCAACAGACCAGAATATAGGTGGAGGATGTTGCGGAGATCATTAGTCGAAGCAATAACCAACAAGCTAACACCAAGTGGGAAGGTACTAATTCTCCCGCCTATATTTATAGCCTATTAAATCTAATTTTTCGCCATTTTCAACTGCTTTGTGAGTTATGTTTCTACATGGATGAGTTGGAAGATGCAGTGCATGAAAAGTTAAGAATAGCTACTTATCTTCTTAACATCGATCTTTTGGAGAATAACATTTCTCATTACCATTTTTCAACTCAATCTTCTCGGGACGGTAATATAAGTATAACAACAGGAAAATGGCCGCATTAAGTTATCTGGAGTTTCCTCCTCTTTGTGTTAGGTATTTCTTCAATCTGATGTAGAGGCTGTTGCTGTAAGTATGAAGAATGAATTTATCAGACATGGAAAGGGAAATCTAACGCCATCGAAAGAGCTCGAAACCGATGAATTTGGATTTCTCAAAGAGAATCCCTTCGGCGTGCCATCAGATTGGGAAAGGCACGTGTTGGATCGTGGCGATCCCATGTACAGATATCTTCTTTCTAAGGATACAGAAGCTCGAGTCATCATCGATTAAATGTCCAGATATTACAGGCGCCAGCTCGAAAATTTTCGAGCTTAAAGCTAAAAAAATCGAAACAAAAACAAAAAATCTGTTGGCGAACTTTAGAGTACTTATGATAAGCTCGACAAGCCCTACTATTATTGTTAATAGCATTATTTTTCATGATTTCGTCACTATGCACGCAGTTCGAAATTGAATTGTCGCAGCATGCAATGTAAGAATATTACATGGTAAGATTACGTGCCCATGTTTGATACCATGACTTGGTCTTTGTCGTGACGGGCAAAAAAAGACTTGGGCCTTTGTCCTTGTATATTTTGAAGAGTCATCACCGACATCAATCTACACCGACTTAATCAATAATGAGTCATCATCCCACGTTGCATTTATTTAATAGATGATCAAACATTTTTCATCCACGTTGGTTACTCTAGAAAATAAAGAACCGACTTAATATATCTATATATATATGTGCATCTATGTTGTCATATGTAATACACTTGTGAGAATAAATATAATATAAAAGCTTGTGTAGATCTTGAGTGAACGTGCATGTGCGGTCCATTGCAATTAAGAGTGGTTGAGCAATATATATCACACAATAAAATATTGTGTGTCATTTCTTCTCTTTTACCGATCATTTAAATATTCAACAAGTGGTATCAGAGCCACGTCGGAGTCACGCCGGAGCCGCATTGGAAAGTTCGTGTGACAGTGGGAATATTGTGGGTTCACCTGTTGTCATCGATAAAGGAAGTTTGAGTCGGAGACATCGTGCACAATAAAAATAAATAATTAAATATTGTGAAGCGCGTGAGGCTTGCTTGGTTACGATGAGGTAATCCAAGTCACGATGGCGGACCTACAGTCAGTAGGCGGAATGGAGAAACTCACCAATCAAAATTACACAACGTGGCAGACCTGTATGGAGTCATATCTTCAAGGACAAGATATATGGGAGGTAGTCGGCGGAGACGAGGTCGCACAACCACAAGAAGCCGGAGCCTTACGGAAATGGAAAATTAAGGCGGGAAAGGCCATGTACGCACTCAAGACGACTATCAGCAAAGAATTGCTGGAACACATACGAGATGCAAGCACTCCAAAAGAAGCATGGGACACACTGACGGCATTATTTTCGAAGAAAAATGAATTCAAGCTGCAACTTCTCGAGAACGAGCTTCTGTCAATCAGACAAGGGGAGATGTCGATACGCGAATATTTTAATAAGGTACGTTCCCTTGTCGTGAAATCTCTGAGTTGGACCCGACTGATAAGGTTTCAGACGCTAAAATAAGAAGAATTATTATTCACGGTTTAAGATCCGAATTTAGAGGAATTATGGCCGCTATACAAGGTTGGAAAGAGCAGCCTTCCTTGGTCAATCTTGAAAATATTTTAGCTGACCAGGAAGCGCTGACCAGACAAATGGCGGAGGTCTCATTAAAGAAGGATGATGAAGTTTTATTAAGTTACAAAATTAAGGGGAGACCTCACCAGCAAAATAGGCGAGATAAGAAAGAGTTCGTTAAAAGGGAAGAAATAAGCTCTGAGACTAAGGGATTCCAACAAGATCGTTATAATAAAAATCAGAAGCTCAAAGGAATTAAAAAAGGTCCATGCTACGTTTGCGGTAAATCAAATCACTTTGCTAGAGATTGCTGGCATAGGAAAAAGACCGCTGAGGGTAATACAGTAATTTTAAAAAGTCACGAGACTAAGAACAGTGAGGATGAGTGGGACGTAGAGGCATCTACTGCGATAATCGAAGATGTAAAGGAGGAATCATCGGCATTGGCCGTCATCATCCCTGGAAAATTAGATTATGAAAATGATTGGATCATAGATTCGGGTTGCTCCAATCATATGACGGAAGACAAGGAGAAGCTGCAAAACACGACTGAGTATAAGGGAGGACGAATGGTGGTTACTGCAAATAATTCAAGGTTGCCAATAGCTCATATTGGCAAAACGAGGATCACCCCAAGATTCAGTCCTGGACAAGTGCAGCTACACGACGTTTACCATGTCCCAGGAATGAAGAAAAATCTTATATCTGTGTCGCAACTAACAACTTCGGAAAACTATGTTATTTTTGGACCCGACAATGTTACGGTGTATCGAAATCTTAAAATCAATGGTACACCGATCATGGAGGGTAGAAAACTCGAGTCTATCTATGTAATGTCGGCTGAGTCAGCTTACGTAGATAAGACTCGAAAGAATGAAACAGCTGAGTTGTGGCACGCAAGGCTGGGACATGTGAGTTATCACAAGCTTAAAGTGATGGTGAAGAAATCAATGTTGAAAGGTCTTCCTCAACTAGACATAAAAGATAACACAGTCTGTGCTGGTTGTCAATACGGAAAAGCGCATCAATTGCCGTTTGAAGACTCGAGCTACAGAGCAAAGAAACCTTTGGAGACAATTCACTCTGATGTGTTCAGGCCAGTCAAACAACATTCAGTCAGTGGTATGCGCTATATGGTGACATTTATTGACGACTTCTCAAGGTACGTTTGGGTTTTCTTTATAAAAGAAAAATCAGAAGTTATCTTGAAATTTAAAGAATTTAAAGAAATTGTTGAAAGAGAA
This sequence comes from Craterostigma plantagineum, assembly GCA_027422505.1. Taxonomy (NCBI): domain Eukaryota; kingdom Viridiplantae; phylum Streptophyta; class Magnoliopsida; order Lamiales; family Linderniaceae; genus Craterostigma; species Craterostigma plantagineum. Next base: position 447,194 of record JAPQWV010000053.1, on the reverse strand, counting down.
GTCGGAGATAAGATCCGATGCCTTCGCACGGATAACGGGGGAGAATACACATCAAGGAAATTCTCCAAATATCTGAAGGAGCATAAAATACGTCATCAGCTGACGTGTCCAAACACACCTCAGCAGAATGGTGTGGTAGAGAGGAAAAATCGACATTTGGCTGAAACTTGTCGAAGCATGATACATGCGAAGAATGTACCACCAAGATTTTGGGCTGAGTGTATGAAAACTGCGGCGCACGTAATAAATCGACTACCACAAGCAAAGCTGGGATTTATATCACCATTTGAGAAGCTGTGGAAAATCAAACCAACTGTGGGCCACTTCAGAATTTTCGGATGCGTCTGTTATGTTTTCGTACCAAGTCATTTACGAACCAAATTTGATCGAAAGGCGATCAAGTGTATATTTGTGGGGTACGACAGCCAAAGGAAAGGGTGGAGATGTTACGATCCAACTACCGGACGGTGTTATACATCTCGCCATGTAGTATTCGACGAAGCATCCTCCTGGTGGACACCACAAAAATTGGAGCTACCCGATTCAAAAGAAACTGAGGAACAATTCGAGAAAATAGTGAAACTCCCGGAAGAAAATCCAGCATTGCAGGAGCCAGAAGAGGACGTACAATCTCCGAGAACACCTCAAAGTCCCTGGCGAACGGGTGTGCACCAAACAACTCCAGAAGTTTCAAGGCCAAGTCAGATTGAGGAGACCGAGCCAACAGGGGAGGAACATGATGAAGTATCACCAAGCCCAACACAACTACGACGATCCTCCAGGCAAAGAAGGCCAAATCCCAGGTACGCCAATATAGCTTTAGAAGAAGACGAAATTATAAAAGAGCCTGAAATATTTGAAGAAGCAGTAAAATACACTGAATGGAGAAAAGCAATGAGTGAGGAAATTATGGCCCTAAAACAAAATGAGACATGGGATTTAGTCCCTAAACCAGATGGAGTTAAACCCATATCATGTAAATGGGTTTATAAAATTAAAAGGCGGCCTGATGGATCAGTTGAAAGATATAAAGCTCGACTAGTAGCACGAGGATTTTCGCAACAGTATGGGATAGATTACGACGAGACATTTAGTCCGGTGGCGAAAATTACAACTGTTCGGGTGTTAATCGCGCTAGCAGCAAGCAAGTCTTGGAGGTTATGGCAGATGGACGTAAAGAATGCGTTTCTACATGGAGAACTCGATAAAGATATATACATGATCCAACCAGCAGGGTTCGAAGATAAAGAAAATTCAAGCTATGTGTGCAAATTAAAGAAAGCCTTATATGGGTTAAAGTAGGCACCACGAGCATGGTATGGTAAGATTGCTGAATTCTTAATTCAGTGCGGATACTCAGTGGCACCAGCGGACTCGAGTCTCTTCGTCAAGGCAACAGGAGGAAAACTAGCAATAGTGCTAGTATATGTCGATGATATTATTATAACTGGAGACGACGAAGAACATATTAATCAAACAAGGAGGAATTTATCGGTAAGATTCCAAATGAAAGAACTTGGAGAACTTAAACATTTTCTGAGGCTCGAGTTAAAGGAGACAGGTGATGGACTACTACTTTACCAGTTAAAATATGCAAAAGATCTGCTCAGAAAATTCGGCATGATTGACTGCAAGCCAATATCAACCCCAATTGAAGCAAATGCCAAGATATGTGCGGAAGATGGCAAAGACCTGGAGAATGCAACTATGTACAGGCAGCTTGTTGGAAGTCTAATTTACTTAACGCTGACCCGTCCAGATATTTCATACGCAGTGGGGATCGCGAGTCGATTTATGGAAAATCCAAAGAAGCCACATCTTGAGCTCGTCAGACGTATACTGAGGTACATAAAAGGAACAATTAATTATGGAATATTTTACGAAAAGAATAAATATGTCAAGATCACTGGCTATTGCGATGCGGACTACGCTGGATGTCATGATACAAGAAGATCCACTACTGGGTACGTATTCAAGTTAGGATCAGCTGCAATATCATGGTGTAGCAAGAGACAGCCTACGGTATCTTTGTCAACCGCAGAAGCCGAATATCGAGCAGCAGCAATGGCAGCTCAAGAAAGCACCTGGCTTATACAGTTACTGAATGATCTACATCAGTCATTTAGAGATGAAGTCGAGTTATATTGCGACAATCAATCTGCTATACGCATAGCAGAGAATCTGGTATGTCATGCGAGGACAAAACATGTTGAAGTACACTACCACTTCGTACGCGAAAAGGTGCTCAAAGGGGAGATTGAGCTGAAGCACATCAGTACGGAAGATCAAGTAGCCGACGTGTTTACCAAAGGACTCATCATTTCAAAATTTGAGGAACCGCTTAGGAATGGTCCAAATAGAAGATACAGTCAGAGAGAATGTCGATGTTGAAGGGGAGAATTGAAGAGTCATCACCGACATCAAGGAAAATCAATCTACACCGACTTAATCAATAATGAGTCATCATCCCACGTTGCATTTATTTAATAGATGATCAAACATTTTTCATCCACGTTGGTTACTCTAGAAAATAAAGAACCGACTTAATATATCTATATATATATGTGCATCTATGTTGTCATATGTAATACACTTGTGAGAATAAATATAATATAAAAGCTTGTGTAGATCTTGAGTGAACGTGCATGTGAGGTCCATTGCAATTAAGAGTGGTTGAGCAATATATATCACACAATAAAATATTGTGTGTCAGTTCTTCTCTTTTACCGATCATTTAAATATTCAACATATTTGACTCGAAGTCTTCTTACGAATATTCTATTCTCTCTATCTTTCACTCACATGTCCATCTATATATAGGTGCGTACGTATATTTATTAATTAATCAAACAAGGCAGGCAAAATATGAAGAAAACCCATGAAATGAAGCCACACGCAATAATGATGACGATCCCTTACCAAGGACATTTAAGCCCAATCATGCACTTAGCTCTCAAGCTAGCTTCAAAAGGCTTCAAAGTCACTTTCATCAACACAGAGCACGCCGATCACTCCATAACCAAGTCCATCGCCAACAACCGTAATAACGGTCACAATGAAGTTCCGGACAACATGGATATATTCGCAGAAGCCCGCGAATCTTGTGGTCTCGACATACACTACAGAACCGTCTCGGACGGCTTCCCACTAAGTTACGACAGGGACAGCGAAGAGTTCTTCGAGTCCTTTGTCAATGATTTCCGTAACGTCCTCGAAAAACTTATCGTCGAGATAATCGAATCATCTCAAGATTCGTCGTATTTTTCGTCGGTGTTAGTCAGCGATACGATTCCCGGGTGGGCCCCGAAGATTGCTGAGAAGTACGACATGGTGAACGTCTCGTTCTGGACTCAGCCAGCAGTGGTGTTTGCCGCCACTTATTACAAGGATCTGCTTGTCGAAAACGGTCATTTTCAGCCCAAAGGTATAGACCATTGAGCCTAGTTTTCATAAAAGCAAAAGCAATGCTTCTTTCCAAGGAACTCTGAATAACTTTTTTCAACTATCCTTACGAAACAGATGGCAAGAAGCTATGCAACATAGACTACATACCAGGCGTCGAATCCATCAGCACAAAGGACTTACCGTCCTACTTCACCGAAGAAGCATCGTCAGAAAACCCAAGCCTAGTTCAGAAGATCATTTTCACGTCTTTCGACGAAGTCAAGAAAGCAGATTTCATCTTACACAACACTGTCCAAGAACTCGAGCCTCACGCCCTATCGATCCTAAACCAAGCCCAGCCCACATACTCGATAGGCCCGACAAACTTCTACAAGGAGAGCCAAAAAACCCAAGTGCCCAAAAGCATATTCTCCGAGACTGACTGCTCGAAATGGCTCGAGAATAAGCCTCCTAGGTCAGTTTTGTACGTCTCATTTGGCAGCGTGGTCAACACTGATAGGCACGTAATAGAAGAGATAGCACGAGGGCTGGCATTGAGCGGTGTCTATTTCCTATGGACAACACGGAGTTACATCGACGGTAATGGATCTTCTGAGGGTAATGGCGTAATTTTACCGTCGGGATTTGAGAATGAAGTGAAGGATAGAGGGTTATTAGTTCCTTGGTGTGATCAAAGGGCGGTGCTTTCTCATCGTGCAATAGGAGGATTCTTGACTCACTGTGGATGGAACTCCGTGTTAGAGAGTATGTGGTTCGGCGTTCCTATGATTTGTTACCCAGTGGCTTACGATCAGCCCACGAATAGGAAGCTCGTGGTTGATCTTTTTTACGATGGTGAGGAGATTGTGGGTGCGAAAGATGTGGCAAAGAAGATTAAGGAGGTGATGGATTTTAGTGGGGTAGGTAGTGAGATGAGACACAAGGTTGATGATGTAAGGAAAATACTTCACAGTGCATTGGAGGGCGATGGATCCTCGGAGGCGAATTTCGATCGATTCGTCGCCGATTTGAAGGGTAAGATCCATGAGAAAGCTGGAGGAGTGGGCAAGGAATATCAGTGATGCATTATTGTGATTTCTAATAGGTCGCAGAACAATAGAAGATACTTGTGAGATAAAGATGCGAAAGGTGTAATATATATATGCCATTATTCGAAGAAATAAAATCATACCTTGTTAGAGAAAAAATTCAGGGTGCCAAGCTGCAGGCTGCAAATATAACAATCGGCATGCATGTAAAAGGAAAAAAATGTAATAATGATGATGGTATAATATGGGAACTCCGTGAAAAATTAATGTTAAATAGAGAACAACAAATACATTATTATTATTGTATAGTATGGTATGTTTGAACGGGATAGTGAAAATTTGTGTTTTCTAGGACTTGTTCCCAAAGTTCCACCACTTCTTCTTCCTCTTAAAATCAATCGGAGGTAGATCTGAATCAACAAAAAACGTAGCCATAAAACACATCAATCGATGGTTACGGTATTAGTAAAATGCGACAGAGAAAGCAGAAACGTAGTTAACAATGCTTATATGATGCTCATGCCATCATATCATGAGAGAAAACAAAGTTGTATTGTATTACCTCCTTGTGGGTAGATTGAGTTATAATGAACCTCAGCCCAGAAGCTCAAATATATAACTGCATAAAGCACACAGAGAAAGCTCAAAACAAAATACTTCAGAACAAGATGACTTGAGGCTCAAAGAAACAAATCATGGAGTGACCTAAGGAGAAGATATGCAAAGTGCCATAAGAGACTAAAAAGAAACCTCTTTTTGACTTCTCCTCTTTGGGAAGAATCTCAATGTAGCAGGTGTCTTTAAATGAAGTGACCACGAGGATTCTCAGGCCATACTGTTCAAAACCAATAATAGACTTAACTGCCACAAAGTTCCGACACATGGATCATAATTTTACTTACACAATGGATAATACACAAAAGGAATAGCTCAACAATAGGACAGCAATATATACCGAATCAGCAGCAGCTTGAAGCGTGACATGATCACCCCACTCCCCATCCCTGTATTAACTGGGCACGTAAGCTTCTCAGTGGTTCAAGGGTCAGAAAGAAAGCATTTTTATTGATGCAATAAGTCAAAGTTTAGACATTACTTAGACATCCTTTTCAGATATTCAGCATATTCCATGGGAACGTAACCCTCGTACGTCTCAGGATGGGCTTTCAGCTAGCATTACCAGATCAATTGACAGGATAACACAATAATAAGAAATTATTGATTAATGGACCGAGGAGAGTTGCAACTAAAAACCAAGTTACAAAAAATGCTCCTTTGCACCTACAATACAACTTAACTACCTGACGGACGACTTGCTTCCTCACAAATTTGTGGTGCTCGGGAGATCGATAGAACTGATCAGATAAAGCTCGAAACTGCAAGGAAATGGGAAAAGTGATGTTTAGAAAATTCAGGAAACTATCTCGGATTCTAAAAGTAGGTACGAAATGGAGTATATCATGGCTTAACAATCGAATTTTAAGGCTGCCGATTCTGGGATTTCAGATTAAAGCATTAGTCTTTCTCTAGGAAGAAACTTAAGCAACATACAAATTGGTGCAAGAAGACAAAGTTTTCCAGCATCACCTAGTTTTATGAAGTATATGACTGAAACTTCCAGCCAGAGTAACTCATAAAGAAAACAATACAAGGCTCTATCAAGAAGTATGAACTAAGAGAAGGCATGAACCTAACCTGGCAGTTACCATCTCCTTGAACTTTGTGCTCAATCAAGTCATATAACTGCAACCTGAGATCAGACAATCGTCACTGATCATACAAAGTAATAATACATAAGAGCCGATCACCATGCAACAGCGAGAGGTCAAAATTAAGCTTTTTCCATTGACTCAACCGTAAGAAACAATTGGATTAAACAGGTTCATTAACCAAGAATCTGCTAATGACAGTAAAATAATTGCTTTCAGAAAGTTGTCCTTACCACATCATTTGTAAATGAAGGTTCCCAGACAGTTAATTTGGAATTTGAAGGCTCCAAATGTATGGGCACAAAATACAGATACAGAATCAAGAAATTGGAAGTACCTATCAAGCAGCCTTTGATGGTCAGAAGTTGCTTCATCAACAGAAGGTATGTCTCCATTTATTCTTGGAATGTGCTGCATCAAAGCAATTAACCGTTTAAGTTTCCTCAAATACACCAATCCTTGCTCAATAAATTAACATCGTGTTCAACATCATGCTCTGACATTGATACTGGAAAGCTCTACCAACTTCCAAATGAAGTAGGATGTACTGATTTTTTAATTGTCAGGATCAAGGTCATGGAAGGTGGAGTGCATGAGGGAATTGATACTCACGGGAATTGGATTCATTTGGTTCAATCTCTTCTCAACTTCTCCATCAAGTTCATATTCATCTGTTATTTCCAAATCGTGTATGTACTCATCTGCATCACAAGATATGTCTCCAGGACTTGAGCATGCACTAGTAACTTCATTCTCGTAATGGTCATCTTCTTGTCCTGCAAACTAGCAATCTTTATCAGGAATTCATTGTCATATGACTAACATAAGCTCTGATGAGAACATTCAATGTCCATACCAATATAATAGGAATTTGAAGAGTCGTTCCAATTTTGAGGCACAATCGAGTTCTGTAAGTATTCATCTCCAGAATGTGAATGTTCGGGAGAGCCTGCTATTGATAACTGAGACAATTCTTCTTGAAGAAGAGTATGTGCGATAATTTCGTCGTGGTCAACGATTCCTTGCTCCACATTGGTATAACTATCTCTCGCATACTGTTCGTGACAAATTGTCACTTCATGTTGACTAACGTCTCCATAGTAATTGTTGCTGAAAATCTGATCAAAAATACCCCACGGAGTTGCTGGTGCATCTGCTTCTGGCTCATGCATCATTTAATTATTTTCCCTGTAACCAGTACTACAAAATATGAAATACAATTTATATGCCTCTTATGAAGACTTCCGTCTACAGATCAAAGATAAATGGTTTCAGCCAAAGAATATGTACGCCACTTTCTACTATGATCACGCAGCCTGGAAAGTAAGAGAACCTTCTAATGACTAGCACACGTATTATAGAGCTGGAGCAATCCAAAATCGCACGACCCAATCCAACTTAAGGCAAATCATACAATCGCATAACTTTGACAATAAAAAACAAAAGCAAAACCCACAAGGTTCCTCGCCTCCTTCAAGTAACCTTCAAAGCAAAATCTCTATTCCACACAATAGAGCAAACAGATTCACAGGAACAAAGCAACAATCGAGATGAATTCGAAACGTCAAATCCAAGCAATACCAAATCCAGAAGCAACAGCTAATACAAGAGACTGCGATCAACACCAAAAACCGATAACTCACCTTCAGTTCAATTATCCAAAATTAACGTAACAGATAATGAATATGCGCTTGTGCGTCTCGCCAAATATGTACAGCTTTAAGTCGCAGCTGAGCTGAGCTGAGTCTGACGGAGAAATGAACGAGTAGATGTGAAATGGAATGTAAAAAGGACAGTTTATATACAGTTTGGGGAAAATTAGGACAATAAATAGAATAAAGGTTAAAAAATTACTTAAAATATCGATTTTATTTTGGTAAGTGGTGTACGGAAGCTTTTGGAATTGCTTTATGGGTGGTGACCTTTGAATGGATCGAAAGATACCGTTTTAAATTATTCGTTACTATTTATCATTCGTCATGTAACTGATATAGAATGTGACTCCATCCAACAATTTTATTTTATTCAAGAAGATCATAGAAAATTAAGTTTTATTCCATTTTTGGCAATATGTTACAGAGAAGAACAATCTCAAGACAAGGTTAACAATATACAGCTACAAATCATTGAATTGCGTGGGCATGCTCACATGTTATTTTACTATTTAGGTCAAAATCATTACACGGATTTCAATAAGATCGGTCACGCACGGTGCCGAATCTACACATACATAATAATATTATTAAAATTTTATTAATGCTTTCGACCAATTCACTGCGGAATTTATTAAATTGTTTATATATAATAATGTATATGTCCATATCATTGAAGTACTAATCATTTATGCTAAGCATTTTTATCACTAGCCATATGAGCAGAGAGCACCCACTAGTTCTTGTCGAGAAGGGTCAATTAGCCAAAGATTTACGTAATTGTTGTGATTGGTTAGTGTGTATATTCATTGTATGTACCTACTAAAAAGACATTAAAACGTAAATATTCTCCATTTCGATTTGCATTATTCGATGAATTTGTAATTTGCTAAATTGTGGAATTATAAATTTCTTCAGAATATGGAGAAAACCAATGTTAAAATAAACATGATTTTTTTTAAGAATGTCCACGTTTTTTTTAAGGTTCACTTAATTATATTTATAGCCCGAAAAAGGCGCCCCTGATCTCTCCCCGCCAACTCTTCCAACCTAAAACCATGCATGCACATTCCTCCGAAGCAGCTTCACAAAAAGAGAAATTATCTAATGTTTTCTTGGTTTTTGATGACTCTACGTTCTATGGTAGGAAAGTGCTTCAATATTTTCCTCATTTGATCATCCGCCAAATAAGAAAAACTGGGGTTGGATCATCCGCTCGAAGTTGCAGATGAAGTGTTTGAGGAATCGGCACAAAGGTGAAACGTTGAGGCTAAAACAGGGAGGGGAAAATTAGAGAGGGTAATATGAAAAGAACCCGCTTTTACTATTGGATGGTTCCGTTCATAAATGAGTTTTCAGAAAGATAGGTATTGAAATGAGTGCTGGGACGAGGATTAATTCACGACGAGTTGCAACCTTTGCGCTTTTCGTATTGTTGGTTCTTTTTCCGCATCCAGTGCGTTGCGTTGATCAAGATGAATACTCTAACACTGGTAACCCGAAAGCGTTGCCAATCATTACTTCTCTCATCTACAGCCAAATTTTAAATCTCACCGTCGTATTCAAGAAAGATATCACAGATAGTTTGGGATATTGCACCAGCGATGTGTGAGTGGCCATGCGTTTTTTACTGTTTTTTTTTTCTTTTCATATGTTTATGTTGTTTAGTCCTCCTCTGCTTTTGTTCTTAGTGATGGTGATCTCAATGGTGCGTTCAAGTTTGGGAACAATCTCGATTTCCTGAGCAATTGTGTCGAACAGACCAAAGGTATTCGTTCAATGCTTTATGCATAAGCCACTCAAGCTTTAGACAGTACAGATGAATTTTGCAGCATGATGAATTGTAATTGAATGCCTTTGACTGCTTTGCTTTTTATATTGGGATAATATTTGTTAGTGAATGAGTGGTTGTCTCTCTTTTTAAAATGTGCATAGGCTAGTCCCTGCTCACGGTAACTTTGTCAGCGATTATGTTGCCTGATTTTATTCAATTTTCAACAGATGTAACCAAGAGGATTTGTACTGCAGCAGAGATGAAGTTCTACTTCTCCAGTTTTATGGGCACGAAATCTGCTGATGCTCAGTTCTTAAAACCGAACAGAAACTGCAATTTAACTTCGTGGGTTGCTGGATGTGAACCTGGTTGGGCATGTACTGTACCTCAAGACAGACAAGTCGACCTTAAAAACAACAGAGACATTCCAGACCGAACGATTGATAGCCAACCTTGTTGTGCTGGCTTCTTCTGTCCTCGGGGCCTCACTTGCATGATCCGTAAGTATAGTCTCTTACTCTTTCCAAAGCCTTTTAGAAAGTTCTAAAATGCAAACTAGAGCAACAAACTGGTATTGATGATGTTCTTTCTGTTAATGAAGCTTGTCCTTTGGGTTCTTACTGCCCACTTGCAAAGCTTAATAAAGTAGCAGGCACATGCGATCCGTAAGTACAGTTAAATGCTTCGGGGGTTTTTGACCAGAGAATGGAGTTAGTTTATTTGGTTAATTTTCTTAATACATTGGTTTCTGAAGAAACTTTACAGATATGCCTATCAGTTACCTCCCGGTAAGCCAAATCACACTTGTGGTGGAGCAGACACATGGGCAGGTGTTACTAGCAGTGAGGAGATATTCTGCTCAGCAGGATCTTATTGCCCAGCGACCACTAAAAAGGTTCCGTGTGTGGAAGGGTAAGAAGCTCATGTAAAGATTATTGATATTAGACATACGAGCATGATTTAAAGAGAAAGTACTCTTTGTGTGTGCTAGTTGTATCTCTGTTTTCTAATTTATGTTTGTTCATGGAAATTCAGACATTACTGCAGGCAGGGATCTACAGAACAAACAGGTATATCCTATTGAAGAGCGCCAGGAATTCGTAGATTATGCTTGGCTGATCTCCTCTTTGCTGAATTTTTTGCAGGTTGCTTTAAGTTGAGTACTTGTAACCCAAATACAGATACGCAGAACTTGCATGCTTATGGATTCTTGCTCATTGTAAGTGAAAATGCATCCAATCATGTTTTAGTTATTATTTGTATATATCAAAATCAAACCTGTGTTTGTGTCACCTGAACGGTTCCTAGTCATCAATCATACAACAGTCATATGAAAAAGAACTGCATTGTTTTGCTATAGCCAGTTTTCAGTTTTGCAATATACCAGATTTTTGTTATCTAAGATGTAGTTTAAAAATGCAGGGTGCATTGAGTTTGGTCCTGATAGTCTTCTACAATTGTTCTGATCAAGTCCTCCAAACCCGTTATGAAAGACTAGCCAAGTCCAGAGAAAGGGCAGCAAGAAGTGCTCGTGAAACTGCGCAAGCAAGACAGAGATGGAGAACTGCAAAAGATCTTGCAAAAAAACGAGCAATGGGCTTACAGCAGCAATTATCACGCAAACTTTCTCGTAAATCCAACGACCTACCTCCTCCACCCAAAAGTGCACTGTCCTCTTCTGCGCCAAAAACAAAGAAAGAAGGAGGCAATGCTAAAACGCTACAAAATCTTGACAATGATGATAAGGGTTTCGATGTTGAGATTGGACGTAAGCCTATGAAGAAGCCTACAGCAAAACAGTTGCACACCAAGAGCCAAATATTTAAGTATGCTTATGGCCAACTTGAGAAAGAAAAGGCTATGGAACAGCAACAGGAGAACATGACCTTCTCAGGACTCATTTCAATGGCAGCTGATTCTGATATGATGAGTAGGCCTACCATTGAGCTTGCTTTCAAAAATCTCACTATAACTCTTCGAAACAAAAACAAACACTTGATGAGAAGTGTAACTGGGAAGATCATGCCGGGTCGAATAACAGCTGTTATGGGTCCATCTGGGGCAGGCAAAACCACGTTTCTTTCTGCAGTGACGGGAAAAATCACTGGATGTAATGTCTCAGGTTCAATTCTGATCAATGGAAAGCCCGATTCCATTAACTGTTACAAGAAGATTGTTGGTTTTGTCCCACAAGATGATATTGTTCATGGGAACTTAACGGTCGAAGAAAATCTTCGGTTTAGTGCTCGTTGCAGGTATAGTATGCTTATTGTTTTATTATCATTTTTATTACTATTTTCAGATTTAGTGCAAAATATTCACTTTTGCTTCAAAAAGTATATTTTGTCTTTGTCCTGGTGACTAATTTGTTCTTGGCATATTCTCTTGGGATTGGTTGGCCGTTATTCGTTGCTTTCATCTCATGAGGTTCATATTTCTTTGAAGGCTTTCTATAGATTTGCCCAAAGCCGATAAAGTTCTAGTTGTTGAAAGGGTTATCGAGTCTCTCGGCCTACAAGCTGTGCGGGATTCTCTTGTTGGGACAGTAGAGAAACGAGGTATCTCTGGTGGCCAGAGGAAACGAGTAAACGTAGGGCTTGAAATGGTCATGGAACCTTCTTTACTGATCTTGGATGAGCCAACATCAGGTTTGGACAGTGCATCTTCCAACTTACTAATCAAAGCCCTTCGGCGTGAAGCCATTGAAGGAGTAAGCATCTGCATGGTTGTTCACCAGCCTAGGTACAGTCTAATTATGACCTATTGTCTTCATGTTTCCTTATCGTAAGAATAAAAATCGAGAACTTATCAAAACTTCTATATCATAAAGAGAAGTTGAGTTTATTTACATTATTTAATGCAAGATGATTCGCACTGTAACACGCATTTTCCCTTTCCAGCTACACATTGTACAATATGTTTGATGAGTTGGTCCTTCTAGCCAAAGGTGGCCTCATCATCTACCATGGACCAGTGACTAAGGTAGAAGAATATTTTGCAAGTTTTGGCATAATAGTGCCCGACCGTGTGAATCCTCCCGACCACTTCATCGACGTTCTCGAGGGCATAACCAAACTTAGTGTTCCTGGTTTGACCGTCGAGCAATTGCCCGTTAGATGGATGCTTCACAATGGCTACCCCGTGCCACCAGATATGTTGCATTACTGTGACCAAATTTCTTCTGCATCTAGAAGTAGCAGTCAAGCGGCTTCTAGTGAATTTTCTGGCAGTTCTTGGGAGGAGGAGCAAGAGCACTTTCAGCTAAACTTCTTCAAAGGCTATGATTTGTCTAATAGGGTCACGCCTGGTTGGTCTCGACAGTTTGTATATTTCCTGGGGAGGTAAAACCTAAGTGATTGAACTTCAATTTTTCTCTTTTCTATCCGTGTTTTCTGTTACATATTGCTTTTGACTGTCTTGAATAGCTTTGAAAATACTCTGTTATCTATGTGCTTATGGTTTTTGTGCTCGAAATTGTCTGCAGATGCAGCAAACAACGGCTTAGAGAAGCTAAGCTTCAAGCAGCAGATTATATGATCCTTTTGCTTGCTGGGGCATGCTTAGGAACCCTTTCGAAAGTGAAGGGTGATACATTTGGATATCATGGTTATATGTACACAGTGATTGCAGTATGTAAGTACTTCAAAAAAAAAAATTAGTTTCTCACTGATTCAACTACCACTTAACTTCTATGCTTTCATTATTTCCCAATATGATAATCTCAACTAAACCTCCGTTTCTCGCAGCTCTCCTCTGCAAGATCTCTGCCTTAAGATCGTTCTCTCTCGATAAACTACATTACCGAAGAGAAAACGACAGTGGGATGAGCAGCCTGGCCTATTTTCTCTCCAAGGATACGGTCGATCATTTCAACACGCTCATTAAGCCCCTAGTTTTCCTCTCGCTATTCTATTCCTTCAGCAATCCAAGATCGACTTTTCTGGAGAACTACGTTGTATTGGTCTGCCTCGTGTACTGCGTGACAGGCATAGCCTACGTATTCGCCATCGTGTTTCAGCAAAGCCAAGCTCAACTGGTACGTACATTACTCAAAGCGTTTATAGATGCCTCAGTATTTCATTAGAAACTCGATTTTTAGTACTCTTTTCAACGAGTAATAACGTTGGCGGGCGACCTTTTTTTTATCGAACGAACAGTGGTGCGTGCTTCTCCCAGTCGTTCTTACGCTGATATCGAATCAAGGCAAAGACGACAAGGTGGGGAAATACCTAAGTGGTTACTGTTATCCAACGTGGGCTTTGGAAGCTTTTCTGATAGCAAATGCTCAAAGGTATGTATGCATGACAACTACTACAAGTCTTGATGACCGTTGCTTGTTTTAACCGAACGGAAACGAGTGGTAATTTACCGTTTTGCCCCTCGTCAGATATTCGGGTGTGTGGCTGATCACGAGATGCGCCGAGCTGAACGAGTTTGGGTACAACGTTCATCAATGGAGTTACTGTCTTTTGTATCTTACGGTCAGCGGCTTATTGTGTAGGACAGTAGCTTTCTGTTGTCTGCTTAAGTTTGGAAATAAATAGGGAAATTGATATGCCCTTACAGAAAGAGGCAATTTGTTTGTTGTATTCTTCGGTAGATACTTCTTAGGTATATACTATGTTATAACTCAGCAGCGTACGAGGTTGTACTTTTTAACTGAAGTGAATCACTTGTGGCAATTTGGTTATTACAGAGGATATCTCTCTGCTCTGTCTTCTTCCTTGTGTTCACAGCAACAAGTCTTATTGCCTTGGGCAAACAAAACAGAGAGTAAAAATGAGTGTGATCATTTAGTTGGAAGTACAAATTTTTGTTACATGGCAGATAATAATATGGTCGGAATGGGAATACAATGAAATAAAAGTAGCCGGATATCCGAAAGGTCGGTGCCATCCGCTATATAATATTATGTAATGCATATTAATTGACAAGGAAAGAAAAATTTTTAAGGGTAACAAAGTTTTTGAAATATTCTACTTGATGAACCTTCAGGACTATTTTTTATTTTTTTATTTTTTTTAAAATATAAAACCGGATACCGGATCCGGATTTTAGACAAACCACTATCCGTATCCGATCCGGTTTAGTTTAAAATAAATATCGGATATCCGATCATATCACGGATATCGGAATCCGGTTTCCGGATACTCACCCCTATAAATGCCCATGCACTGCCAGCCAAATTGCTCAGAAATTGAAAGGTAAAATTGGAATCCTATCATATCATCATATCATGCCATTGCCATGCTTTGAAATTGGATCCTACCATATTCATACATTGACATTGATGCATAAAATACGTGATATGTGTATTTCCAATTGGTTTTACACACAAAATATAAATTTAAAAATTTCATTGGAAATATGTTCTGCAATAATTACTACTATTTAATGTCAGCAAAGTCGCGATCGCGATGAAATGAAGCATACATACAACCGTATCCTTTACATCAGGGGGATGAACCATTTCGCTGGATTTTTCTTTATATTTTAGCTCAGCATCGATTAAAATTCTAATTATATCATGTAATATAAGGAGGCATTTGAGAGAGTGTTGCTCCTTGGGTTTTGCGTGCGTGCATAAAGAATGCTAACGGTACGGTGAAGTACATCATAGTTAACCTAATAAAGTTTGCAAGATTATAATATGCTTACTTCACTCACCATATTGAATAATGTTGTTACATATATATATATATTTATCTAAAGAGTTGATCAGAAAGTAGATACTTGCGCTTTGCCCAAGAATCTTATCTAACCCATTCCCATCCCTCTTTCATATCTTATCTTATGATTGGTGGGCTCATGGTTTACATCAGTGTGGATCAAATATCAATCATGCAATGCATGCATGTTCGTACAATTTCGTATGAAGGACGAAATTATATTTATATATATATATATACATGTAAATAAAAGAAGAGAAAGTACAACCTGCAACATTTGATTTACGCTTAAATAATGCAGAGACACACTTAGCTTGCCTCTTAGCTACACACACGCAGACCATTTAATGCTTACAACGCAGCATTTTTCCTCCATAGCAGCCTCTCTTCTATATATATAACTCTCCTCGTATTCTAACATATCCATCACTCGCTAAAATTGAAAACAAAGAAAAGCTAAAAAAACCACACAGAGAAACACGAACAATGAGCGTTACAAAAGCAAATTTCATGAAAGCATGCGCCAGAAAATGGAGGAGGACGAGTCGAATAAGAGGGATTGCTTCGGGCAATAATAGTGAAATCTGTGACGACAAGTGCTGCAAATGGTGTCTGTGGCCTCATATATTGCAAGAAGAAGACCGTGAAGAAGAAGAAAATAACATTGTTGTTGTTGTCCCAAAAGGCCACGTGGCTGTTTATGTAGGAGAATGTAATAAAAGGTTTGTGATCAAAATCTCACTGCTAAAGAATCCCCTCTTTCAAGCACTGTTGGATAAAGCTCGAGAAGCATATGACTTCAATCCACATTCGAGGCTTCACATACCTTGCGAGGAGAGCATCTTTCTCGATGTAGTTCGATGTGCCAAATCTCCAAATGATCGGAGATTTGGTATCTGCTTATTATGAACCCTATACATTGTGTTTTTTCAAAGAATGTAAACCCTCGTGGTATGAGATATCCTTATTCGTTGTATAACTCTATATGTTATCGTATGCTTATGTACATGTTCGAATCTGAGTTGGTCCAGCAAGCTCGATAAATATGCATAACATTTGCAGCATCAGATTAACTCCAAATAGAAGCAGCATTGTCCTACTAGTACATTTTTGGCTCATCTACGGAGACTAAAAGGCACATAAGCTAATAATAACGACACATAAAAACCCAACCTTGATATATATATGTGTTGTGCTACAGAGAAGCCAAGGTCCAGAAATTAAGCATGAATGAAGGTGACACGGCAAACCAGCTAAGAAAGGCCATGGCTGTAGCAGATATGAATTTGGTGCAGTGATTCACATTACATTTATCGAAATCGTTACCGATTAGAACTGTGATGCCAGCGGACGAGCACGCAGCTGCGAATGTTATGGTCGAACTAACCTGCGAAAAAGGAGTATGAAATGTTTAGTACTCGATAAAGTTTAATGGGGTCCTGTAATATCTATTATTTGAAAAGAAATTTCTGAAGAGTATGGATCAAGATTGCAGACGAATAGACACAATTCATAAAGTGGGAAAATAATCTTGAAATCAACATGATGATATGCAGCAGTATGTGCTTTTATATACACTCCAGGAGAATCTCGAGAAAGTAACGACAAGCATTGAATGAATATGGCCGCGTGATGAGAAGTTGTTGTTCAGCATGACGAATTTACCCCGTCACCAATGGCGAAGAAGCTGATAGCCCCTACATTTCGGAAACGTCGCTTCACCAAAAGTGCGTATACATCAGCAAGGGCTAGCGATAGGCTCCATAAACTTTGCAAAGCGACAGCAGCAACAAGGTACCTATTGATACACAGCGAAAGAGTTCACTCCGTTATTTTTCTTAACAAAGATATCATGATTTGCACAGCAGTTCGAAGCAGTTACGGAAACGAACTTGTTAAGAAACCTTAATTGCTGAAGTTTGGTCCAACCGAACTCAATTCGATCACCAGCTATATTAACGAGGTATAATTTCATTGGTTAAACACATTTGTCCGCCACATTTGAAGACGATTAGATATAAGTGCATGAAAAAACTACAAAAATGCAGGGCCAATACAAACGGACCAAACACGAATACGATTGAAATTGCACAAAGTTGATTACTTGACTAGCATTACTATGATAATTAGATGAATCCCACTCAAAATAAGCTGCAATGCCAAATAATACGCATTCTTCGGTTGAACCTCCAGGGTTAGAGAAAAAAACAATAACGAAAGAGTAAAGGAAAAAAAAAGACCAATTTACTACTTTCGACATTTTACCACTTAATCTAACAGAAGAGAACCCTAATTGGCACAGAGAGAGAAAAAAAAGGTGAACGGAATCTTAACCGAAAGGCAGTAACGGAGGGAAAATCCGATGTGGTGACCATAACGCAGAGTGAGACGGCGGCGAACACAAATTGGCACAGGCGCAAGAACAGTCCACCGGTAGTTCCCGGCATTCCCTGGACATCTTTCATCCGAAACATCTGCGGCGGCTCCGCCGACGTCATCCGCGGAGACTCCACCGGGTGCACCACCGTCCGACTCATCGGAATTTCCGGTTTACGATGCGTTCCTCAATTGTTCTTCAATTTAGTAACGCCCAATCGATTCTCAACACAATAGTGATTCGATTCGTTGCTCCTTCGCCAGCGATGCCAAAGTATTAGCGGTTCTTGGTCGAGTATAGGAGAGCTTACTGAAGAAGAGCGATGAGCAATGCTCCTTGGTTTTGTCTTTGGGCTGCCAAAGTCGAGAACCTCAATGCATATTGGGCCGTATATAGAATAGCCCAATAAATGTATTGGGCTTAAATGGATAAAAGTGGCCCAAAACTTCCGATCGTTACTTATTTCCTTCACTGTTCGATCTTTAGCTTACGATGTTATCCAAATTAGATATGCGTTTATTGCAGGTTAAAATATAGTTAATAACATTGATCGTCCAGCCTCTATTCCATGTTGTAAGTAAATAGAGGATTAGGGAAGAGATAAGAGATGCGTGGACTGTAAAGTATACATAATGTAGGACCTAAATATATTTTCCAGCATTATTTCCATTTAAGTTTAGTAATTTCAAACACTTATGAGTGATGATTGATGACGAGTAAACTAATAATATTCGAAAAATCTTAACCGGGATATTCTGAAACTGTGGGTTTGCTTGCACTTCGTCAAGCAAGCAAGTGGACCGTGTCGGAGATTGCGACCTTAGTTTTCGCAACGTGCGTCGTTGCTGAGTCAGATTTGGATAGTCTTGACTACATTAACGTTATCCCATTTTTCATACCTTTTCCGAAAATCAAAAAATTAATATTAAAACCCATTTTGAAAACGACCATTCTTGATTAACATCCACAAGCTTATCCACCTGGATTCTGTCAACTCAGATAGAGAAAAATACAAACAAATACGTATATATATATACACACACACTCCATTGAAAGAAGAACACCCTATTATTTGTAGGAAAGCTTACTATTACTTCATCTCTTGTATGTATCAGTTTGCGGCACATGGATAACTTGGAAAAGAATGATCTTGGGGAGAAGGGATTTGAGAATATTCCACTGATGAAGAAAGCAATATACGTTGAATCTAATCAATCTTCAACAACGTCTTCTTCTTCTTTAACTTCCTATTCATTGTCATCGCAAGACCTTGAAGATGATGCATCGTCTTCATCTTCGCATTCATCATCAAAAGGGCCTCTTTATGAATTGGATGATCTCATGGCTCAGCTACCAATCAAGTAATCACTTTTATTAGACATCATTTAATTTCACGTTCTTCAAATTTTTCTTTATACTAAAGCTTAATCATTGTGAAGGAGGGGACTTTCAAAGTACTACAATGGCAAATCACAGACGTTCACATCTCTGACGAACGTGAAGAGCGTTGAAGATCTTGGAAAGGCAGACAATAAGTTCGGTTGTTCTTACAGCAGAAGAATGAAATCGTGTAAGAGCTTTGGTGGGCGTTTGAGTTTGAAACATAAACTTGGTCCAAAGGCAATGATTAACAAGGTGGAGATGTACAAGAAATCGTCACTTTCTCCTACTAACAACGAGTTATGGATTTTATAGCATTAATTGTTCCTTTAGCAGCTGGTAATACCAGATATTTCATTGCAAGCTTTTGTTCTACCAACGAAAAAGAAAGGGATATTATCTTTCGTTTAGGTGGTTCTATCACTAAAAAATGGGGTCCTAAAAGACGAGGCTCGTATGCGTTTTTTTAGAACGAGGGCCTGTTGGAGATTCTGGAAATTAAACGAAGGGTTGAAGTTAACTTAAACGATAGTACAGGGATTAAAAAGCAATTACACGAAGAAAATAAATGGAAAATGAAAATCGTATATCTATCACCGTTCTTATCCGCTCATTTGTCTCCATCACGTGGCTGGCCCGCGATTTCATAGTCAACCTCTCCATCGAACGATCGTCGATTTTTTGGCCTATAAAAGTACCAAAAAGTTCAGTAGTAAGAGTGGAGTAGAGATAGGAAGAAGATGAAGAACGATAGCAAGAATTCCCAAAAGAGCGGCAAGCCCAACGGCGTTGAGATCCGAAAGGATCGCAAATCGGGTACGGGCGTGATCGGATCGCCCAAGAAAGGAGGACACGGCGGTAAATTCACGTGGGTCGGCGACGGCTACTCTCGGGCGGAGCTGGGTTGGCCGGAGAAGGAGGCGATTGACGCCAAAGATCCCAACTACGAGGAACCTGCCGCCGCTAATCGTGGCGCAGTGATTGAATCGTAAGCTGCTGCTGCTGAGGTGTTTGATCTGAAGTCGTTTTAGTGTAGATAAGATTGCAATAACAACGTATGATTCTGCAGCTGAGGAGGTGTCGTTGAAGAGAATATGAAAAGTGAATTCTTGGAGTGTGATGATGTTTATATTGTATGTCCATCCCCATATGTAATGAAGTTTCAGTTTTTTCTTTTACAACATCGGAATCTAGGCTACTCGTTGTGCCTGCTTTCTTCAGTTCTTCATAGGCTTGAGCATGAGATCATCAACAAGGTTCTTTACACAGATCTCGGCGCTTTTCTGGGTAATTCCTCTGTATGATATGTCGGAAAGCAAATGCAATGTAATTATGTCTGTGGTGATATCGGGTTTTCGGGTCGGTTGAAGCTAACGGGTTATCTCCTGGTCAAAATTCTGCCTTCCACCTTGCGGTGCGGGGCCCATCGCAATTTTATAATTGAAAGTTAAAACATTGCATAGGTGATGATATGATGTTCCTACTTTAACATGTCCTAGCCAACTCAACTTGCACAAAGAAGTATAAGTTTGAAAGTCAACTAATAAAACCGTTGATCTAAGGGGCAACCAAGTTGACTTTTCCATCCCTAGCTTCATTGACATATAACCAAGGCCTTTGCCGTGCATTAGAGCGAAAAGGTCAACTAAAAAAGAACAGAGGAATCAGATCTACGTACGTCGTCCTAAAGAGATGAGGATTCAGGACAAGAACTCAAAGCGCCAGCCTTCCAACATTCACGCAAGCGTAGAATCTGGAGATCTTGGCGCTGTGCAGAGGCTACTCAGCAAAGACCATTCTCTTCTTAATCAGAAAAGCGATACCGTGAGATGAGAATAATACATACATATCATCTTCCTCTGTGTAGTAACGTAATGTTAGTTAGTCAAACGTTGTTCTGTTATTGCATTGCAGGCTTCAGAAACACCACTCCACGTCTCTGCTGCCCACGACAAGATCGAAATCACAAAGTACTTGCTGGAATTCAAAGGACAAGAAGTAGACTTGGACTTAGAAGCCGAGAATGCAGTATGTGATCATATGATAGATACCACAAAATCATCATCGTGTTTTCCAAAGAGTTATTATTGGGCCTATTTGTTTCTTCCATGTTTCAGTACGCGAAACTCCATTACACGTTGCTGCCAAGAACGGATTCAACGAAACGCTTAGTCTTCTTCTTCACAGTGGAGCCAACGTCGAAGCCAAAACCAAGGTGCTTCTCGGTCTCTCCCACACAGATAGTTTGCTTACACATTTGCATGCATGAATTGAATTTATTTCGGCGATTTTCCTCATATTCGTGACAGAACTCGATGACTCCATTGCATCTCGCCGTTGGCTATGCACTTCGAACGGGCGAAAAACTGGCCGTGAAAACGCTGTTAGAATTCAACGCCGACCGTTCTACCACCGACGAAGTATCAACCTTTTAGCTGAACAGATATTTATCATCGATCGCATTTCATCTCAATGACGACGATGTCTAATTTTTCTTCGTATAGTTTAATTTTTGTTGAATTATGGACAGGAAGGGATGTCTCCGTCCGACTACCTCCCAATAGGCCTACAAGACGGCGAATTGCTCGAAATCCTAAGCCAAAACGCCGTGGCGACAACAAATTACGATCATACCCCCCAGACGAAGGCCGTCGTCGAGGATGTAATGAAATCGGGTATGGAAGAGTTCGAGAAAGAGCTCTCCAAGTTAGTCGGACAAAACGAGCTCAAATCGCAGCTCCGTAGATGGGCCAAAGGGTTGTTTTTGGACGAAAAGCGTCGAGCCATGGGGCTCGAGCTCGGGCCCAAGAAACAGCCCCACATGGCTTTCCTCGGAAATCCCGGGACAGGTATTTTCAGACAACGCCATTTTAAGACGACCTTTTTTCTTTAAGAGTTGTTGAAACGATGCCCAAGTCAGTCTACCTTCGACAACAGGCAAGGCCAACATTGCTCGAATTGTAGGCAGATTACTCTGTTCGGTCGGCGTGCTGTCAACCGATACAGTGACAAAAGTGAAGTGCTCGGATTTGGTCGGAGAATACCTTCTCGACCAACCCAAACAAAAGGTAAAAAAGAAAGAAAAATAAAATCGGCTAACTGCGTATCGATCCCTTAACTTTTTTTCCATTCCAAATCAGACCACGGGGGGAATCTTATATGTCGAAGAAGCCCACCACTTAGCGCAAGAGGAAATGGCCAAGATCACCTCCGTAATGGAAGGCGGCGAATTCGTAGTGATCCTCGCGGGTTCGACCGACCCGATGAAACGGGTATTCGAGTCCGACCCGGGATTTCGCGGGAGGGTCGCCCACTCCTTCGAATTCGACGATCTAAGTTGCGGGGATTTGGCCCATATGCTGATGGGGAAGATGGCGGCCGAGAAAGATGGGGCGAGCCGTTTGTATGGATTCAAGCTACATCCCGCCTGCACTTACGAAGCTGTAATCTCTCTGATAGAGAAGGACACGACTGAGGAACTGCGAAGGAAACTGAACGGCGGGCTGGTGGATAAGGCGCTGAGCGATGCTCGGGAGAATCTCGATTCGAGGCTGAGTTTCAGTTCGAGTGGCGAAGAGTTGCTGACGATTACGTTGGAGGATTTGGAGGCTGGGATTCGCTTGTTGGGACGGGAATTTGGAGGCTCGACGTGACAAAATTTGGTTGGAATAAATAGTGCTAAACGCAAAAGAGGTTTATTTTTCTTCTCTTTAAAGGTTAAGCCATTGATGAACAGAGGAGGGCTCACTCCAGTTCTTTGAGAAAGTCTATGTTGTCGACAAAAACCTGCATAACGTTTAAATGGCAATCATATAGGTGTTTGCGATTAATTTTGAACTGTAAAGGTTGAATTTTTATCATCTTGAAAATGACAACAAAAGCAGTTCGAAGCTGTAAGGAAGAAACGCTTTCGTACCGTTTTCCAACCATCGGGATCCAAGCAAGCGGTGATTTTGGTGCTAATTCCCGGGAGAGGCCCAGGTTCTCCAGTGATTTTCCCGCCACACAATTTAACTGCTTCAGCCGTTTTGTAAACATCATCCGTGCCTATGGCAATCTTCAGAAAAAAAAACGCAATTTTTTTCCCCAGAAAAAAGACGACAGAAGGTGTAATCTAGGAAAACAGAGTGTTAGAACCTGAGCATAAGCATTGCCTTTGTCGTATTCAGTGACGCCGTAGTTGTAAGTCAGCTCCATTACAGCACTTTTGTCCTCAGGCCCATAGCCCATCATCGCTATCGTATACTGCAGTGATTCGAGAATTTGTCGATCCTCAGACAATTTGCATGAAAAGTTGAAGGTAAAAGCAAAGAATCTCCGAATAAGCCTGCAAAATAAGCATACCTTGTATTCGGGATTGTCTTTCTTGCGGAGAAGCTGCATCCCATAAGCCTAACAGACAGAAAAAAAAAGGTCAATCCAAAGTCGTTCAGACAAGACTTTAAAAAGAATGGTTGCAAATGATTCCACGAAAGATACCTTTTCGTAGAATTCAATGGAGCGATTGAGATCTCCTACTCGAAGCATTACTTGGCATAAAGGTTCGGGAGTTGGACCTCTCTCGAGAAGTTCGAACTTGTAGCCGTCGGGATCTTCGATGAACGCTATCACAGTCTTACCACCTTTGACGGGTCCCGCTTCTCGCGTAACCTTACCGCCTTTTGCTTTTACGAGGTCCACGGTCTTTGCCACCTGGGATTCAGACATCAACATGCACGTATGAAATTTCCTCGATTTGGAAGGAAAATAATACAACTCATGCTATTCTAACCTTCCATTATATTCGTTAAGTTCAACATTCATTAAATGAGTATTCATCAAATGAGTAACTTTCAAACTTACATCCTCCACCGCAATTCCAAAATGGCCAAAACCAGATCCAATATCATATTTGTCCACACCATAGTCTGAGACCAAAAGCAAAGATCAGTTTAAGCATATCATGCACATAATTCAGACATCTCTCATCTCAATGTCTGATTCAAACTCGCCGGAATACGATGCTTACTGTAAGTTAGTTCGATCACAAAATGCGAGTCTTCGGGACCATATCCAAGGAAAGCATTTGTGTATCTCTCCTCGGGAATGTCTCGCTTTCTGAGAAGTTTCATGCCTAGGCACTCCGTGTAGAATCTGAAACCAGCGGTCAAACAAAAGTACAAAATCACGCGATCATTCAGACAAGAAACTCAAACTTAGGAAAAGAGCATTGAATCTAGAATAGCTTTGAAAACTGCATATACTTTATCGTTCTGTCCAAGTCGCCCACGCGGTAGACAACATGAAGCATTCTTCTTCTGTCTTTTTTAGCCCATTCTAAAACATTTTCTTGGGTCGTATCAGTACTTGCTTGTGCTGCACTTCCATGAGCCTTAACTCCTCTTAGATTCTCACTCTCTCCCCTGAACAACTTTGGAGTATTGGGGCCGAACAATTGAACCTGCGACACCGCTGTAGTAATCCCAACAACATCAAATAAGCACAAGAACCGACAAAGATCTTCTTTTCGGCAAATTTACGAACCAACAGAAGTATATCATAGGTGCAATTATCTTAGATTGACATCGACGGTCGCAACACAAGCAAGTTAATTCATAACTAAAAGCTAAAAGGAGAGCTCGGAACCATACATAAATTCGACAAGGAAAGCTGTTGAGTTGTCACGTGTGAGGGCAAAAAGAATTGTCCCACATCGAAAAATGCATAGAAATTAAATTGGTTTATAAGCTTGATGGGCCACTCCTCTTAACACCAATTGGTTTTAAGAAGGAACCACATGAAGCTTATACCGGACACCGATCCTCCGTGTGACGTGTGTGCGCGGGCCTCGTAACGGATAAAATTATCGGAGGCCCGGCCCGTATTTCAACATGGTATCAGAGCGGGCAGAGATCCGACTCAATTAAAAATATCAGAGCGGGCAGAGATCCGACTCAATTAAAAATGGGCAGACGCGCCCGATTTAAGAATGGGCTCACACGTGAGGGGGGAGTGTTGAGTTGTCACGTGTGAGGGCAAAAAGAATTGTCCCACATCGAAAAATGCATAGAAATTAAATTGGTTTATAAGCTTGATGGGCCACTCCTCTTAACACCAATTGGTTTTAAGAAGGAACCACATGAAGCTTATACCGGACACCGATCCTCCGTGTGACGTGTGTGCGCGGGCCTCGTAACGGATAAAATTACCGGAGGCCCGGCCCGTATTTCAACAAAAGCAAAATCAAATCGAAGAATTGCCGCCGAGGAATCATCACAGTACCCGAGCGTAGGCGCAGTGGATTGAGGTCGCGATGAGAACTGAAGGGAGAGGGAGAGGCTCCTGCGATCCTAGGTAACAACAGAGAAGAAAGGGAGGGCTTAATCGACGATGATGCCATCGGTATTATCCTCGCCATTTTTGTCTGATTGATTGATTTTTTCTTTTTCCTTCTGCGCGGGTGTAATAAATAAATACCCCGAGAGGGGACAGTGTACGAGGTAGATTACAGACTCGAAATTAGTGTTTACGAGTATCAGAATGGGTTAATATTCTTAAAATTTAATTATATATTTTGCATATTCTTTTATTTGGGCTTTTAGGTCCGTTACGACAGAACACATTACACAGCCCATAAATTTGTCTTTTTTCATCTCTGTTCCTTTCGTCCAAAAATACCTTTTATTTAATTATTTATTGCCGTCATTTATCGCTTATTATTACATATAACGAAAGAATCTCGACGGTAGTACAATATGCAGTCCACATCGATTGTTCCTTGGCACACATCGTATTACTACCCAGTTCCTAAGCGCCTTCTCTCGCACCTTCACAATCCGACAAGATCAAAATCACTTCAATGCAGCAGAGCCCAGAATTGTCTCGCCGTGTCTACCACGCGCAGCTGCGATAAAGGTCAAGAGAATCATCAGAATCGATACCCTGAACCTAGAAAGGAGTCGGACGACGTAATTAACCCTTCGTTTTCCGAGGATTCTGTCCCTTCAGCTCATATATCGAAGCCCAGATCGAGGAAAGGCAGGGAAGAGTCGAAAATCGTGTTGGACGACTGTTCGGAGATTTCGTCGAACATGTTGTGGGCTGATGTGAAAGCTGCTGTGGGACAGAGGATTAACATCGAAGGTATCGTCTCTTCCTTCGGAATTATCTTCAGAGAACAGCACATGGTGATTCCTCACGCCAGCGTCGCTGACGTAAGGTATATCGATTGGGCGGAGTTGAGGAGACAAGGGTTTCAAGGCGTGGTCTTTGATAAGGACAATACAATAACAGTTCCTTATTCGTTGAGATTGTGGGCACCTCTTAGATCCTCGTTGCATCAGTGCAAGTCTTTGTTTGGAGATAATATCGCCGTGTTCAGTAATTCTGCTGGTAATAGTTTTGCAAGCCTTTATTTGATTTCTGAGTAATTTGTGATTGATTGATTGATTGATTGTGCTGTTGTGTGCTTATGATAGGACTGTCTGAATTTGACACTGATGGTAGAAGAGCTAAGATTCTTGAAGATGCCATTGGAATCAAAGTTATAAGGCACAGTAAGTTACTTTTATTGCATCGAAGCTCACAATCTTAATAAGGTTGCATCTGGGAATACTTCATTGATATTAATTCATGCTCATTCTTTGCAAATTGTAGGAGTGAAGAAACCAGCTGGATCAGCTGAAGAAATTGAAAGACACTTTGGTTGTGAATCGTCAAGGCTCATTATGGTAAGATCCTTATACATAGATATGTTACTAGGTTTTTAGTTTGTTCCGTTTTTATTTCTCTTTATCCATGGTTGGTTAGTTTGTCCTAGCAAGTATCTCATATTTGGTGTGTGCAATTGTAGGTTGGTGATCGCCCCTTTACGGATATTGTCTATGGAAACAGAAACGGTTTTTTCACAGTGCTGACCGAACCATTAAGCCTCGCCGAAGATCCTTGGATCGTTAGGCAGGTTGGTAATTCTATCATTTACTCGAAAGTAGAATAACTAGGCAGAATAATCATGTTATATATATTTCTCTTGTTTGTATTTCTGCTGCTTCTTTGGGTGTACATGCTGTTCTTTTAATGGCGTGTTCATAAAATCTTGTAATGGCATGTTCAAGTTCTGCCTTTTGATAATACATGACGCCTTGGCAACCCGATTTATCTTTGGATTTCCAAGATAACTTGTAATATCTTGTATGAGAGTGCTATATATATTGGCCATATACATACGATGTGTATTTCGAAATACACACAACGTACAAGTACTGAGGTGTAACTCATATGCATACATCAGTCACAGTAGTGGAGCTTTTACATCTCCGATGTCTCCCATTAGTCCCTATCGTTTCTCATTTGTGACACACATAAAGAGGCAAGAGCTTTGTCTTGCAGGTAAGAAAGCTCGAGGTTGCCCTTGTAAGGCATTGGTCGAGAAAGGGTTTGAAGCCAATCAGTCACAAACTTGTAGAAGATCCTATCAAGTGTGTAAGAGATGTACCTCTCTGATTTCTTATTATTGATCTTATTTATTCAGTTTCGGCTTGAGAAATTTCGGTGAAAATCGACGACGATGATCTATTGTCGGAATGTGGATGGGACCGTCTTTTTTATGGAACATCTGAGATTTGGCTCTGGGTTTCATTCGCCCGCTGTGCGTTCTTACCACTTTCTGTTATTTCTTAATAACTGATTATTTCTGTAAACATAGAACATACATACAAGCGTAGTCAATAAAGTACGAGGATCCAAGAAAGAGAAGATACAAACATCGCAGAATCCAATGTGCACTACGATTATATATTTATGAAGCACTCAATTCATTTACAGAGAAGAGTTAAATGCGCTCTTAATCAGTTTTGTGCGTCCGCAACTACTACTCCGACAAAGCACTTACTTCCATGGAATGGTACAATTTACATATAACTTACATTTAGTTCTCTCTCTGTCATTTACATATGGATTTGAACTATTTTTGTAATCGAAGAAGTCATATTCAGCTTCACTGCTGGTCATAAATTGAACTAACTAACTAAAGCAACGAAAACTAAGTTGGAAGCCATAACAAGTTAGACCTCAAGTAGTATAAATCCGAAAGACAGAATTACTTACAACCTAAGAACGTTTACAGCCTTTGTCCCAAATGGCAAGCTTTTTTGTTAGGTATTTCCTTCTTACATGCGTTTGAATTTATTCCAACAGTTTCATATGTTGATGATTTTAAATGCTGCCATCAACGCATACAACTAACCACATACTCCCCTTCACCTGCCTATATTTACTTACTCTCTGACAAGATCTTTATATAACATTGCATGGGGATCGGCCTTCTTTGAACGCCTAATTAACAACAACTCATATCTGTCTGCTTTCTTGCTTTGTCTGTGTCTGAACAAACAAAGGGAAAATGATGACGAAGAGTTCAAACAAGGCATCATCATCGTCATTACTGCAATGGGGTATTATTGTGGCTGCTTTGGTTTTACAAAACTTGGCCGTCACTGTGTTGTGTGAAGTGAGCTTTGTCCATCAGAAGAACTATTACTTGCCTTCTCCTGATCCTAATAATGCACAACCACCCCCATTAGGTTTACTTACTACTCTCTCTCTCTCTCTCTCTCTCTCTCTCTCTCTCTCTCGAGTCTCGATATATGTATAGGTCTATGTGTGTAGTGGATTATAATGTGTATATATATGTTGCTGTGTAATAATTTATTGATGTCTTGCATTATTACTAACACAGTTTCATACACTCCACCACCATCACATGGCTCAGGCGGCGGCAGCCGCCCAACGCCGTCGGCGCCCTACCACGGGACACCACCACCGTCAAACTGTGGAAACCCTCCTGCGAGCGGAGTAGGAGGAGGAAGCCACCACCACCACCAAAACAACCCGCCTGGAAGTGGTGGCGGCGGTTACTACCACTCACCACCACCTACGTCGACGACCACCCCAACAACGCCGCCGGTCATAATCTCCCCTCCGACCACCCCAGGAATCACAGTCCCCCCCTCGCCTCCTTTCTCCTTCGATCCAAACTCCCCACCCTTCACATGCACGTAAGTACATACAATATAATCACCTCTTAAGTTATTACACAGGAATAATCAGATCTGAGAATATCCCTCTACATGCAAAGCAAACATCGTCCATAAAAAAAACCCACTGAAGCATTAAAAACAGCAGCTGTTTTCTGAAAACCCCTTATGATAGCCCATTTTTCTAGTTAATACAGCGTTGGGGGAAATCTTGATTATTATAACTATGGTAAATGTGCAGGTACTGGAGAAACCATCCAACGCTGATATGGGCCATATTTGGATGGTTGGGAACAATTGGATCAGCATTCGGTACGACGACAAGCAGCTCGCCTGGCTTTGGATCATCGCAGACGATGAACTTATTACAAGCCCTCTCTAACACTCGGACAGATGGGTTCGGAGAGCTCTATAGAGAGGGCACAGCTGCTTTGCTGAACTCCATGGCTGATCATACGAGGTATCCTTACTCTGCAACGCATGTCAGGGACAGCTTTGTAGCTGCTTTGGGTTCGAACAAGGCTGCCGTGGCTCAAGCAAGGCTGTTCAAGATGGCTAATGAAGGGAAGATCAAGATGCCTTCTGGCTGCTGCTGCTGCTAGGACTTGAGGACGACGATAGATGCTGTTGTTTGATAAGTGTTTTGTTTTGTGTCTTTATTTTGTTTGAATGGTGGATTTGTTTATTACACAACTACTACGTTAATCTGTATGTTTGAATGTGGATGTCCTAGTTATTTATGAATTTAATTATTTTTTTATAAAGGAAGTGTGAGTTAAGAAATATTACAGCCGCAAAGCGATCAAATCGCAGACAATTCAGCTGAACAATCTCCATTCCATGACTCTTCTACATATATTATATGTAATATTAAAATATTATTAGTTGATATGATTTGTTTACTGCCAAGCGTAAACTTTAAAAAGAGTAAAAATAGTTGGGGATAATTTTCGTTCTAAGTCGTATCAGAAAAAATAATTAATTTTAAGGGCCCAATATGTTTAATAACACTTTATTGTTCTGCAATAACACAAAACCATTGTCGGATAACAGTTATTTTTTAGGTGTTATTTCTAAGTTTTGGGTACTTTAAACTAATGCTTTTGGAAAAGTGTCTTAGTACTATTTTAAAACATTTTTGGACCTCAAACTTAATATACCCAAATATGGTTGGACAATAATAAGGGAAAGAAGGAGAGAGAGAAGGGCAGAGGCGTCTATCGATCGTCTTTCTAATTCAAGCCAATTACGTGTGAGATTTTCAGGCAATCGACTCGTTCGCATCATTATCTGGGATCGTCCTGGTGTTTTCAATTTTTCATCGATCTTTGATCCCAGAAAAATCAGCGATATGTCGTACGCGTACCTCTTCAAGTACATTATCATCGGAGATACCGGTATTTGATTTTTCGTTTTTTTTCTTTCCCTTTTGTTTTGGGCATCTGAGCTTGTTTCGTTTCCTCAGATAGTTTCAATTTTGTAGCTTTTTTAATTGTTAATCTGATCTGGCGCGTGATCGGACGAAGAATTGTTGGTTAAATATCATGCTTATAAGATGATCAAAAAGTTGTTTTCTAGGGCTTCTGTGACTTTGCTCAGCTGATATTTGGGGATCAAATCAGATGGGAGATCTCGTGTAATTTTAATTTCGGCTTGCCTATTATATTGTCTAATGAACGCATTGTGAAATTTGTAGAACTAAGGATATGAAGAGGCAGTTAGTGTTGATGTTGCTTCTGTGTTGTTGGATTTGAATGTCTCTTAGATGGATCTCTTTATTCGAGGTGTTGATGGTTAAGCCAAAGATCAAGTTTAATGATATTTTTGTCTTGCAGGTGTTGGAAAATCATGCCTGCTTCTGCAGTTCACTGATAAGCGTTTTCAGCCCGTGCATGACTTGACCATCGGCGTTGAGTTTGGAGCGAGAATGATCACAATTGACAATCGACCCATAAAGCTACAGATCTGGGATACGGTTTGTCTTCATCACTCTTCTTCAACGTCCTTAAAACGTATTCGATATGAGGATTATCATTCATATGTTTTTCCAGATTTGGTTAAACTATATAAATCATATCATCATCTTCACACTTGAACCAAAACTGACCCAATTGATCTTCTCGGGGTATGTTAGGCTGGTCAAGAATCATTTAGGTCAATTACAAGGTCTTACTATAGAGGTGCTGCTGGAGCCTTGCTTGTGTATGACATCACGAGGTACATTTTCTTTCTGAAACTCGCGACATCTCGGATAATTTGATGTAATTATGTTGGACATACAACACATTGTTGCGTGGTTGCTGCCTCTTATATAATGTGGCATATAAAAAACAGTTCTTTCTCTACTATAAAATAGCAGTTAAAAGATTGCACCAACTTTAGACTAATAGCCATCTCCTTGCTGTGCTAAGCAATTCAATGGTATTACTATTTCTGTGGACTAGTGTATTAAGAGATATGAGAGCTGGGCAAATGATTTTGGTTCGTTTTGAGAATTGATGCTTTCCACTATCTTTATATGTCCATATTTTTTCAGGAGGGAAACATTTAACCACCTTGCTAGTTGGTTGGAGGATGCTAGGCAGCACGCAAATGCTAACATGACCATAATGCTGATAGGGAATAAGAGCGATTTGGCTCACAGAAGAGCTGTGAGCACCGAAGAAGGGGAACAATTTGCCAAGGAACATGGTTTGATATTCATGGAGGCCTCCGCTAAAACTGCTCAAAATGTCGAAGAGGTAATGGGATATTGCTTGAAATTTGGCATTTGCAACTGCCCGAAACAGAATAATTAGGCTTGCAGTGCCTTATAAATTCATTCATCTTCTTCGCAGGCATTTATCAAGACTGCTTCAACAATCTACAAGAAAATTCAGGATGGAGCTTTTGATGTCTCTAATGAGGTATGCCCTAATATATTACGCAGATTTCTCACGTGTTTCTTGGTCGACTAATTTGGATGCAAAAAATAACAACATATGCAGTCGTATGGAATCAAAGTTGGTTACGGAGGTATTCCAGGGCCTTCAGGCGTAAGAGAAAGTGGTGCTGCTCAAGCAGGAGGTTGCTGCAGCTGATTATATCGGGCTACAATCTGTCCCAAAACTGTGTATTTTATATATCTGGAAAATTGTTGATGACAATGTCGTGTTTCTATATGACAATAAATATTCAACTGCATTGTTTAAATTCAGAAATTGGATCTTCTCCTCAAAAGTTTTCTGGGCTATCATCTAACTGCTTCTCATCTTCAATATCCACCTCCAAGATTTCCTGAACAGAAAAGACAGAATTAAAGGAGAACGATGAAAACAATCAATTCAACAATTAAAAAGAGAAAGAAAAAAAAAAGAGAAGGAAAATGATTCACATACAGGGATTCTCTGCTTCAAGTAATTCCCTAATCTCGCGACAACAGTCGAACGCTTATGCCAAAAACGCCCACTTAGCCTAATCTTCACATAAGGTCCATCGAGTTCAGCAAGCTCTGCTTTTCCTGTTATCCAGTTTCAAACAAAGTTAAAGCAATGTAATAAACAGCTGAATCATCCCATGCAATTCACCTGTAATGTTCACTGAAGTGTCGAAGAGTTGGGCCAGCTGCAAATTTTGAAACTAAAATCAGTATAAAGACCTACCTTCAGTAGCCAATTTGTATAACGCAGTACAGACTACAGAGTAGTAAAAAGGGGAAAGAAAAACAGAGGATTTCCTCAATTCTTGCATCAGCCAAAGCCTGGTTGATGTTGTCCTCAGTCAAGTCAAGTGGGGCCCCCAATGATGCTTCAACAACAGCAGTTTTGGGTAGCTTCTGCTTTCGATGATGATGATGATGTATTGAAGAAGAACCTTTGGCTGCATTCTTGAGCTCCAAAGGCAACAGAGAGCTACGGAGAAACAGAGTATGATGATGATGATGATGAAAAACAGAGACAGAGTTTGGTTTTAGTGAAGGGACTGTTCCGGCGTGAAGAAGAAGAAGAATCTTGAGAGGCATTGCTTTCTTTCTTCTTCCTCTAGATTTTTGTTATCCACTTTCTTGGATTTTTCCCTTTCGTGGGACGGTAATAATAGATTGTTTGAAGATGGAGGGCATTATTGTCAACTCAAAGCAATATATGGAACTTACACAACAGTAGTAGTATTATCATCATTTCATTATTATACCAAAAAAAATACAGAATGAAACTATCTAGTCTATTCTATCCTCCACAACCGCCGCAGCCTCCTCCTCCTCGACAAGCACAACAGCCGCTGTCATATAACACCACCGCCGCCCCACCGCCGCCGCTTCTTTTCTTGTTCTTACTGCGACGTTTCTTCTCTTTCTTACTCCTCGGTCGGAAACAGAAGCATTACTGTCTGAATGAACTAATTGATGAAGATTGTACACTCATTCTGTTCAATAATATAATCTTGCTTTTATAGATGGGAAATATTGCAGAGTTGCTTGTGAGGAACGTATTTCTCTACCTTTTATTTACTCATTCAATCAAAACATCAGTTTCGTCAACTACATGACTTATTGACTCGGCACTAACTGTTTGTGACGGAGTTGATATACATACAATACACATACATACATAGTTGATTTATCCAAGAAATTAATCTCCCGACACAAAGTTATTAATCACACACTTACATTCAATGAAAAAAAAGGGTACGAATGTACATGCACAGACTTCATTAGCGAATAGCGAGCTATACTTTTTCTTGTTAATTTACCCTTTAACCTCCACAGCCACCGCAACCACCACAGCCGCCGCCGCACCCACCACCACCACCTCCTCCACAGCAACAACCCTGAGACGCGCCTCCACTGTCGCCGCCGCCGGCATCCACCGCCGCCCCACAACCGCCACCACCACCGTTGTTATTATTAGCATTCGTATTGCGATTCTCTTCGCTGTTCTCTTCAGCGGCGGCCACCACCACGGCTCCAGTGGCCACCGTGGCGGCGGCAACGCCGGCTCCGGCGAGGACAACCATATTGCCGTCTCTTATTCCCTTATCACCACCACCACCGTATGGATAACTTGGCAACGGTGGTTGAGTAGTACCTTTGGCTTGTTTTGCGTGTTGGTTGTCGAATGTTTTCTCCTTTCTATCCCTCGTACGGACACAGCAGCACAACATTATTACAGTAAACGATGATACTCGTTGTATTGTAAATAAGTAGTTTGTTTTTGATATATATATCGAGAAGTCGGTTTTTCTTTTATAGATGGGATCACAATTCACAGTACTAATATGAGAAAGAAACGTATTATTTATTTATTTAATGAAATAACAGTACTCCATTGACCTTATTAGATATATCGAGCAGCTGAGTCAACGTGACTCGGCTTATGCTCTGATGTGAATTATTTGAGTGTTCTGCCAAAGATAGTAAATGCGTGGGATCATGTCGTTGTAATAATATGCTAAGCAAGAAAAGCGAAGTTTTTGAAATATATTCCATATTTTAAATATATATATATATATATTGTGTGTGTGTGTGTGTTTGGTTTGATATGTACGTCGTTGTATATTTTGTCTTTGGAAAGTTCGATCAAGATAATAATGTAGTTATCCTTCACCTCATTATATATAGTATTATTTTCTCTTGTTCCCGGTTAAATCTAGAGATCATCGATGGTAAGTAACGGACTTGGTCGTGGATAGACATTACAAGTGAATTAAATACAGACTTGCCCTTGCCATAAGTAATGTAAATGTTCGTCGAAAATCAACGTCTTCATTGATCACTACAAAAGTCATCGCTTTAGTTAATATTAATGCTTGAAACGAAATGTCGACGAAGTTATAGCACAATACAACATCACATCAAATACGTCTACGTACACAATTGTTCTTGAATATCTGTATTCACAGTTGACTTTGTAATTTAGGAACAGTACGCGAGGACGAACTAATTAATTTTTTTCCCGCTAAATCACATACATGTTGAGCTATAATAATACTATAGGAATATTTGTTATAAGAGAGGGATTATTCTATGCATGTTTAATGGCCTATAGGCAACCCAAGCGTAAACAATAAGAAAGACGAAGAGTATAGCACAAAATACTTACTACTGTACCCTGACTTTAACTATAAATCAAATAAGCTTCGATTCGATCGAATTAACATTAGGAGTTGGGATTGAGGATAAATATGATATTAACTTTAATTTATTAAAAGAGAAAAAAAACAGTAAGTCTAAAAGCCCAACTCAATTAAGGCCCACGTCATTATTAGTTAACTGTTTTCTAAGAATCATTACATTTATATATTCTATTTTATTAAGCGTGAGGGGTGGTCATTGGCCTGTTAATTTGAAAAACAAAATTTAAAAATTCACTCACTATCTTTTAGTTACTATATTTACTTTATTACTATTTTTAGTTAATTAAGTTCTTATATACAATTTAAATTATAATTTCAATTAACTATTAATTAAAATAAATTTAATAGTATATATTTATATATACATACATTTGATTGTTCAATGAGTACTAGTAGTCAATTACCATCATCAAAAGAGAAGATAACCCAAGTTTCGTGACGTTGTCTTCTACCTTTAATAAATATCTTGGTTTACAATATATATATCTTGGTCTACCTTTATATATATTGGTTTACAATAGCACGAAATCACCTGTCTCAAAAACATGTCCCCCTCTATGTCCCAAAATGATCACATCAGTTAAAATTTAAATTCGACGGTTTACAAATTTTCTTTTTTATTGATTAATTATTTTAATCTCATAGTCCACCAAATCATAAAACCGTCGTTATTTCATGAGATTTATATGATAAAAATAAATAAACACATCCAATTTATTCCTTGTTTTATGATGATCGATTTGATATACATATCATATATTTTTCGATAATCATAAAAATTAATTTTAAAGGAGTGGGGACAGGAAATGGGACAGGATTATGAGACATATGATTTCAACCGGTTTACAATATATATCTCAAACAGGAAGTTATTATATGACGCAAGTAGCGTAGATCTTCGAACCGACGCATTAAATTCACATGCGAGAAAACTGACGAGTCAACGTCACGGTCAATGAACAATCCGGAAAATAAGACGATAGTATCTCAATGGTCATATAAAAATCATTTTTTTTTTCTTTTTCTTTAGAAAAAAAGTAAAGTCAGTAATTGATTTACTAAAGAGCCTACGATGACATTATGTTCGTGGAATCTCTTTCTTTTGTGGTATGTGAAACAGAAACCTCCATAAATAGCCAATCACACTTTCCAGCTCTACACACATACCTCCAGCTCATAAACACACACAAATATATACACACACGTATATAAATATCAAACCAACCCATCTCACATTGAATTCAATATCCCACCATAAACTATAATTCTTTTTTTTTTCCAAACACACATATGGCAATCGAACAGTTGTTCACATGTCCATCCATCGACTTATCCAACACAGACTCGAAATCTCAGCTGCTGGTAAGAGCCTGCGAAGAGTATGGCTTCTTCAAAGTGTTTAACCACAGAGTTCCAACTCATGTAATGGCGAAATTACAAGACGAAGCTCTTAAATTCTTCTCTCTTCCCCTCGCCGATAAGCAGCTCATAGCAGGACCTCCTAAACCCTTTGGCTACGGTAATAAGAAGATTGGCTCCAATGGCGACGTGGGCTCTGTTGAATACTTGCTTTTAACCGCTAATAATCACTCCAATGGAGACTATTACGACCCTATTTTATTACCAGCCCAAGAAAGCTTCAGGTGAGTTATATTCTTATAGAAAACCCTTAATGATCAATAATGAATGAGATAATCTAGCTAAATATGTGTTTTTATTTGCAGGTCTGCGTTGAAGGAGTACATAGCATATGTGAGAAAGATGGCTTGTGAGATACTTGAGATGATGGCTGATGAGCTGAAGATACGGCCCAGGGAAGTGTTCAGCAAGTTATTGATGGATGAAGAGAGTGACTCCATTTTTCGTCTGAATCATTATCCACCGTCGGATGAGATTCGAGGGAGGGATACGATTGGGTTTGGGGAGCACACAGATCCTCAGATCGTATCGGTTTGAGATCGAACGATACTTCGGGCCTTCAGATATATTCTTTGAGGGATGGGAAATGGATTTCTATACCGCCCGATGAGAGTTCTTTCTTCGTTAACGTTGGTGACTCTTTGCAGGTATGTATTATGCTTTCGTCATATCCTTGTTTTTAGATTTAAATGGTAATAATTGTGGTGATAATAATAGAGAAAAGAAGTAAAAAGGGTTTATAGTCGTTGTAAGAACGAAGGATGTCTTCTCGTTCTCTCGTGAGTCGTGTTACTACTAGTTATATATAATATAACACGTGGGAAAAATTATGGTTAATGTTTGCATTTTAATGATGACATGCTATACGTTCTAGGATGGATTAGGTTTAATTATTTTTTTATAGAATTTTGAAGAAAACTTAATTTATGGGATTGAAGTTGTATTTGTTCATTGCCGACCCAATATTATTTAATGATTTTAAGTTTAACAAACGTCATTATATACATCTCAATAATGACGTGCTAGACGTTTCGATATGTTTTGATTATAAAAGTATATTTTGGGCCCATATAATTTAATAGTTTGTGACATATTCGATGTTTCTTGCATGCGTTTTTTGTGGATCTTGCGGATGAATGATTATTAATCATCACCACACACCATCACCTATTGAATGAATGAATGGAACTTTAGAGAGACACAATATCTTTAGACAGGTAGATCTTGACGTCACTGTCAACAAGTTAGTTAGGAATTTTACATAATAATAGTTACACGATCAGCGAAAATTGGACAGGAAATCAAATCATGTCTCTCCACAAAGCCTAAAACTCTCCTCCAATTCGGTTCTTAAATTTTTAGCCCTAACAAATTTATTGATCATGTTTTGCTATATGTTATACCTAACTTCGCACGTAGGAAAAATAATATACACGAACATACGTACGTACGTGCTTGAGATAATGTCGATATTTATAACTGTGATATATATTATAGGTTATGACAAATGGGAGATTCAAGAGCGTAAGGCATAGAGTGGTGGCCAATAGCCCAAAGCCAAGGCTTTCAATGATTTATTTCGGAGGACCACCTTTGAGTGAAAAGATAGCTCCATTGCCTTCGCTGCTAGTGAAAGGCGAAAGCGAAAGCTTGTACAAAGAGCTCACTTGGTTCGAGTTCAAAAAATCCGTTCACAACTCAAGGCTCGCCGACTACAGATTGAGCCTCTTCGAAAGAATCGCAGCATCTTAACTTTGTTAACATTGATTATTCCTTCAAATGGGCCTCCTTTAAATTCAATGATTCCATGCGTTACGACATTTAAATTCTCATTTGATCATAGCTTTTGGTATTACCTTGCGATAATTAATTCAATTCACTCACCATCAAAGGCCTTTCACATCACCTCGAATCTCTATATATATATATATCCATCAAAATCAGAAGAACACCTTATTCCCCTTACAGCAAATTACATTGAATAATGGCGGCGCACTCTTACAATAAGCTCTTGGCAATATTCACCATCATCCATATCGTTCTATCAACGAGCACCTTAGTAGCCATGGCAAGACAGCTCAGCTCTAAAGCGATGGTTCCCCTCGCAGCAAGGCTGAAGTTAGAAGACGACAATGAAGAAACTCCTAGCAATTCTTGCTGGGAATCGATGTTCGAGCTAAAGTCTTGTAGCAGCGAAGTGGTTCTCTTCTTTCTCAATGGTAAGACGCATTTGGGTCCTAATTGTTGCAGGGCGATAGTATACATAGAGAGTCAGTGCTGGCCTTCTATGATGGGTTCGCTAGGGTTTACGGCTGAAGAATCCAATGTTCTTCGTGGGTTTTGCGATGCAATTTTTGGCTCGGGAGGATCGTCTAGCCCGCCCCCAACGGTTTTGCACGAATGCAACCATTTACCACGCGATTAGGCCCCTAAATATATATATATATATATATATATATATCACATTTTGCGTTATGTTTTGCGCATGGTTCTTGAGGAAGGTTTGCTTTTTGTTTGTATGGTCGTCGTTGAATAATGAAAAAAAATGGAATCTTTATGATTATATTTAACTGATCTATGCGTAATGATAGGCGATTATACATTAAAGTCAAACGCTCTTATGCTGCAATCATGTATCGGTGATTTGTAGAAATATGCGAATATTTGCGCAAAAATCTGAACTTTTATCTGTGTGCATTCAATATGGTGTTTGTGAAGAACTCTTCTGCTGTAGCATTACAAGTATATCGCCTTTTGGGTTTGGCTAATCTACACTGTAATGAACACGAGAGTAATAATTGTAATACGAACTCAATCTATGATTAGAAGAAGAAGATCCCTTACTAATCATCCTTCTCATCAGATAACTCCTAAGCTTCTTCCAAAAGCAGCGTTTTCTCCTCGGCGTCATAGCCATATTGACGCCGCCGGCGTGAGCTGA
Source organism: Craterostigma plantagineum (assembly GCA_027422505.1). Classification (NCBI taxonomy): domain Eukaryota; kingdom Viridiplantae; phylum Streptophyta; class Magnoliopsida; order Lamiales; family Linderniaceae; genus Craterostigma; species Craterostigma plantagineum. Next base: position 407,716 of record JAPQWV010000053.1, on the reverse strand, counting down.
GCTCCGTTTGACCTGCAGACCGCGAACTTCGGGTACATTACACATCCTAATTAACGGCCAAGTAACGCCGTCGAAGAATGGGTGGCGCTTGATATCCGTGGCTCCCCTTACGTACCCTAACCTTTTCCTCGGATCCTTCACTAACAGCATCTCTATCAAATCTCTCGCCTCGGCCATGGCGGCGCGTGGCTCCACCTCCTCCACGTGGAAGAACCTAACCCCTTTGGTCGTCGAAGCTATGTTGCGCAGGGTAGCCTCTTTGCTGACTCCCTTAAACGGTGTCGTTCCGTACAGCAGCTCGTAGATCATAACCCCAAAAGCCCACCAGTCAACTCCGTTGCCGTGGCCGTCGCCGCCGACTAGCTCCGGCGCGAGGTACTCGTGGGTTCCGACGCACGATTTTGAAAAGGCTGAGGTGGGTTCTGCCACGAACTCCGTCACCAGTTCTTCGAGCCGCCGTCCTCTTCTGCGCCGGCGGCTGGCCGTACAATCGTAGCTACTGAGGTGATAACTCTTAGATTTCAGGCGAGTTTTTCGAGTTTCGAGGCGCGGAGAAACGTCGGCGTGAAAGCAGAGGTCGAAATCAGACAACATTATGTGACCATCCTCGCGAATCAGTATGTTCTCGGGCTTGAGATCGCGGTACACTATTCCCTTGGCGTGGAGATACTCTAAAGCCAACAGCACTTCGGCGGCGTAGAATCTGACCGCTTGAAGAGGTAGCCTGTAACTCGGCTGCTTCCTAAGCAAAGAATGGAGGTCGCCGTTGGGACAGTAATCCATTAGCAGACAAGTGTAATGAGAAACTTCCAAATGGGCGTACAACGTGGGCAAGAAAGGGTGGTCTAGGCTCGAGAGAATATCGGCTTCTGTTTTCACGTGCATCAGTTTCTTTGAGCTCAGAGAGTCTCTATCGACGACTTTGAGCGCGAAATTCGCGTGGTCGTAGTCTCTGAGGCGGCACAGAAACACACGGCCGAGGTTTCCCGCGCCGACGAGGCGGAGGAGCTTGAGGTGGCGGAGGTGGATGGCTCCGTCGGAGGAGAGGGTGGCGGCGGCGGAAATGGCTTCCCAGTTGCGGTTTTGCTGGCGGCGGTGAGGGCGGTGGTGGTGGCTGTTTCGTACAGCGGCGGCGGCGGCGGCGGAGGAAGGGTTTGAGACGGTGGAGAGACGTTCGTTGAAGCTGAGAGCGAGGCTGCTCCGTGCTAGGCTGCTCCTGGCGGAGGCGGTGGTGGCCGCCGTGGAAGTTGAGGTGAAGCTATGGTCAAGGTCGGAATCATTGAAGCAATAAATGGACTGTTTTTCTTGATCCATGTATAGTGGATTTGTGCCTAGTAGTACTAATATCCTCTCTTCTCTGATATGCTATATATGATATATCTATATATATACAGGCGATGGTACAATGATACATGCATTGCATTGTTCGATGGAATCATTAATTTATTACGGTAATATTTTTCATTAATATAAAGAGAAGTTAATGCAGGAATAATTAATGTGATGATAACGTGGTTGGTTGACCATACCGAACTGTATGTGAACGGTAGAAATAAAGGGATACTTAGTGGAAATTTACGGGGAAAAAATTTATATATAAGTCTTAAGTTAGGTCGAGTGGCTTTGGCTATAGTGAATAATGTAACATAAAAATTTGTATCAACTTCTACGAGGAGGCAAAAACTGTAATAGAATTAAAAGCTTTGGCAGGTATTTGTCCTGTGTATCTTGTACAGTGATGGGGTTCCCATCCTATGTCTAATAATATAATATAATTCCGTATTCAATATAGTAGCTGAATCCTATGCATTCAACGTAGTAAATAATTTTAATCTCAGAAAAATAAAAGTAAATGCGTTTACTCGCCCCATATCTCAAAAAGAAACAAAAAAACAAATAATTATTAATTAGTGGATGGTAGCTTCAATAATTTGTTTACTAAAATCCTAAAAAATGGGCCCACTTAACCGCCACGTTGACTTGGTCTGGCCCACGTGGATTATCAGATGATGCTGTCTGCCACGTGGGCACTCCTTCAAGTCTCTCACCTTCTTACTACTATTAATTCGTAAATGCTAATATAATTTCAAAGCATCAATAATTCGAAAATGTCGAATAATTCACTTTTAATAATATTTTTTAGAAACATTATAAAAATCGTGGCCCTATTAGCACTAGTTTAGCCAACGAAATCAAACAATGCATGTGCCTTAACGTTGTGTATAGAGCTGAAACTGTCATGTGACATTATGTGCTCAGTAGCACCCACCACGGATTAATTAACTTAAGACCAAATAATAATTTTATTTGTTAAATAGAGCATCTTCCATATATTTTTTTTTATATACGATACAATGCACATACCAATTAATGATTGATGGAAACTTATATTCTCGTGGTTACATATCAGACGCTTTGTGTCACCTTTATGATATTCATTAAAGTTGCATATTAGGACAATATCTCAAATTTCTTTAATGATTATTGAAAATTGAATTGATATTGAAATATTTGTCTTATAAACTATTATTATAATCACTAACAGTCTTCCAATCATTAGAAGTGATCAGATCCCACAAGATATAAAATAACCCAAGCTTTAAGTTTTCTTTTGATTGTATTCGTATCTTTCTGTTAAAGAGACATTGCTGCCAATCTAGATGGACCCTTAGCAAATTAAATATTTAAATGATAAATATGGTAATGTAATAAGTAGTATTTTAGAGGAGACAAGAGGTTTTGTCACTGACCAATGCGTAAAATACAAGTGTCTGAAAAAATTATGACTATTTTGGTTAACGATATATTTCGGTTTTATTTCAAACATTGAAATTTTAATTTCATTTTTATCTCTAACCCGTGGGTGCTTATGTTCATCTATCTAAATAGGCCCAAATCAGTCGGAAATGGATCGGGTCGCCCCGTTTGATAGATTTTTCTTTTTAGTATATTTATAATATTAATAAATTTATTCTATACAATACAACTGCTCTAACGACTTGAAGTTGAGCTCAAAGATAGCATGGTAGCATATCAGTAACGTCCCTGCAATATTGAGTTGCCTATACATAAAGATCGTTCAATCATCTTCAACCAAGAAAGAAAGGAAAGATTGATCCATCGCATTTAACCGAGGAAGACGAAAGATCGCTCGATCGTTCAGAATCATAATCATCTCATACCTAAGAAAGTACGGCCTTGTTCGTTACAAAAGAAATGCTGCGGAAGAGACTGCTTGTGCTGTTGAAGCCTTTCGAGGCGTTCCCTTCAGCTGAGAGATCGCCTTCCATTTCTCAATCATCCAATCTCAATAAGGTAAACTGTTGAAAATTCTTATCCGTTTGGATTGTATCGTAATGTCATCGTTGTTGGTTGAGTTGAAAGCGTTGTGATTATCCTTTTTTCTTCACCAACGATCATGCACGTCTGGTGTTTGTGATATTTCCCAGTTCGTATTTATATGGGCAGAGATATCGCCGTGTTTCTTGAAGTTCTATCAGAAAGTTTATCATGCTACCTTATTTCGGATAATCATCGCAGTGAAGAGAAAGAAAATGAAACGTGTAAATGAATTACAATGACCGGAAATTCCATATAATTTTCCACCCCAATGATGAAACCAATGTATGTAAACGGTGCAGGTGCTGAAGTTTCAGAATGACAGAGCATTGGTTCATAAGAGTGCAGTCGAATATTGCCAGAACATCTTGAACAAGAAATCCATCGACTGGAAAGCACTTTTTCGCAGCGACTTATCTCAGCCAATACGTGACGTAGACCTCGTCGTTGCAATAGGAGGCGATGGCACGCTGCTGCACACAACTCATTTCATGGATGATTCAATCCCAATCTTAGGTGTCAACTCTGATCCAACGACCCAAGAAGAGGTAGAACTAACTTTTTCACTTTGCCCTCTCCCACATATGCAAAGTTCACCACTTCCATTATTCAGGTGAAAACATTGAAAGAAATTGATGCTACAAGGAGCACTGGCTATCTATGTGCTGCCACTACCAGCAACTTCGAGCAGGTAAAAGTTGAGTGACTTTTAGATATTGTAGTAGGCAAAGATGAGTAAACTTCAATCATTCTGAGATGTTATAGATCCTAGACGATATCCTCATGAATCGCGCCGAACCCTCTCAAGTAACAAGAATGGCTATAAGTATCAACTCAAAGCTTCTGCCCACTGCTGCCCTAAACGACATTCTGCTTGCTCATCCTTGTCCCGCTACAGTTTCTCGATTCTCATTCAGGCGAGATATAAAGCACTTCTACATTCATTACATACAACATAAGCTACTCACTTGTGCAACTAATTTCATACATTCTTTTTTTTTGTACTTTCGAAGGATCATGAAAGACGGTGAGCCCTCCTCTCCTTTGACGCACAGCAGATCAAGTGGGCTCAGGGTCTCCACAGCCGCTGGTTCGACGGCTGCTATGTTCTCGGCCGGTGGGACCCCCGTGGCTATGACGTCGAGGGGCCTTCAGTTCTTGGTTCGAGAGCCTATCATACTTGGGTTATCCTCGCTTGGGGCCATGCGCGGGTTCTTAGAGTTCGATGAGAAGATGGAGCTTACGTGGCACTGCAGAGATGGGCTGCTTTACATCGATGGTTCTCATGTGGTTCATCCCATTCAGCATGGCGATAAGTTGGAGTTCTCTTCCAAGGCGCCTGTTCTAAAGCTGTACCTGCATCGTCCAAGCTGGGGGATGGCCCATGCCTTGCTTTGAGGAGAAAGGAAGAGATTTTAGCTGGGACTTTATGTTTTCTTGGTTGGCCACGTCCTTTTTCTTAATTCAAACTGTAGAGACGACTAACTAGTGAAATGGATGGATGACTTTGATAATTGGTCAACAGGCTTCTACTTTTTCTTAGTTCTCCTTGGAAACGCTGATAGTGGCGACGAGTTGCCGGTACAATATAGTATACCACAGAAACGGTAGCACGTCCGAATGTGATAGGAGGAATACTAAGACGTTGAATAGTACGCTTTATGCGATTATTACTTCTAGTAGCTGAGATGAGTTGCTATTAAACTTGTTCCACTGCTTGTTGCAAACTGCTATTGTCAAACTAATGTAATAGTACTAGTTGGAACGGAATACAAATATCTAACTTTCCCCCAAAAAAATATGAATGTATGCAAGTAAAAACTCTCTAAATTAATTACATACGGTTAAATTTTATTAATTTAGAGAAATATTACTATATCGATAAATTAATATTTTATTCTGTTAAATTTTATTAATTTAGAAAAATATTACTATATCGATAAATTAATATTTTATTAAGTAAAACAGAAAATTAATATTTTATTGAGTATTTATATATGTTTTATTGTTTATGTTCATCCATCAACCAATTATTTCATAACTAATTAAGTTATTCATGTATGATTTCAGTTTATTTTAGACAATTATATTCATGGATATCAAACACTTGGCTGCAATTTAAGAAGTTAAGGATGAAATCCAATTAGATTTTCATATTAAGAAAACGCCAGTAACATTCATATTTTAGCAAATTAACATAATATTTATGATTGCAATCTTCAATTTACAGCGTCTAATGGGACCTAGTCTATTCTATTTTATTAAGCATCAGGTCTTTGGTTAAACTGCCTCTAATTCAATTAATTTGGTTTGTCTATTGACCAATCATATCTCATCCAATAATAATTATTTTTTTAAAAATAATATCAAATTAAAAATGATAATTACCCACTATCCAATGTTTTAAAGAAATAATAATAATAAAAACTATAAAAAATATAAATACCACATCTGCAAAAAAAAACTTGTAATTTAGTACCCTGGCAGCATTTTTTATATGTAGGTGCCTAACAAAATAATTTTTTTGCAGATAGATACCCAATTCCGCCGCAGGTACGCCGTATTAGCACATTTAGGTACCCTATAGCAACGTATTAAGATACGTAATACCTTTAGAAAATGGTACGCCGTATTAGCACATTTAGGTACCATCCGTATATGTTACCGTATAAAGGCGTGACATGGTACGCTATGCACGCATATCAAGGTATAGTCTTTACACATAAATTGGTACAAACTGTAAGTCGCATACCTATCTGTAAAATTTCTGATTTACGTACGTAATTTTTTATTCAAGTAGGTACTACTGTGTAGATTACACTAAAAATTTCGCTAACTATATTTTCCTGTAAATCTAAATTGGTATGCAATTTTATATTCTTAGTTTTATCCCTATACTATTTTACATTAATTTCATATTAAAATATATTTATCTTCTATATATATTTATAAAGATAGATTATATTTAAATTATAATTTCCACTTTATTTTAGATAGAAGTAATATAATGTATGTATATGCACAAGCATTTGATTGTGCAGGAACTACTAGTATTTATAAAGGAATTTTTTGAAGAATTATTAATTTAAATTCGATGTTTTTTTACAAAGTTACTAGAGATCGAGAGATTTTATTACTTTATAAATGTTATTAATTTATAAAGATTTCGCTGCATAATTAATAACACGACACAACGAAATTCAGAATTCAGATGCAGCAAACAGAAACCTTGCTTACGGTGGTGAATTTTTTCGGTCATCGCTCTAAAGCGTTTCACCATCATCTCCAAAGCCCTTCCAAGCTCGTCAATTTCAGTGTTAACCTGAAAACCCTAGCTATGTCGACGCCGAAGATCTTGGCGGAGTACGCGAAATCAGGCCGTTCGTCGTGTAAGAAGTGCTCGAAAGCCATTGCTGCGAGCTCGCTGAGGTTGGGGCTGGTGAATAAAGATCCAAGAGGGTTCGACGCTACTAAATGGCATCACTTGAGTTGCTTTCCGCTACATAACCTTTCGTCAATGCCATCTGCAGAGGCCATCACGGGTTTCTCGTCGCTCAAGGCAAAAATTTGTCCTCAGTTCTCACTTTGTTTTGCTCGATTTATTTTTCTTTTTATGGTGCATTCGTTGCTGTTCGCTGTTCATATTGAGTGCGTGAATGTAGAGAAACGATCAGGACTCCATTAAGATGTTACTTGAGGAAGGTGCACAAGATTCAGAGAAGGTATGCTTGATGTCATGATATAGCTGCTGCGCGGCATTATTGAGAACATTCCTATCGTCTGGATTTATTCTTCGTCTTGAATCATTAGGAACATCCTCAGGGCTAGGGGTGAAAAGAATCGAGTGTGATGATATCTTTAGTTTTTTGCTTATGGCAGGTTTCTAAAGCAGATGGTAAGGAGGATAATGAGACCCAGCAAGGAAAATATAAGAAGCAAAAGGTAAGCTTCACTCAGTTGCAATTATTCACGAAATTATTGCATGGTTACTGTGTTCATGTTAGAATGTTATGTGATTCATGGTACTTCTTATCTCTTTCCACGGCATTAGTTATCTGCACCTGAGGAACAAGGAAGACAGGATATGGCGACACAAATCTGTGCTTCAGACATCAAGGATAAGTATAAGGTTTGTATTTATATGCTGTTCCCAAAATTTATTCTCTGTTTTTTTTGCTGGTGATCTATTATATTAAATAGCTCCACTTTTATTGCTTAGAAAACATATTTCCTAAATAGTTCTTTTGTTCTAGGATGCTTCTTTGCCACCCAAGTGGAAGGCATTTCAGACAATCATATTTCTTGCAAAGGTGAGTAATCTTCAATGCATATTGCAATATGTAAAAGAAAATGAATTCGTCCATTTTCCTGAATCTATATTCGTAGGATGAGGATCTTCGAGGTTCAAACAAGATTGCAGCTTTTGACTTTGACGGATGCCTTGCTAATACATCTGTAAGAAGGTAAGATTCTTAATTGGAAGGTGTCTGGGACAGTTTAAGCTCTAGCTGTGTATATCATGGAACATGCTTTAACAGATGAAATAAAGACTAAGAGCTTCCACATACTACCATGTCATTCCTGAATTTCAAATCCTATAGAATTATTGCTCGCTGACCATCACCTACAAATTTAGAACAGGAGCAGATGCTTGGTCCCTCATGTATCCTTCCATACCAGAGAAACTCCAATGTCTGTACAATGATGGCTTCAAGCTGGTTTGTCCGCTTCTTTTATTACAACATAATCTTGACTGCTAGTGTATTCATCTCTCAATTGAGTCCTACTTCTGACCACACATGGATTCATGTAAAGGTTATTTTCACTAATGAATCCAACATCGAAAGGTGGAAGAATAAAAGGCAGGCTGCTGTAGATTCAAAAATCGGCCGACTTGAGAGCTTCATTAAACTTGTGAATGTTCCTGTGCAGGTTTGTTTATCGTGTCGTCTCTGACGAAATCATGAATTTTGACATGCTCGTAGAATTTTGTTTAACATATTTTCCTCTACAGGTCTTCATAGCCTGTGGTTTGAGTTCTGCCCACCCCGAGGATCGATATCGCAAGCCCAAAACTGGTATGTGGAAAATTATGGAGGAGTTAAACTCGGGTCTCTCGATTGACATGGATAAGTAAGTCATATTCTCGTTCACCCTCTTTACTTTAATCTAGGATTTTTGCAATCGATAAATCAATTGCTAATCATAGGATTTCGTGCTTCCTAGATCATTTTTTGTAGGCGACGCTGCTGGAAGAGCAGGGGATCATAGCGACGCAGACTTGAAATTTGCTGAGGTTCGTAGAACACGTCTTCGCTTGAGAATTTCACTTACCTAACAACAGATGATGAGAAATTATCATGCATGTTCCTTTCGCTATGGTGAATTCAACCTTGTTTTTATTCTTGTTTATCTGTTGGTTACTCAAGGTGACCACACTGAAATGAAGAACAAGTTCTCTGCATCATATAATGGTTCTTTGATGGTATCTCTTCTAAAAGATTAGTATACTGGCTATTTGCAGGCAATCGGATTGAAGTTTTATGTCCCTGAGGAATACTTCACAGTTTCAAGCTAGCTTGCTAACTCTTCATTACATTTCTTAATTTTGGATCATTTGTCATGGATCAAAGTATTATGCTATGAAGTGCTACTTGTATTTATAATCCCGACATTGTGTTTACTCTCTCTCTCTCTCTCTCTCTCTCTCTCTCTCTCTCTCTCTCGTTGGTTGTAACGCAAAAGACCACCTTATAAGAAATGCGTCCATTTTTTAAACTTAATTTTTCTTTTGTTATTATTATTATATTTTCAAAATCATTTTTTATATATTTTTCATATGTGTAGATTTTACGAAAAATAATAAACACAATACAAAATTAATTTTTAACTTGCATCTCAATTTTTTCATGTTTTTTTATTTCAATTCTATAACAAGTTTTTGCAACAATAAAACAAAATAAATTTAAATATCCTATGAGAATTTATTTTTCCTTTTAGACCTTCATTTTTCTTTTTTGGCTATTTTTTTAGTTTTTTATTATTTTTTTAAATATAAAACCAATACCGGATATCTGATTTTTTAAATAATTTTTCATTTTTCTTCACGATCCGTATCCGATCCGGTTTTTAAAATCGGATATTCATTTTCTCGGGTTTTAAAAATTGGATACCGGATCGGAATCCGGTTTCCGGATATTTTACTCCCCTTAGATTTTGGTACGTCCGAAAAAGGAAGTTAATGCGTAACAAAAAATCTGCTCGAACACCGGTCACGTAGAAACAGCAAAACGACAAAACAATTAAAAGAAATTATAAAAGAAAATGGAATAGAATAAAGGGAAGAAGAAGAAAATACAAAAGAGAATGTTTCTTGGATTGGCACCCTAAGAACTAAATAAATTTAATAAATGAAAAAACTAAAAAAATTATATTTAACCGGTTGAATAGGTTACAAGTCACCTGGGTTTAATTTGAGAAGAGAATTAGTATAGGTTGGTTTATTCTGAAATAATCTAAAGGTTGGTTTATTTTTGGAAGAAACTCACTAGGATGGATTATTTTTAACAAATTTTCCTATACTAAAAGGAGAGTTGATACACAGACAGAATTAGGGGTGTGCATGGTGCGGTTTTATGCGGTTCTTGACATATTCAACACCGAATTGCTATATGCGGTTTTTCGAATAAAAAAATTGAAATTGCGGTTTTCAAAATTAAAACCACACGTGCGGGTTGGAGCGGTTTTTGCGGTTACGGTGCGGTTTGCGGTTTTTAACCGTTATATAATATACTTGTATTCTATCTAATGATTCCAGTATTACTTAACGAGTTTAGACTCAAACCAAAGACTAACAATATTATAAATTCAACGTTAATTCAAACAACTCAAGTCTAATATTACGAAATATAAAGATTGTAGTCTCACTAAAAAGCTTTTATTCTTTCATCGTGAACGAGGTAGATCCTTCCAATTCTGTAAATTAAAAAAAAAACATTTTACTATTATTTGATAAAATAATCTAACTGATTTGGGAGTGTTGGTGTTGGATAGAAATTAGAATCAGAAAATTAAACTATGCGGGCTTTGCTTCTTGGTGTTAATCGATATCACCATCAACCATATTTGTTGGGCTTGATCCAATAAAAAGTTGTGATTAATCTTATAATTATATTTATTAATCTGAAACATTTTTTTTAGAACTAAAAAATTATAATAATATTTATTAATCTGAAAACAAATAACTAAACATTAATATTTGAATAGTAATAAAAATTTAAATATATAAAGTAGGGTGCGGTTTGGTTCGGTGCGGTTTACACAAAAAATCCACACCGAACCATATATACGGTGCGGTTCGATGAATAAAAAATAAACCACGGTTTAGACGGTTAATATGTGATACGGTGTGGTGCGGTGTGGTGCGGGCGGTGCGGACGGTTTTTGAAAATCGTTGCACACCCCTAGACAGAATGGTGTAGGCGTGTACAACATGAAACCTGCCTCGTCCCTAAAAGGATAAAAAGGTAATAGCAGTGGAAGAAGCAGTATTACATCGTTAGATTCCCAAGGGCAATATAGTAACTTCGTCGGATGCTAAGTGTCACGAAAGAAAGAAAGAATGGCGATTCCTCTGATCGTAGAATTGGTTGGAAGGACCTTCATCAACTAAATTGTGATTGATGCCCCGACCTTAAATCATCACGAAATGTTTCGCCGCTCCCATACGACGGAGCTTGGGTGCATCGCCGGCGTAGACCTGTCTGAAATCGGAGCCGGAAAAGAAAGTTGGCTCGTGGACAGCCCCAACATCATCGTATCCCTTGACACGCGCTCTCTCGCTCTCGCCAACAGATCACTCATCCTCGTCATCAATTGGTCCTCCAGCCCGGAAAAGATCAGCCGGGTTGTTAAGATCCGACCCGATTTGTCTCCTATCGAGGCTGAGTACATAACCGCTGTGGAGTGGCTGGCTTTTCAAGACGACGATTTAAGAGTGCTCGCCGTTGGAACGTCATGCGGCTATTTGCTGATTTACTCTGTCCACGGGCGTTTGATTTGCCGACGGGTAGGTTTTTGCAAATGGTGATTGTACGTAATTGGATGGGATTGTAGTGATATATTTCAGCTTTATTTGTTCTCGGCAGTTTTAGTCGGGATCCTTATGATTCAGTCCACGAAAGATTGTTTCTTTGTGAAGCTTGTAGATTTGTCGGCAGTTTTAGTCGGGATCCTTATGATTCAGTCCACGAAAGATTGTTTGTTTGTGAAGCTTGTAGATTTGTCGTTAAGATAGCCTACTATTTCATATGTGATCTTGAGATTTTATTGATAAGTCAGGTTCATAGTTTGCATGCCGCATAGATCGTCATTGCCTTCACTTGCGACTAGGAGTCAATTGTTGATTGGTTGAAAGTATGAGATCCTTTGGTGTTGGAATGTTGGGTTGAGTCCATGTCCATGTTACTAGTGTTGATTGGCCTTGGGGTATTGCAATTGCAGGTTGTGTACTCTGGGAAGATTCTTAAAATACGATTGCAGGGCACCATTAACGATCAAAATCATAATTCACCTTCAGAGGAGGTCTGTGTTGTGATGCCTGGCATAATTGCTCGTTTTGATGGATTGGATATTAAGGTACTTAATTTCTGTGACGTAGAACTCTTGGATAATAGTTCAGCCTTTTCATTAATGCTCTTGTAGTCTGGTTACATGCATTTTTTGCTCGCCTTCGAATTAGAATCCTTGCTCTACCAAATAATTTCTCAATAACGTACATCACGTGTTCTCATGTCATTAAATGCAGAGCCTTGTCCGAAAGCAGTCGGTTCAAGAAAAGGGTTCTCAGTTTTGGAATGACAGTTTTGATGAAGATGCTAGTGATGATATTGATAGCATTCCATACCAAATATGGGATATTAGTAAGTACGGATCATGTTCTGATGCAGCTATAGCTGGTGTGATGCCCCCACCTCTGATGGAAATTCAGGTAATCAGAAGATAAAAACGAGTGGTCTCTAGACGCTTTGATGATTATAATTTCAATTTATGCCATGGCTTCTCGTATTGAAACAATGTAACCAGTTATGTTTACGAAATTTGACAAAACTCATATATTCAAGCACTCTCTTTGTTCTGTTGTTTGCTTGTGTTAGATTATTTCATCCTATGAATTCTGAATGCTATCTGAATTTTAGCTCATATTTGAATTCAGCTGATTTTATTGTTGGGCAGTCAAGTCAACAATACTACCGTGCAGTTGCTATTGGAGATGATGCAGTGATCTCGGCTTACAGGTGGACATTTTCAAGAGAAGCCGAGTATGCATGTCTCAATGAATGATACTTTTTTATTAATTTTTTTTCTTAAAAGACTGTCAGTGGACAAGAGGAGATCGCTGGTGGGTGCAATCTTATCTAAAGTTTCCACAATAGCTTCTTTTTCGAAACTAATTTGGCGGAGCGAACCGAGGCAAATTAAAAGGCCAGAAGCAAAAGCTCAATCATTTGCTCGAGGTTAGGAAATCGCCTGCATATTAGTCCTTAGTTCTATCTAGCATATCCAATTCAAAACTTTTCTTGTTCTATTCACTTGCACAAGCTATCAGATATGCTACTATAACTCATGTTTACTTCCTCACAGCCTATGCCCTGACTTGTCTGAAAGACCATCCAAGGAGAGGTGAGAAGCTTACACTGTCACCTAGTGGTACTTTGGCTGCAATTACGGACTCACTTGGGCGCATTTTGCTGCTAGACACCCAGGCACTTGTTGTAGTTCGCTTATGGAAGGTACATCTATATATATATATATGCCCAGTATTTATTATCACTAGTTACAAACATCATATTCCAGTTGCACATGTAAAGGATGAAATACAATTATAATCTTTTTTCAGGGATATCGTGAAGCAAATTGTTTATTTGTCGAGATGCTCGTCGATAAGAATAATGCACGTCCTGCTTATAGCGAATATTCTAAAAGTGATTACTGCCTTTGCTTGGCCATTCACGCTCCTCGTAAAGGGATAATTGAGGTACTCTTCACCCTCCTCTTCTCCTCTCCAAAGTCCACTCTAACCGTGTCAATTGCCACTGCAAAAGAACAATCATGCTATAAAACAGCAGTGAATCATTTGATGTCTTCGACATGATGATGTTGTGATTTCAATGTCTTATGCGAATAGCTTTGTCCATATTACAGATTTGGCAGATGAGAGCTGGGCCTAGGCTTTTAACTATTCCTTGTCCTAAAGGTAGTAAAATTCTACAACCAACTCGCAGATTTAGTTCAGGATCATCATCATCAACTTATCATCCGCTGGAAGTATTTATTTTCAATGGAGATTCTTGTCAGTTATCTGTTCTTAACAGATCTCGTCATTGACTATTGTTTCTTCGTAATGTTTTTTTTACTGTACATGAAATGGTTTGGCTGACCGTGCTATTTTCCATCCCATCATATTGTTTCTTCAGCGACTATCTTAATTCTTGAATAAAATGCTATTAGCTCTGCTAGCAAGAGAAGAGAACTTGCATATGCAAAAATACCACGGGCTTTTAGTCATTCTATTCAAAAGGATGCAAAAGCTTCGTCATATAGTGATGGACAAAACTTGAAAAAGAAAAGTATAAGAGATATTTTATCTTTGAATGATTATAACCAAGTACATGTAAGAATGACAATGTTTCTAACGAAAACTGTAGTAAGTGCAATGCCTTCAATTTTTTCTGCTCTCCTGTCTATAATTAGTACTGGGAAATTACTTGAAAAGGAGCTGTCTGTTTCAACTGTACCTCTGTTCTTCTTACAGCTTGCTTATCGAAAGCTTTTCAAACAACCGTCTCTATTCATGAATTGGCTATGGAGGATGTTAAGAAATGCCGTGCTATTCATCTTCGTCATCAGATGGAACAGTCGGGCTTTTCGAGCACATATCCTTCGCATGGAGTTCCAACATTTTCTTCTCAGGATTGCAGAGTCCTACTTGTCATAAATATACCAATAACCAACAGTTTTCAAACTTTATGGGAGCTTCATAACTAACTTCCAGAAGGGTGTTGAACACTGCTATTATTACACACCATGTCAATTTACTAAATCTCATAACGTAAGTACACAGAATATACCTGAGCACTTAGGGATGTCCCACACAGCAATCGACGAGGGAGAACACTCAACTTCGCAAAGAAGCTTACTATCCTCGTGATTCACGTTCATCGCAAGCATCCACGATCCAATAGTAACATCCTCATTACTAAACATTCGGAAACTGTACATATATGCATCAGCGATATACGACACATAGAAAACATAGAGATTAGGAGGAAAGATAACAAAAATGAAACTTTGTAAAGTAGATTAAGAAAGATAATAGGTTGGAAACTAACCAACCTGTTATTTCTTAAAGCTACGAGACTTGAAACAACATCGGCAGAGAGCGCATAAATTGGACCATAAGCATGAAGAAAATACTCCTTCCCGAGCAAAGGGGCCAATGGTTCGTACCTGAAAGTTTTACAACGATCACACTAACTCGGGTCTGATCAAAGTTGACAGCTGGCTCGGCTATATGAGTAAAGGACATGTAGTAAATATCAGCCAGTTTAGTTTCCTATTGTAGAAAGTGATCCCTAGCCTTCCAATCTCAATAACGGAAGGTATAATCAATAACAAATGATATGTTAACTTTTCTTAAAATATTCAAACGGAAAGATAACCTTTTAAGGATTGATCAAAATAGGTCGATATAAAAGCCCAAATATGATATGACTAACCATTTCAGCTTTGGATCGGTGAAGACAGGACCTTTCTTCAAGCATCCAAGGTATGTTTGTGAATGAGGACGTTCTTTAGCCAGAAGCAACGAAAGCCGATCTTTTTTTTGTCCCAAAAAAAAAATATTAAGGTCGCAATGGCATATAAATCAATCAACTCATAACTTGTTAACTGATACTGAGGCATGGGATTACATAACTCCTAACCTGGCCTTAGATAGATGTCGTCATCGGCTTTAACATAGAAATCTGACTCGTAAAGAGCATAAGCAGCTTTGAAGAAAGCCAAACTGCAAAAGGGAAATGCCAAACTTAAGTCATTATGTGACAGGCATTAAGAAATTAACTTATTATTCGAGAACTAACGTTTTGTACGGGAGCTTACTATACTCCTCCTCGATATCCAAAAGCATGAAATCATCGTATTGGGCAACCTCCTTCTTAAGCTCAGACATCTTTGATTGATCATTCGTTCGGCCTATCACAAATCTGAAAACCAAACCAGTGCTCTCTTCTAACCTGTCATTCGATTTCGATCACCCCATAAGAATGTGGAATCATCAATGAATCACAGTCCAAACTTTGTTCAACGAAAGTACTAGAAACTTAGAATAAGTTAAACTAAATCGGAAAAACGTTAGTAAAACACCGTTTGAGCCCCTGGTGATCCGACGGAAACCAAGTCTGCCGCAAGGCCCTTCGTCGACCCGCCGACCCGAACCCGGTTTGAATGCCCACGAAGCCCATTACTTTATGACGACTTCGCCCCTCGCCAGAAACCCCACCACCACCATCTACACTGCCACTAGTAGAAGACCTGTCCCATGTCACGGACACGGACAAGGGTTTACGGTACCCTTCGTTACGGTTCGACCCGTGCTTCGTTACCGCCACCAGCCCGAAGATGAAGCCCGATAGGCCGAATAGGAAGCAGATTATCGTGACCGTTGATCTATTGATCCGCGACGGCGGACGGGCGTAGAGCGATTTTGGCGACGAGGGCATTTTGGGTTGATAGGTTCCGCTCAGCTTCTTCTCCCCAATTAGATTCGCAATTTTATGCCCGGCCCGCGTCGCGAACAATGCAGAGATTGCCGTAGAACTTGATTTCGTTATCGCAGGTAGAGTGAGATTTAAGGTATAATAATGAATGTAGTATTATGAGACAGAGAGAGAGAGAGAGAGAGGAGAAACGTTTTCTCTTTAAATTTTGTCGAAAAATCGTCGAAAAGTGCAGTAGTTTAATAGAAGAAAGGAAATCGTCGATACTAGTAGCGACGTAAATTGAGATGTTATAAGATAACCGGCCCAAATTTGGCCCAACATATTGGGCCCAAAAGAATATCATAGTACAGTATCTTCGCCTTTGTGGCGTCCTCGCAAAGTCGTATTAGACTCTCGACTCCAAGCACCTACGCTACGTAGTTCGTGACAATCGGTTATCGCTAGGTTTTCACTCGCAAATCGAATGGATCCAATCAAAAAGCGAAAAATCGACGCGACGATCGACCTCAACGGCTCCGCGTTCGTTCCTTCGTCGGATTATGATTCAAGCGCCGCCTCGATCCTTAACCCCGACGACGCTCGGAAAATTCTCGAAACCCTCAGCCAGGACCAGCTGTTCGAAATTGCGCGAACTGCGCTTCTCCGACACCACGACGTCCTCGAAATGGTCCGTTCGTTCGCAGACCGCGATCTGACGCAGCGGAAGCTCTTCGTTCGCGGCCTCGGATTGGAAACCACCAACGATAGGCTGTGGTCCGTCTTCTCTGCGTATGGAGAATTGGAAGAGGCTGTGGTAATACTCGACAAAGCGACTGGGAAGTCCAAAGGGTATGGTTTCGTCACCTTCAGGCACATTGATGGGGCGATTTTGGCGTTAAAAGATCCGAGTAAGAAAATCGACGGAAGAATGGCTGTTTCACATCTTGCTGCGGCTGGTGATAGTGGGGGTGGTGGAATGACTGGTGGTGCAGGTGGGGAAAATGTAGGTGGTGGTGATGTGTCGATGCGAAAGATATATGTCGGCAATGTGTCGTACGACATGGATGCTGACAGGCTTTTGCAGTTTTTCTCGACGTATGGGGAAATAGAGGAAGGACCGTTGGGATTCGATAGGGCAACAGGGAAGAGTAAAGGATTTGCTTTGTTTGTCTACAAGACACCCGAGGGGGCGCGGGCCTCATTGGTTGACCCCGTGAAGAATATTGACGGGCATCAGTTGAATTGTAAGCTTGCCATTGATGGCAAAAGGGGGAAGCCTAGTCGGACTCCACTGCATGGAGATGGGGCAGGTGTTGGGCCACAATATGATGGCAGGCATTATGGTGGTTATTCAGGTGGTGGTTGGATGGGGACTGGTTCAGGTTTTACGGGTATGGGAGGCCAAAATGTGCCGTCAAATTTTGGTGGTACTGGTGGATATGGTGGCTCTGGGGGTTATGGTGGGGGTGGGTCGCAGTACAGTGGCCCCCCCATGGGAAGTGCTTATGGTGCAATGGGTGCTGGATCTGCTGTAGGTGGTGGGTATGGTGGTCCTGGGTTGGGAAATTCTGGCGTTGAAACAGGTGGAGCTGGTAATGGAGTTGGTGGTGGAGGTCGCGGGCCATCTATGTATGATACGCCTCCGGTCTCTGCTGGGATGGGGTCTGGGAATTACGGACCAAGTTCACACTATGGCTTGTCATCTGGTTACCAGCACCAGCATAATCAGCCAGCACCTAGGGTTCCTCCTCCTGGGGGAGCCTTCCAGGGGATGCCCCATTACTATTGAGGTAGTATTGCTTATTCATTCTTTATATATGTGTGTGTGTGTATATATATATATATATATAAATATACAAATTTTCTGATTAAGTCGCTTGGATTGCTGATAAATCACAAGTTATTTTAGTGTTTGATCTAGCATGATTAAGGGTAAGCTTGTGAGAAGTCTGACTGCTTGTTATGGTATGCTTATTTAGATGATACATTGAAGCTAAAGTGTAATTAGGTGGAAGCTATTTCGAATCTGTTCTGGTTGGATGCGTAGTTGCTTGATATGTTTTTGTGGTAGTTAGTTATTTAAAAGCTAAATGCCTGTGGTTATGTGCATTGGACTCTCTCTTCTTTGATGAATATTAATTTAACTAATGCATTTAAGATGTCTATCTGTTTATTGCTGGTTGATTATTGCCTGTATAATGTTGTGATTTGTTGATACATATTTTATGAGTATGATGTTTTTGTGTTTTCTCCGATTTGTTAGTCTTCTGCAAAATAAAAAAAGCTTTCCCATCTTTAATAAATGGGTGTTAGAATTTATATCTATCTGCATAATGATCGTCCATGTGCACTGTCTCCCTGGGATGTGCACATCTGATTGTCCCTTTGTTTGTCTTCGCTGACACGATACGTCTGGCTGCTATCTTTTCATGGCTTTCATTGGGATCTGATTTCTTCCGGGGGACGAGCTTGCTCTGTTGTTGAATTCCTATAGTTTACGAGGATTTTTGCAAGCGTGTTTACAGTTATCAGTGCTCTTGTGTTTATCTATTTGTATGAGAATATGTGCTTATTTTCTTGTGAAGATTGAATTCGGAAATTTAGACTGGAATATCAAGCATCTTCAGCAGTACTTAATAAGTTTAAGTTTAAGTCAGTAAAACCTCAGCATATAAGCGTGAAGATAATGTCTGCTATTATATACATTGTTGCACTTGCAACTAGACGGCTTTCATTCTTTTTGGTGTTATCTCATGCAGGGTTTATGTAAGTGCATTATCTGATTCTTTAGCAGCTCTTACACGTTACGTTTTTGTTTTTTTTTTTTAAATTGCTGCACGCAGAGGGTTCCCTTGTTGGTATCTTTTGTATCATTTCGTATGCTGATGTACGTGTTGTGCCTTGTGACTTTCTAAACGTCATCTCATGCAAGTTTCCTTTTTATGATGTGAATGAACGTTTGATTCAGGTTTATGATCGGCTTCTGGCTCTGTAGGCTTAGTGGTTCTGGTGCTTTCATGCAGAGAATGTGAACTCTGGCTTGATGATCTTGTTTTTGCTTTGTATTTGGCATCTTCACTTATCTTTATGGTACTCTTTTAATTGTTTGCTTTAAGTAAGAATGCTCTTCTGAGAATAGTTAATTGTAGTCGTGTGAACTGATAAGATTGTTACTTGAGAATCTTCTAGAGAAGCTATCTTTGCAAAATCCAGCGTTTTGTTGTATGAATTTTCTGTCTACTACTCGGTGTTACTATGAAATGCATAGAGGATCGTTTTCTTTTGCAAATGCTTATGCTCCTATGTTCTTGTCTATGAACGCTAAGTTGACATCATAATTGCTGTTACCCTGAACACTGGTTTCCTGGGGGGTTATTCTTATATGTTTAGTTTGGTCTGTATGATGGGATGCTATGAA
The DNA here is from genome assembly GCA_027422505.1 of Craterostigma plantagineum. NCBI lineage: Eukaryota > Viridiplantae > Streptophyta > Magnoliopsida > Lamiales > Linderniaceae > Craterostigma > Craterostigma plantagineum. The sequence continues at coordinate 388,198 of JAPQWV010000053.1, read as the reverse complement.
TCTCTATAACCTTTGCAATTGGACTTTGAATCTTTAGGTTGTGTGATATCATTCTCACCTCTAGCGTATTTGAGAATGGAAAAATTGTTGGGTTATTTTGGCTGGCGCAGTGTTCTGTTTGCGTTTTAGATGGATATGTCATTCATGTTAACCGTGAATGTTCGATGGCAACGTATTCCTTGCTTCTTCTATTTGGCTGATTTTTCATTTAGATTTTGTGCATTTCTTTTGGATGCATCATGCAAGTGATCTTGCCTTCAAAGATAGCTGCTTGTGCCATAAAAATGAAAAAATCCGTCTAGGCATACTTTGTTCATATGACCGTATGCTTGTATGCATTTTTATATACTCACTTCTGCACTAAATGTTAACTGCAAATGTACGAGTGATCTGTGTGTAAATCGGAATCCCCTCGTAGTTTTATAACTAGTTCTTGTAGAGGTTATGATTCTTTTGTACTTTTGTATGCTCTGTTATCCCCCCTGTAAAATATGCTTCGATTGATAGATAATAACGAAACAACCCAATTCTGACAATAGCCATCTTTTAAGGTGTTTGCATCAATTTTATCGTCTCCCACTGGTCACCCACCATATGGACGACACCTGTTGTCAAAATTTGTAACACGACTTGAACTATTTGCACATGCTGCGGTTACATGCAATAATTAAAGGCAACAAAAAACTGGTTTTCTTACACATGATGAAAACAACTTGTTAATCGGTCGTGCCTGTCGTTAATGGGCTACAGATTTCCAGCCCATCGCTCAACTGGCCACAGAATCCAGCCCATCGCTAACGGGCCACAGAATCCAACCATAAATGGGCCACAGAATCCAGTCCACCAGAAAGGGCCTCGAAAAGTCAAGCCCATAAACAGAAAATGGGCCGCAAATACTGTGGCCCAATAAAGGTAGCTGGACTCTGTGGCTCATTTGTGATGAGCTGGGCGTTTTCTACCCACTAAGTGGGCTGTGGCCCAACAATGTATTTAATAGCAGACATTATCTAATAAGTGGCCCGAAAAACTCCCAGCCCGCCATTCATGGGCCGTGGTGTTCCAGCCCAACTTTAATGGGCCACAGCTTTGGAGCCCATCACTAGTGGGTCACATAATTCCTAGCTCATCACTAATGGTCCATTAACGTCCGGCCCACATTAAAGAAAGCCCAGCCCATCAGAAATGGGCCACAGAGTCCAGCTACCGTTAATGGGCCACAGTAGTAGCTCATCATAAATGGCCCGCAAAATTCCCAGCCCGTCGTTCATGGGCCGTGGAGCCCATCACTAGTGGGTCACATTTCCTAGCCCATCACCAATGGTCCAGTGATCGAGCCCATTGTAAATGGGTCAGAATATTCTAGCCCATCTTTAATGGTCCAGTACACTAGCCCGTCGACAATGGGCCACATGACTCCAGCCCATCTGTAAAGAGCCGCTGTATTTTAGCCCATGGTAAATGGGCCATGAGTGACAGCCCTTGACTAGTGGGCCACAGTGTTCCAGGCCATCACTATATGGGCCTACGAGGCCCATTCTAAAGTATCGTCCACAATGAAGTACGAATCAGCCAACTCCAAGTTTTCCAGCCTGTCACTACATGGGCCTATGAGGCCCATTATAAAGTATCGTCCACAATGAAATAAGAATCAAACCAACTCCAACTCATACCGTCGTCCCCTAGTAATGTTGGGATGGATAGAGAGAGTTGTTGCAAATGTGAGACAACCACCGAAGAAGATCAACAAAAAATAAAAAACAAAAACTAAAAATCAGCCAACGCGTTTCCTCGAAAAAGCTCACAAGATTACAATACACTAACAAAGTCTATCAGTGGTAAAAGCCTCTTCCTCGTCCTCGGCCACGCCCTCTCCAACCTCCTCCTCGTCTGCCACCTGCGTGTAGGCCTTCGAATGCTTTGTTGACAAGCTGGTTCTGCAACCCCCCACGACCCTTCTTGTACGTTTGTGCGCCAGATCCATTCGTCGCAGAAGTCGAGGGGCGTTTTTGGCTGCCAATGAGGGTGCAGGAAAATCACATTTCTATTCTTATTGCTATAATATAATTAAATAAATGGTACAATGAATGAAGTCGAGAACAAAAGAGGGCTGTCTTACCCAGAAACAGTTGCATTGGATGGTGTTGTGGTTTTTGTTACTTCTTTCCATGACAGGTTTATCTTGTGCTCTCCAATAAATGAAGGGGCTTTCGAATGCAAAGGCTATAATAAATTGCAGGAAAGATGGAACAGGAGAAGAAATTAGTTATATGATTGATGGAAAGGACAAAAATGGCTACAAAAACGAAATTCCTCATACGGACATTATGTTAATTGTTGACAGATCCAAGAGCCATTTCATTAGGAAGATGATTGAATTTTTTCGGTACGGGCATGGAACATTCACCTGTGCCATTGCCAGTATATTACTGCATGAACGAAGACCGGCTGTAGCATTTTGCTTCTGCTTTTTCTGCAGAGGTAGGTTCGAAAATCGGAATTAAAGCCAGACAACGAACATTTGACAGATTGAAACACATGAGCAACTGAAATGTAACAAAAGATACCCACAATCGAGTCTTTTTCTTCATCTGTTTTCGCAGCTGCCATAGCTTTGTTCTGCTCAGCCATACCCTGAGTCAATTTCTTATTCATTGCCTTGGCTAAGTCTTCAATGGTGCTCAACCTGTACAGAGGATCAAGTTAATAGACTAGTGCTGGAATGCCGGAGCATAACCTCATAAACACAGGAATATTAGGTTAGGACAACGTCCACAAGTTCCGAACTATGATGTTCATGCTATTACCTCTCCGTAAAATCTTTATATTGCTCTGAAAAGTCTTCTCCGAGTCTGTCTGAAGGTTGGCCAGTAACGATTTTGTACCCGCAAAGGCTATTTGTGGCATTGGGAGTCTATGGAAGTTAAGTTTGTGTTAAGCAGCTTTACGATTTATAAACACGGCTACAATACTAAATATAACCGCCCTGTTCAATAAGAAAAGTGTTTGTTACCTTGTGAGCTAAGTGGTGAAATGAGTAAAGCAGACATTCAATACATGCAAAGTTCATCTCTTCAATCTTCCTACGAACCATGTATTTCTGCAAAATCCAAAGACAATGTGAAAAGGTATATCGAAGAACAGTAAGGTCTATTAAAAGAGGAAACCAAAAATCATGGACTCACCTTTAGAAGTTGAACAACTGCTGGAAGAAGCTGCCTGGAATCTAGAGGTTTCGCATAAACTGAACATTCAGCAAGGCTCTTCAGCAAGTCTACTTTCCGTTCTTCGGGAAGCTGAGCCACAATTCAAAGAACATAAAGGCTAGCAATTCATGTCAAATTGCTGATATATCTACGCTCTTGGTTTTGTATCGTGGTTTAAAGATTATGTAAAAAAGGCTGTGAAATAAACAATCCAAACATTGTGCAACGGTAATGAAATCAATGACAAAATTAACAAACCAGCAGTTTATATGCAGTGACATATCGGGTAGGGACGAACAACTTACTCAAAAGGAATTTGCCAGCAGAATAAATTCACTATAAAGCAACCATTATTAGATTGGGAAGTCCATAAGATTGATTTATTACCTTGTCAAAAACAGGAATCATTTGATTATTCAAGTAGCTCAGAAATTTGCTGCTTGCTGCACCCCTCTGGATCAATAAACGTCCATAAGTTCAAAAACATGATTGCATCTCTAAGATAATTAATGCAAAAAAACCACTGTTTCCTACCTTAAAAAGAGGAAGTGCCATCTGTAGGCAAGATATAAACCTATCAACATGATCACCGTCTGAGACCTGAGACACATGACAAAGATCAGATTCTAAACGTCAACAATTACGCAGCTGCAAATGGTAATAACACAACACAGATGATATGGGATAAAACGTCCAATTTGGGGTTCATAACATACATTAAATTGAGCGTCCAGATCTGCTTGGCCCTCAATAATCTCAACTAGTTCTTGAACACGCTCCACCGGAGCACTCTGTCCGAATAAGGTCAAACTTTTCAAGAAGTCCATAAACATTTTAAACTCAGTTGCCGTTTCATCTTGCAGATTCTGTAGTCCATTCCATCCCAGAAAAATGTTAAATTAGATTTGGTTATCATGTGGTAGAAACGGTCATCTAACTAAATGAAATCCATAATTGAAATGCATTGATCAAATTAGTTGAAAAACTTGAGGCCATTGCCGTGCTACCTGCTTAACCAAATTTGTTACATGCCTTTCCATTTCATCGGTGGGCTTCAACAACTCAGCTTTAAGAGGAAACACCTGGAAAATAAGTGCATTATAATTTTAACGTGCTAGAAGCTGAGAGACCGACCGCTAAAAATTAGGATATTATTATACCTTGTCTCTGATGAAGCACAAAACTTTTTCACGTATACTCTCCCAAGAACTGATATCTTCCATATTTCGATCATCAGTGCTCCCAATGTGCTTAAATAGAGCTGTTAATGATGCTGCAACAACAAATTGTACTATTCAAAACTAGTATATAACCCTGGATAAGGATCTCATGGTAGTACCCAACCAATGTGAATCATATGGGATAACTCCAAATAGCTGATTCGACAGAGAAAACTTTGGTGGACCAAGTCATAACAAACCATTGAGTGCCTACAGAGACAAAAGGTTCTCATCTAATACAATTCCAGACACAGCACCCTCATCAGCACCAGTCCCATGTATGGTGTATATTCATAGATAACTGAAGATATTAAGGGTAGACAAGACTACAATTCTGTCAAAGAAATATAAGGAGAATATCACGAATGGAGTTGCTCGCTTATATGCTTTCATACATCACATGCTTGGCAATAGCCAGCCCGTTGTGCTAACTGCTAGCAGGTATTAGTGCATCAACTGACTCCTCTACTTTTAAGACAAAAATATAGAAGTCTAATGTCAAAATTTCAAGAGGATGCAGGTCATTTGTGGATGTCGATTAGGATAAAATGGAAAGGTTTCTCATTTTAAAAAACTTATAACTTGTTTCGTAGACGGAAGAAATTGAAACTACAATGACCTTGCACTTCGCTGAGAAAAATAATGAAAATAAATATAAAACACGAACGGACAGCAAATTTCTGTAACACTTACTCTTCACATCCTGTCGCAACAGGGACAGAAGGGCTTTATGCACTGCATCGCGCTCCACATTATCTCCTGCCATGAAAAATAAAGTACTTCGAATAAAGGAACTGACAACTAAACCAATTTATCAAAAATCCAATACAGGAATTAGGATTAAATTACCAGCAGTTAGAAGTTGAGCAAGGATGTCCACAATTTTTGTCAGATGTTCAGGTGTATCCTTGCAGAAAAGCGGAAGCCCACGTATAGCTTGTACACGTACCTTTAGAAATACACAAAAACAATAACAATTATATCAATATATAACTAAATCATTGCAGAGATTAAAAAAAAAAAAGAAAGAAAAAACAGCATATATTTCAATCCTCAATCGATAAAGAGTTCAACATGCCATCGTAATGCATCTACAATCACACTAAAAGATCATATCATACCAGAAAGACTATTTTATCTTATATCCTATCATGACATCCTTGTCGAACCCCACAACTTCAATAAAGCATCGCAGCCCAAACTCAACAAACATAATATCACCATTATAGCATAAATCACACAAATCACCCATTCTGGAAGATAAAATTCTCTCTTTTTGTTTTCCTTCAATACGATTGAGAATCGAAATGAACTTAACCGAGTCATCTGAATCCCTAACAAAGTAATTATGATGTCGAACAGGGTAATTGACCAACCCCGAGTTCCTCATCCTCGCACAAATACAGATGCTGGTCGAGAGCTTGCTCCGTAAGCCCGGGAAAGTATTTGAAGAACTTAGGTATCATCTGCGCTGCCAACTGCTTCGCCTTAACGCTTCCATTCGCAGACGAGATTATTCCTTCGTAATCCGCCCGATTCTGCTAGCATAAACAAACGTGTCAGAACAACAAAACTCCACAACACGCAACCGAAAATAATTCGCCTCAATGTCGACAAACCTGGGACTTGTCTTTGGCCTCGTTGAGTTTCTCGCAATACTCGTAAAGCCTGTCTATATCCTTGGAATCGTCCATCGGTTCTGCCATGGTTGAACCAAAACGAAAATCAGAAGATTTCTGAAGAGTGTGCGTGAGAGGAAAGGTGTTGTTACTTGTTAGGGTTTTATCATCGATTTTCTTTTTATTACAACACTCCTTCGATATAAACAGTATTTTATTTCAAGAAGTAAATTGCGTGATAATCGAATATTTGACCCGACCCGGCATTGCCGAACCTAGGCTTCGAAGTTCGAAGGATGAACGGGCTTAGCCACGATGGGCCTTGTCCGGCCCGCATAGACGGCCCGAGCTGCCCGCACTTTATGCCCGTGAATTGCCCAAACGACCCGAAATTATGCAAATCCTTCCCTACAAGTTCAATAACTACTACACCTTATCTGTCTTTGGCAGAAACATAGATTCCTCCGAAGTTTTTGAACGCTGTTGGCGATTGTATAAACGATGCTCTGCTTTATGCGTTAATGGGTTACTGAAGCATCCATTGATTTTGACATCCTAATACTGTACAGAGTAGAACAAGAACTGAACTGCGAAGGAATTTCTCTGTCTTTAACTCTGTTTGTCCCATGATTTTATTATCCCTTAATTGTTCTTTTTTTTTTCATATTACACGAACGTAAGCTAGCATTCTTGTCTCACGTTGTACGCCACTGCCCTAGCCCAAAACTTGATCCTTTCCTTCATCAATTCGCTGCTCGTCAACGATCTCTTGGCACCCCATTTAGCTATGGGTTGATCCGATCGACGTACATAGTACGAACTACGCTTAGTGTTCGTTTCTCGAATGTCGTCCATGGCGCTTGCTTTGTCATTGGGGTCGAACTCGAATCCCAAGTCCTTAAAGCCCTGCAATTCTTGGGACTTGAGAGTGTTTGCTGAGCTCTTCTGTGGCTGAAGTTGCTTCGTTGGAACTTGAGGTATTATTACATCCCTTGAGCCCACCTCAGTGTTAACGATGTTTGCCTCGTACTTACATAATGATCTTTGCCTTGTTATGCTAGAACTCGTTGCTGCAGTCTGTAACAAAATCCATCCAATTTGAGAGATTACACTTGAACATAAAAGGCTTCAGCTTTCATGCAATATTATTGTATTATTACCTTATTAGGAGGACTGAAGCTGCTGCTGTTGCTTCCTGAACATGTCATAATAGAGGCTTGTCTGATTAACTCTCCCATGGAGAACTCAACCTCTTCGTCTTCACTGTCAAGGCTCTTTGATGAGAGCGTATTTCTACTGATACTACTCCCTTTCAGTGCAGAGGGCATTGATGGCGCCTTCTTTATTGATCTGCAAGTTTCCACGTAGCTTGATGATGAAGATGAAGATGATGGTGTTCTCGTGTTGGGATCAGATAAGCTTCTGACCATAGTCATCGTCTTGGGTTTGCTGTCGCTTGTCTGAAGCAAGTTGCCGAAGAACCAAGATTCTTCGAACAGTTTTTCAGGCTCTTTCTTGACGATATCATCGTCTGTAATGAGTTCATGTGGACTGTTGAGACTAAGATCCATGGGCGGCTGGTAATAGAATAGAACTATAGAAGAAATGGTTCTTTGGAGAATCTCTTTTTTCTTTTTTTTTTATTTGTGGCTAATGATTATCTTGATAGGTCTATCAAACTTTGTAGGCTTTTTAATTAAAATAGGGATGTTTTAACCCAATTTAGCTAAAATAGGGCTATCTCGGCAGAAATTAACAAAATCGTGCGAAACGTGGTTATTAAATGCGACGCCGCATCCATTGCCCGCGACGATGACGTGGCAACGACGATGGGCTTCGCGCGGGCCTGATCGGGCCCGATATTTGAAAATCGGGCCAGATCGGGCCCGATATTTGAAAGTTGTGCCTGACTTTTAAATTAAAATTGCCTGGGCCGACCGTTGGCCCAGTAAACAGGCCGTCGCGCTTATTAGGCGCGACGTCGCGGTTAATGGCCGCGACGACGAGCTTAATAAAGCCGCGACCTCTTCTTCTTCTTCCCCATTTCTCCTCTTCTCCTCCCCACCGATTCCGGCGATTTACAGCGGCGAACGACGGCGGCCAACACCACGTGATAGATCCATTCTTCCTCGGCTTCGTCGATTAAGCTTTTTTTGGGTATGAAACTCCTAATTTGTTTAAATCTTGATTTTGATGTTTCGTTAAATTTCGTCGAATTCTTGCGTTTAAGTTTGTGTTTTTGGTATAATATATGCTTTACATGTTGTGGGTTGTTTAATAGATTGATATAACACACTAATTTTACATAATTGATTCGATTTAGAAATTTCCCCTAATTTCGAAACCTAATTTTGAAATTAGGGTTTCTAGGTTATTTGATTCGTTTGTTAGTACATGAGTCAATTTATGTGTTTGTTTGTTGTTTTTTGTTGCGATATTGACTTTGAAACGCTAATTTAGGATGGATACGAACGTGGATAGATCACTTTTGATATTCCAGGATAGTCATCGTTGTAACGATGTACTATCCAACGCTGATGGTGCCCTCGACACACCTTTGACCGTTAGGGGTTTGGAGAGTGTCGTCTGGGGTAAGCTTTCACGACCGGTGCGGTTGCACGGTCGTGTTCTGGAGAGGCTGGATACTATGTCCTTCTACGGCGTGTATAGTTGTGGATACTATGTCCTTCTCCATGCGGTTATGTTACTTTCGGTCACGTGGTACTCACGTCTAACAACCCTCAAATGGTAATCGTTAACAGCACATTTTAACTGTTCTTTGCTATTAAACGTCATACCTACGTAAAATGCGGGATCGTCCGTGTCGTAAAAATCACCACCAGTTTCGTCAACTTCTGGGGGAGCCATTTGATAAGAGGTATTAAACGGGACCGACTGGTATAATGCTCTATTCTCTTCTGGCTCACTTGGCGTTGGTTCATCGTCATTTTCATCATCGGCATCGGCGGGATCTGGCAATTCGTCTAGTGCCCCACCCTCGTCGTCAGCTTCGGAGTCACTGACGTCACTATCTCGGACGCCGTCATGAACGATCTCAGGTTGCGCCACCGTCGAACTAGTAGGAACCCATTGGCTACTCGAAGGTATATCTTCTTGAGGGGCAAACGAAATATTCGTCAATCCTTCTGTAACTGAAGTGATGTCCGGAAACGAATCCATCGGCGCGGGATTAGTGTATTGAACGATCTCAGTTGTCTCGACAAAGACCTCAATGTAATCGAGCTCGTTGTCGGGATCCAAGAAGTATGCGAGGTCGGCATCACTAGACACTAGTAGGAGATTATGATACAGTCGTGAGTGTTGATAGTGTTCGTTCTTCACTCGAACGATTAAAAAAAAGCATTGTTGTCGACGGAAGTCATGTCGTACAGCATACTAAGAAATTGATCGAAATTGGTATCGCGACGAATTCGTCGATAACCAATGGGTTGAAGACTATACTGTATGGTGTTTGATTCGTGTATGATTTCACCGCCATAATAAACAACTACTTGAATTTTTCTAGACACCATATTGGATATGTATGAAATTTGTGAAATAATAATCGACAAATGGAGGCGTTTAAATAGGGTGATTCGTCGCGTCCATTGGACGCGACGTCGCGCCTATTAACCGCGACGCATAGTGGCCCAATAACGTGAGTGGGCTTAGTGGGTTTTCAGTGGACGGTTAGTGGGTTTTAGTGGGTATGGGTCAACGTCGCGTCCATTAGGCGCGACGTCGCGTCCATTAACAGCGACGCTGTCCCACGCGGGCCACACGCGGGCCCGACCGGGCCCTTGCTGTGCCACGTCAGCCGTCGCGTCCAATAGGCGCGGCGTCGCGGCTATTAACAGCATTTAACCCGATTTTAATAATTTTTGTCAAATTAGCCCTATTTTGTCTATTTTGGGTTTAATTTACCCTAATTTAATTAAAAAGCCAACTTTGTATGTATATAAAATGTGTGTGGCGTTGTCGAAGTTTGTTTGATTGGGAAACCATGTGAGATAAGTATGACAGGTGCCAGAGGGTATGCAATATTAATTTAATATTTATCTATAAGTTTGTGGACATGAGAATGACAATGAGAGATGCGTCTCAATCATTGGACTGGGGAGAAAATAATTACAAAATAAGAAAAACAAAAAATGAGAGACGGTTCCATCCCATGTTATCCTTTCGATAATAATCTCATTATGTGACAGCTACATTTACAAAAAATAAAAATAATATAAAAGTAAAGTATAGCCCATTTTATTCGACGGCATAAGGTTTATTTTGTAGCGTTTCTTGATTATTTAATTCACAATACATGAAAGTTTAAGTTTGGTAAGCAAAGTGCCTTATCTTATCCGAACTATTTATTTATCAGATCAATCATCAAGAAATCATCTTACATCACGGCGAGACTCTAAAGATCTTAAGCGTATTGCTGTTTAATATAATAAAATCAGTACGTGGGATTTAAGATTATTTCACTGTCTTTAGGATTGCCTTCTAATCAGAATCACACAATAGTTTTCTTACTATTCTCTATTTAGTTTCTCTTTATGTTACAATAAGAACAATAATAAATACGTGAAATACGAGAAAATTGATGCCAATTACAGAAGGTATTGCTTGTTGCTGAAACGTTTGGTAGCAATAGTCAATACGGTCTTTATATGTAATATCCTAGTTGTAATTTACCAAAAATTTATATCTATAATGAAAAACATAATCCTTAACAAATACAAATCATGAAAAATCAACCAGATCCAAAAATGGCCAAAGCTTATAATTAAGGCTACAAAGTTACAGTCTCTTCAATGTTTATGCACAGACAGAAAAGAATCAAATCAAGGTTTGCCATAGTAATTAATACAGCTTGACCTTATTTATCGAGGTCGCGAGAAACATGGCCGTGCCATCTGCATTTAGAGCAACAAACAGTCAGCCCTATTACATCATGGATGGATGAATAGAAAGAAGAAACATCAGCTGAAACCATTGACTAACCTAGACAGCAAAAACCTTGCTAGTGGGCTCATATTGGTATTTGATTGTTGTTCCTTACTCTTTCTGTTGCTATCAGAAGCCGAGCTTGAAGGTGGTACCTCAACCGTTCCCTTAGAAAACATTTCGGCAGCAGACGCCTGAAGACCTTTGAGGGAGGTGTCTTTTGAACTGTTTAAAATGTAACATGATGATGTGGACTTGTAATAATTGTTGTTTTAAAAGAGCGAGAGATGATGGAAAATTGATTGTTGATGAAACCTTGATAGTTGCTGAAGCAACTTGATGACAAGTACTTCGGATGATCCAGGCTTGGCACGCTCCATGTCCGTTAATGCATTAGCCACCGTATGAAAGATAGATCCTGCCGAGTCATTGGCAATTGCCTGTGTATATATATATATATATATATATATATATATACACACATATATAGTGTCACAATGATATCAGTAAGCACCTTTAAAAAGCATTCACTCAAAGTGAAATTTGCATGTATGATTGTATTTATATATAAGAAGAGAGAATGATTGTACGAGCATCAGAAGAACTTTCAAAGGATACACTTTCGCGTTTTGCATATCGCCACGTGTTTTTTTATCTTTAAATTGTATTTTGATGGGAGATGAAATTCCAGAAGCTTGCATTTTACTTACTTCTTTGACTGAAGGGATTAGAAGAAGGGATAGTGGGGCAGACGAAGCAGCTGCAGACTTCCTCGCTCTATCCTCATCATCGTATATAGGGAATGCTTTTTGTGCATCATAATAATCACGAGAGTGTCTGTGTTTGAGGTTCCAGGTTTCATGTCAGGAAATAGATGGGGAAAACTTAAGATCAGATCAACTCAATTGCTTCATGGAAACATCTCCCCATTCTTAAAGTAAAGGTATACCTTGATGATGAGTAGGATGTGGTGGTTTGTTCTGTTCTCGCACTGTCTTGCACATCTCTTTTCGCCTTGCTCAACTCCAATCTTTCCCTTAAGTTGCCTTTTTTCCCTCCTTGAATTGCAGCCTTGGCCTGGCAAAAAATGGAAATTCTCGATAGTGATCTTTTCAATACCCAGAATCATCACAAAAGACAGGCAAAAATAATGAGAAAGAATGACAACCTCGGCTAGGTTTAGTTCACTGTCTTCAGGAGCTGCACTAAAAGTTCTGTCTTGAAGCCCCAGCCTAGACTTTGGAGTTTTAGGAGATACTGAATCATCACGTTGGCCACGGTAGACAACAGTGCCACTAATCGAAGCATCTTCCGCTGATGGAGATGACTGTAAAAAGAGAAATTTCCCATTGGTATCACAATAAACAGAAAGAACAACAGACGACTTAACTGATGCGTTTACCGTTGGACTCTGTTCACTACGGTAAGGAGATGATGGTTGAACTCTAGAAGATCGCACAACAACAGTTCCTGTGCCACCCATATCTTCCTGCGAATTGGAGAGGAAATGTTAATGATAGTGCCACCCATATTCCTGCTAAATTCGGTTTTAGTATCTTTTCCTTCGTGGAATGCTATTCTCAACATGTTCCCCACGTATATTTTCCCGATGAGATGTAATATTATTAACCGGTGCATTAGAAAGAAAAAAGTACGTCATACGTCTTCCCGAAAATGCTCTCCCTCGGCTTGATGATCAGTATCTCTCCTCGTAGGCACCTCCGACGTAGAGATCATAGTTCCAGGAGCATAAGACCGATGGTTAACAGTGTCTGATGTTTTCCGAGTGGTTGTTTGGTTTAATGGTATATCCGGTTTCCTATCTCTAACTTGAGGAGGTCTTACATGGCTTCTCATAGTCCCCGTGTTGCCCGAACTACCAATACTGAAGTCCCATCCAGTATTTCTTAGACCCGTTCCTTGATCACTGTTGGTCGATAAACAAATTGAAAAATCTAAAAAAATACTAACCACATATGAAAATTATAAAACCAATTTTGACTGACCTCACTCGTACTGTATCGTCAGCGCCAGAGCTTCTAGACACCTTTATAGTTCCAGAAGCATCACCTGATGTGGCTGGACCATTTTGTGGAGTTTCTCCATCTATATGGTACCTGGGGCGCTCCCTAGAGTGAAAAATCACACGTTATTGTGGTGGTCAAAGTTTCTTACCAATGAAATCTACAAAAATGCTAAGATGTTTCCGTTGGTTTTATAGCACACCAATCATTTAATGGGAACAGGAAGGTAACTTCTAGCAATTTATATTTAGTCATTAACAGAAAAAAAATGCATGGCAAATGTACTCACTTATGAGGCCATAATTATCTTCTTGGATAAACATAAAGGCATTCAACAGTTCAGCAGAATGAAAAAAGATTAGACACCTGATTCTTTCCAAAAGTCTCGGGCTCCTTCTAGCAGTTCTTATAAACCGATGCTTAAGAAGTTCCTTTGCACTTGGTCTCTGAGTTTGAAACATGAAAACAGATGTGCCAAACGAAATATGCCTCAAACGAAGGCAGGCAGAATAACTCTACCCACCTGAAGTTATGAATAAAACATCTACTGGAACAGACTAGAGTAAATAAAAGCTAACCTCTGCTAGATTCTTCTTCAAACACAGGGCAACAAATTCTTTCAAAGGACGGGAGAAGTGGTCATCAAGCTGAATCACAAAATAAAAGGTACAATAAGTTTAAAGAACTTTAAATTTGCAACCAATTAATAATTGCAGAAATTTACATATTTTGACCTGGGGTGGATTTTCTCGGGGAATTATAAAGAGCACTCTCATAGGATGGAGATCAGCAAGGGGAGGTTCTCCTTTCGCCATCTCGATAGCAGTTATACCCAGTGACCAAATATCTGCCTGTATCAGTTAAATCATTCAATATATGATAATCAGCAGCGGAAGACCAATAAACAATCGTCAATAAAAAATTAATAATGATAGATTTATATTTTCCGAGCTATAAAAGGAGATGGAAAACCTTCTCGTTGTATCCTTCAGAGTTCTGAATTACTTCTGGCGCCATCCAAAATGGCGTTCCTACAAAAGTCTATTGTGCTTGTGTTAATAGGAATTTGATGACTCCTTAGAAGAAAGCCAAGGTGATGTGCATAGTACTTGGTAATAAGTTTAGATAGGATAGTCAATAATGGATCAACGACAAGAAACTGGTCCGAGTAGTCAGACAAAGATGTGGTGTAGGTATACACTAAACAATAAGAATTACTTCATGGCATGATGTGAAATGGCAACCCAGGTCACGTAATGAACTTTTACGTCTTACATATGTTTAAAATAATCTCACATAAACATCCCCATAACTTACATAAACAACCAAGACAGACACAAATAGGCAAAGGCAAGCTGCATATAATCATAAAAAAACACATAACAGAAGAAAATGCAAAAGGGTTCAAGATGCACATGCACAACTGAGCACAGCAGACCGAGTAATACCTTTCTCCTTGAAATCGTCCGGGTCAATTGAGCAGAAACACCAAAATCTGCAACCTGTTTAGATGACAAAATTTATACTGTGATTTACATTAACGTAAAATATCACCTATTAAGGAGAAAATAGGATAAATTGATTTCAACGTATTTTAATCATTTCAGAAGTAATAATCCTGGTTACCATAAAACAATACCTTAACGTCACCGTTCTCCGACAATAAAATATTTGCCGCTGAGAAAATAACGAGGGTTAAATTATTTTTGGAACTACTGGAAAAAGCTAAAAGTAAAATATGAAATCCACAAAAGTATTAACGTAGCATAAAATGCTTAATCATGCTTAATTTATTGATTAAAAAGCAAGTCATATGAAACAGAAGAATATAATATAGCACTATAGTTCAACGGTAGAAGAAATCTTATTTCCCCAAATGACATGTGATGTATGCCACACCTTTGATATCGCGATGAATTTTTCCCTCATTGTGGAGATACTCAATAGCATGGAGCAAATCTCGTAAAATCCAGGCTATAGAAACTTCATCCAGTGGATTATTTGGTTGAATCTGCAGAGGAGTTGAAAGATATCTGTAAGTTCAAAATCTCAAAAAGGACCTCATTTCCCTCGAGTTAAAACTTCAAATTAGCAAGTTTCAGTGAGAATATATAAACTACGAAATCTAGAAACTTTCAGTAGGTAAACAAATTTCCACTCGGTAGAATGATACCAAACACCGTGGAAGGTTTCTAACAGATTGTAGCAAAACAATGATGTCGTGGATCTAATGAGTTATATGTCTCCGAGATTTCATTTATAACGGAAAAGGTAAGACATGAACAAGAATCTGTCGCATCAAATCTTTAGATTTAAGTGCCCGCATTTTGATACTAGATGTGAAATAGAAGTGGAAACAACAAAAATTGACGAGTGACCAACCAAATCTGCTACAGAACCACCAGCCATGTATTCCATAATTATCCATAGTTTGGTATGATGTAAATATGACCCATAATACTCAGTAATATATGGAGATCTGCATTCTGACAGAACTGCAATTTCCTGCATAATAAAGTTGATATAAAAAACAAAATTTTGCTACAAATTTAATCAAAATTCTTCCACTAAGTCACTCGAGGAGTTACCTTCTGTATGTCCTCAATTTCATCCTCTCTGTGAAGAAAAGAGTGCATAAATTTACGAATTAAAGTTGAGAAATGTAAAATCGAATGATTCTTAATATAATTTATGACACAGTAGTTATATATCACTCACGATTCTTCTAAATCAATAACCTTAATTGCCACCTCCTTGTTCAACTCCTTGTCGAACCTGCTCAAAAGATATCGTTTGCCTTATTATAGAATCTATTCATCATAATGAAGTCACGGTAGCTTCCTAAAAAGTTTGCTTAAAATGCTTGCATATAAGACAATAAAATACTGAAAACTGTCGGTCGATACTCCCTAGATAAAAAATACCGAAATTGAAATGCACTTGATAACCTTTGGCGCGATTCCAACAAAAAGAAATGACGTTGCCCAAGAATGAATCGTCAAACAGAATATGCAAAAAGTCAATCGCGATAAATGTACGCACCCTTTGTATACATCACCAAAAGAACCTCTACCAATGAGCTCCAAGTCACTAAATCTAGATCCAGAGGCCTCCATAAGAGCTGCAACATCCCCCATTATGAGTATGCTTCACCCAGGGTTCAGTTTTCAACAATTTCTGAGCTGAAACAAATTACCACAAGCCACAGCATTTAACAAGTGATCGACTCTTCAAAACCCAAAACATTAGCCAATTGAATTCCCCTTTTAGATATATGTTCTAAAAAACAAACCGTAATTGTAATGTAACGGGAGTCTTCTATCTGATCTCATAAACTTAGTTAGGTAAAGTGGGGATGAGAAAAATCGACAGACCAACAAATTACCATTGAATCTTGCAACGCAATCGATCAAAAAAATAAAGATCGCCAAACAACCTCTCCAACAACGACCCCATTCAGAGGCAAAACATAACCCTTTCTAATTGAAAGAAACGTTCGACAAAGCGGATACAAATAAATTCTAACCTTCACCAATGCGGGCTTCAAAAATCATTCGAAGATTTACAACATCCAGCAAAACATAAGCAGGAATCGGCGAATTAAAGCGTATACCAAGAACTTTGATATCGCCTGATCTTTCTCATTAGAAAGTACGCATGCAATCCTTATTTCTTCCTCGGATTCTTAGTCCTTGTGTGTTCTTTGGCAGAGTGACGAAAAATGATCGATGGGGGAACACAACTGACTCTGCCTTTGTGTTGGTACTCTGTGGACATTGCACAGTTGGAAATTAATTTATTTTCGTAGATTTAAAAATTAACTCGGGCCATTTGGGCCGTTGTTCTAAGAACTATTGGGCTTTAATTAGGCTTATATTGGGCTACGGCCCATAAAATAAAAACGAGAAATTCTTTCAAGGCTTGTTTCTTTCGTGCACCATATTATGCGATATTATTAGGTTACGTTAGGATGATAAGATTACGTTAAATAATGCAACATTTGTATACTTGCAAATTGTGGGACCCATAAATAATAGGGCAACCGTGCCATGGGCCGGTCAGTGCGGAGAATCTAGTCAAGATTGTGAGAAAGAAAAGAGATGATTAAACAACTAATACTATGACTTTGCTGTCTTACTCAAATCGTAGATAGAGATTGTAATTAATTAATATCCCACTAAAAATAACGATATTCCAAACAAAAAGAAAAGTCCACCTACGCGCGTGGTACTTAGCCTGAACTCCACACACTTGGAGCCAAGCAATTTTTGTGGATATTTATTTTCTTATCACATCGTCGAAGTTCGAACATTCAACAACCTATTTAGTTAAAGATGCTGTCGGCGCGTGGCCTAGCGCGTGGGAGGAGGGGCGTGGGAGGTGCTGAAGGGTGAGGACACAGCGCCCCGCAATACGTGCGCTTTCTCCGTTTTGTTTATGAAAAACGAGGCACCGACCCTCACGTGCGATCACGTGACTCTAACCCATTTTTATATGCGTGGTTTAGGTTTTCTAATGACGGTAATAATTGAATTATACTTCGTATTGTTATTAAATTTGCAAATGAATTGTTTATTCTGCGTGGCTTTTGAACTTGTAAAGATTCTGTTATCCCATCCTTGTATCCGCTTTGTCATTTAGGTTATCATTTTCCGTGCCAATACTATGAATTTAATATTAGACAATCTCTTTTATTATATATCCGTTTTTTTCGAATAAGACCATCTCCAATAGTGCTGCAAAACGCAAACACAAACGCAAATATGCAGTAAAATTGCTCCAACAGTACTGCAAACGCAAACGCAAAATGCGTTTTTTGCATTCTCTCTTGTTTCGAACGCAAATTTGCGTCTGAACGCTAAAATGCGTTGATGTTTAAAAATTGCAAATAAGCCTTTACTTGTATTGAATTATTAAATCAAACATATAAAAACTATTTAATAAATAACATATATTAAAGTGTATACTACGATTATATTGATATCATACATAATTATTTTAACCTTTTTATTTTAGTAATAATTTTTATATCTTATTATTAATTTTTTATATTTTGTTTATATGTAATATAATTAAATATTGTTTTGCCAACAAATATAGATTTAAAATATTTTACATAATATCACAATAGAAACATCAAAATTACGACTCAAATAACACAAGTACTGAAATAAAAATACATCATAAATTATAAAATAACGCACAACTACGGAAATTTCAATATTTTTAATAAATATTTTGTTATATGTTTTTAACATGTTTTTATCTAAATCAAAATTAAAAGAATATTGTGGTTAGTTTCTAAAGTAGTAAAATATAGGGGTGATATTGAAAAGTTATAAAAGTTGGTAGGAAAGGGAATATTACAGGAATATTCTTTTGCGTTTGCAGTTGACTGTTGGAGAACAGTTACTGCAAAATATGGCTGTTACTGCAAAATGCGTTTGCGTTTGACTGTTGGAGATGGTCTAATGGTAAGTATGTAACTTGCCGCAGCACGTTTCTTTTAGCGCGAGTTTGGTATGCGGAAATCGGTGTGGAAAGGAAAAGAAAGCGTATTATGGTACGACACATGAGGCATAATGCACAACGATCCGATGCGTATCACTTCATTCTCCTTTTCTTTTCTGCGTTGGATTCCGCATACCAAACGGACCCTTAGTTTCCTAATCTTTCTCTCGCTGTCTGTTTTGGCGCTTTTAGCTGAGGAGGATAGAAATTTATTTCTCACTATAAATAAATAAACAACAAAAATAATATATGGGGAAAAAAATCCCAAATGCGCATGCATCATAGAGTATGTTCCCTAATTCCTTTTTCATTACCCAAAGTAACCAAGCCACTGTGAATTATTATTACATCATGTACGGGTCACTTTATGGAAATAAAGTCCTAATTTTTACAATTGAATACGTTAGCATGTTTGGTATAATAAAGGGTAACTCGAGTGTGAGAAAAAGAATGGGAAACAGTAAAAGATAATTTTATGCGACTCTCCGCATTGGGCAGCTGTGCGTACGCCAAAGGTTAATTGAAGTGCGTGAAAAAAAAAAGGAAAGGAAAAAAGACGAAGCTAATCAAAGGCTATAGTGATTCCTCTCTCTTTGCGTCTATGTGGTTGATATTAGATAAAATGTTCTTTCTTTACTCAATTTACCCCACAACTTGGAGCTACAAATAAAGAACCCTCTCTCTCAGTCTCAGCTCAGTAAAACGCTGTAGTGAAGATTAAAGTTTAGACAGAAAAGCCAGACAGAGAGAGAGAGAGAGAGAGAGAGAGAGAGAGAGAGATGGTGGGCTCAGGCGCAGGAGACAGAAGCAAAGAAGCAGTTGGGATGATGGCCCTTCACGAAGCACTTAGAAGCGTCTGTCTTAACTCAGAGTGGACGTACTCTGTCTTCTGGACAATAAGGCCTAGACCGTAATAATAATATCAGCTTTTTTCTCAACGTTATCGCTATTATTGTCGTAAAAAAAACGATTCCATTCTTTTTGGAGTTGTGGGTTCAGTTTTTTTGGCTTATTTACATGGAAAAGAATTCGATTTTTCTTGCTGTGTTTGGTCAAAGATTGATTGGGTTTCCTCGCTTGTAATGTTTGTTCTTCGGACATAAATGCAGGAGAGTGAGAGGTGGTAATGGTTGCAAAGTTGGAGATGACAATGGGAGCTTGTAAGCATATTTCTCTTGCAGATTGAAGATTAATCCAGTTTTTTCTTTATAATGATTTACCTTTATTTCTTTTAACTCTCTTCTATCGTCAGAATGTTGATGTGGGAAGATGGGTTCTGTAGAAGCAGAGTTGGAACAGATTGCTTGGATGAGACGATAATGGACGGTGAAGATGATCCTATCAAGAAATCCTTCAGCAAAATGTCAATTCAGTTGTATAATTATGGAGAAGGGTGGGTACTTGGTAGGTCTTTTGATCAGTAGAGAAAAAAAGAAAAACGAAAAAAAGAAGAAGAAAAAGATAATCTCGTACCCACCTAAGCAACCAAGAAAAGAACCGACTTTTTTCATTACAATCAAGTCTTGTAGGTGCTTAGTACTTTGATTTGCGAAATAGACATATATTATTATACAATATAAATGATTTTGCTTGCAGGTTGATGGGGAAAGTAGCATCTGATAAGTGTCATAAATGGGTTTTCAAAGAGCCAACGGAATGCGAACCAAACATCTCAAACTATTGGCAGAGTTCATTTGATGCTGTTAGTATTGTTCTTATCAATTAATTTATTTTTTCATTACACCATATATAAAGGCTCAAGCATTGGTCTGACTCTGAACAACGAGTTAAACGTCTTCTTCTCATATTAATTCAATTCTCTTGCTTTTCAGCTTCCACCCGAGTGGACTGAACAGTTTGAATCAGGCATTCAGGTCAGAATCTAACAGTTTCCCTTCATTACATTTTTTTCTAAAAGTTTATATGATTCAATAATTATGTTATACTTGAAGGGTTTCTTTTTTTCTACTCTTCACCAGACTATAGCTGTTATCCAAGCTGGCCATGGCCTTCTTCAGCTTGGTTCATGCAAGACTGTGAGTTTTTCATTTGTTTCTCTTATATAAAAAAACTTCCTATATATACCTATTTCATTCTAAAGCCTATCATAACATCTTCTTCGAACATATAAATAATCAATAAAGATAGCCGAAGATCTCCACTTCGTCCTGAGAATGAGGCACACTTTCGAGTCCTTAGGCTACCAATCGGGCTACTACTTATCGCAGCTCTTCTCCTCTACCCGGACCGCCACGTCAGCACCCATCCCCTTGAAAAATCCATCCATGCCCATTCGAGCACCGCCACCTCAGCATCCACTTCCGTTCAACTGGGCCCCACGATCGATGCTACAAAACCCTAATTTCTCCCCAAACACATCGCTAGGCTTAATCCCTCATCAGCAGTCCAAGGATGAAGCCATGTTCTTACACCTCAACCATCATCATCATCATACCTCCGAGCATGCAAGAACGATGGAGGATATGCTCGGCCCTAATAATAATCAAGAGAATAATAACGATATAAAATGGCCCAACGGTCTTTCGTTCTTTGGGGCTTTAACTGGGAGGTGCGACGAGGCTAAGTTGTTGTTTAATAACGACAATAGGGAGGAAGAGTTCTTGAGCTTGGACAGTCATAGTAATGATACAAAGATGGATGGCGGCGGTGATAATGGTCATGGTAATAAGTTCAAGAGAAGCTTTACTTTGCCAGCGAGGATGGTTGTTAGTTCGTCTTCTTCGGCTTCCCTCGATAATCAACGTCATCAACAGCAACAAGGACAAGATGATCATCATGGGCAGATGTATAATGATGTTATGGAGACATTCTTGGAGTAATATATTGTTCGAATATATAAATAAGTGAAGTGTCTTCTTGTTAATGTGCTTGTCTTCTATATATACTAATTTTTTGTTGTTTGCGTTTCTTGATTTCGGGACACTGTTGTTAGCGTGGTAGTAATACCGTTGTATTTCTATCCATTAGGTCAAAAGAATATATAATGGGATTTATCCTTGTCAATCATGCCATTATCATCGTTGCAACAACACGTGCATTTAAAGTTCGTTCGAAACTCATTTTGCATTCTGTAATTAGTTTAACGAATAGAATTGGATTTTTGTGCTTTTGAAGTAGTGCAAACGTTCGGAAACTTCTAATCGAGAATTTCGCACATCGTTTCGAACATAAATAACCATCAGAAGGAAAAAACTGAGATAGTAAGGAAATCCTTAACCTCGTTTCAGACGAGGGCCTGGTTTATTTCATATCTTGAATATAAGAGTCAAAAGAAAGAACCATTGCGTCTTTGACCTCTACTTAATAGGATATTAAATGCTAATTAAGAAGAATAGGTCTTACAAGTTACAACTGGAAAATGAAATGAATGTAGTGTTCGAAGATACAACTTTCATTACAAAACTGGTCGGCAGAGTTAAAATGTGTACTAAAAGAACCAAATGGTCTCCCTCTCTTATTATTCTGCAAATATATACATATTTGTAGTAAATAATAAGGGTAAATGATGAACATATGATCAACTCCATGATAAATGTACGTGCTTGCTATTCTTTTGTAGTATTTTCTAATTAGATAGCTGTACGTTACGTTACTTAAACGTTGACTGCGTCATGTGATATATGTTGACATAGGTACTGATTATAAATCATGAATGTGGCATTGGGCAACATTCTCCAACGAGAGATAGAGAGAGAGTTTGGCTTCATTCAATAACCAATGCTTAACCAACTTCATCGGAATCTTCGATAGATTTGTTAAACGATTGACTATATTTGCTATTCATTCAAAAAATTTCAAAATAAATTTCATTTTTTACTAGCACTTTTACATCATAATCTATTTTAACTTGTAATTTCACTGAGCTTATTAACAACACACAACACACAAAAGAAAAGATCACAAACTTTGATTCTTGTTGATATCCTATATTCTGCCCCCTCTAGCGGACAGCTCCAAAAGGGTTGGTTTCCCTTTCCGAAATAATTTTAAATCATTCTAATGGGATATATATATATATATATATATATTATTGTAAGGATTGATCGATAGTATCGTGTGTATGTGTACACACGACCGACCCTCGGCGTATCTCTTTGTATTAGCTGTGATTCGAATATATCGTATTTTGCAATGTCATGGGTGAATCCGTTCTGCATAAAAAAAATTTGGAATTTTTTCGAGTAGTAGTATTTGTATTGTCCGCCCATGCATATATGTGCTTTTTTGGTGATATTGATGATCTATATTTCTTAGTCGTTTCTGGGTTAGGCTTCTATCTTGCACGCGTCGAATTGTTGCGTAGGTAATAAATGTTGTTTATAAACAGTTGGGTTGATTTTAGGTCTATTTTAGCAAGCAAACGTTGATTGTGTTGGGCCCCTTATAATCTGCATTGCGTCAAAGTACGTTAGATTCATGTTGTAATATATATTTCATGAGTTTAGCTATACCGTTTTCTTCTAAGACCAGTTTTCACTCAAATTTGTTCCTCTTTTCTCCCTCGCCAGGCTGCTGTTAGATTCGGCAAGAACGAACGACTGTGTAAAAACTCATGATCAAGCTTCTGCCTCCATCAATGGCGTCCATGAACATGGACACGAAAAAATGGGCCTTATTACCTCTTACAATCTCCTCAGTCGCCTGCTTCTTCCTCCTCGCAACATCGTTCAACTCCATACAAATCTCCTCATTACAAGCCATCAACTCAATCTTCTCCATATTCCCGCCCCACTCCGCAAACAAAACCACGACGAACAACACGAACCAACTCCCTTCGCCTCCCAAATTCGCCTACCTAATCTCGGGCTCGAAGGGCGACCTTGAAAGCCTATGGAGGACCCTCCACGCTCTCTACCATCCGCGGAATTATTACATCGTTCACCTCGACTTAGAATCGCCGATAGAAGAGAGGATGGAGCTCGTCGATAGGGTTCGAAAGCACCCTCTTTTGGACAAGGTTGGGAACGTTATGGTGAACGACAAGTCGAACATGGTGACGTACCGCGGGCCCACCATGGTCGCCAACACGCTCCATGCTTGCGCGCTCCTTCTGAAGTACCGAGATTGGGATTGGTTCATCAACCTCAGCGCCTCGGATTATCCTCTTGTGACTCAAGACGGTTCGTTCTTCCTTCTTGACGTACGCCGTCTTATATCTACGAATGCATTTGATGTGCTTTGCTTCTGCGCAGATCTTCTTTCGGTGTTTACTGATGTGAAGAAAGAATTGAATTTCATCGAACATACGAGCCGCCTGGGGTGGAAAGCGTAAGCCTCGTCTGCATTTACGAGTCGCCTGTTATTCGAGTTTTATAGTCCTATGAAATCGGAGACTCTTTGGTTTGATTTTCAGGGGCGGGCGGGCAATGCCATTGATCATAGATCCCGGGCTATATCAGAAAACTAAATCCGACATATTCTGGGTGGGACGCAAGAGACGATTACCCTCGGCATTCAAACTTTTCACAGGTTAGTCGATGCAGTTCGTTTGGTCGTACTTTATCGATCAGCACCGTTGAAGTGGTAATTCAACATGGCATCAGAGTTCAGGTCTAGGGGTCATAATTGCGAATCCTCACGACTACCCATTAACTGAAAATGGTTCATCTAATGCTAAATAAGAAAGAAATCAACCTAAAAGTTACGGAAAATGTGGAAATATATAACATATAAAATTATACGGCACTCTCCATTCATAATTAAGCTTTTAGGCGAATTGGTCATCCAAAAAACCACGACACTTTCTTCCGCCCTAATTCCTACGACGTCGGCCATTTTTTTTGTTTCCATTACAGGCTCTGCATGGATGATACTGTCGAGGGCGTTCGTGGAGTACACAGTATGGGGATGGGACAACCTCCCCCGAACGCTCCTAATGTACTACGCAAACTTCGTCTCCTCGCCGGAGGGATACTTTCAGACCGTGGCCTGCAACTCGCCGGAGTTCAGGCGAACGGTGGTCAACCACGACATGCACTACATATCGTGGGACGTCCCCCCAAAGCAGCACCCACACACTCTTACACTGAACGACACGGAGAAGATGATTTCTAGCTCGGCGCCCTTTGCGCGAGTTCAAGAGGGACGACCCAGTTTTGGATAAGATCGACTCTGAACTTTTAGGGAAGACGCAGAAAAACGGTAGCAGCTTTGTCCCCGGCGGTTGGTGTTCGGGCGATTCACTGTGTTCCAAGGTTGGGAACTTGTCTGAACTCAGGCCGGGCCCCGGCGCGGGGAGGTTGGAGAGCCTCGTTAGGAATCTAACTTCACTGCCGAGATTTAGCCAGCAGCGGTGCGCTTAAAGGCGACTACGTACAGTATTCTTTTTTGTAGGTTCGACTTTTTCGAGTTTCTTCAACACGGTGCATACGTTCGGGTTTTGCTATATATAAATTCTGGGTTTCAAGATTAGAAAAAGCGTGAGACTGGCGAAAGAGAGATCTTTAGCTTTTGCCGAAGTATATATACCATTTGATTGATCTCTTCAGCAGTCCAAAAATGATGTAAAAGAGAACCACAAGACGAATATACAAGAGACTTAACCTGCCACAGTCGTCGCATTTCTCACCGCAAAACAAGCCCAGATTTCGAATTTCACCCTTCCATGCTCAATCTTCGCTTTCCACCCATGATTTGCTTTGGACATGGCCTTTAGCGTTTCGATATTTTTTTTTCTTTTTTTCCGAGAGGATCTCAATCAGAATTCAGAGCCTGGATGATGTGAAACCGATCTTTGAATATCTAAGCCATGTCCAAGAGCTTGATATTTCCCATGGAATTCGCTGCTACTAAAGATGTGGAATGGCCACGCCAACACACAGATGATATGAACTGTGTGCTGCCGTCCACGTCATCCCCCGAATTTGGACCGTCGCCGCTAAACTTAAAAGATAGGACAGGCATTGAAAAGGCCTTGTGGTATACAAAAACCTGTATGTTTATATATGCATATTCAGAAAATAATGCAAAAACCGCAAAGTATAACTCAGGCAAATAAGATAAGTACGAATTCACAGACCTCATTTGTTTCTGATCCAGTAGCTATATAACCGTCTGATACAGACAAGCCCACAAAGTTCTGAAACAGAGTAATAATTGTTAGGAACGTGTTTTTTTTTGTTTGGGTCGAAATAATTTACCTTTATGTTCAGATGGCCAGTGTATGACTGCAAAGGACAATCAAGAACTTGAGATGTGCTCATTGACAAGTCCCACAGCTTTAATGTGTTATCAGTCGAAGCAGAGACAAGGCTCGTTGAGTCGATGAACTTCACATAGCTCACAGTCTTGTTGTGCCCCACCAAAGTACAGAGGGGCATTTTCGTGTTACGAAGATCGTAGTAATATATTCTGTGATCTGCCGAACCAAATGCAAGAGAACGACCCGAATCTGTAGGGAATTGAACGCAGCAGACATTGGCCTTCGTCTTTATGGTACCCACACTTGTCCCCTGCAGCAACAAAGAATTAAATTAAAAAAAAAAAACAACTTTACTCTATTCAGGCGCAGAAATATAACTTGCCTGATTTATATTCCATAGCTTAACGGACCCATCATCGCTCCCACTAGCAAGCAGTGTTGGGTCAGCTAAGGAGAAGTCGACCGACCACACTCGACGACCATGTTCTCTCATTTCTTTGAAAACTTGGCTTCTAGTGACATCCCACACCTGGAAAAAATTAGGATGGAAGGAAAAATGAAGGAAAAAGGATGAATTTTTGTCGAATATCTTGATGGATAGATATGGTGAAAGGTTTGATAAGGGTTGTGATTGATCTCGCCTGCACAGTTCCTTCAAAGTTGCTCGAGGCGATTTGGCTCTTAATGTACCCATTCCAACATATGCTGCTAAGTTTCGATCTACTAGACATTTCAACCACTGGGTAGTTAATATCGTGAACTTCGTTCAATATCGAGCTGTAATCGAAGACTTTGATCTTCTTGTTTACGCCCGCCGTAGCGAAGAACTCGCCGTCTCGATCGAAACTAACAGAACAGACTAGGTTCGATGAATTTAACAGATCGCCTTGTCTTAAATCTGCTTTCACTTCTAATCTACTGTAAGAAAGGTACTTGCACAAACCCTCCAAGAACGTATTGATCCACCCGCCTTGTTTTTTCTGCTCGTTACGCCTCAGAGAAGCATTACTGATCAGACTTCTTTCGGAAGCTGTAATAGATCCTCGATTTTCAGTACTAATCTGAGAGTGTCTGTTCGAGGGTCTCTGAGCTGGCTTTAAAGCCCTACGTCGAGTTAAAAAGTACGCCGATTCCAATTTCCTGAAGTTTTTCATCAGCCGTGGATTTTGGGAGAGAATGCTTCGTTCTTGGCTTTCGTTTCCATGGCCTTCAGATTCTTCTGAGTTTGTGGGGCCCACGCCTTGTCTTATTCGTTTTCTTGAAGAACCTGAAAAACCAGAATCATCTTCATCTGAAGCAAGGTTCTTGTTCAAATCCAAGCCCGAGTTTCCTTTGATTCTCAGAGCTTGCTGCAAATTCGTTACTTCGTTCACATCGGAAGAAATGATGGATATGGTTTCGTTTAAGCCATCTGCAACTTCCTGTTTTTTCTGCTGAAGCCGAAGAAGGAATTCGAGCAGCAACTCTTGCTCCTCTATCTTGTCTCGGAGATCTATTGCAGCTTCTCGCTCCTCTATGTCGTTTTTGGGCTCGTTCAGAAACGCACTTTGCAAAAGCTCACTGTCAGAATTACGCAAACATATGATCAGAAACTCGGCACTTTGACACATTGACAAAAGCTTAAAATTTCTTCGTAGACGAAGAAATCTATTGAATGTGCTACCAAACTATAAGCTATAAACAAAAGCACACAGACCTTAAGCAAGCGCTAAAATCTGAACTATTTAGGCCATGGAAAGAAGGATAACCTCATTTTAGGTCGGTTACTTGGCTCGGGATGCAGCAACCACAAGCAAAATGAAGCTTCTTTAGGCCACTTAAGGAGCAGTTGGGGAGGTAGCACTCGATGCCTTAGGTTAGCCATAGTAGTGCTCTTCTCTTCCATGGTACCAAATGTACAATATAGCTGCTCACAGATAAAAAAAAAAAATACGCCTCAGTATTGCACTACTTATATCATAAGTACATAGCACTTCCATAGTATTTGCATACTCCTTCACTGACCTCAAAGAGCAAAACGCCAAGTTGATATACATCAGATGCACAAGAACAAGAACCACCTGAGATCTCTTCGGGGCTCGTATACCAACTAGACTCCATAAGCAAAATATGCTTCATTGGAAAGGACTGTTTTTGCTCAATCTTAATACCTTCTTTGCCTGATTGTGAAGCCCACACACCTAAATTACTTTGAGACTGATGATCTGTGTAAGAATCGCTAGGCATGGACGAATCGAAACCCTTAAGCTCAGCTGTTTGGACACCATGTGATCCATGTTCATCGGGAGACTCGGAGCCAGAATCTGAGCACGAAGCAGATTCGATGAAGGAGACCCTATTGAGCGAAGACATTACAAAGCAAGATGGCCTGACATTGTGCACTACGATTCCCTGAGAGTGAGCCATGCTTACGATGTCTGCAACTTGAGAGAAAATGTGCAGACACTCAAGGGCGTCGACTTTTCTTTCTGGGTTGTCCAACCACTGTCTAAGGCTGACATCGCTGCACTCGATTCCTCGGACGATGACAGTTTCAGCTTCCTCGGTATGATCGCCTGCCCCAGTTCTATCGTTGCTGGTATGAGGCAAAACAGTTATTTGCTGATCCCTTCCTTTTCTTGCAGGTAAAAAGGGTGAATCATGGGAAGTGTTGTCCCCTAATGACCTGACATTAGCCCCTCGGAGAATCCTAGGATTTCTGCCTGAGAAAGATGAAGAGTTCGCGCCGCCCCTAATGCTGTCGGACCTTTGCCAACCTGACTCAGATGAGCCCTCCATTGTTATCCACCTATTATGAGGTATCTTACATGAATCCCAGGACACACACAAACACATGTAGGATGAAGCTGTGATTTGAAGGTTGTCGGATTTCTAACAACTTCGTCCACCATAAACCCAATCATCGTCGATCAATTACGCATCGTCGCATACGAAACTCAAATTCACGGTATCGTACAGCAGACTAAACCCTCGTGTATAAACAGATGTCTTGACAGCATAAAGCAAACTACTACCTTTACCGAGCAAAAAAAAAACGCGAAGTTCAACTCAAATAAAGCTCGCGAAAACCCAGAAACATCGGATGAACCTGACAAGGAACCCACGTTCTTTCTTTCACAGACACACTCGCGCGCGCGTGCACATAAACAAAATTATGTTGCAAGAGTTGGATAGAGAGCGAGGAGACGAGGATAGCGAGCAGGAAAAAGGCGATCTCTTCGTGGGGGAGAGAGAAAAGAGAAGGGCATTTACAAGGTGAGGTATTGTTCAAGCTCGACAAAAGAATCAGCACCACACAAACTGAAGTTCTCAGCTTTTTTCGTTCAGAGTCGAAAACAAAATATAATATAAAAAATAAAGAAAACAGTATTAGTTGTTTTACCAAGAGCACTTCAGCCTCACAAAAGGTTCCTCCACATCACAACCCAAAACGCCAAGAATAAATCCCAAAAGCAAAATATATAAAAAATACACACAGTGGGGCACCTGTTACACAACACATTCATGTATGTATATACTATTCCAGAGAAAAACGTACTGGGTTCTACCTCAACAGCAATTAATATTTTATTCGGATTCTTGTCGTTGAAGTATTTGTTTAATCTCTAACAAACCCTAAACATAATCTGTCTCCTATTACAGCCACCAGCGTCATGTACATGACTACGTGGCCATTTCTTGTCCCCATGTCTTTAAGGAAAAAAAAGTTGGATTTTTTTCCTTTTACCGAAACAGTAATCTTCGATTTCCAAGAAGGCTAGTGAACAAATTATATAGTATTAGCAAGGAACCACGTGATTTGTAATATAATATTGTCGAAGAACTCGTTGACCCCCACAGAGGGATCGTTGGAATTAATTTAATTCTGTCTTTGATGATAAAGTAAATAAAGAATGAGTTAATTATTGGCTGAACAGTTTTACTTGATGTCATGCAATTTGCTTTGTTTATTTGCGTTAGTATAGTAAACTGATTTGTGCATCATCATCACTTCGGTGGCAAATGAGTATGGTGACGAATTGCTTATATGTAATAGTAGTTTGATTGGACGACTAAACAGAAACTTGCACTGTGTTAAAGATGCTGACTTTATATATATCTCAAGCTGATTTCAGAAATAATATATATATATATATATGTATATATATGCAGTCATCAAGATCCACACCTGCAATAAGCTGTAAACATATGAAGGATAAGGATCTCAAGAGACATCGTCGTCTTGGCATCGCTTATGTTAGAAACTATTTCAAATATTATTATTATATTTTGCACAGCGAGGCGAGACCTCCTTTATGTCGGTAAAGGTTTTGATAATGGATAACTATCCAGATATAAATTTCAATCAAGAACTGGGCCCAGTACTGAATCTGTAATGGAAAGCTATGTTCAAGAACAACTCCAACGATCACAAATCTTTCTTATTTTGCTCTTTAATATATATTTTATTTTCCGCCTACTTCAAGGTGATATCATACAATTCGTCCTGGAGAAGAACAATACTAAGTAAGATTCTTGGATCTATAGAAACCAAAACCCACCTTCTGAAATCGCCATATCTTCAAAAACCGAAAAAACAAAAACCAATTTTTGGAGCTTCCGATCCATATATCTATCCGTTGCTGTAGGTACTCTGTTTGAACAGGTTTTGTAAGCCATTACTCTGTTTCAAGCCACCAAAAAATCAATCTTTGGCTCTGTTTCTACAAAGAGTTGATAGATAAACTATTGCTCGTGGTAAATTAGAGTGGTGAATCGATCAATGGCGTAATGATGTTCTATAATAGCGATCAAGTCTGTCTTTTAGCCATGGCAAGGGCTAACTGCTGATTCGAACCTTCGATTCGTTTCTCATGTCTAATCCCTATTTTGAGTGTCTGTAGATACTGATAAATACTTGTTGGGGGAGTTGTATAGTTTTGCTAAGAGAGCTTTCTCTTGATTATACTTTCCTAGTTTTACAAATGTATATGATGGAACAATAAATACGAAGAACGAACAAATATCGAAACATCATTAGCCTTCTTTTGGCAGGACGAGGCGTTCCTGGCCTTCGACCACCTTTGCAGATCGAATGAAATCCCCTGTTTTAATCTGAGATAACGTTTCTCGTCCATTCGTAACGTATCTACACGTCGAAAGCAGAAAGTGTAATGAATGAATAATTCGAATACGTAGTACAGATCTAAAAATGTTAGTGTGCATAGAACCGTACCCAAAGACCGAAAATTGACCTTCGTCGAACGCTATCCCTCCTAAGCCAGACTGTGAAGAGATTGGTAGCATTTTTTCATAAACATGTCAAAATTCTCTGGTGCTAAATTCTAGCATTAACTTGTACTCACATTTCTCTTGTCGTAGAGATAGAAGAAGAACTGATTTGGCGAAGAATATTCCTCGGAAACCTCACTGTGAGACATGACCATTGCACCATAAACAGACATTGGAAGCACTGGCAATTCGCCGTCCTTCACATAGAAGTACATACAAAATTTGCACGTAAATTTTGGTTTTTAAGATAAAAGTTGCCAATGAAAGGAACATGTAAAAAACCTGGACATCAAGCGTTGTTTTATAGAGAGGTTCGAATTGTCCCGCTGGTTTTATTTCAATGGGAACGCTGTAGCCTTTGTCTTGTCCCAACCCACCACCTGAAAGAATTGCTTGGTCCGTGCGAGTAAGCTTCAAGCCATCATAGACCCCATCGCATACCTAAATCGCACACAAGGAAATCTAATTATTCGATATTATCGAAAAGTAATACGCTGAAAAAAAAAACGACAATTCCTTGCAAAAATGTGATAGTAGCACACTACCTTACCAGTTTCACAAAGTTCCCTGCTGTGAGAGGCGCCGAATAGCCGTCCAAAACAACCTGAAAATCATATAACACGAATTATTCTTTTTTTTTCGTATTTAACTTGAGAGGCTGACATGTAAGTTATTACATCCCACCAAAGTGAGTAAAG
The DNA here is from genome assembly GCA_027422505.1 of Craterostigma plantagineum. Taxonomy (NCBI): domain Eukaryota; kingdom Viridiplantae; phylum Streptophyta; class Magnoliopsida; order Lamiales; family Linderniaceae; genus Craterostigma; species Craterostigma plantagineum. The sequence continues at coordinate 356,546 of JAPQWV010000053.1, read as the reverse complement.
AAAATACCTGAATTATTGCAGTTTTTCTGGGCTGACCGCCCGATTCGGGAGAAAACATCGACCCGTCTCCTTTTTCGATAGCCAATTCGACGACTGCTCGACCCGTAAGCCTTAGTAGGTTCAAAAGTGTAAATTTTAGCTCAACTCTATCTACTATATAGGATAGATGAATATGTAGTAAGAGAGCAAGAATCTTTACCTAGGATAGTTTAGGTATTGCTGAGGCAACAAAAAGGATAACCCTGGAGCCTGTTGAAAAATACATCCTTTGACACATCACTGACCAAAATCGTCAAGACGTGAACTCGTCAAAAAAGTAAAAAAAAAGAAGGGAAAACTAAGTGTTAACAGCTCATCAAATGATCGACTGGTTTGCTTTTATTACCTGAAGCAACTCCAATTGAGCGACCGTATCTAATGAAGAGGCAAGACCAAGTGATACTTTATCTGCATCTTTATCCTTGATTCTTTCAAGAAGGCTTTTCAACCCGTCCTGATCAGAACACATTAACCCGAAAACGTGCGATCTAATTATGATGAAGTCGTCAAGATTTTTATTAGTGACACTCAAGTTAGTGACACTCAGTTAAAAAAAAAGTTCCAATTCTAACATCCTTAAGAGCTTGCAAAACCTACTGTAGTACCTTCCCCTCGGTGAGAGACGCATGAAGGATTGAGCCTTGGTCTCTCGACTCGGCTGGTATGCTAGACAAAATGGAATCTTTTTCATCCATAGCTATCTGAATTAGGGGGGAAAAGAGTTAGACCAAACCAAGAAACAGGTAATAAAAAAACCAATTTAAGTTTTTTAGATTGATCACCACTCAACATGATGCTAAAAACCCAGACCAAGAACAAGATCATTTGTTAAGAGCCCTCATGATTACTAATCGTTGAAACGTTGAACGTTGGGCTTTTGAAAATGTCGATTTTGGGAACAATGAATTAAATATAAAATGAGACAACTCCTCTCAACAAGTTCAACATCTCTCAATGTGGAGGTCATACAAGAAGTAAAATCAGGCTCTACCTTTAGCGCTTTCTTGACATTCCCCTCCATTGTTCCATATGGTTTCCTCTGAGGAATCCTTAGCAAGTACGATATCTCCTCCAGAGAATCCTTGTCGAGTTTAAAATTCGTTTTCTTCAATAAAATAACTTTCAGTTCATGGATACGAATAAAAATCAATACTTTCTAAGCACCTGGATGGATTTCATGCTTGGATTAGCCGGGATCGCCCTTCTCAATGCTAATTCTCCCGTGCGGGGAATTTTTGTTTCTGGGGAATAAAGCACTGCTTCAGCCGAAGGAATTAGAAATGACTCATGGCCTGTGAATGGTAATGGAGATATCAGCTGAAGAGAAAGAACAGTGGCTGCAATAGCACTCTCAAATGGCTTTCTCTTGATTTCCGAATTCCAGTGGCGATCACACTCATCGACCAATTCCTTCATCAAAAATCATATTCTAACAATCAAAAGATGTTGGAAAACAATCAGTGAGTGACACCAATGATCGTCAATGAAAAAAAACAAAATTTTCCGGGGAGATGTTTCTCACTAAATCTAACCCTTTAAAACACTAAAAACTTGACATATACGAGACAATACAAATACTACCCAAAGCATCAATATAGGTAAGAAGCATTATCCAAAGCGCTGGCATTTTCCACAGCTGAAATACTCTTGACAGAGAAATGAAAATGCAGTACAGTTGACTAAGCTGCCCAGTTAAAAATTAGAACAATATAACTAGTCAAGCCAAACAAACATAAAAAAAGGCTGATGGAATTGAAAGATTCTTTTTGGACAAGCTTGAGAAACAAAAAGCACAGACTAACCTCGCCATTATCGTTCCTTTTTACCAGAATGGTGGTAGATTTTGCTGCAGGGAAATGTCTAGAGATAAAGGGTACTCGAAAAGATTTATTTTGAGGGAAAAAGAAATGCGTGGCATGAGTGATTGAAGAGCTTCTTGATAAAATTGTGGAAGAAGGAGATAAAGGGAAGGCCATGAAAGGAAGAAGCTGAGGTGAGGTGGTTGATGATGAGGCCTTCTCCGCGCCTCATCCAACTATACAATATATATAAATAAAATAAAGAAATAATTATTATAAACCCATTGGTCTTAGTTTCGGCCAGAACAGAAGAACATACAATAATAAAGGACGCAAACTGTAATTTGCCAAATCTGCATAAGCTCTCAAAAATCGAACACCACCGTGATTCGACTTCAATTGTCACCGGAGAACTAAGATTCGCCGCACGACGCTCCGCCGTTTCTGATAAAGTCAGCTAAGGACCTAATCCGAATCGACGCGAAAGCAACAATGGAGCTCTTTCAGTTAAAGGACAGTAAAATTACTGTTCGTTAAACACTGAGCTTCGAGAACTTGTTCGACTGCGAATCAACTGTTGCATTGTGTGGGTAGGGACACCGATCTCAATGGACTGATATCGTCTCAACGGATCGGTGAAATAAAGGGATGGCCAGCTTCTTACCTCAGTTTCAGAGTATCAAAACCACAGGCGATCGCATCGTTCTAGCTGGTAATTGTCAACGGTTGTCAAACCTAATGCTGGGCACTTCACTGGTGTTTATTGTTTCCTCTCTGTTTAGTTTCGGTCGCTGTTTGGTGTGTCTGTCGAATCCCTTATTTCGATCTCTAGATTTTAACGGATTGATGTCGAAGTGCGTCAGTGATATTTTCTGTCTTATGATTTTAACCTCATCTGTAAGTGCGTTGAGTGTTCAAGTACTGTTTTGATGTTCATTTTCTGACTATTTGCGTGTAGTTTGGTGATATGAATGATGTAATGTTTCTCAAGTGATGGTTGTGAGCTTTTTTTATTTTGCATAAGCACTGAGTAATTTATCAGTGCTGTTGTGTTCTGCGTGTATTTTATGTGCATAATAACATCTTAGTGGTGTTCTTTTGCATTGATAGTCGAGGATGTGAATGACCTGTGGCCCATTGTGAAGAAAGGTTTTGAAGAGAGGTTGCCCTTGAAACGGGCATTTCTGAACAACAAGACCCGTAATCCTGTACTTGTCGAAGAATTGCCTGCTGAATTTATATTAACGACAGATGCGAGATTGCGTAGTCGGTATCCTCAAGAGCAGTCATTATTTTGGTTTAGAGAGCCATATGCAACTATAGTCCTTGTCACTTGTGAGGTAAAAATGTTATCATCTTATTGCGTTTGGCCGAGACCTTTCAGATGATATGGTTGCATTTTGTTAGCTGTTTGTCTTGAATACTTTTAGCATATATATTTTCCATTAATGAGTGATAATTTCCCATTATGTTCAGGATCTTGAAGAATTTAAGAACATCTTGAAACCACGTCTCAAGCTAATAGTTCAAAATGATGAGCGGGAGTGGTTTATTGTATTTGTGTCTAAAGCTCCAGCTCATAATGATCAAGCCACGAAGATGGCCAAAAAGGTTTACGCAAAAATTGAGGTTGATTTTAGCTCTAAGAAGAGGGAAAGGTGAGACGCCACTGGTTACATATTTATTTATCCAAAATAGAAAGCAAACCTGTGGTCATGGTTAAAATATTGTGTTTGAAATCATTCGTTGGCGTTCTTCCTATTGAACAATAAATGGTGGGATGCAAAAGATGAATGAAAATAGCAACTTGATGTGATGTCTAGAGTGAGTATAACCTTGGGTTTTCCCACATGTTTTGCTGCAGGTGCTGCAAACTAGATATTCATGGACCTGATGCAAACTTTTGGGAGGACTTGGAAGCCAAAATTCTGGAGTGCATAAAAAATACTCTTGATAGGCGCATTCAGTTTTATGAAGAAGAAGTTCGCAAGCTCAGTGAACAGAGATTTTTGCCAGTTTGGAACTTCTGTAACTTTTTCATCCTGAAGGTATTCAACTTATAAGACAATTTTTTTCTAAAAGATAAAGATCAAGTCTGAAAGAGATGTCAACTTTCCAGAATTTATTTTTGTTACTATAACTGTGCTTTATGAATGTTCAGTTCCTATTTAATGTAAACTTGAAAATATGCTCGTCCCAAACTTCAGCTTATTATTATTATATCTTTACAGGAAAGCTTGGCTTTTATGTTCGAGATTGCTAATCTTCATGAAGATGCTTTGCGTGAATATGATGAACTTGAACTCTGTTATCTGGAAACAGGTGCACGAAGTTTTTATTATCCTGTCTTTGGACTCCTATGTATATACAGTTTTTTTTGGGTGGGAGTGGGAGGGATGGGGGGGGGGGGGGGGGGGGTGTTTATTCATCTATATCTGTCCAATGAGTCGTCTATCTAGTCGTTGCAATTGATTGTCACCTTAGCTTGTTTTAATTTATATGTTTATTTTGTTAATAACATCGTGCTAGTTCGAAAGGAATGAGATCTTTTACTCTTCATTACTTGTTACATGTACAGTAAGTTCTGTTTCTTTGGGGATTGGTGAAAAAATAGTGTTTTGTTCATATCCATTGGATCTTCTGAGCTTGATTATGCATTCTTCCTTTTGTTCTATATTTTAGTTAATAATGTTGGACGGCGTAAGGACTTTGGAGGGTTGGAACCGGCTGATGATAGGGCTTCTTTACTTGACCCAGGGAGAAAAGCGCTAACTCAGATTATCCAAGATGACTCATTTAGGGAGTTTGAGTTCAGGCAATATCTTTTTGCCTGTCAAGCTAAGGTGAAACCCGAGCTAGGTTGTATATTTGTTGTTCCCGCTTCTCCGCTGTTGAACATCCTTTTTGGGAGCTTTTGCCTTAATTTACTTAAGTTTCATGTTATAGAATAGAATCTTACATGTTTTGCACCGGTTGGGCTTTTTAGTTGACCAATTTTTATCATTACGAAATTGCACAATGATTTCTTCTTTGTTTTGTGAACTTACAGCTGTTGTTTAAATTAAGTCGGCCATTTGAAGTCGCGTCAAGAGGTTATTCGTTTATTATCAGCTTCTCCAAATCACTAGGTTTGCATGAGGTAATTGCCTCCACTTTTTCTCATCTTTCCCTAGTCCTCTACTTCATCTTACGAGACTCTTCTGAAATTTCTTGATATAACAATTTTCTAGAGTATGTTGCCATTCTGTATGCGTGAAGTCTGGGTGTTAACAGCATGCCTGGAATTGATCAACGCAAGTTCTTCTCGTTATAAAGAAGGATTAGCACCACCTGATATTGACAAGGAGTTTTATCGTGTTGAAGGGGAACTTTACACATTATGCAGGACTAAGGTATCATTGATAACTTTTGTAGATATAAATCTAAAAATTTGGGGTATGTTATGAAACATTTGATGTTCTTTGATCCATTTGAGTGGATGTAATCCTTCGTTACTGTTGCTTTATGGTATGTTATGACTAGACAAATTTTATCTTTACTGAACTGTTTACTGGCTCTCACAGTTTATGCGGCTAGGATACTTAATTGGCTATGGGTCAAATATTGAAAAAAGTCCTGTGAACAGGTATCTTATCCTTTTGATATGGTCCTTGCATTCAATTTCTTTATTCTTCCTCGAAAAGAACTGCCTGCTACTGCCTGCTAGCATTTAATTTATCTAATTTGTTCTAATGTTTCCATGAGTTGATTCTGATCGAGGTTCTTTCAACATTTAATATATGTGTTTTGACTTCCCATGATCTGTTACGATTCTTAATATTTTCTTTCCAACAATCAGTGCTTCACTTAGCATGCTTCCATGGCCCAAGCCGGCAGTTTGGCCAGTACTTCCACCAGATGCATCATCGTTGGTGCGTGTAAAAGAAAAGGTGAGTTTCAGCATGGGAACATGTAAAATGATTACTAAATTCTATGAAGTACATGAATGCTTTTCTTTCTTTTCAGTTGCATTAGTGAGAACTAACTTATACCTGCTGTAAGATGCATATTTCAGACGAAATTAAGTTTGATGGTCCAATATCCTTCTATGAACGGATGCTACATTATCACGTTCCATGTTTGGGTTTACAGATGATTCTCCAAGAATCTCCACGACCCAAGCACTTTGGCATTCAGAGGAAGCCACTGCCACTTGAACCATCAGTTCTTTTGCGTGAGGCAAATCGTCGTAGGGCTTCTCTCTCAGCTGGAAATACGTTTGAATTGTTTGATACTCGTTCAAATGGAAGTGATAGGTGAGTACTGAATCATAGGCTACAATCACTATCCAATTGGCGAACCAACCATAGGAAACTTGTACTATGATAAGGCAACTTGGTTTTACTTCCAACAATGGAAAATGCAAAAGGATAATGGCTATCCAAGAGAATGAACCTTTTTGCTACACCTTTTATATCAGTTGCACCTGATCAGCCTACTCTGTCAGCATTAAAAGATCTTCCTCTCTCTGACAGCTCAGGAATATCAAGTCCAGCATCTATGTGGAGGACGTACTCTTCACCTGGGAATTTTGAGGGTTCAATTGATCGACCTATGAGACTTGCCGAAATTTTTGTTGCTGCCGAACATTCTTTACGGGAAACAATTTCTGATGAAGAATTGTGGAAATCTTTGTCTTCCCTTGAAGACTTTGAGGTAGTCGGCATGGACCGTTTTAGTTTTAGGGGTCATAAGTTATTAGTTACCTTTGGTTCACTACTCTATCAAACTTGTGTGTCTTCGCTGTTTGAATTCTCAATTGGTGACTAATATGAAATACAATAGGTCCATTGACTGCTCTCCTTCTATGCTTGTTTACTAGCTGTATGATTTTCATCGGCAAGCACCCAGTGATATTTCTTTATTAATTCACTTTGGCGTTCCAGCAAAAATATCTGGACCTATCGAAAGGTGCTGCCAATAACTACCATCGCTCGTGGTGGAAGAGACATGGGGTCATTCTTGATGGTGAAATCGCTTCAGTTTACCATAAGCATGAAAACTACGATCTTGCTGCAAATTTATACGAGAAAGTTTGTGCTCTTTATGCTGGTGATGGATGGGAAAACCTACTAGCCGATGTTCTTCCAAATTTGGCAGAGTGTCAAAAGATACAGAATGATCAAGCTGGTTACCTATCGTCTTGTGTGAGATTGTTATCATTAGATAAATTATTGTTCTCGACCAAGGAAAGGCAAGCATGTCAATCTGAAGTCGTGCGTCTGGCTCATAGTGAAATGGACCATCCCGTACCTCTAGATGTATCTTCATTAATAACATTTGCCGGGAATCAAGGGCCTCCCCTACAGCTTTGCGACGGCGACCCTGGCACGTTGTCTGTAAATCTATGGAGTGGATTTCCAGATGACATAACTCTTGATTCACTCAGCCTCACACTCATAGCTACCAATAATACCGATGAAGGTGCCAAGGTATTCTTTCTTTGTGACATATTAGGTCTATTGACGCATGCCACTTGAAGTGCATTCTTCGCAGTGATAATCAACTCAAGTTTCTATATTATACAGGCAATCAAGAGCTCCAGTGCGATTGTACTAAAACCTGGTCGGAACTGTATTACCCTTCCCCTGCCCCCACAAAAACCAGGTTCATATGTCTTGGGGGTCCTCACAGGACAGATTGGTCAATTGAGGTTTAGATCACATAGTTTTTCCAAAGTTGGCCCTGCAGATACTGATGATTTTATGAGTTACGAGAAACCAACAAGACCCATATTGAAGGTATAATGGGGATAGTTTGGTGAAGTACGTTATTGTCGTTTGTGCCATGTTTTTACTTATGCTGCATTTTTCAGTTATTTCTACCCGTTGACTTGTCTCTAGCATGTACTATATCTTCTTACTTTCTGGTGATGTCCAGGTAGCTAAGCCAAGGCCTTTGGTTGATCTTTCTGCTGCTGTGTCATCCGCCTTACTGATGAATGAACCTCAGTGGGTAGGAATAATTGTCACACCAATAGAATACTCTCTTAAAGGTGCTGTACTTCACGTAGACACTGGCCCTGGTTTGAAGATTGAGGAGGGGCATGGCATTGAAATTGAGAAGCATGAAGCTGGGCAACAGAAATCACACTCTGAAGATCAATCAGAAAATTCTCCGTTGTCTGCTGAAGTCAAGCGCTTGGCTCTCGAAGGTGGTAAAATCGAGCTGCCGGATTGGACTAGTGATACCACTTCAATTCTGTGGATTCCACTGCGGGCTGTCAGTGATAGTCCAGCCATGGGGGTACCTACAGGTTGGTAATAATCTATATATTGTTTTAAGGTCATTAACTTTTTCTTATGTTAATAATGAGTGGCCATTTCAGGCATAGCTAATCCACAGAGACAGAGTGTTGTTGAAGGACTGAGGACAATCGCTCTAAAGCTTGGCTTCGGAGTTTCTCATAACCAGAAATTTGAAACGTACTTCCTTATTTTCTGCTGCTTTATTTTCCTGGTTATACCCATCTTTAACTTTTAGGACATTTTGGAACACTTTCTGAAGCGATTGACTCTTTGTTACAGGACAATAGCAGTGCATTTTACTGATCCTTTTTATGTGAATACACGTATCTCAGACAAATGCAGTGATGGTACTTTGCTTCTGCAGGTATGCATGTGCTACTGAGGTCTTGTCCTTTGGTTTACACTTACATTGAGTCTCCTTGTCTTAAATTTTGTTGTGTTACTGTCACCTATGTTCCTTACATAGATTTGCACAACATACCCATGTGTATAGTCTATTGACCCCTGATGCCCATTTGCTATATTTATGTTCTCCCACTTTTAATATCAATGATGCATCATCATTTCTGCTCATACATTTTTCCACCTCTTGTTTAGGTCATTTTGCAGTCCCAAGTAAACGCTTCACTGACCATCGATGATGCTTGGCTAGATCTTCAAGAAGGCTTTGATTATGCTGGAAAAGGTCACAGTAGACCATCATCGAGGTTTTTTCCCCTTGTCGTCTCTCCGAAAACTAAAACAGGAATTCTGTTTAGCATCTGCCTAGCAGATTCTCCAGCAACTCGTATGGCCACTTATTTTCATTTATATCCTGTCATCTTCTTTCACTTCACATTTTCTTGTGTTTAGGGAAAAGAGTTTCAATCAAAAAACATTTTTGTTCGTGTTTTTTTTTTGCAGATAAAGAAAATGATGAGTGTCAAGATCATAGCATATTAAATATCAAGTACAGAGTACTGGGTAGCCGAAATCTGGGAGCTCATAGCCCTGTGATTGAAGAACCTACCGAATCAGATCGTGAAGCATCACATCATTTGACTTTTAAGTGCGCACTTACATTACAAAGACCTGTGCTAGACCCTTGCTTTGCAGTTGGGTTCCTTCCTCTTCCTTCTAGCAGCCTCCGTGTCGGGCATCTTGTAACCATCAAGTGGAGGTTAGAAAGGCTTAAGGACACCGTCGACGCTTCTCACAACAGTAGTGTAAGTTAATCTTGTCCCGAATGCTTTGTCTGCTCAAGCTATAACATCCAAAGTAAAAGCGATTTTAATTCGAATTGTACAAAATGCTGCAGGGTGATGAGGTGTTATACGAAGTCAATGTGAAATCTGAAAGCTGGATGATTGCTGGGAGGAAAAGAGGATACGTACCCCTCTCTTCTAAACAAGGTAATAAAAAATATTGTTCAATTCAATTGCGCCACCACGTCAGGTCATTGACACTCAAACAATTGTATTCTCTTACGATTTTTTTTATGCTTCGAATAGGTTCGAGGATTGTAATATCAGTCCTATGCTTGCCGCTTGTTTCGGGCTATGTCCGACCTCCTCAGCTGAGTTTGCCAGACGAAGGTGAGGCAAACATAAGCTGCAATCCGCCCGCGCCTCATTTGGTATGTGTATTGCCTCCACTTCTCAGCTCATCCTTCTGTATGCCAGCATCATGATGATTTTTTCTCTTTTTTGTTCGATGTTGTACAAGTATTGTCACTCAAAACTCTCCCTGGCTATATGAAATGCTTTTCTTATCGACTCTATTTGCGTATCCGAAAATTTTGTAGTATCTTTCACTGATGATCTTCACGAGGGATCGGCTGATGATCTTCATTCTTGTTTGCAATTGATGTACAGTTAGTTTGCCTTTGGAGATTTTTCTTACGGGGTGAACCGTTGTTTTTTTTTTCTCAATATAAATATGCACGGAAGTCGCTTTTCACAATCCAGTAAATCGCTAAATCTCAACAATATCTCAACCATTTCCAAGATCTGGTTTTTCTTAGCAAGACGGCAATAGCAACTGTTACTATAAACTTTTTCATCATTCATCATCGTCGTCTTCGATCTTGTAAGAACGACAACTACATATGTATACACACAAAAATCCAGTGGATCAAGGAAATGTATATGTAGACCCACAAAAGGATAATCATATCAATTAGGACCCCAACAGCTCAAGTACATAACTTTCCTAAGCGACTCCTCCTCCTCATATTGCTGCTGCTTCTTCTTCGTCGCCATCTTACTACAGACAGAAGCAGAGGAATTCGATAATATATTGGCCTGAGAAGAGTAAGATCTGAGGTTGTTCTTTGCGTGGTGATGAACGAGCCTCATGGCGTAGTTCCATCTGCAGAAACCCGCCTGATCTTTCAATGCTTCAACGGCTCCTATGCTTGCTGCTACCAGCCATGCTTTGCAAGTAGAACTCGTTGTCCTTTATCTCTTCTTTTTATTTGCTTTGCTTTGTGTTGTTGTTGGTTGGTTTCTGTGTGTGTTGATGAGGTGGGGTGAGGCGTGTGCCTATATATATAATGGTGGGTTGGGGTTGTAGTTAATTTAATAAACTATGGGTGGATTCACAGATAGATAGAAAGGGACGAGGAGGAGTACGCAGTTTTTGCAACTGCTGGTATTGGCTGGCTCGTGGTATTATTATATTGATTTGTTTTAATAATTAAAATAATTTGATTTGTGCCAATGAACTTGGACACTGACTACTGTACTGACTGGCTGCCTGCTAAAGAGAAAAACGACAAAGATATTTAAATAAACAATTATATCAATTTTGGATTAAATCTATATAATGGATAGAATAGAACAGAATATAATGACATGGGGGCATGGCATGGCATGGAGTGGACCACCTTGTATTATTGCGTTGCGCACGTGGGATTGAAAACTACGGATTGCAATGCAGATTATTCACCTCACCTCTACCTATCTTTGGACGGAGCCATCAAGTATATATATAATAAAAGACGAAAAAGGAAAAAAGCACATTATCCATAATCACATTCACACGTTGCAAAATCGGCGGTGTCAAGTGTCAACAGCAATTTCAGTCAGAGCCTCCCTTCATCGCTTCTGTACATTCGATCACTACTTAACCAAACTGTCCAAAATGCACTTGAAAATTAACATCAATCACAGATTCACAATCCCAACCTTCAGCTGATAACACTCGGCAAATCGAAATCGGGCGGAAACCTAAAAGTCTCCGCCGCCCCCAACTTCCTCCGTTCTTCAGAATCGTCGTCGTAGGCGAGCTTATCCTCCTCGTACGATCGGCGCGGCGGCACTGCACTGATGCTCCTCGACTGACAAGCGTCCTTATCGCCGAGCACCGCCACCTGGCCAAAGTGCGATATCTCGATGACCACCGTGTCGTCGTCCAAGGGAAGAGGTTGCTTCCAAGGTTCGCCGTCGAGCCTCATGAATGTGTGGTCGCTCGCCCCTCTGTGGAACTCGAACCTTATCCTATTCGCCTGTGTAAGAAAAAAGAAAAAAAAAAGAAGAAAAGAGCTTGATTCTTCACGGCTGAGTTCCGACAATTAAATGAGGACAAAACGATGCAAAATTGACCTGCGCCAGGCGAGTTCCATGGCCGTTTGGGGAGAACAAGATGAGGCCGTGCCATGCATCTCGGAATCCGACCACCTCGAAAAACCCGTCGTCGGCGTACGGCGGAGTTAGGTCTCTCTGTAAGAAAAATGACCGCTATTTGAAGTTGAAATCTTTTTTTTTCCTTTTTTTTCGAAAGAAGGAATATGTAGTACTAACAGAGTGGAGCTTCTTCTTGCTAGGGCTTCCCCAGGGGTTGAGTCCGCCGGAGAAACTGGGCAGGTTAAGGCATACGATAGACCTGATGCTGTAAGAATACGACGACGGCGAAGGATTACTTACGATGAATGTAATGATGAAAAATGTGATTTTTTTTATTTCCAAGAATGAAGAAGCTAACAACTACCTTCTTGGTATGCGAAGATCGATCCATTGGCCGGGGGTTTTCATGATCTTGACCTTTGCCAGCTGAGCAATGTTTCTGAGGGGATATCAATCAAGATTCCCCTTTGTATCTTCAGTAAATTCTTATATAAAAAAGTATGCTTCAGATTAGCCATGGATAAAAAAGCCAGACCTTGAAATTGGATGGGTTAGAAATGTACAAAACCATCCCTGCGTACAGCTAAGCTTCGCGTAAGTAGCCTGCAAAATAACGAACACGAAAATTATTACCAAATAAGTCGAGCAGATGGAACTAAAGGATTAGAGCTCATTGATTTTTGAAGAGGAACTTGCCTGATTAGCTAACTGATTTTTGAAGTTTTCGGGGTGTAGCTTTCTCTCTCGGTGGAATGCGTAAGAAACTTGAGCATCCATACCTGCGAAGAAGCATTGTGTTCAAAAGGGAGGGTTGTAATAAAACGTTCAAAGAACTAAATTTCCCAGAGGAACATACCCATGCTAAAGTAATTCCAGAAACCTCCACGATAAGTGTGGTAACCCTCCTGAAATGTCAATAATACGTACAAGGGTATTGAGTTCATACACAATCATTGAAAAAATAAAAAACCTCAGATATGTCTAAAGACCTCATTGAGTTCATCTGACTCCGAAACACGGCGAAAAGCGTGTAATGAATGGGGCAGTTCAAGAGGCGCAATAGGGTCGCAGGGCCCTTCCTTGGGAGCCCTCATTCTCATGAGAATATGCCAGCTGAAAAAAAAAAAGAGCAAAGAAAAACGAAGCAAAATCCTCGCATCATTTTCTGTACTAAGAAGGCGACACACGGTAATAAAAACCGCGCTTACCTGTCGACTTTCATCTCCTTCGAATCCTTTACTCTGTCAAGAAACGACATCACCGCTTGATTCCCAGTGCCAGGATTCTTCTTCCCCTTGGGAATCACAAATAGATAAAAAAACTTAACAAAATATACATCTTATGAACAAGATACACGGAAAATAAATGGAAGCCGAAAAATCTCCAGAAATTTATGCCTACCCAACCAAAAGAAAAGGAGATATTATTCCCCGTCCCTAGCGGCATAATAGCGACGGGCGGTTGTGGAGACAGTTTTAGATCGGAAACTACGCCGAGGACCCATCCCACCGTCCCATCTCCGCCGGCGACCTAAACAATCCATAAATTACAGGCGTAAAATCACAAAAATGACAACACATCTATGTACTAATCTCACAACATACAATGATTCTCAGCTTCTTTTGAATTTCAGCAGCCGACTTATCTCCATTTTTCTTATGCTTCTCCAGGTTGAAATAGACATGGTGCAGCACTTTCTCGGGTGTCTTTTCCCCGAGATCGATCACCTGAAAGGCATAATGGATTGGAAAAGAGTCAATTTAAAATCCTAACAGCAACTTAATCAGCTGATCGATGTTTGAGGAGATTGAGACCTGATTTTTGTTAAGAAGGCTACGGTAAGTAGATAAGAGTTCGCTGCCCAACTGCCCTCCGCTCTTTGAATTGATGAACACGATTATTGGACACGAAGGAGGTGGGGCGGTGATTTCTAATTTCTGTTCGGTTTCTGAATCTGGTAAAAGGATATGGTCTGGTATGTAGTACTCTGTTAAGAGTTCGACAGTTTGTGTGTCGACAACCTCGGTTTCTTGGCTAAAAAGGGTTAATGATAACAAGCTGTTAGATCATAGAACATTTATCCTCACCTCAATCTCAATATAATAGATACAGCCATTAACTACTCCATTTCATCAGAACAAATAGATCAACAGGGATAGAACACATATGCAATAAAAACCTTGAGTCCAGAATAAACAAATATATTGCGATTAATACTTAAAATCGGCAGAGCAGAGAAGAACTCACTTTTTACACGAGAAATTATGAATCAATTGCTTCAGCTCCTTAGACATCGTTTTAGCTCCCGCCCACGAACTAAGATTTTTTTAACAAATACCAGACTGACAAGCATATGAAAATATTCTGAAAGAAACGAAAATAGTCGCATGGAATGCGCGTAAAAAACAGATCGTCGTGCAATAAAAATGATGGGGTGCTGGAAAAGTAATACTTTACCCCGACAAAACAGTTCAACGGAGACTCAAATCCGTAGTGGAGGTATCGCGAACTGGGCCAGCGATTTTTTCCAAAGGATATTCAAATTCTTTTCTTCGCACACAAACCAAACTTTTTGGGTTTCCTTTTCATCAACTGGTGACGGTGAGCTCGTGCTTTTGTGTTTCGGTATTATGCCAATAGATTGTTTATAGAAAACTTCTCTTTCGCGAGAATTTCCGAAATTTGGGGCAGTTAAGGTCGTAAGAAGAATAGTATGAAATCAATCAAAAGGCCTTACTCAGAAGTCAGAAGAGACCCGCCCAACCCAAGGAAGGTTAGATGAGATCAGTGCTGGAGAAAAAGCGCGGGGAATTGCATACGTAATGGCGTGGGACCGACAGTAATTAGACAGAGAAATAAATTCAAAAAAACGTGCCCTAATTTTTTTTTAATAGACGAATGGTTAATTAGTCAAGGAAAATGTACTAATTTCCATATAGGACGAAACACGTACATGCATGCCTATCCAATTGTCGATGTAGCAATAAAATCCTCCCTAAACTACTCAAGTGTATTATTGCTATCTACTTTCAGCCACGTGTATTAACATGACGATAGCGATGGCGCTGACATAATAGTATAGCTATCAACATGAGCGAGTCTGTTCGATTCGAACTTGATTGCGTTGCTCATGGCTCGCTTTATTTTTAATTAATTTTCTTTTCTTTTTATTTTTTGGACAGCCCTCACCACGAACGGGTATATTCTTTCCAAGCATTATCGATACTTAATCACGACGATCAGTCAAATAGCCCATATATTCTCTCCAAAGTTCAAGAGCTGTCTCAAATAGATGATCATTTGGTCTCAGCTCTGAACTCTACCACAGCAATGAAAGTAGCGTACGGTTCAGCAAGAAAAATATGAAAGCTTCAAGAATTTGTTTTTTCTTCTTTATCTAAAGGTTGTTTCGCTCAGATTTCAAACCTCAGAAGAGGGTTGTGGTTTAGATCCTCTCGAAGAAGTATAAGTAGCCCATGTCAATAGGAGGGTTCTTAGAGACCCCAACTTTGTCGTCGTTGAAGATGACCCACCTGCCTTCTTTGCGTATATGAGCGACGTAGTGACCACAGTGAGTCGATGTACCAATGTGGCTAACCAGCCCAAGCAGTCGATATTCTATTAAAACAACAAGAGATATCGGACATCTCATAGGTTTGCGTGTACAGAACAAAGGGAGGGAGAAACGCAATGCAAAAGACTTACTTCCTTCTCCATCGGGCAGGGAGTTAGCATCGTTGCCACCATTATCACATGGTGGTGGCGGTGTTGGTGTAGTATCCATATCAGTCGGAGGATTGAAAATCCATTCAGTAGCTCTTTCGATATCGTTGCCCTAATGTAGAAGCAAGCAAGTAACGGTTACTTTGGAATTTCTTTATAGTAGAAAATACGAGGCGGTCGCTCGTTCGTTTACCGTTGCTTCAAGCGCCTTACGAGAAACTTCCTCTTCGAAACCGAATGTTATTAAAGTTGCAAGTTTTGAAGGATCGACACTAGGACCGCTTTTCTGCCCAGCCTTTCCAATGGGATCGTCAATATCTGCGAATTTATTGCAACAAAAACACACAATTAAGGTTTTTCGATACACAGACCATTGTTACGTGACTCAACACAACCTAGGGACGAACATGATAATATTACCAGGGTCGTTCATATGGCTAAGCAGCCAATTCATAGCTTCTTCTACGCCAGCATTGTCAGTATTAATAGCAGCCTTTTCGCAATGGAGTTTGACAAATCCCATTGAAACAAGTTGGTTAACGATGTCCTCGTTAGCTTTAATCTCCTCCTGCTCCGGAACTGCACGCAATTGCAAAATTCCAAGAACTGAATGGGATAAGAAAAACCTCGCCAGGGAAAATAAAATTATTCCTCACAATGTACCGCAGAAATTTTGAAGCGTAAGGGTAAGGGCACATACCACTATCAGGTAGTAATTCCTCCCCGGGTTGGAGACCTCTGCTTCGCATGTGACTGATATCTATGGTGTCAGGAACATCTATATAAACATCTACAAAAAGAAAAAACAGATACATATAACGTCCCGGTGCAATAATGATAGCTGGTCAAATATAAGATAAAAACAAAATTTGCCCATACCCAATTTTTTGGGAACCCAACCCTCCTCCAGTACAAATTTCCTCATGTGCAAGACCAAGTAATCAGGAAATGAAGTCAGACCTGCAGTTCTGTGTTAAAACAAAATACCAAGTTAGACAGCGTTGTGCGTCGTTCAACCCACTTTGCAGTTTACTGCTGCGATATGTCAGTATCATGATATTCACAACACGCTATGATATATAAGCTAGAGATACCTCGCCTTATCTCACAGGAAGAATAGAGGAGGAAACTAACTTGATTGCAGTTGTCTTAGCATTTAAGGCTGTGCTGTAGAAATCATGCAATTCTTCAGGAGCAGAGAAACAGTCCAAGCAGTCCATGAGCGATACCCTTGGGCGAACTATTTCATCGGCTGACCTGCCCGTGCAAGGTTCACTTAGCAATAGATGTGATATCAAAGCCCAAAGAGAGACAAAGGAGTTCAACTTACAGCTCTTCGCCCTTTGCAGCCATCTCAGCTTTTAACTTTTGGCAATCTTCTAATTCTTCTGAGATCAATAAAAAAATATATTTTAAAAAGAGTTTAGCGTAAACATCGTGTCATGATATTATATTAGGATCACAACAAGAAACCTCACTTTTGTTTGTAGCATTGTGGAGTGGAATATTAAGAGAAAGTATGTAGTCACTTCTTTTGTTATAAGCAACTTTTCCAGACGAACATTGCAACCGCTCTTCAATGCCAAACTTGAAAGCCCTTGAAGGATCTAAATTGGGGTTCCCAGTGTTGGCTCTCTCAACTTGATCAATAAAATGCAGGAAGAACTCCAATGAATCCTACGTGCACATTAATATCATTCGTCAGCCAACCAACGATTTATCAATGGCAGAAAATGCATTAATATCCGACAGACGAGGAGCATAAAGTTCTAAGGTGAGAGAATCTCTCACTTCACGTTTGAGTACATTCAGGGAAAAAACAATGAAACACTACTCGTTGAACACAACTATCCAACAATGCTGGTAGGTATCTAGTCCATTCAATAATCCAATTTCCAATAATCAACTATGCCACCACCCTGATCAAATCTTAATGTTGACTGCAATGAAATAAAAACTTCCAGAACTTAGTTCCTAAACCTGTTGCCTCATAGTCGAAAATTCAGGATGATTTGCAGCAATAACAGATTTGAACATGCGTGGAGGAATGCCTTCTTGTTTCTGAAAAGGAAATATTGTAGAACTCAGGATGAATGAATTTAGTTAACTGGACCAATGAAGTCCTACAGTAACAAATTACAAAACTTCTTGCTGCCACCGTAAGTTAATTTAGACACTCACTACCAATGAATATAGTTAACAACTCGAAAACCATGTGCTTACAGTAGTTAAAGTAGTGTCTGCTTCATCTCCTTCATCTTTCTGGAGAACCAAATAAGTTGGCTATTTTCAGCAGAAAATTAGACGAGCAGAGTAAAACAGATCATAAAAATGAGCATCTCTACATACCTTTGCGGCTGGAATGGAATATTTACCAGAGAGCAAACCATGAGCCAGCTTTGTTCTACAATATATGCAACGCAAGTTACACAACATGGATCTTACAGATCACTAATCTCATTAATGACAAATGGACTTTGGATAAGCGGCCGTAGGGACCAATGATCGTATTTAACCAACATGGATCTTACGAATCCAAAGTTCAGAAAAATACTACAAGATCGCTTACTTAAGTAAAAACGGAAAAAAAACTTACAACTGTGAATTTAGATCAACAGTTGGATCAGCAGGAGCAGTAGCAAAAGCAGCTTTCAAACTCTGCTCAAAAAAATACCTGTCAAGAAAATTGTGTGAAACACATCAATCTAAGCATCTAAAGTACACATACAGGCCATTAATATGATAAATTTTATTCAAACAATGCAGAACAAACCGTGAACAAAAGATACGTGTCGAAAAGATAACTTGCATGGTAGCAGCCAAATAGCAACTGGAAACAGCAGAAGAAGCAAACAAGTCAGAAGCACCATAAAAATACAAGGCTACACCCACCAGAGTAAACAACCTGTTGCCAAGATTTCTGAGTCCTGTATAACCAGGTCCAAAGAGTGGCTCAACTTCTTGTCCGCTTTCTTGAATACGGTTCCAGTCATAATTGGTATTTTGGTCAAGTTCTCTCTCAGCCGTAGTCATTTCAGTCTAAAATAGTCAAAATGCGATATTATAAGGAAACACAATCGACGTTCCATCTGAAGAATCAATGAGAACAAACCAGAACGCAGCCGAGGAAACAAATGAAGAAAAACAGAAATTACTGAATAGTAAATTGCCCATCCAAGTAAATAAATAGAATAGTTCAAACATTCCATTTTCATCCAAGCATTCTTATTAACTACACAAAAATAATAACATGATATACACTAGTGATAAGCAGGAGAAAGTAAAAAGAAGGTTGCTAATAAACAACAATGAAAGATGTTACACGAGAACAAAGCTTGAGTATGATTATACGACTAAGAATGGAGGTGCATATTCCACATGTTCAAGCAAGTGATAAACCACTGAAACCATGGTAATAGCTTCAAGCATAAGCTGATTTCCATCATATTTCAGTACCTTTTGCAATGATGAGAAGTCAATACCAAAGTGTTGAAGATGCTGCGCTAGAAGCGGATCGATGACACTTGCATCCTCATCATAAGAGTAAACATCTGAATTGACAAAAAATAAGCTCGATGATTATTGATTATACACGAAAAGATAACCAATCACCAAGGATGATGTGCGCATGAGTTAACTACCACTAGTTATAGCAACTCCTACCCTAGGTCAATAGCATCACAGTTTTGCATACCCGCCTTTTCAACACGCTATGATAGTTCAAGTGGATAAGAAAATGCTCTTATCACTGAGAAGATACAAAAACTGTAATATGGATTAGAAAAAGGTACATCACCTGCTGCCTCCAAATCGTCAGTTATAGTACCAAGCTTAACAGCAAGAGGATAGTTGGTCTCATTGTAATGGTCAACAGCATGGTCATTGCCACCGCTCCCATCCCAGTTTTTTCTACCACAGAGGATTGATCCATCTGTTAAGTTCAACCAGAGATTGTCGGTCTTCTCACACTTTTGACATTTCCACCCAGATGGAGGAATTATGACCCCATTATCGAGCTGTTTCAACTCTGTAGCATGTTTACTAATAAATTTTGAATCTGCAGTCCAGGCAGCGACCTGTTCTTTCTTTTCTGCACCCGCATACAGAATTACATTATCAACTGCTAATCGGACCTGCAAAAATTGGAAGTGGACCATATCAGAGAAGTCAATTTAGCTTAGGATGCATACTATAGTTTATCCATGCATCATGTGCATTCAGTCAGATTAAATATGCATCTATGCAATGCATTAGACCATTTAAGTAAACTCTGTTCACCTATGTACAAACCATAAAAATCCACGTATCCATCACATAAAAAGGCGATACCTTTTCTGGCAATTCCACGGATGGAAATGGAAGGGATACGAAATCTGGCAACACTACAATTTCATAGCTCTGTTCATACTCAGGATCATTGTTATCGAACCCTCCTTCGATCCCTGAAACAAAAAATTCATTTCGAAGATAGATAAACAAATGCAAAAATTATCTCCTATTCGATGTTGTTGGTTCAAATACAGAAAGCATAACAAAAACATGCACAGCAGCTTAGGGCTGCTTCAATTTTCGGTGCTTCTAATGCACAACCAGTTAACAAGTAAAACAAACTTCAATGATAGTGACATTGCAGTTGATACTAAACCAACTGCAATGTTAATCATTATTACCTATGGCCAGAAGTGTTGGCTTCTTTAACGGCCTATCCTCGGGGATTGTCCTTTGTACCTCTTGGATGTGCAGATAAACAGGGTTTCCAGTTTTCTCATAGTTCCACGCCACATAGTCCTTACCAAATGCTAGAAATGAATTCATATCCACAAAGAGTCCACCTTCTGACCTCTGCCAATAACAAAGAAAAGCAGGATTACAAAAAACGTTTCATCTCACACACAGAGCAAAAAACATCATTCTCCAATATCAGCAATTGCTGTACCATATGATGCTCGTAACAAATAATTTGCCGGTACATGATATGGTGAAAAATATAGCTCAAAATAAGCTGTAGAAACAAACAGCATCGATTGTTCTCGAAAAAGAAAAATTATACCGGAGAGTCGAACGAAATGCAGCACTCTTCTTTGTAGATTCGGTTCGTAGGCTCGGGGATTCTCACTTTCGACAGATTCGATCGAAGGAGCTCCATCGGTTTTTCCTCCAGCCAAATCTATCCGCTCACAGCGACAGGAAATCGAAGAAACGAGCTTCGTGTTCGTGAGCTGAGTGTGTGTGTGTGTTTCCTCACTATTTGCCCTAAGCTGTAAAGCCAAAGTGAAAGGAAGCGAGTGGAGTAATTTGCGTGTTGTGTTGTTTATGTAGGTAGGCTTTCGCCGAGTCTTAAGTCGTCTCACTTTCTTGTGCGAGGGGGTGAGCACGCAACGTATATTGGCGACGTGGCAAATCCGCTGTTTCCTAATTAAAAGTCGCTGAAGGAAATAACATAATTACAGCATAAAAATAAAAAATAATTAAAAAAAAAAACCTTAATCGTGGACGGCAGGATTCGAACCTGCGCGGGCAGAGCCCACATGATTTCTAGTCATGCCCGATAACCACTCCGGCACGTCCACGTCGTTGCATCAAGTTGCGTATGTTTTTACATGTAATTGGAAAAGACGGTAAGGAAATTGGGTATATCACAAATCGGCCCACAAAATGTTTTAAAATAGATCAGGACTAGTAAAAAATATTTTCGTAAAGGGCCTAATTTTTTTAGATAAAGGACCTAAATTACACAAGCGTTATAAAGTGTATATGAACTGTTATCGGATGATCGTTTTGTATTATTTCAGAACAATGAAGTGTTGCTGAACAAATTGGAGCCATAAAAATAATTTTTGGTTGACAGGACATGGATTCAGGAGCCTCAACCAAAATTGCCCCAAGGAAATTCCGCGGCAGCTTCATTTTGGGGTTAATAGCTAAAGAAAGCCAACTGTCAAAACCAAGCGTCTCTGACCATTTCGGGAAACAACGACCTGTTCCTTAGTTGTCCAACATTAAATTATGTTCTCTTCTTCCCAACAAACTCATCTCTCCTTCTTCGAAATCTCACGCGTACACAACTTCCATTCACATTCCCCCTCCCATCTTCGCTATATATAACAACCCACTTCCCCATAATACTCACAAAGAAAGAGCGATAAAGAAACCCTTCTCATGGAATCGAATAACCAGCAATCTAATTTCCAAGATTTCCTCCCATTGATGGCCGAGAAGCTGGGAGGAGATGGGCTCATCGGAGAGCTCTGCAATGGGTTCAAGCTGTTGATGGATGCCGAAAAGGGAGCGATCACCTTCGACAGCCTTAAAAAGAATGCTGCTCTGTTGGGCCTTCAAGAACTTTCCGACGACGATCTTCGAAGCATGCTTAGGGAAGGAGACTTCGACGGAGACGGTGTGCTTAATCAGATGGAGTTTTGTGTTTTGATGTTTAGATTGAGCCCTGAGTTGATGGAGGAATCTCAGTTTTTGTTGGACGAAGCTCTGTCGCGAGAAGGCTTTTCAAGATTGTAACTACGTACTATTTTCTCATGAGATTTTTTCTAAGACATTTACGTTATAATATTCTGTTAAAGCTTTCCAGTGCTCGGATCGGACAAAAACAATACTTTTGTAAAGCACTTCTTCTCTGACTTTTCGTCCATAACGTGAAACTTCTGGTCAAGTTCTGACGCCAAAGTAATAACATGTTCAATATAATAGAATAGCCGTCCTTTGAATCTCTGCTCATCCTCACAATTACGAGCTTGTTTCGTCTGAAACGAAGATGCACAATCCCATGAATGTTTTCTTGTTCGTACCATGGGCTTGTTATTGCACCTTCTTTTCCGTGCCACGAACATCTGCTTTATCCGATAATATTACCGTATCACAACCCCTTAAAGATGGAGAAACCATAGTTTCACCAAAAGGGATCTACGAGCTTGGCTTCTTCAGCCCAGGTATGTCCAAGAACCGTTATTTAGGAATATGGTTCAAGAATATCCCAGTAAAAACCTACGTTTGGGTTGCAAACAGAGAAAACCCAATTAAAGATTCATCAGGTTTCATGACCATCACCAGCAATGGAACCCTCGAGCTGCTAAACGGATCAAACGTCACCGTTTGGTCTGCAAATCCCAGCACCGTCGTTCAATCTCCGACAGCAAAAATCTTGGACAGTGGAAACCTTGTTCTTACAGACATTAACTCAAACACTTACCTATGGCAGAGCTTCGACTATCCATCCGACACCCTTTTAGCCGGAATGAAGCTCGGATGGAATCTCACGACAAAATTCGAACGGCGTTTGACTTCTTGGAAAAGCGCCGACGACCCTTCCCACGGAACACTAAGCTGCGTCATCGAACTCGATCCATACCCACAGTTCTTCGTGTACCAAAACGACAGAAAGTACTTCCGAGGAGGTCCATGGAACGGCCTAAGATTCACCGGCGCGCCCGAGCTGGAGACCAACTCGATCTTCGATTACAGTTTCGTGTCCAATCAACAAGAGATTTACTACACCTACGAACTCGCCAGCGATTCAGTCATCTCCATCTTCGTCCTAAACGAGACAACCTCGACCCGCGACAGATACGTATGGGTAGAATCAGAGAAGGCATGGAAGCTCTTCGCCTCCCTTCCCCGCGACCAGTGCGACAATTACGGCTTATGCGGCCCTAATGGGATATGCAAGATGAGCTCCACGCCCGTTTGTCAGTGCTTGGAAGGGTTCGAGCCCAAGTCGCCCATGGGATGGAACGCTACTGATTGGTCGGGCGGGTGCGTAAGAATCGAGCCCTTGAACTGTACTGAGAAGCACGAGTTTGTGAGGCTTTCGTCCCTGAAACTTCCCGACACTGTTAATTCGTGGGCTAATGAGAGCATGGGCTTGGAGGAATGCGAGGAAATGTGCTCCAAGAACTGTTCTTGCACGGCTTATTCGAGCACGGATGTTAGGGGACGAGGTAAAGGATGTGCGCTTTGGTTCGACGATCTTGTCGATGTTAGGGATTTTCCCGCCGACGGCCAAGATCTTTACATACGTATGCCTTACTCGAATCGAAGTACAATCTCTCTCCCTCTCTCTGTATCCCTCTCTCCCCCTCTCTGTTTTCTTTTGATGATTTTGAGTGTTTCTTTCTCTCTTACAGAAAAGAGATCCGTGGCAATAATTGCTTTGGTCGTCGGCGTACCCATTGCTTTCCTCTGTGTATTGGCATCCGTCGCTTACTATATCATACGCAGAAGAAAGACGACGGCGAAAGCTCTGTGCTCGGAGACTGGCCAAGAATACGCAGTAGCTCGAAGAGAAGAAGACATGGAGTTGCCCTCGTTCGACTTAGCTACGATCACGCTTGCAACGAATGGTTTCTCGGAGGACAATAAGATCGGCGAGGGCGGTTTCGGGCCCGTTTATAAGGTGTAGTATAGAGATCGAAACTGCGTAATAAGAAAAAAAAAAAGTAGAACTGAAAGCTTTCTGTAATAATACGATATGCTTCGAACTTTAATTTAGGGCACTCTAATCGACGGAAAAGAGGTGGCGGTGAAGAGGCTATCGAAGAGCTCGGGGCAAGGACAAGAGGAGTTCAAGAATGAGGCCAAACTTATCGCCAAGCTTCAGCACAGAAACCTCGTTAGGCTTATCGGTTGCTGCATCGAAGGCGAAGAGAAGATGCTTATATACGAGTACTTGCCCAGACGAAGCTTGGATTCGTACATTTTCGGTAATAGATTGGAAAATTTCAACTTGCTATTTTTTTGGTCCGAAAATCGTGGCGAATGTGAAGTTATTACATCAGATGAAGCGAAGAGGTCGGAGCTGAGCTGGCGTAAGCGTTTTGACATCATATGCGGCGTCGCCCGAGGGCTTCTCTATCTCCACCAAGATTCGAGGCTGAGAATCATCCACAGAGATCTCAAGGCGGGCAACGTACTGCTCGACGACGATATGAACCCTAAGATCTCCGATTTTGGGATGGCGAGGGCTTTCGGCGGAGACCAAGATCGGGACAACACTCGACGAATCGTCGGCACATAGTAAGTCGTAAAAAAAAATCGCCTTTTAAACGCCGATACGCACTTGCTTAACCCTTCCTTTGCTATTACAGCGGTTACATGGCGCCAGAATACGCCATTTACGGACTGTTTTCGACGAAATCCGACGTTTTCAGCTTCGGCGTCCTACTGCTGGAGATCGTGAGCGGTAGGAAGAACAGAGGATTCGACAATCCTCAGAACCTTCATAACCTCATCGGATACGTAAGAGTTTTTTCATCAAAAACGTCCAAAATATTTTTTTTTTGTTAGCCGCCATTTTTCTCTGACGCTGTGTTTGGTTTGAGGAAAGAATGATGTCAATAAGTTTTTATTTCGTCAAACTAAATTAATTTTATTTTCTTTTTTTCCTTATTTATTTCTTTGATCAACCAATAGTGAAAACGAGTTTTCCTTTTTTTTCATGAAAACGATAAAATATTTACGTTTGTCAGGCGTGGAAGTTATGGACGGAGGGCAATCAGCTAGAATTTATAGATCGATCGATAGAAGGTTCTCAGTTCTCGGACGAAATCGAACGGTGCATCCAGGTCGGGCTTTTGTGCATTCAGCAAAATCCCGACGACAGGCCGAGCATGTCAGCCGTTGTTTTGATGCTTAACGGCGAGAGCGCTCTCCCAAGGCCCAAACAGCCCGGCTTTTTGATCGATTTTATTCCCAGCGAGGCGTTTTCCTCGGCAAGCCACGGCGAATCGCTTTTTTCGGTTAATGACGTCACCATTACTACAATGGAGGGTCGATGAGTATCCATTCGTCATACATAAGCGTGGTTGATGCAATGAACTTGTAAATTATATGCTTGCATTCAATTTGATTTTTTTTTCTTTATGTTAGGATCGGTTTACGCGTTTAGAGGGGGGGTGAATAAACGCTTGACGCCTTTTTGGTAGTTAACCGATTAAGGTTAATACCGGTGCTTGATTTTTCTCTTAGTGTTATTTGCGGAAGCTTGTAGATCGGTTCTGACTCAGAAACCGATAATCTGTGCGTAGTGTTAGTGTGTGTGTGAAAGACGATACCGGTTTGTTTCTGGAAGTTCGGAGTTAAATCTCCTACGTCTCCCCTTCTTCCTCGTGAGGAAGGTTCACTAGACTTCAGTTATACACTCACTGTACAACCTACCCGGCTGCCCTCAGCCTTATCTAGTGAATCCCTAGGCAGTCGTAAAATACAATCCACCTACTTCAACAGCTTTTTACAGTCCGTCGGAATAACAATAACTCACTTACTTAACCTGACCGGTTATCGTACAGTGAGGACAACACTTTCTAAATTTCTCGCTTTGTTCTTGACTTTCGTCTGATTGATTTCTCGTGGTTGTGTTGTTGTCTTCTTCAATGTTTCTTCTCTGATATATATACTTGTTTGTTGATGAAGAAGACCGTTGTGAAATAGCTCCAGGTGCTGTACTGTGCATTAAATGCACTTTCCCAAAATGGGCACTGTCCGGTCTTGGCAGCAGTTCGTACTGTCTCATTTGCTTTTTCCATTTTAAGCTCGGCTTGACTTCGACCTGTCTTCCTATGGCAGCCTTGCATTAAAGATTTCGACAGTAGATTTCATTATCCCGCCTTGAGTAGATTTGAATCTTTGTACACGTGGCGTGCTTGATGACAGAACTCCGGTCTTCGCACTTTATCGGTCCGGTATCTGAGTTCTGATCCTGGCTCCTGCCATGTCCAGTATATCTATGCATACTGTCCGGTTTTAGACACGCTTCTTCTAACAATCAGTCTTGTGTTCTTTTAACTGATATCCGGTCTCCTGCGCATAAGTGATCTGCTGATTGACATCCGGTCTCTTAATCTTCTTTAAACTGGTATCCTTAACCAGGCTTGAGCAATTCCCTTCAGACTGATTATATGGTCTTTTTAATCTTCGATCTTATGTTCTTCTGACCGGTATTCTTAATCAAGTTTGGACAATCACCAAAACTGTTTAATCTGAATTCTCAATTCACGATTCCTAACAATTTCCCCCTTTTTGGTGATTGTCAAAACTCAACGAAGCAGAACGGTATTTATTATATCAAAGGAAATTTGATACATAAACTACCGATCTATTACAACCGTTGTTTGCCTATCTATTCCTTAGATATGCTAAACTTCTTCGATCTTCTGGTTGTCAGCATCGACCGGTTTCTTCGGTACATCCCGGTCTGCCTTCTGCTTCGCCTTAGTGCTGCAGCAGTTCCATCTGCCCTTTCTCCTCAGCTAGCAGCACTCCTACTCCACACTGCTTGTCACAACCGGTATCTCTACTTCTTCGATCTTCCGGTTGTGGGCATCCCAAGTTCTCTCTGGTACGTCCTGGTCTGCCAGCAGCTTCGTTCAGTACTGCCATCTTCCCTTTCGCCTCAATTAGTATTGGGCGGTGGGCAGTACTCTTCTTCCCCCTTTTTGACAATCACTTGTCCGGAAGAAAGGAAGGTAGTCATTGTGCCAGAGAGTCATCATTACTGTTGTTCTCTCCTTCTGAAGCACAATGAAACCGGTAGCTCTGTAGCTGCGCTTCAAGGTCTGAAGAAATCTTCTTCTGACCCGTCCAGTCTTAGCAGCTCTTACAAAGCTACGGTTGTCTCCAGGACTCACGCTTTTTGTTGAGCTCCTTGGAGAGTCGGTTGTTGCGTCATGGTGGGTCACCGCTTGTTGGCACCACTGAGAGCGCAACGAAACCGATAGGAACCGGTGTCCGGGTATGTGCCTGGCATGGCGTTTAATCCCGGGTAACCGGTTCCCCTTTTCCAGTCCCTGTAGTAGATGGTCTACAAGGGACTGGTGGGGCGCCATCCTCTCCTTTGGGTCCTTGTAGTGCCCTGATGGCTCGCCCGGTCCGCGGCATCTTTTGTTCAGCTCTGGGTAAGAAGCTGATGACTGGGTGCATCTGATCCAACTCGTCCAGTCATCAGAGAGCATCCCAGAGCCCTCCTTCTGTGCCGTCGGACTTGTTTTAAAAAACCTGCTAGTCCACAGCAGCGTCTTTGTAGCTTTGTTTGACCGCCGTGAGGTCTTTGAATGATCTAATGGATGAGTCTGCATCCAGTCTGTTGGAGATACTCCTTTGAGGCGATTGAGTAAGAAAACTGGGCTTGGACTTGTTAAGCTTTTTCTGGTTGTGAGGCTTATCCTGACTGAGGGTTGTGGATGTTTCGGTAACTTAGGCATTTTGAACTTAGTTGTTGTTGAGTGACTGGGAAATTTGAGAAGGGTCGTGAGGTCTTTAAATAGCCGGAGAATTCCTGTCGATTTGTGTCACGAGTGCACAGTATTCCAAGCCATGCTTATCTTCTTTTCAGTGCGTCGGAACTTTACGTCTTGTCCGATGACAGAGATTCGTTGATGACATGACTATTCACCTTCTCTAATATCCTGCAAGTTTCAAAGCCAGCTGTATTAAACTCAATAATATGTGCATTGATGAGGCACAATTATCGAGGAGACTCGGTCTTTGTCCGCTCAGTAGAAGTCATATGTTTATCCATTGGTCAGTCATGGATAGTTCCGGTTTCAGAAAGCTTTTGAGATGCTTTGATACTTAGACAGAGAGTAGACACTGCTTTTGAAAACCAGTCTGGTGCAATTGTGCGTAGTTCATCGGTTTGTCATTCCTGCACTTAGTCTCTCCTTCCTGATTTCAGTGCTCCCGACTAATCTTCACTAGATTGACAACCTTGGTACTTCTACTGCTTTTCCTCTTAAGGCTGTAACTTCCTTCCAATAGAAGAACTTGCTTGTTGACCCATGTTTGTCTGCTCCTTAACCACTAGTTAGAGTCTGAAACTTCACTCAGTCATTCAGTTGGCTGAGAACCAGTCTCCATGTAGGACGCCATCACTCCATTTGTCTGGAACTGAGATTATTTCCCTCACGATTGCCCTTCAGTTGTCTTTCTCCGGTATGGACTGTTGGTCTTTGATGGGAACATCCGGTCTTAGTTGATCTCAATACTAATTCCGTTCCTTCTGATGAATTCCCCCTCAGTTTGTATTTCCATCAGTTATTCCGATCAGTCGCCAGGCTGATTTGATCGTCTCTTGAAACGCTGTTTGGTCTTCTGAGAGTCTTTTCACCCTTTACTTGAGGCGTTCCCCCTTAGTAGACTCCCTTAGGTGCAGACTTATTGCCATACATTGTCCCGGTTTCCTTTAGACAAGTATCGCTCCTTTGAAACTGGTTTGTTCCTTTAATGCTTGATTTTCCCAGTTCGGAGCTTCCTTTCTGGGATCCTGTCTGGCCGCTACCGCTTAGTTATTCTGATCATCTGTTGTGCTTTTGCCAGACAGCCAATTCCCTTTCTTTACTGCATTTTTACCTAAAACTTGCCAGTATATAGATGACTCACAGCATACGCTATGGTCCTTAGGCATGGTGTTAGTACAGGGCTTAGAAAAAGCAGTTTCTGTTTTCTTTTCCTTCATTTATACTGATAATGAGGGTGGATCATTATTAAGATTGACTTTAATAGGTATGAAAGAATTTTTGAGTTCCCAGATGATTCATTTCTAATTACATGAACTCACCAGTAACCAAGCATATTGACTGTAAGTTCTTTCTTGCTTGTACCAGTTCAGACAGTTGCTGGATACCTATTTCAAAGGTAGCCGCTGACTTGGCACATGGTTCGGTCTCAGTGGGTGTCTTTCCCCCTGGGCATGTGCCGACAGCATCTGCTGTCTAGAGGTTGATAGAACCAGTTGAGTTCCTGCAAGTATTCCTGCAAGAACAAATAAAATCCTCGGTACCCAAATCTCTTTGAGTCCGGTTAGGGATTAGTACCTTAGGTATCCATAATTGGATTATCCTAATGTGTCTGCCGGTAGTGGGATCAATAAGATATTTATATTTATTATTCCTCTTTTGAGACCGGTCTTTGGGTCTTCTGTAGCCTTGTGTCCCTGATTTCGTATCGTGACCATTCCCCCTTGGTTGTTGAGATCTTCTTCTTCGTGAGTCATAACTTACTCCGGTATTCCCCCTTAATTGTTGAGGTATCCCTTTATGTGGAGCATTTCTTACATTATTCCCCCTTGCTTCCTGAGATCTTGTCCTTGTGTAGGATATTGAGGAAATGTAGCTATGTTTTACTCCAGTTTCCTTACACCTGTTCATAGGAGCAACAGAAACTGGGTTACAGTTTTTGGGACGAACAAAGTTGATCACTTTTGAAGTAGTTGGTTGTGCGGATGTTGTTGGCTCATCGACACCAATTCCTTCGCCGTAACCAAGTCCGGTTCGGTCACCAGCATCCCTTAGGGAACCTTGAAGACATTGAAATGTCTCTGTTGACTTGGTCCACGACTGGACCAAAGTGGTTAGCCTTTTGTTTTCTGATGCATTCTTTTTGGCTGCTTCTTTGAGTCTGAAGTTTTCTTCCTCTAGATGGATGATCTTTTCAAGAAGAGGTCCGGTATCTTCTAGCGCTGGTGCTTTCCCTTTTTCTGCCACTTTTAACTTCTCGTTCAGTTTCCAGTATTCATCAGCCATATTCTGGAGGGCATCTAGAACCTCTTCATAGGTGAATTTATTTTCTGGATCTGATTGATCTCCCATCAGGCAGATAAGTTTTGGTTCAACTTTGTGGTTGTTTGGTTCATCCTCAGAACTTGATTCATCGGAATCGGTATCATCCCATCTGTGGCTATCTCCATTAGTCGCGGAGATTTGTGCCTTCTTCCACCTTAGGTGTTGGTTTGTCTCCTCTTTGGAATCATTCTCAGCTTTGGATCCGGTCCTATCATATTCAAGTTGAATGTTAGTATTATCTCTTAGCTTACGCTGATTAACCTGTGTCACATTGGATGATTTTCCATCTTCCAGTGCTTCTGTCGGATTTTCCTTGAGCTCGTAGACTTCTTGGTTTTCCCCAAGCTGGCTTAGTTTGATCCACACTTCCTTAGCGGTCTTGCCTGTCATAACTTGTCTGAAGACTTCTATGTCCAGAGTTTTGAAAATGGCATTTTTTGCAATATTATCCAGATTTGTCTTTCGTCTCTCTTCTGCTGTCAACTCGTGTCTTTCCTTTGGAATTTCTCTTGGCTCGTCAGGGTAGACAGCATGTCTTGCGTTTATCTTGTTGAACACGAATGGTCCACTTTCCAGTACGTCGATCATTTCATCATCTTGCGCATAGAGGTAGGTCATCAACCTTATTTTCCACTCAAGAAAATTTTCCCTGCTAAACATAAGAAGCTGATCTGATAAAGACATAGTTAGTGTAGAAGAAATATCAAGAGAACCCGCTCTGATACCACTTGTTAGGATCGGTTTACGCGTTTAGAGGGGGGTGAATAAACGCTTGACGCCTTTTTGGTAGTTAACCGATTAAGGTTAATACCGGTGCTTGATTTTTCTCTTAGTGTTATTTGCGGAAGCTTGTAGATCGGTTCTGACTCAGAAACCGATAATCTGTGCGTAGTGTTAGTGTGTGTGTGAAAGACGATACCGGTTTGTTTCTGGAAGTTCGGAGTTAAATCTCCTACGTCTCCCCTTCTTCCTCGTGAGGAAGGTTCACTAGACTTCAGTTATACACTCACTGTACAACCTACCCGGCTGCCCTCAGCCTTATCTAGTGAATCCCTAGGCAGTCGTAAAATACAATCCACCTACTTCAACAGCTTTTTACAGTCCGTCGGAATAACAATAACTCACTTACTTAACCTGACCGGTTATCGTACAGTGAGGACAACACTTTCTAAATTTCTCGCTTTGTTCTTGACTTTCGTCTGATTGATTTCTCGTGGTTGTGTTGTTGTCTTCTTCAATGTTTCTTCTCTGATATATATACTTGTTTGTTGATGAAGAAGACCGTTGTGAAATAGCTCCAGGTGCTGTACTGTGCATTAAATGCACTTTCCCAAAATGGGCACTGTCCGGTCTTGGCAGCAGTTCGTACTGTCTCATTTGCTTTTTCCATTTTAAGCTCGGCTTGACTTCGACCTGTCTTCCTATGGCAGCCTTGCATTAAAGATTTCGACAGTAGATTTCATTATCCCGCCTTGAGTAGATTTGAATCTTTGTACACGTGGCGTGCTTGATGACAGAACTCCGGTCTTCGCACTTTATCGGTCCGATATCTGAGTTCTGATCCTGGCTCCTGCCATGTCCAGTATATCTATGCATACTGTCCGGTTTTAGACACGCTTCTTCTAACAATCAGTCTTGTGTTCTTTTAACTGATATCCGGTCTCCTGCGCATAAGTGATCTGCTGATTGACATCCGGTCTCTTAATCTTCTTTAAACTGGTATCCTTAACCAGGCTTGAGCAATTCCCTTCAGACTGATTATATGGTCTTTTTAATCTTCGATCTTATGTTCTTCTGACCGGTATTCTTAATCAAGTTTGGACAATCACCAAAACTGTTTAATCTGAATTCTCAATTCACGATTCCTAACACTTTATTTGTTTTGTGATATTGTGGAATGGATATGCTTGAATCATTTTGTTTCATTCGTTCACATTGTACGTTTTGGTCAACATGCGCCAACTTTATTCATGTCCATTGTCCATACATGAAGCTACATGCCTGCCAGAGAAAAAGTGGGGATTACAAGCATTATCATATTCCAGATATATATATTTGATACGGACTAAAACTAGATGGGCCTGAAAAATTAGAAAAAGGCCCGTTAGGCCCATTGGAAAATATTTATACTTAGTAAATAATGATAAATAATAGAGATAGGGACCTCCAAGACGCTTGGGGGAGCTAACAACAGAAAATAAGGGCTTTTAGGGACCTCTAGGGACCTCCGATAGGTGGTTAACGACCCCCAAGAAGAATGAAGCTTACTCAATAAGCTTCTAAGTGACGAGACGTGTAGGAGGGAAGAAAAAAGGACGACTGACGCAAAGGCTGTGACTGACGTGACTGATGGACATAAAGTGACTGACAACCATCATACACATTATCCCAGAAGGCCTTGTCAAGAGGGAATCCGAGGGCCCCTGAAAACTCCTATATAAGGAAGACTTCACCATTTTCACCCACATGATTCATTCCAACATCTCTCAACACTTAGAAAAATACTCTCTCACTATAAAAACGTCTTTATGTATTTTCCTATGTGTTCTTGAGAGAAAGCGCGAGATATAGGTAGTTCTGAGTGTGTAAATCTCCAAAATATAGTGAAAACCAGTTTCAGAGCGCCGTGGACGTAGGATCTGCAAAGATCCGAACCACGTAATTTCTTGTGTTATTTCGTTTATGTCCCAAGCACGTCCAAACACGTCCCGACACGTCCTGACACGTCCCAACAAGTCCCGACACGTCCCAATACGTCCCAACACGTCCCGACACGTCCCGACACGTCCCGACACGTCCCAAATAGGTCCCAAACACGTCCTAAGATCCCTAATATGTCCCTTTCAGTTCCCTTACAAATAAGCACCTTACGCACGTCCCACAACTTTGTAATAATCAATTCTCCGGCTATATAAATTTTCCCTACCCACACTTATAAATTTCTTTGATTGGGATAGCCCCACATCAAATGGCGCCGTCTGTGGGAAAATTCAGGGTTGAAGGCGTGAGTAATTTTGCCTATGTTGTGCGAAGCTGTGCTTAACCTTTTTCTTATTCTTTCTCTTTTATTCTCGTTATTTCTACTGAGACGAGAGGAAAAATGCTAAAAACTGAGGGAAGAAGACCCTCTCTGTCGAAGAAGTTTGGACCTGTAACCACAGGAGTTGCCGAAACACGACTAAAGCTCATGAGACGTAATGCCATGTACACCACATCGACCAAGAGAAGGAAAGGAAGAAGACCTGAAGCTCTGCCTTCAGGACCGCCCAACTCCGCGCTGACAAGAAGATCCGGAGCTCCGCCTTCGGGACCTCCCAGCTGCACTCTGGCATGGAGACCCGAAGCCCCAAATTCGGAACCTTCGAGCTCCGCACTGGCACGGGAAGGTCGGAAAAACCTAAAAGCCCAGGCCCGCGCTGGTACGAAGACCCGCGGGAGATACAAGCCGAGCTCCTCGCTAGCATGCGAAGCTCCATGGAACCAAGAAGGAATCACCAAGCTGACGCTCGAAGATCCGCGGGAGATGCAAGCCAAGCTCCGCACGAGCATACAAAGATTCGTGGACCTAGAAACACCGCGCCGATGCTTGAAGATCAGTGGCCAAGTTCCAAGAGGGCACATGAAGAATCACGGAAGACATCCTGTGTTTATAAGACTCTTAGCCGGAACTTCAGGGCCCTCTAAATCTTATTTCTCTATTATATGTTATTGTTATCATAGTAAATATATGCACCACCCTAACGATTGTTATTGTTTGAAGGACGTGATCGAGAGGCTTGTCCTGATAGAACACCCAAAGGTGCTAGCCGCAGTAGCAAAGGTTCGCGCCTCGTTTGGATACTGAGGTCGCTCCCGGGGACCTCCAAACCAGCTCCATGCCGATGTCTAGGGCTCCACGGGAGATAAAGGATGTGATCGAGAGGCTTATCCTGACAGAACACCCGAAAAAGGTGCTAGCCGCGGTAGCGAAGGAAGGCCCAAGGGATCTATTATAGGAGCTCCCCGCTGGTGTGAGAGGTCCAAGATGTTAAAGACCGGCGGGTTCTACCCTTTCATCAACAAAGGGAGGACGAGGACCTCCACACCAGTAGGTCCAACATTGCGGCCCTGGGGGTATCCACCACCATTTTCTCCATAACAAATGAGTGCACCAACCAACGGCCTCCATGATGGGAGCTCGCTGTCCCAAGAGCTCCCTCGGACTTCCATGGAAAACCACCTCAACCTCGGGATAGGGAGCTGTTGGGATCTCCCCTTGGGATCTCGCGGAACCTCATAACGTCATGTAACAACACGGAGGAGATCCTGACCAAGCCGGAAGACGTCCCACGTTGATAAGGCCCTTGGCCAGAATTCCAGGGCCCTCTACATCCCCTTCTCAATTATATAACATTGTTGTCATAATAAGTATATGCATCACACTAACAACTTCTATTGTTTGAAGGATCAAATAGAAGGACCCATCCTTGTATGAGGTCTAAGGAGGTCCGTTGGGCATAGCCTCGACCAAGGTCTGAAAGCAGCCAAGATGAGGCCCGGGGGATCTGTGCCGGCTAAGGCGGACAACCCCCACGTCTTCCACATAGAAGCCAACCCCATTTAAGGATCCTCCGCATTGGCACGTGAAGGTCCGTAGGACCTCGAAGGGAGCTCCGCACTGCCACCAGCTCCGCATTAGCACCCGAAAGCCCAATATACTTTCCGGTAGCAAAGTCCCTAAGCTTCTGATAGGGATCTATAGCCTTAGCTACGCGCCTGCATAAAAGATCCAAAGGGCCACAGCTCCTGAAAACCTGAGGGAGATAAAACCTGAGCTTCATGCTGGCACATAAAGCTCTGTTGGAGGACAATTCCCAGCTCCGCTCTGACAAACATCCGTAGGATCTCAAAGCCCAGCTCCTCGCTGGATGAATCGAAGTGCCCTCCATAATGGAACAGCCGAGGAAGTTCCATGACCGTGGCATCAACCAATGTCGAGAGGTAGCCAAGAAGGAGTCTGGGGATCTGTGCCAATCAAAGGCAGACAACCCCACCTCCTCTAGACAAGGGTCTGCTCCATTTAAGGCTCACATCCCTATCATAATAGGAGCTCCAGAGCAGGGGAATTCCAATTTCCAACATAGCTCAATATCATACACCTGAGCAGTCAAAGGCCCTAATTTCCTGGACCTAAAGACCAACTCCGTGCTGGATGAAGGCAAAGAAGTCAAGCTCCGCACTGGCGCGCAAAGGTCCAGTGGACCTAGAAGATAGCTCCACATTGTCGTCCGAACCTCCGGAGATCTGGAGCCAGGGACCTCATCATTAATCGAGAAGAAAGGAGCTCCATTTCGCCATTACTTCAAATTCTAAGGCCTCCAATAAGGAGCCCGGATACTAAGCGAGCTGGCGCTATAACCATGCAATTTAAACGAGCTGGCGCTATATCCACGCCCTTAAGCGAGTGGGCGCTATATCCACACATGTAAGCGAGCTGGCGCTATAACCACGCATTTAAGCGAGCTGGCGCTATATCCACGTATTTAAGCAAGCGGGTGCTATATCCACGCATTTAAGCGAGCGGGCGCTATACCCACACATTTAAGCGAAGCTGGCGCTATAACCAGGGTAAACTTTTGATGTCCCTAAGGAAATACCGCCTTGTCGGAATATAATATATAAACGGTGCACCAAACAATATAATCGATGCCAAAGGTCGACGGACCTGCGGTGTACAGGACGCCAAAGATGATATATCTGCGGTGTGATGATGCCAAAGGTCGACGGACCTGCGGTGTACAGGACGTCAAAGATAATCCATCTGCGATGTGAATGATGCCCATAAGGGTGTACAAGATGCCGCCGCTGACGGGCTGCGGTGTACAGGACATCAAAGGCTCTCAGTAAGCCTGCGACGTGAATGGTACCGAAGCGAAGCTGGCGCTATAACCAGGGTAAACAAATAAATGGGGATCCCCGGAATTAAAATTTTATAGACCTAAGTGTCTACACAAATACTGAAATCGCTAAGGACATAGAGGGCCTAGCGCAATTGACACCTGAGGACAATGGCGACGGTCATTGCAACCCAGGCGTGAATTCGTACTTGGCTTACGAATTACTAAGCGAGATGGCGCTATAACCATGCATCTAAGCGAGCTGGCGCTATAACCATGCCGCAATAATGATGTTCCCAGGAACATCCATCAGGTCCCGAAAGAATGCAAAGCACAAAAACATGAAATACAGGAGAACGGGAACTCCTAGGAAACATGCGAACAAGGGGAGTTAAGTTCCCCATACCATTATGTCCCGAAAGGAAAAAAATGAACATTATTTTTTACAGGTTATCACTATGATGAGAAGTCGATACAAATAGGATGTCCCAGGAGCTAGGAACAACGTGCAGCAGGACCTAGGATTCTTCTTCAAAGTGCAATTTTCGAAGAGGAGCTCCACCATCAGGTCCCCGCCAGGTCCCTTCCAGATCCCATAGACGGCAGATACAACATACGAAGCGTACATAGTACAAAGAAAAAGCCCCCAACGTAGACACATAAATACAGGGGAGTTAAGCTCCCTAGTACATTGCAGAAATATCGAGTAGGGCTCTTCGAGGAGATAAAGGTGACATTAGCACCGTAGCAAGCCGGAACGGATGGTTCACAGGGACCTGCAGATCCCCAGGGAAACAGTCGAGAGAAGAAAATACCAAACAACAAACGTGGCCTCAGTTCCCGCATTAAAGGTACAAATTCCCTCAGAAAAGGGGAGTCCTTCAGATACGCTTAGCACCTGTCCACGGCTAGGTCCTCTAGGAACTCCTTTCCAGCCTCCATGAACGGGAGATGCTACTGAAAGAAGCAGGTACCTTCAGCTTCCGCCCCCACCAACTAGGCATCCCATTCTTCCTTCTCCTTCGCGAAGGAGCTCGTTCCTCTTCGCACTGTTCCGCAAGCAGAGCGTGCTCCTGCCTTTCTTTATTCCTGGGAGCTCCGCAGTTCCCTCTCGCACTGCTCCACTGACTCGGCGCGACACTCCACATTTCTGCGGCTCAGATTCAATTTCCCGGGCTGCCTCCGCTTTGCTTCCAACGGCCCGACCTAAGCGTGTTCCAATCGGGTCCTCAAGATTCGATTAACTAAGCTCCAATTCCCGAACAGACGACTGGGGGGACTATACGACAGCTACGTAGCCCACCACCTGGAAGAAGCAAAACTTACGAATAATGGACTAGAAGACAACAGAGGATTGCACGCCAATGGCTCTTCGCTCGCCTCCGCAGGTCCCTGGGAGATGGCCCCCCGGTCATCTGGGAGCACCAAACGACTCATCATGAGCATCTTTTCAACTATGTCGGATGGTCCACGGAAGCAGGGGGCTCGTCCGCTGAGGTCCCTGCAGATCGTGAAAAAAACTCAGCACCATGCCTCCTAAGGAAGAGTGAAGGAATTCCCTTTTTTACTTTTCCTTTCTAAACTTTTTGATGAAGTTATTTTTCCTCTAACACCAGAGGCAGGGGCAGTGACGAGAACTTCTTGAGCTCCCCCGAAACATTGTAGGAATTTCTGGGAACATAGGAGCTGCGGTAAACGATGCAACTGGGAGAAACAAAATAGTTCCTTCCTCCACAGCAACGAAGCACGCCAGGAACTCGTCATACCTGCCTCAAAGGGACCAAGGCACTAATCAATCCTGTAAAGATACGTCCCTAAAGAGGTAATTACGGTAGGTCCCTAATAGTGAGGTTAGGCCCATCTTACTATTTTACTCTAATTTATTTTTTGTCCCAAAAAACAAATTAGAGTAGGGGAGTGGTTGATACGGACTAAAACTAGATGGGCCTGAAAAATTAGAAAAAGGCCCGTTAGGCCCATTGGAAAATATTTATACTTAGTAAATAATGATAAATAATAGAGATAGGGACCTCCAAGACGCTTGGGGAGCTAACAACAGAAAATAAGGGCTTTTAGGGACCTCTAGGGACCTCCGATAGGTGGTTAACGACCCCCAAGAAGAATGAAGCTTACTCAATAAGCTTCTAAGTGACGAGACGTGTAGGAGGGAAGAAAAAAGGACGACTGACGCAAAGGCTGTGACTGACGTGACTGATGGACATAAAGTGACTGACAACCATCATACACATTATCCCAGAAGGCCTTGTCAAGAGGGAATCCGAGGGCCCCTGAAAACTCCTATATAAGGAAGACTTCACCATTTTCACCCACATGATTCATTCCAACATCTCTCAACACTTAGAAAAATACTCTCTCACTATAAAAAACGTCTTTATGTATTTTCCTATGTGTTCTTGAGAGAAAGCGCGAGATATAGGTAGTTCTGAGTGTGTAAATCTCCAAAATATAGTGAAAACCAGTTTCAGAGCGCCGTGGACGTAGGATCTGCAAAGATCCGAACCACGTAATTTCTTGTGTTATTTCGTTTATGTCCCAAGCACGTCCAAACACGTCCCGACACGTCCTGACACGTCCCAACAAGTCCCGACACGTCCCAATACGTCCCAACACGTCCCGACACGTCCCGACACGTCCCGACACGTCCCAAATAGGTCCCAAACACGTCCTAAGATCCCTAATATGTCCCTTTCAGTTCCCTTACAAATAAGCACCTTACGCACGTCCCACAACTTTGTAATAATCAATTCTCCGGCTATATAAATTTTCCCTACCCACACTTATAAATTTCTTTGATTGGGATAGCCCCACATCAATATTAAATAAGATTAAAAGTATCACCAAACATTGGGGGGTTTTAATTAAATAATTAAAAAAAATTCAACCATTAACAAAATATAGAACTAACAAAACCATTAATAAAACATACATTTTCGTAATCCCAGGTTACGAGTTACTAACTCGTATTACTGGAATACGAGTTACTTGTCCATGTTGGGATGGCATGGCATTTGAAGTAACTCGTAATCCCAAGTTACGAGTTACTCTTTTTTCATTTTTTTTGACTTATTTTATATTTATTAATTATGTAATCCACCAAGTCATAAAATCATCGTTATCTCATGTGATATACATAATAAAAAGCAACAAATGCATCTAATTTATTGTTTGTTTGGCGAGGATTAAAATGATATGCATATCTTATATTTTTTGAATACCCGAAATATTTAATTATTTTTCTAGATTTAGGAAGGCAATATCAATCGAGAAAAGGGGTACACAATGAAATTCTTATCGTCAAATATTTTAATAATCGAAATATATAAATATATATAATGGATTGAACTATATATTTGTTCTGTATTTTAACGATAAGAATTCCTAACTTTAGAAAAATAATTAAATATTTCTGATGTTCGAAAAATATAAGATATGCATATCATTTTAATCGTCGCCAAACAAATAATAAATTAGATGCATTTATTGATTTTTATTATGTATATCACATGAGATAACGATGATTTTATGACTTGGTGGATTACATAATTAATAAATATAAATAAGTTTAAAAAAAAAAAGAAAAAAGAATAACTCGTAACTTGGGATTACGAGTTACTTCAAATGCCATGTCAACCCAACATGGACAAGTAACTCGTAATCTGGGATTACGAAAATGTCTGTTTTATTAAGAGTAAACAGTAAAAATGGTGCTTGAACTATACCACAGTTTCACTGTTGGTGCTCAAACTTTAAAATGTGTCGTTTTGGTTCTTAAACTTCGCAAAACCTGTTATTATTGGTTCCTTTACCTAATGAACAGGTAAAAGAACCCAAAGGGAACATTTTTGCAAAGTTCAGGAACCAAAATGGCACATTTAAAAGTTTAAGTACCAATTAGTAGTATTTTTTATATATATACATAATATTGTGTAAAATTAATATAAAATTCATATTTGATTACTATAAGATTTCTTTTTAATTTTTTTATTTTAAAATGTATCTCAACACAATTACACCGTAATTATGTATGCCTCTTGAAAAAATAAAGAAGTTAAAAAATGTGTAAAAAAATTTTAATTGTTGTTGGTGTTATTGTAGTGCTATGCCTCGTGAAAAAAAAATCGAAAGAAATTATTGTGTTGATCGAATTTGAATACATTCGATTACTACGAGATTTTAGTTTATTTATTTAAACAAGTATCTCAACACAATTACACCGTAATTATGTATGCCTCTTGAAAAAAAAAGAAGTTAAAAAATATGTAAAACAATTTAATTGTTGTTGGTGTGATTTTTTTGGTATGCCTCGTGGAAAACAATCGAAAATAATATTGTGGTGATCGAAAATTATATTAATTAAATTAAATTCTAATTATTAGTTGATCAAACTTTTAAATGTGCCGTTTTGGTTACTGAACTTTGCAAAACTGTTCCATTTTAGTTCTTTTACCTGTTCTTTATGTCAAGGAACCAATAATAACAGGTTTTGCAAAGTTTAAGAACCAAAACGGCACATTTTAAAGTTTGAACACCAACAGTGAAACTGTGGTATAGTTGAAGCACCATTTTGGCCGTTTACTCTTTTATTAATGGTTTTTATTAGTTGTTTATTTTGTTAGTGGTTGGAGTTTTTTTTAATTATTTAATTAAAAACCCCAACAGCTTGTGGTTCACTCTCGGAGCGATGATCCGCAGATTAATGACAGTATTTAGTTCAATATTAAAAGTAGAAATCTACTTATTTATGAAAATATTAAAATCCATTTGCAGACTTTATTTCGTTTCTTAAACTTAATTATATGGAAAAAAAATTAATATACTGCTCAACGACTTGCAAGTTGCACAAATAACCAAGTTTAATCAAGTTTTCTCGGTCTCTTCCACCAAACCCTATGAAATACAATTTCATATGAGATTAGGGAATATTAATTTTATTTAATTAACTTGTAAATTATAAATAGTCATCTAGAAAAGGAAAAATGATGGGAGCGTGACAACAACCCCATCATCTATCCCAAGTTCTCAACAGCTTTCCGCGTCAATTCAACTGAAAAGGAACGACGTCGTGCGCACTCAAGCAATATTTTATTAGTTTAATTAATATTTAAAGGGTCATTAAACCACTCATTGGTCATTACTGATACGAAAGCTTTGCTGTATAAATTTGGAAGAAGCCTTTCGCGAACTCATTCTGTTATCTTCATTCGCGACTTTCACCTGACTTTCCCCTTCAATGGCTACCAAGGTTTACGTTGTGTAAGTGTTTGTTTCTTTTCTTTTTTTTTCTTGATCGCTTAATTCTTCTTCTTCCAATGAAACGTCATGTGTGCCTTCGATTATCCTCGCTTGCGGATTTCGAGTCTTGAGATTTACGCTGTTTTTCTTTGATTTTTGGATCCATTGAATTGAGATATTAGGTGTACTTGATTGCTGAGAAATTGCAGCTCGAGCCTCTTGGTGATGATGATTGTAGGATTATTCGTAGGAGGTTTTTCTCTGATCTGTGAAAGGATTTGTTGTTGCGTTTACACGCTGTTGGGTTAATTGATTGACCGAGCTGCCTTACTGGCTTGCAACCTTTATTATATTGCTTAGGATTTATCAATCAAGGGATTGGTATAGTCTCATTCTCTCGTTTCTTCTATGTATTGGCGTTCGTTCATTTCTTGTCTCTGTATTCATCCTTTGATACAGTGAGTGCCTAAACTTCTGTAGTGATGATGAACATATTTTAAAAATTTCATCAACTGAAGTCTATGAAACACGACAGTTAATTCAACTACATGATTTTTTTCTTTTTTCTTCAACCGATTGGAAAATGCTTAATCAATTATGACATGAATCTTGGTCCTTTTTCTGTGTTACATTTGATATCGACTTAATCTTGACTGTCAATTCTCAGGTACTATTCCATGTATGGACATGTGGAGAAACTAGCTGAAGAGATACGGAAGGGAGCGGCATCTGTTGAAGGAGTTGAGGCCAAGCTATGGCAGGTTTGAAATCGTTACTCAGTTCCTCCCATTATATATATATATATATATGTCGCGATGATCCACTTAGTTTTCTGAATAATCCATTATCTATACGTGTTAAGTCAACATTGATAAAAAACAAGATTCCAATCTCTGTTTCTAATTTACCTTTCTGAATAATCCATGTAACAGGTCCCTGAAACTCTGCCAGACGAGGTTCTTGCAAAGATGAGCGCACCTCCGAAGAGTGATGTCCCGATTATCAAAGCTGCCGACCTTGCTGATGCTGATGGTTTCGTATTTGGCTTCCCCACAAGATTTGGTATGATGGCTGCTCAATTCAAGGCATTCTTTGACGCCACTGGTGGGCTATGGAGGGGACAAGACCTCGCTGGTAAACCAGCTGGGATATTCTACAGCACTGGATCACAAGGCGGTGGCCAAGAGACAACACCGTAAAGTTTCTCTCTTAGCTCTTTATTTAACACGTAACCTTAGCTGCTTCAATCATAGCCCTCTTTTGATGCCCGGCGATAAGCTTGAATAGCATCAGAAAAAGTAGTTTCTGAATGTTACCTATTGGAGATTACTAGCAACTCCTATTTAAACTTTATACAGTATCATTATTTGATTATCTATCAACCGTTTTCGACCCTTTTAAAACCTTGAAAGTGCAATCCCTTGTGCTTTGATTTGCACTGATGCAGATTGACCGCCATAACTCAACTTGTTCACCATGGGATGATATTTGTGCCCATTGGATACACTTTTGGCGCTGGCATGTTCGAGATGGAGCATGTAAAAGGTGGTAGCCCTTACGGTGCTGGAACATTTGCTGGCGATGGATCAAGACAGCCAACTCAGCTCGAGTTAGAGCAGGCTTTTCACCAAGGCAAGTTAGTCGCCTCTGTTGCCAAGAAACTCAAGAGCTAATGATTGTTTGCTCATCTGCGATTCGATCTTATTGATGCCCTCGATATTGTTTCTCCCTTTCTTTCGTTCGTTCTTATACGATATTGAGACTGTTAAGTGTGAATGAGATTCTTGCTATATGCTATACGACTACAGTTTGCCCCATCTTCAAGGTCTTGTGGTAATCCTTTGCTTGCTTTACTATGTTTTCTTCCTATGTGTGTTTGTTTGTTTGAGCTAAATGGACTTCCTAAGCCCATCTTTGTGAGATGGAGTATTTTCTTGCCCATGTGATAGAAGATTATTCTAATTTTCATTTATAATTCGGATTTTGGAGAAATTCATGAATTTTAAAGGGGATATATTAATGTACATATATATTATGAATTGATTTTAAGATCTACATGTAATGATTTTGTTTGTGAGTAATGATGGTGAATATCCGATCTTTGGATGCTTTACATTTCTTTTTGTTACTACTCATGCTTCTAAGTAAAGATACAGCCAGCACTTTATATTAAAAGATACATTCATTAATTTCAGGGTACTTGATAGCTGGAGGTATATAGGCATTCGATATCTCAGAATGCTAGTCTACATTTTATTTTATTACTCTTTGCATGAACGTTTGTCGAAGATACATTATTTGCTGCAAAAGAAAGAAAACTTTAATCAAAGTTTCTTGAATAACAAATATACTTACAGCCAATACGTGATTAAATTTATCAAAATTTCTAGCCTTTTCTCAAGATAAGAACATTCTTATTTAATAACATCTCTATACTTTAATAACTAAAGTTTGATCACGATGATTAATTAATGGACCCATGGTTTTGGTATTATTGTGGTTTGTCTTATGTAACATTATCCCATGAGAGTTCAATGTGACCATTCGATGAAAAGCATAAAAAGCATACACCCCCACATTTTATCATCACAGTAGTTAAGATACAAATGTAACTGTATTCGGGAGAAAAAAAATATGTATT
Source organism: Craterostigma plantagineum (assembly GCA_027422505.1). Taxonomy (NCBI): domain Eukaryota; kingdom Viridiplantae; phylum Streptophyta; class Magnoliopsida; order Lamiales; family Linderniaceae; genus Craterostigma; species Craterostigma plantagineum. The sequence continues at coordinate 312,756 of JAPQWV010000053.1, read as the reverse complement.
TTCGGTCACGTAACTTTATTTTTCCCCTATATATATGAAAATGAATTTTAAAAGGTTGGTGAGCATAATTATACTTTGTGTACTGCATTTTTTAAATATAAAATGCATACACTAAACAAGAAAGAATAATCGCTGTATGGGCCATATATAACTTCTGACTCCCACTACCATGTTATATCTATTAATATAACAACTAAAAAGGTGGAGTTTCAAATCTTATTCTGGAATTTAATTATTTGCTTTTCCATTTTTTCTCTTACGTAAAACAAGGAATTAAAGTTAAAGTGCCAGCCATAAACCTATATAGTATATACACACTAATAAGAATTGTGTGCTAAACACATACATTCACCAACAAAGTACTAACAACTAGGGTTGCAAATGAACCGAATATTTTCGGTTCGGTTCGAGATTCGATTCGAAATTTAAGATTCGAATTCGAAATAAATGAATACGAATACGAATACAAATACTTTTTATGATTCGAATAATTTCGAATACGAATAAGAATATGTCTGTATTCGATTCGAAAAATTAACGAATATTCGATTCGTTTAATGTAATATATATTTAAATAATATATATTATATATATACTTGTAAGCCGAAATAAAATATTAGACCCAAATTATTTATTTGTTTTGACCCATAAAAGGAAATAAAGCAAACCCTTCATCTATTTAACTCACGCTCCAAGTGTAAAAATAAAAAGCAAATACGAACATTGAGTTGTTACTTAGATTTTGTAATTTTTCGGAATTATTTTGTAATTCTAACAGGTTTTATGGGGAAAAAATTGAAATTTTCTTTCGAATATTCGAATATTCGAATATTCGCGAATATATTCGAATACCTTATCGAATCGAATCGAATCGATTTTTAGGATTCGAATACGAATCGAATCGAATACGAATACTTGGAAAAATTAACGAATACAAATTGAATATTATGATATTCGATTCGATTCGGTTCGTTTGCAACCCTACTAACAACAAAAGTTATAGTTTCAAAACTATTATACTCACCCACATAATAAGATTCTCTACCAAATCGTTTAATATAATTATTCAATCATTGCAAAGCTCCAATGCTTTAGTTCTAATCTTGGATGTCGATAAAGCAGCCTTAACACTAATAATTAGTTAACTTTTTTTTTTAATTTTCCATTGAAACATTTTCGTTATCAAGTTATGCTTCATACGTGTGTGAGCTCAAAATTTCCCATCTTTTTATCCTTTCTTCTTCGACGGCAAAAAAAAAAAGAAAAAAGGAAAAAAAAAAAGGCTTAAAGACTTTCCTTATCTTGTCTTCTAAATTTCTTTATTGGTCCCATAACTTGGAATTTCTTGCAATAAATCAATAACGACGAAAACACTGATAATTAACTAAAGGCGATTTCACATGTCGTCTCTTAGCTACAAAGTTATCTGAAAGTTCCTCCAAATGTTGGTGTCCAAAAATCAAGTGTCGACTCATGAGTCATAGGAAAGGTGCTCGAAATTGGTACTAAGCACAGCCCTCGGCTTCGAAGGTCTTGACGTGTTCCTTCTTGATCCTTTGATTTTTCAGAAATCTGTAGGTATTTAATATATATATATATTCAGATAAAAAGGACCAGCAATCAGATAATGGGGTTTTGAAAACAACCCTTTTACAAGTACATCATTATGGAACTAAAGAGGGAATTTTATTACAACACATGGTTAATTCATATATTTTCAAGAAAAACGAACTAGGGTTTCGCAGGTATTGCGTGCAGTATATCAAGAGTTACCTGATGGTTTTGTGGAGGATTTCCATTTTTCATATAAGGGGTGCTTAATACCTGATATAAACAGTATTATTCTTATTGAGTTATTAATTCAATAATTAATCAATTTCCATTTCTTGGTGATGAGCTACGGAGGACTTACACTGACTTGTTCATGGAGAAACTTTATGTATTGAATAGCTTCAGAAAGCACAGAAGCGGTATCAGTCTGTACGTACAGCAGCCAAAAGAATTATAATCATAATAAATTAATTTACGGGGAATTACAGAAGTTGTAATTACGCTAACTTATTCAGGACAAGAAAAAGGAGAAAAAAGTGGTGAAAGATATATTTTTCAAGCTGCAAATCTTATTACCTTTCCAAAAGGTGAGACTAATTGTTGAAGTGCAGTGATTCTGTCCCCCATCTTCTCCTTTCTTACCTGATCAAACACAAACATATATTGTTGATTAACCATATCATCTCAACATTTTTTTTACAATCAATCAGAAAATATAGTCCAATATTAAGACACCTTAAAAGCTGGTAAAGATGAAGATGATTCATTCCTCGGTCGTTTGTTCGACGCCTCAGCTGTGCTGTTCTTCTTCGTTGTCGTGGCAACCTCAGACGCAGAAACCTATAAGTACACGTAAAACTATGCATCGAACATCATGTAATAGTGCATACAAAAAAAGAGAAGGAAAAAAAAAAGACAAGAACGTTGAGGAATTTATTCATTTTACCTTTGGCTTCTCATCATATAACGGGGCAATAGGAATCATATTCTGCGTCGAAACGAAGCTGGGACGTGGATAATTATTAACCCCAGCAGTTGCATTCCAAAAGGGAGCATTATTCGTAAAATGCAACTGTCGTTGCTTATTATTAGGCTGATGCGATGCCATCCTCAGAAAGTTCTGATTGTACTTACTCCAAGCAGAAGAAGACATTAACGGATCATCATTACCATACTGATGTTCGAAAGGAGATTGCTGATTCTCGGACAGTAACAACGACGACCCACCATAAGCAGTAGCCGAAGAATCAACCTGCTGCTGCTGCTGGCCGAAATTCATGTCGAGATTCTGCAACGTCGACGAAGAAAACCCTGATTGTGGTGGCTGATCGTCATCTCGATCATATGAAGAAGAAGATGAGTAAAGGGCTGATCTTTGTAATCTCCATGGCAGTTCTTGCGATGACCCAGCTTCGAATCGGTCATCTTGAATCAATTGTCTGAAACTGCTCTCAGATTTCTCGCCTCTGTCATTACATAGTATTCATCAAGAAGCTGATTGAACAAAACAAACCTACGGAAAGCTGAGAGAGATTATTAACAGCAGTATACTTACAGCAAGCCCTGATTATTGCTGCTGCTCCATTCAAGGTTTTGATTACTAGTACGAGGTAGCCCTAAGCCCATCATGTGCAAGTCCACGCCGCTGCTCGAAACTGCCAAGGAATGATCATCCATGGAAGACGGCGCCCTAGATTTCAAGTCCAAAGAAGAAGACCAACCATGGTTAGTCGTTGAGGTTGCTTGATCATCAGTGCTGCTCGGGTTATTATCGAACGATCTGTTTCTTGGCGTTGTCTCCCACCAGTTGGGCTGAAACTGATGATGATGATCGTCTGCCATGGCTGCAACAAATATGATTCTCTCTTTTTCCTTTTTAGTATTTTTTTATTGTTATTATGCTATGATGATGATGATGATAGCGAGAATATGTAGCTTTGTTCTTGTTTTTTCCTCAGCTTTCTCTTTTGTTAGAGATGCTTATGCTTCAAGACTCTCTCTTTCTCTTTTAACCCTCCATCTATCTCTTATATCCATCTATCTCTTTTGTAATGATTTGCTGCATCTCAGATATTTACACTATTTATATATTGCGAAGGTGAAGAAAATTGTGAAGCGAATATTGTGGTTGACTTTTATTCATTTATTTTTTAGCGAATTGACAATTCGTTAATGTAATGTGATGTAAAAGTCGTATTGAAAGGAAATTCTTTTTCTAGCCAATTAGTTGTAAAATTGTAATCTTTAAAGATTTCATTTTGTAATTATGCATCTGTCTTTATCACTTCCCATAGAGTGTTTTTTTTATGATAATATTCTTTTTGTGTTTGTGTGTAATTGCTAAGTTTGCTTTATAATAATCGTTATTGTAGTTAGGTTTTGGAAAAGCTAATCCTTCCAAATTTACATTTATTAAGCTTTTTCTTATTATATTACAATGATAAAGTCGGTGTGGATGACTAAGGCCACCAAGGGCCTATTTCACGGCGCTCATAATGTGATTATGAAAGTAGTGAAGACAATTCAAGACATAAAATTATTTGTCTTTCTGTGTTATTAAAGATATAATTCAGGGTTTTATTATAAATTGACAACAATTTTATAATTTAATCATGTGTAAAGAAGTTGTGTCATAATACTTCGTATTAACTTTCGAGGACCACGCATCCACTATGAAGCACAGGCATAACTAGTACATTCTTTAATTCAATTTTCCTGTTATTTACTGCCTTTATTTCTCCAACTTTGCTAGTTAGGTGAATATGCATGATTTTTCTTAGTATTTTTGCGTGAATTTTTTTTTTTAATGTTTGATATTTTATCAAATTAATATAAAAGAATCTGAACAAGAAAGAGCTTAAATAATTAGGCATTTGACGTAACCAAGTCAATCGCCCGTGGGATCCACGCGTCTACTGCGCGTGCCTATCGTGGGTCCCAACGAGTCCTACGAGTCAGAGCCTGAAAACGACGTCGTTCGCCTAAGGAAAACATTCCTAACAACAATGATCAGTTTTTGTCCGATGTTACATCAGTTCTTGGCCGCCTCAAATTTTCCAATGTCGATAATATCTATGTATATAGATCTTATTTATTTCTCCGTGACTTTCGGCGTTCTACCCACTATTAAAAACAAATTGATAATCTCCATAAGTATTCGGCATGTGTTACGTGCGACATGTGCCGTGTCTTATTTGAGAAAATCCCAGTTGAACTTACTTATGATACATTATGTAATCTTGAAATTCAATCTTACGTAATATGATGTTACATTCCTATCAAATTACTTGGAAACATTAGGTTACAAAAATAATATTTTTCAATCCAACTCCTACATACAACTAGCGTATATCATTAATTACTATGCTACGCATTTATGATACTTTCATATTTTGGATAGATTTATTTGTCAAGAACATGATAATTATTTGTGCGTGCATCAAATAACTTCTTCGGCGGCGTTAATACTCGCTTCACTGAGCCACCTTCATGCTCTTTAATTAAGTGCGTGTATTAAGTAATTATATCACAATCGATTATATCATATTGGCCGTAGACGAATTGTCATATATATACATACATACATACATACATACATATATATATGATATACTGGTATGTTTTCTACAAATAAAAAATAGAGAATATAATGAGCATTGTCCATATCAGTTCATTGATCCATCCACCATGAAATCCACTACTTGAATTGAATTATTAAAAATAATAACTTTTGATGATTATATATGACGATGGGAAGACGTAAAATTTATGTGCAGACAATGCCAAAGCAGACAATTCTTGAAACTTTTTCTTTCAAGAAGTGATGAACCGTACTGCTATGTCAACGTTTGCTAGAGCCTAGAGGAAACGTGATAATGTGATGTCTGTCACATACATAAATATATCTATATATATATATATATATATATATTGAGCTGACATAACTGAGAATTTTTCAATAATTCAATCATTCGTATAATCAAGAGTCAATTTCGGTTTATTTTTTGAATACGGTACACACTTTTTTTTTTATAAAACATGATCTTGTAAGAAATCGACCTAGACCATATAATATAAGCTTGTAACCTGACATGATTTCTCAGGCTGACTACTTATAAATTACTACTTCCTCCGTCCCGGCTATTTCTTCCCAAAGATTAGCGGGCACGGAGATTAAGAAATCACATTATTTTAATATTATAGTACACATTTTGAGGTATAGAGAGAGAAAAGTTATTAGTGGACACGCAAATCAAGAAGACTTTTTTTTATATTAATGGTGTAATTAGTTTAATTAGTGGAATAACTTTTTACCAAAAATAGAAATGAGAAGAATTATGTGGGACGCCCGAAATAGAAAGATGGGAAGAACTAAGTGGGACGGAGGTAGTATTATTTACATTGTGGGAAATGTTAGGTAAATGTGAGATACTTAAAAGTTGCATCTATTACGTACGACTCAACGAGCGTCAACGTACTAAATCTTGTAAGAATGTGCTAAAATTTTAAAATAATCATTTATTGCAACTGAGACATTAATACATATTTATTGTACAAGGCAAAATATGTACCCCTTCCCCGATTACGATTTAAAACTTTGAATGATATCTACAAGCATTATATTTGAAAATAAATATAATATCTCTTTAAATAGTTACACACTTTGAATGGTAACGACATACTTTGACCATTCTTGCTTTCAAGTGTTGACTTTGATTCCGAATTCACTCTTAGTCAAATAGAATTCGAAGCTTATATGACTTTTAAATTGTATATTCACACAGTCTTGATTGTAATAATAATTGGACACATTTTTATAATACTATACTGGAAGGAGAGAAACTCCGCAAAAAGTTGCATAACACTATCCTGGAACCGCTTTTGCGACGTTTGCATAACCTTTCCTATTTTGTAATTATTTAACGTGAATCTTTTATGCCATGCAGGAGCTGAAATGAAATCTACGGGTGTTTTGTAGGGTCAGACTTTTGTCTCAGGATGAGGTTGGATCTGACACAAAAGTCATATCTTTTCCTTCATCAACAGAAGATATGAGCCGAGGCGTTGACTTAATGCTAAATGGTGAGTGTTTAAATGGTGCACATTTGTAATCGTTCGTTTTCAGCTTATTCTGGTAATGTTATTTCTAACAATCACTTTTTTTGTTTATTAAAAGGGCAAAAACATTCGTTTACTTATGAGGAATTTTATGGTGCTCACCTAATGTGAGCACATTACGTGGCACCTGTCGATGTGGCACTGATTCGTGCCATCTCGATATGCCACATCAACATTAGATGATACGTAACAAATTAACATATTCTAGGGGTCACTGGTCGACTTATCAGACGACGATGTAGCATGTTTACGTTTTATGTGGCACAAAATGTTTACTTACTATAACAAAATGATACAAGCATACAAAATGTTCACGCTTTATGTGTCACCAATTATGTGGTATTGATAGTGGCACAAAATGTTTACTCACCATAACAAAAGGACTCAAGCATACAAAATGTTTCCGCTTTATGTGGCACCTGTTACGTGGTATTGACCTATGTTTCCGCTTCAAAATGACGTTTTCATAACATGTTTATTTTATATATGAAAATAAATTTTATATAATGGAACATTTTAATGAATTTTATAATGTTTATTTTCACAATGCATTTCAATTTATGTTGTAATGAAATCTGTATTTGTGGATGGGGTAGCTTTTCTTTGGTTCTCATCCACCCTTTTGGTGGGCGACGGCTCCCGGAGGGTGGTATGGCGCAGGTGCTAAAGGAGAATTTTTCCCCACGTGCCGCGACGATCGATTTTGTACCTGTAGGCTTCCCTCTCCCGAGCCACCGACTCTCATCGAGGACTTCCTTGCCTTCGTTCGGGGGAAGCACTACTGGGTGCGTTATCTCGTATTGGGTGCTTTGCTGTATCATTTTGATTTTTGTTCGAGGAGTCATCCGGAGAATATAGACTTAGATATAATTTGGGGACTAAGGTTATTTTTTTCGTTCCTAATTGAAGATATCTTATATAAGTTCTACATAATATATTTATTATATACCTGATAATAAATTGCATATTGTAACTTATGAAGAAACAATAAATTTATATCAAAGTATACATTGTAATCATAAGAAATGTCTTTTATACATTTATATAATCTTTAAAATGTTTTTAATATATTTTTAGCATATTTCTTACATATTGTTATTGATGTCAAAATGATAGATTGTAACTTAGAAATCGAAGAATAAATTAAAAAAAAAGTAATAAGCAGCATCTAGCCCTTGATCTAATCTTCAAAATGTCTTTTATACATTTTGCGTAGATGTGTATTACACCGATGAAAATTAACTTCATATTTTAATCAATAATAATATTATGATTTATAACTTTAGAGATAAATAAAACGTCTAAACAAAATAATAAAAACGATAAGTTTTTTGTAAATCTCATTGTGTCTTATATAAGTTTTTCATAACATATATTACATATATAAGAATGAAATAACATAATATAATAGTGACATAATAAGAAATTATAACTTGAAATGGTCAAAAACTGCTTTCAAAATGACGTTTTCACAACAAAGAACGCGCCGGCCACTCCTTCTGCTTCGTTTACTTTTGACAATATGCTTATGCCTGACGAATTGCAAGACGATGTACTTGTGGAGATATCGCAGTTAGTACAAATTGCTCTTTATGTGGCACAAAATGTTTGTTCACTATAACAAAATGATTAAAGCATACAAAATGTTTACGATTTATGTGACACTTGTTATGTGGTATTGATCGTGGCACAAAATGTTAACTCACTATAACAAAATGATTCAAGCACACAAAATGTTTACTCACTATAACAAAATGAGTCAAGTACACAAAATGATTCTTGTTTTCTCCGAGCCCATTGAAGGGCTAATTAGGGGTAAATGAATAATTTATATAGAAGAATTGAAGTAGAAGATGGATCAGATGAGGTATTTAATAATAAATTATGGATAAACAACGTATTAATTGTATATTTATAAATATATATGTTATTAATTATGGTATAATTAATGAATTATTAACTATTAAATTAATATATTTAAACATAATATATAATATAAAATCCAGGATGTGCGATGTTGGCTCACGCCCTCCGACATTGAACGCGGTTCAAAGCATTTCGCAACAATTGAAAATTTGGAGGGCAACAAGGAATGTCGTGGCTCAAAGAATATTGGAGCATCTTCGTGGAGAGAGGGTAGTTTACTGCATCAACCGGAGGCATCAGAACGAGAGTCGTCTTCTCTGCATCAACGACGGAACCAGAAGTTATAAATTGGAGGGTCGAAAAATATTTAAACAAATTTAAACAAAACAATACAAAATGTTAGGTCCGTTGTAAAATCGTGAATATATCTTATATAAGTTTTACATAATATGTTTATTATATACCTGATAATAAATTGCATATTGTAACTTATGAAGAAACAATAAATTTATATCAATGTATACATTGAAATCATAAGAAATGTCTTTCATACATTTATATAATCGTTAAAATGTTTTTAATATATTTTAGTATATTTCTTACATATTGTTATTGATGTCAAAATGATACATTGTAACTTAGAAATCGAAGAATAAATTTAAAAAAAGTAATAAGCAGCATATAGCCCTTGATCTAATCATCAAATGTCTTTTATACATTTTGCGTAAATGTGTATTACACCGATGAAAATTAACTTCATATTTAATCAATAATAATATTATGAGTTATAACTTTAGAGATAAATAAAATGTCTAAACATAATAAGAATGATAAGTTCTTTGTAAATCTCATGTGTCTTATATAAGTTTTTCATAACATATATTACATATATAAGAATGAAATAACATAATATAATAGTGACATAATAAGAATTATAACTTGAAATGGTCAAAAACTGCTTTCAAAATGACGTTTTCATAACATGTTTATTTTATATACGTATGAAATTAAATTTTATATAATAGAACATATTTTGCTTAAATGAATTTTATAATGTTTATTTTCAAAATGCATTTCAATTTATGTTGTAATGAAATCTGTATTTGTGGATGACGGTAGCTTTTCTTGGGTTCTCATCCACCCCTTTTGGTGGGCGATGGCTCCCGGAGGGTGGTATGGCGCCGGTGCTAAAGGAGAATTTTTCCCCACGTGCCGCTATGATCGGTTTTTTTGTCCCTGGAGGCTTCCCTTTCCAGAGCCCCCGACTCTCATCGAGGACTTCCTGCCTTTGTTCGGGGGAAGCACTATTAGGAGCTTTGCTGTATCATTTTGGTTTTGTTTGAGGAGTCATCCGGAGAATATAGACTTAGGTATAATTTGGGAACTAAGGTTATTTTCTTCTTTCCTAATTGATTATCTTGTGTTGACGGCTTTCGTTAATCTCGCAGACGCCAAGATGAACAAGGCCGCCCTCCTCGCTTAGATCCAGCTCTCGTCAAGAGGTACCCCGCTAAGAACACGCCGGCCACTCCTTCTGCTTCGGACGAGCCGGTGCCTAGGAGAGCAAAGACGGTGGTTAAGAGATGAGCTCCCTTGCCCATCTCTCCTTTCGCGGCCTCTTCTTCATCCCATCCTTCATTCCTTAGTGCCGGCGTTGAGGACGACTTACCCTTCAAGTATATGGAGTGTCTCTTGACGAAGGAGGATCACGTGCAAGGAGGCCTTCCGCCGAACCCACCAAAGCAAGACGAGTCCATGGGTCGACCCATCGACAAGCCACCGTAGAAAAAGCGCAGATCATCGCCGAAGGGTTGAAAGCCGTCGCGGGGAAAACGGTTACGGTGATTGATGTAATACAAGTCATCATCGTCGGCCATCAGTGGATTGGGTATATGGTATGAGATTCTTTACACATGTATATATATAGAGAGAGTGAGGATGTAGACGCAAATAGGAATTTTAGTTATATATTTAGAGAGATGTAGTTATTTAAGGTGACGCGTGTGTATTTCCGATTTTTAAATTTTAAATTTTATTTTATTATTTGTTGAAACAGAGATATATATAGTCTAGTCTAGTCTAGTCTAGTGGAATCGGTCGCAATCGCAATTTTGTTGTTTAACAAGTCATAAGTGAGAGAGAAAAAGCAGACTGGTTAATCGGACCCGGATATGGGTGGGTGGAGCGGCCCGTATCCGACTCGAAATGCCCTAAATCACAATCTGCGTATCGTAGCACCTGATTTTCCCCCTCGCGACCCGAAATGCCCTAAAGCAATGTTGTAGCGGAGTTTTACCAAAAATTTGTCACGGGTCAAGCTCGGGTACTTTCTCTAGGTATTTTGTCAATATGATAAAAATAACTACATTGCTTTCTCAAACTGTCAGTTGTAACCACTTTGATTGATATTTACTTATTTATCATACTTTGTACTTCTTCCAATTCCAGTCTTGCTTAGGTGGAGATTCCAAGACATTAACTTGTCAATGTCTCACCTGACCCCTCATCGGCCTGATAATTACTCTGTCCGCCGAGTTTTGCTGCTCGAGTTAACGCTTGTGAGATCTGTGTATCGAGGCGACAAACTAACTTGAGAGTTTCCAATTCTCGTTTGAGTTCCAACTAATATGATTTGATTACTTACTATGACACTACACTGTGTTCTCTTTTTTTTTTGGGCCTATTCTTGGTAAATTTCATTCTATGACACCTTAACAAGACTTTGTTCTATGCGTTTCGCATTATGTTGTAATGAAGTATGTATGGCGGATAATAGTAGCTTTGGTTCATTTACATGTATCAGTTTGATACTAAGGGCTACTGAGATTCGTTTGGGGTTAACGGTGAAGTGATGATATTCCCGACTCATGCTTTTCCTTCGTTTTATATTCTTTTACTCAAAATTGGAATTTTAAGTTATTTTTATATTGTGGGGAATGTTAGGTGAATGTCAAATACTTCACAGTCGCTTATATTACGTACGACTCAGCGAGCGTCAACGTACTAAATCATGTAAAAATGCGCTATAAATAATTTAAAATAATTGTTGCCAAATGAGAAACTAATACATATTGATCGTACAAGCCAAAATGTGTATCACCGATTTAAAACTTTGATGATATCTTCTAGTGAATATCTAAAATATCTCTTTCAATAGTTACCCAATAATGCTTTAATCAAAGGATTTGAAAATTTGATGTAATCAGCAGCACATCCCACTTTGATGGTGACGATGTACTTTGACCATTCATGCTTTCTAGCGTTGACTTTTGTTTCCAATTCCACTCTTAGTCAAATAGATTTCGAAGCATATATGATTTTAAATTGTATCACATATGTGCACATAGTCTTGATCTTGATTGTAATAATAATTGGACATACTTTTATTATACCAGTGTACTAAGAAAATGAAAATACAACAAAAGGATCTACTCTTCTTTGTTATTTAATATATTTTGGATTCATTTATGGGCCTTATCTTGAGCCCACTTGTCCAATATTTAACGTCGGCTCAATAATATATCGGCCTGAAACGGATCTGTAATGTCGACAAAACTTGTTTGCATCGAAACGTCGGCGGCCCAGCGCTTTCAAGTCCCTTTACGTCGTCCTTTTTTTTTTTTCTATGTGGGCTGAGCTGAGCTGACTCTATTTCTCTCTCCAGAATCTTCCCTAAACCTCAGCTCATCGTTCGCTCGGCAAAACGATCTAAAACCCATACCCGAAAATGGCGATGAGGGCGGCGGCTAACGGAAACGCCTTGAGGGGACTGAGGGCGTTGTTTCCCTTGTCACCATATTCTACTGGCAGTAGCTTCCCCTTTAGTTTCCCACAGACCAAAGTTGAGAAACCACCTAAAGCTGAACCCTCGACTAATCTCTTCGTCTCAGGTAACTTATAAAACGCCCACCTTTTGTTTCCGATTTGTGTGTAATTTGGGATCCCCGATTACGTTTCGTTTTGTTCTTTGTTTGCTTGCGTTCTGTATTTTTAGAATATATTTGCTTGATCTGTTATTATTGTTATGCCTATTTTCTTTTTATTGTTTCATGGCCCGATTCTTGTGTTAGGACCCGAAACACAATCACGCACGCCAACTGTTCGATAGAAGTTCCAAGTGAGAAACTGCTTCAATTAGGGCGGGATCTTACATCTTGCTTGGAGCTTAATCAAAATTATTGCGAAATTGGGTCTTAAAGCAGTTATTAGTTCATATAGTTCTTACCAAAGCTTATGCGTGAAGAGACTGAGAATAGTTCACTATTTTATTTAACTGCTGCAAATAAATCTCCTAAAGATCTCATTTTTATGTATGAATCAGTTTTCCTGGAATCTCATTTTGGTAACATCCTCTTAAGATCGACAACATTGTTTACTTGTCTGCCTTCTTCGCTTACAAACCCAATTCCTGTCGGCTCTGTAGTTACTTCTACTCAATGCTTAACTCTCAGGGCTGAGTAAAAGGACGACAACAGAAGGTCTTCGCACTGCCTTTGCTAAATTTGGGGAAGTAGTTCATGGTATGCTCATTCGAGTATCCTTTTTTGCCTTAAGACTATTAGCTTATTTATAACTTCATGCTATGAATTTGTTTCGTTCGCTTCTCTCTTTTGGTGGCTGTTAATGTTGAGCCTTCAGCATTGGCAATGTTGGGGTAACATTCTAGCCAACATTTGTTGGTCAAGAATGTTCCCTTTCTCGGTTTTATCTTTCATGCCCAAAACTGACTTTATTGTTGACGTGGTCTTTTACTAGTAATGTGCAGGGTTTGGATAAGTGACAGAATGGTTCAAAACACGTAATTGGGGTGTGGAGCGAAAAGAGGAAGAGTGCATACTAAAGATAGGATGTCTTGGAGCTAAAACAAAGACCGAGTACTTGAAGTGACCAAGTCGACTCCCAACGGACACTAACGGTCATGACAATCTTAGTGGACGTTAGTGGACGTTGAGGGAGGTTACTAAGTCGTTTGGACAAGTCCTTCAGGAGTCGAAGAACTATAAAAGGCGAAGGACTTCAACCATTTCAGTACGGCTTTTTACAACGACTTATACATCGAACACAGAGTGAAAGTGAGAGCATCTCTGAGCGAGAGTTATTCCTTGAAAGAGTTTTCTTTTAGATCTGGCTTGTTAGGTTTTAGAATCGTGTGTGGTTCCTTCCTTTTGCTAGATTTCTTTAACTATCTTTTTCGATAGTTTGTAATCCATAGTTTTAGTGGATTATTTTGCCGCAAGGCTCGCAGCAAGTTATTTGACTTGCTGCACAAAATTAGCTCTTGTGTTTGTGTTCGTTTAACATTAAGTTCGTTCTTTTCCGCTGTGCATTCACAAGTGAGTTGGAGTGTTAGCCTAACATCGCGTCCAACATTAGCGTTTTACGAAGTATTTTACATCCATTGTGTACGGGACCACCTTCAAAGTGGTATCAGAGCCATCGCTTGACGTTACTAAGCGCTTAACATCCTCTACAATGGATATTACCAGTTCAAACAATGTCGGCAAAGTACCTGCCCTTGACGGCACCAACTACGCATACTGGAAGATACGTGTTCGTCAGTGCATCAAGTCAATTGATGTGCGAGCATGGGAATCAGTACTCCACGGGTATATCCCTCCAAGGACAGAACCTGATGCAGATGGTGAAAGTGTTGACAAGCCGGTCGAAGAATGGACGGTGCCTGAACGAAGCGCGGCTGAATATAATGATAAGGCCCTCAACGCCATCTTCTCCACGGTGGACATCTTCATGTTTAAGATCATCCAGAACTGTACAACGGCTAAGTCTGCGTGGGATCTGCTCCAGAGGTACTGTGAAGGCGACACAACTGTGCGAGAAACCAAGCTACGCCTCCTCCATAGTCAATTCGAGAACATCAGAATGAAAGAAGACGAGGACATCACAACATACTTTGGAAAACTCTTGACGATATCCAGCGAGTGTGCCAGCCTAGGAGAGGCTATAACCAACAAGGCATTAAATTCTAAAGCTATTCGTACACTAACTGAAAATTTAATGTGAAGGTTTCGGCAATTGAGGAATCGCACAACCTTGCCACCATGGACTTCAACGTCTTGATGAACATCCTGAAGAATTTTGAAACCAATCTTGAAGTCCAAAAGAGGGCCGCTCGCGGAAAGAGTCTTGCACTGGTCACTCAGTCATCCAAGGATCCGATCGAGGTTGATCCCAGTAACGAAGAGGACCTCGCCATGGTTGTAAAGAAATTTGCGAAGTTTTTCAAGAAGAAGAATGTTGTGCAGAATGTTGGCCCAACATTCAGAAAAGGCCAGAATGTCAAAGCTGAACCATCCTCAGCACCACCGTACCCTAAGCGAAAGTTTGCTGGGAAGCTAGACGGAAAACCAAAGAAGAACTTCAACTATGAGGCAATCAGATGCTTTGAATGCCAAGGCTGGGGTTATTTTGCCAATGAATGTGCAAACACTCTTCGTAAACATGGAAAGGCCATGTGGATTGACCTGTCAGACGACGAAGATGACGATGAAGAGCCTAAGCAATCATCCGTAATCATCCAGTCCTTTTCAGATGATGAAGATGAAGAAGATAATCATATCGGCCTCACTGCGGTAACCGATGTTGAGTCAACATCTGGCTCAACATCTGTAAAGCATATTATTTTTGATTATGATGATTCAAACTGTCTTGATGGTAGTCTGAGTTGTGATGATACAGAACCTGAGTCAGGAAGTTGTGAAGAAGCCTTGAAGCTGTTAACCACGCACTATGAAATTGAGAAGGCCAATAACCTACAACTTCAAGCCGCGGTGAAACTGTTGGTCGATGAAAATGAGAAAAACGAAAAGATTATTGAAGGCTTAATGGATGGGTTGAACAAGTTGGAAGCCGCACTGACACGCAAGGACAGGGAGATCGACGCGCTTCAAAAGCGAGTCAATCATGCCGAGGAAACGTTTACTAAGTTGAACAAGGGTAAATCAACCCTTGATGAGGTATTGTCTCTTGGTATTTAAGCAAGGCTTGGGATTTAATGCTCATCCTACAAATGATATTGCAAAACCCGTGTCTCATGATCAGCCTAAGATTGTGTTTGTTAAAGCTGAATCTAGGAATGTCGAAGCCGAAGTAGTGAAGTCTAAGGATAGTTCCGAGCATGTTACCCAGAAAAATACTGATAAATCATTTCTGTGTGATCACTGTAATAAGTTAGGTCATTTGAAGTCATACTGTTGGAAATTGAAGAGAGAGATTTCTGCAAAGAAATCGATGTCGGCTGAAATATCATCCAACATATCTGTCAACATTGAGAAATCAGTGTTGAAAAATGTGTCTGGAGAAAGCTCAGCTGGCTCATCTTCGAATTCCAGCAAAAAGAATATGGTTAAGTCTTCTAAGAAAGCTTGGATCTCGAAATCAGGCCCTAAATGTCTTGTTGTATACACCTCTTTGCGAGCTAATGTGACAGGTTCATGGTACTTTGATAGCGGGTGTTCCCGACATATGACGGGTACCAAGGAATATCTCAGTGAATATACACCCTTGAGAAGTGGATCTGTGACGTTTGGAGGTGGTTCTAAAGGCCGAATTCTTGGCCGAGGCAGACTTAATGTTCCTGACTTTCCCAAACTTAGCAACGTTCTTCATGTTGACGGGCTTGTTGCTAATTTAATAAGCATAAGCCAGCTGTGCGATGATGACCTCGAGGTAAGGTTTAACAAGGAATGCTGTGAAGTCTTTAACCAAGATTCTGTTTTAGTAATGGCAGGAAAAAGATCTAGCGACAATTGCTACCTAGTTGGTGACAAAGCTGGTGTGAAGGACGTGTGTCAACTGTCAAAAGCCGAGGACGATGTTACTCTTTGGCATAACAAGTTAGGTCACGTCAACTACAGAACATTGGAGCAACTTATCAAACATGAAGCAATCAGAGGGATTCCGAAGCTTAAGGAATTTGGTAAGGTAGTATGTGAGTCGTGCTTGAAGGGTAAGCAGACACATGTTAGTCACAATGTTGACCAACATGCTGCCCAACATTTTAACACTGCTCACTGTTTTCAATTAATTCACATGGATTTGATGGGTCCTATGGAAGTAGATAGTATAGGAGGTAAGAAATATGCTTATGTGCTCGTGGATGATTTTTCTAGATATGCTTGGATTTTCTTTCTTAAGGAAAAATCGGAATCGTTCGACTTCTTTAAGAATTTCTGTGCTATGATTAGGAACAATTTTAGTGCTACCGTCTTTCGTATTAGGTCAGATCATGGTAGAGAATTTGAAAACCAGTATTTTGATGAGTACTGTGGTAAGAAAGGTATTGTACATGAGTATTCTTCCCCTAAGACGCCCCAACAAAACGGGGTGGCCGAAAGGAAGAATAGGACTTTACAAGAGATGGCTCGGGTTATGTTATTGTCGAAAAACGTTTCTAAACGTTTTTGGGCTGAAGCACTGCACACGGCATGTCACATTTCTAACCGAGTGTTCTTCAGACATGGCACGAAGAAAACATCGTATGAGTTACTGAATGGGAAAAAGCCTACTGTTAAATATTTTCATGTGTTTGGTTGCTTTTGTTACATGCTGAATGATCGGGAATATTTGACGAAGTTTGACTCAAAAAGTGATAAATGTATTTTCCTAGGTTACTCGTCTAATAGTCGTGCCTATCGTGTTTATAATTTGCGCTTGAAATCAGTTCAAGAATCAGTGAATGTTGTGTTTGACGATGCTACTGATCTTAGCAATATGCCCCCTCAAGTAGATGTTTCAGATATTATACAAGCTGTCAAGGAACCAGAGGAGCCTGCGGATGTCAATGTTGAGCCAACATTGGACTCAACATCTGAGCCAGAACAGAACGATGACGCTGGTCCCAGTGAAGTACGACGTGATCCGCCAGCTAAGATTCGGAAAGATCATCCCACTGATCTTGTCATAGGAGATGTAAATGAAGGAAGAAAAACAAGAGACAAGCCACGCAAAGACTACAAATTAATGGTAAGAAACGTATGCATGAACTCGGTATACGCTGAGGTACGCTTTAATTGCTTTGTTTCTGCGATTGAACCGAAAAATGTGCATGAAGCCCTTAAGGATAATTACTGGATTAATGCTATGCAAGAAGAACTCTTACAGTTCGATAAAAACCAGGTATGGACCTTAGTCCCACGGCCAAATGACATTAATGTCATAGGCACGAAGTGGATTTTTAAAAACAAGTCTGATGAATCTGGGAGGGTAGTTAGAAACAAAGCACGCTTAGTAGCTCAGGGTTATACTCAGGTAGAGGGCATAGATTTTGATGAGACGTTTGCCCCTGTTGCTAGGTTAGAATCAATAAGACTTCTGTTAGCTATAGCATGTTGGCTTAACATCACATTACATCAAATGGATGTTAAGGGTGCGTTTTTGAATGGGTATATTGATAAGGAGATTTATGTCGAACAGCCAAAAGGGTTCGAAGATCCCCATTATCCTAACCATGTTTTTAAGCTGCAGAAGGCTTTATATGGATTAAAGCAAGCGCCTCGAGCTTGGTATGCTAGGTTAGCAACGTTTTTGCTTGAGTTCGGTTTCACACGAGGTGAGGCAGACCGCACGCTTTTTGTTAAGCGAATCGGTTCTGATCTTTTGATAGCTCAAGTCTATGTTGATGATATAGTTTTTGGATCAAGCTCACCATCTATGTTAGATCAGTTTGTACAGGCGATGAACACCACATTTGAGATGAGTATGATCGGTGAGTTAACTTACTTTTTAGGTTTGCAGATTAAGCAAAGGAGCGACGGGATCTTTATGTCCCAAGAAAAATACGCCAGAAACACTGTGAAGAAGTTCGGGCTGGACACTGCAAAGGTAATGAAAACGCCCATGGGGTCATCGCAGAAGGTAAGTAAAGATAATGTTGGGCCCAATGTTGACCCAACATTATACCGTTCTATGATTGGAAGTTTGTTGTACTTATCTGCGAGCAGACCCGATATCATGTACAGTGTCTGCGTATGTGCTAGATATCAATCTGAACCTAAGGTTTCTCATCTGAATGCGGTTAAGCGCATACTTCGTTATGTAAGTGGATCGTATAGTCTTGGATTATGGTTCTCCAAGGATACTAATTTGAGTCTTGTAGGATACAGCGATGCTGACTGGGCTGGTGACGAAGATGATCGCAAGAGTACAAGTGGTGGCTGCTTCTTCTTAGGTAACAATCTGGTTGCATGGTATAGTAAAAAGCAAAATTGTGTTTCCTTATCTACTGCTGAGTCCGAGTACGTAGCTGCGGGTAGTTGTTGTACCCAATTGATGTGGTTGAATAGCATGTTGTGTGACTATAGTTTAGAGTGCGAATCTGTTCTCATGTATTGCGATAACCTTAGTGCTATCAACATCTCTAGGAACCCTATCCAACATTCACGAACGAAGCATATAGATATTAGGCATCATTTTTTGAGAGACATGGTCGAAAAGGAGTTAGTACATATTGAACACATAGACACTAAGAATCAGTTAGCAGACATATTTACGAAAGCATTGGATTCTGAAAGGTTTTCGGACCTGAAGAAATCCATAGGTTTGCACATGTTGGTTTAAATGTTGGTCCAACATCTGGACCAGCATAGCATATGTCGAATTTGATGGTTACTGCATTGATGTTTGATGAGATTTTCTGTTCGGTTTTCCTGTGAAATGACTTGATTGTTCTTGATTGGTCCTTAGAGTAACCCAATCCCTCTTTAAAGGCTCTTGGTAACACGTCCCTAGGTACACGGCATTCGCGGTGACGATGTACTTATTGCGACTCAAAACCAATCCTTATTTGTTAAAAGCATGCCCATAAACTCTCGGCTAGATACAGGTTTTTGGTAATAAGATTCCTTAGGTACACGGCATTCGCGGTGACGATGTATACTATGCGACAAATGACCTAACCTTGAGGTTGAGGGTATAAGGGCAGTGCATAAATTTTCTGGATATCTGAGGTGAGTGGGTAAAAATTAAGGGGACTGATTTTGAGAAGAATCAAGCAGATAAGTCTAGGATTACTGAATCAGGATGTTAAGACAAATGTTAGGGCAACATATGTGACTGTCAGATCGATATTGCTACATTTTGTGTTTTTTTTTTCTTTCAGTTGTGTCTGTCTTTTGTTCTGCTTTTGTTAGTATTTTGTGTCTAGGTTAGTTGTCTCTCATATTTGCATTAGAAGTTCGCGAAGAACAGCTCTTTACACTTGGCTCTATGTGCTCATCGAAGTCGCTCAAAAGGTTAGTATTCCTTAATTCTACCATGACTTTTGACTTAGTGGTCTTTGGTTGAATCATGATTTTCACAGCTCCGATTTTCATGTATAACTTAGTCTTTTAACTGATTCTATGTGCTCGAATAGTGAATGAGTTTTTTTACTATTATTAGATTCAAGAATCATGACTAAGCTCGTTACAATTTGCATGACTGGCTTTGATTTTCTCCTGTGTGCCCTCATGCTTAATTTGAAATACATACTATCTTTAGCCTCATAATTTATTCGAAGATCATTGTCAGATCAATATGTAACCTATGTGCCTAACGGTTACTTTCATACCCCATTACTCCATTATCTGTCAGTTTAATAAGTAGTGGTGTATGTAACTGAAACAGTTTTATATGATCTGACGTGAGGTTTAGCTTTCCTTCACATACCCTAAACTCCCAAATTGACTCCATCTCTCTAAAGCTCTCTGTTCTTTCTCAAGAAATCTCGAATTTTACACTTCGAAATTCACTCTCTCTGTGCGATTAGTTGCTCCCAAAATGTCGAACTCACCAAGAAATGCAGAAACCCGCGATGTCAGCCCAACATTGAGTGACAATGTACTTGATGTCGCCCCCATCCAGACGATTCTGCCGCCGATCTTCACCTTCGCGGATGTTCCGTTCGGCGCTGCTGCGTCCCAACCACGACCAGTCCAAGCAAATCCGGTGGGAGGTGCACTAAATGTCCCAACGCCGCCGACTAACACGCCTCAACCACCTATTTCAACCCCTGTTTCTGCGCCCAAACCCTCACAGAAGCCGACGAAGAAGAAGAACAAGAAGCCAATGAAGCCTCAACCCAAAGCTGCTCCAAAGACGCGTCAGAGCAATCGTCTCAAACAATCGCGGATGTCAAAGGGCCCCAAATCGACTGCAGACAAGCCGATTACCGTGTCAAGCTCATCGTCGGAGTGGGAAACCGACACCTCAGACGACGAGCCCCCTCAGATGGAGACTAAGCAGCCTGTTCAGGGGGAGGCTAGCTCGGCCAAAGCGCCAAGTCCGACGCAAGAAAAAGCGGCTTCTTCGTCGAGCAAGTCCACTGACGACATCATCGATAGTACTACCTATGCTCAGGTGGAGAAGACAGCGATGAGTCCAGGGGGAGGTCATCCCTCTATGTATTCAACCTCGTCAACCTCTGCCACCGAAGAAGATGATGAGTTTGGCGCGAAGGAAACTCTAGCTGCGTGGAAGAAAAAGCTGAACAAACGAGAAGGGAAGAGGCCAATGGTCTCTGAGGAGATGCCATCAAAGAGGGTACGTCGATCGGAGCCTTCTCCTGACGCAAGCCGTAGTCACACTCCGTCACAGGCATCCAGTGCCAGTGACAATGTTGAGGAAGATGTTGACCCAACATCTGAATCAGACTGGGAGTCACCTCTGCCTAGAGGGAAGTTCTATGGAGCAATCAATGAGGAGCTGTGGCCATTCTATAGCCAGAGGGTGCTTCGCGTCGAGAGGACAGCCGATGAAGCTAGTTTCCGCCGCTATGGGGTGATGCAATTTCTGGAATCAAGAAAGTTCGACAGGACGGTGACGAGGTTTGGAACCTACTGTGAATCAGTGGTTCGAGAGGTATATGCTAACCTTTCTCCTAAGCTAAACGATCCTAGTTCTAGGATGTATGGGAAGATATTCTTGAGGGGGAGGTTATATGACTTTACGGCGGGATGTGTTAATAACTTTTTGGGGACGCCTAATGTGGACATGAGCGAAGAATACGATAATAATGAGGTGGTTTCTTTCTTGACTGGGGGTAGAGTTAGAGAATGGGATGGGAATTTTTCTTGTTCCTTTTTGACTTCGCTCTACTCTGTGCTATTTAAAATTGGCATCTGTAATTGGTGGCCAACTGCCAATGAGACTCGAGTGGCAGAGAGTATGGCTCATATACTCTATGCGCTTGGGAAAAATCTCCCATTGAATATGGGAGATCTGGTGCTAGATCAGATGGCGAGGGAGGCCGAGAAAAAGTCGTCTGGGATTTTGCCGTTTCCGTCCCTTATTTATGGGATGCTACTCCGCGACGGCTTTAGGCCTGCTCGGAAAGATGAAGTGGTGACAGTCAAGGTCCCATACTGCGTCTCATATTTGCACCTTGCCGGGCCAAACAAAACGATTGATTTGCCATGGCGAGCCCCCGAGGAGATTGCTGAGCAAGATGTTGAGCGCGATGTTGCCTCAACATCGACTGCCAAGTCTGGATTGGATCGCCAAATTCAATGCCTGGAGGATACCATTGCTTTTCTATCGACACAGCTTGCGACTCTTAAGGATTTGCGTTCTTCCCAAAAAGGGGGAGAGGCAGAAGTGCCTGCGACAGCTGATGCAGGAGATAAAGCTGAGTCAAGCAGGAGAGAAGGGGCAGAAAATTCAGGGGGAGAACAAGTGCATGAGACGGATCGGGAAACAGAAGATCAAGGGGGAGAGAGAGCGGGCTGAGGAGTGAAGATGTGTGCATACGCATTTTTTTTTGTGTGCTTGCGTGTGCTGGTGTTTTTTTTTTGAACCATGCTTTTGTTTTGTTTTTTTGTGACTCTTATGAACCATGTCTTTTATCTGTCTTTTGCAGATTTTCAGAACCTTTTATGGCGTGTACTATTTAGTAGTACTTTAGTCGTTTATCCAATTCTGATTTTGTCTAACTCTAATCGTTCTGACTTTGTTTGTCTTTGGTTGAGTTGATTTTCAGGGGAGGTTTATGAGGAATGACTTCTGCTTTGGTTTTGGGAAGAAAGATAAAAAGGGGGAGATTGTTAATGTTGAGCCTTCAGCATTGGCAATGTTGGGGTAACATTCTAGCCAACATTTGTTGGTCAAGAATGTTCCCTTTCTCGGTTTTATCTTTCATGCCCAAAACTGACTTTATTGTTGACGTGGTCTTTTACTAGTAATGTGCAGGGTTTGGATAAGTGACAGAATGGTTCAAAACACGTAATTGGGGTGTGGAGCGAAAAGAGGAAGAGTGCATACTAAAGATAGGATGTCTTGGAGCTAAAACAAAGACCGAGTACTTGAAGTGACCAAGTCGACTCCCAACGGACACTAACGGTCATGACAATCTTAGTGGACGTTAGTGGACGTTGAGGGAGGTTACTAAGTCGTTTGGACAAGTCCTTCAGGAGTCGAAGAACTATAAAAGGCGAAGGACTTCAACCATTTCAGTACGGCTTTTTACAACGACTTATACATCGAACACAGAGTGAAAGTGAGAGCATCTCTGAGCGAGAGTTATTCCTTGAAAGAGTTTTCTTTTAGATCTGGCTTGTTAGGTTTTAGAATCGTGTGTGGTTCCTTCCTTTTGCTAGATTTCTTTAACTATCTTTTCGATAGTTTGTAATCCATCGTTTTAGTGGATTATTTTGCCGCAAGGCTCGCAGCAAGTTATTTGACTTGCTGCACAAAATTAGCTCTTGTGTTTGTGTTCGTTTAACATTAAGTTCGTTCTTTTCCGCTGTGCATTCACAAGTGAGTTGGAGTGTTAGCCTAACATCGCGTCCAACATTAGCGTTTTACGAAGTATTTTACATCCATTGTGTACGGGACCACCTTCAGTGGCAGCTAAAGTGGTGACAGACCGAGTAACGGGATATTCAAAGGGGTTTGGTTTCGTCGAATATGCTACTCTTCAAGATGCCGAAGCTGGCATCAAGGGCATGGGTGGCCAGGTCACTATTACGAAATTTCTTCAGACATCTTTTCTCATACTCGGATTTTACGTTTTACCTTTCTTGCTCATTACATCACTTGCGAAGAAGACTATGCTTCTAAAATGCCCGTTTGCTTATGAGGATTAACACATTCTTTCGTTATTACATAAGCAGTTTTTGGATGGCTGGGTTATTTTTGCCGAGTATGCAAGGCCAAGACAACCTCATCCATCTTGGAACCCTCATTCTCCTCCTCAGGGTAACAATGGCCATTAGTGAATGATATAATTCATTCCATTTTTGCCCCCGCGAGTGAAGTCAAGAATATGTATCTATTTAGCGTATGTTTATTCGTCTCGAATAGGTTCGAGCATTATTCTTGCGCAGTGCGCACCTACCTACCTTGTTGAGATATGTTGGTTTGGTTAAGAGTTATTTACATGTTTTAAGTCCTGCACTTGAATACGGATGAACTTGTTGATTTTGGTTTCAAATACACGCAGCACTATTTTATTGTATGTCAGATTTATGGGTTTTAAATTTAGAATATTTAGGATTATTATATCATATAGTACAGTAAAACATCTATAAATAATAATATTGACACCATAGAATTTTATTAATTTAGAGAGATATTAATATATTGATAAATTAATATTTTATTAATTAAAGGAGTATACTATTTAAATTCAACAAATTTAATTAGTATTTACGATAAATGATTTAAAAATGTTACATTAATTATATTCATGTACTTAAAACGATTTACAAGTATGAATTAAAGAAAATATCGTTTGAAAATTAGTCAAGGTACAATATCAAATGCTCTTGGATTATCGTTTAGTCAACTTTCATAAGGGTGGGGATATTAAGCAACACAAAATGGCGACAACAAGTCTTCACAATATTTTGTTGCATTTAGAGAACTCGACATAGGAACTATTGACTGCAATTAAAAAAGTTAGGGATATGGATGGCAATGGGGCGGGTCCGCCCCTAATGGGCCGGATATTTTTAAAATAATCGGGTATGGGGCGGGTAATGGATTTAAATTTTTCTACCCGGCCGGGTCCGGGGCGGGCCCGGGTCCGGCCAAACCCGCCCCGAGACCCGGCCCGAAACCCGCCCCGATAATATTTATATTATAATTGATTTCGTAATTAAATGTTATATAGAGTTATTGTTAATATTATCAATAAAAGATTTGTTGGTCTAATGGTAGAGGGTTGGTATTACAAAGGTGAGGTTGTGGGTTCGAGTCTCAAGCAACGCATTTATATATTTTATCTTTTAAAAAATTAAAAAAAAAGAAAAAAATCAATATATCCGGGTCTGGCGGGTCAGACCCGGTTCGCTCGGGTCTGGCTCGGGGCGGGGCGGGTCCAAACCCGAGGCGGGGCGGGGCGGGTCCCGAATTCGCTAAAAATAATCGGGTCGGGTACCGGGTCCGGCCAAACCCGACTCATACCCGGCCCGTTGCCATCCCTAGTTAGGGATGAAATCCAATTAGATTAAAATTTAAGAAAATCTTGTAACAAATAGATTCTTATTTTAGCAAACTATCATAATTTGTAATTGTAACTTTTATGAATTATTAATTTAGAGTGGGACACTTATAAAGGGATTTTCCGAAAATTATATTATTATCTTATCAAATTTGATGATTTTTTATGAAGGCTCAGTCGGGAGGGGGCCGAGAGATTTTATTATTTTAGAAAATTTATTAATTTATAGAATATTAATTTATAGAGGTTTTACTTTTGTTGGAAAAATGATGAAATAAAACGATGTCAAAACCAAATGCAGCTCCATGACGTTGGGCCTCAAATTGGGCTTTTGACCCAAATACTCGAAGCTCTAAGACCAATAGTATGCTTTGCTTTTTTACCATTTGAGTTAGTTCAGCTGTGGTTTGTGTTATTCTTTATCCCAACATCCAATCCAACAATAAGCTTTTTGCAATATATTTCTTGAAACTTATTCTTTCTCTCTATTTTATTACAAGTTATTTTATATTTTATTGCAGGCCATTGTCCAGACCCCATATATACACATCAAGTGACCGGCTCTATTTTCCAAATCAAACTCGATTAGCCATTTGTAGCATGTTTCAATTATTTAAATATTTAACAGAAAGGTGATCAATCACGCACCTAATTGATCGATGCATTCAAACTGTAAAGCACAAAGAATTTAGTAAGGTCTCGTCATATATAAGATAAACTGAATATGTTACTTCTATAGTTAAAAAATAATTAATTATGAATAAACCACGCTGTTCTAATTCTACCTAGAAAAGGCACGCTGTGGACATCAACGCTAGGACATAAAGTTGAAAATTCTTGCCACCTTATAGAAGCAAAATCAAAGATTAATTGTCCCAAAGGTCTATCTTTAAAAAAAATAAAATAAAAATAGGTGATATACATTAATTAAAAGAATTCGAAAGTGACATCGACATGGTCATGTTGAGAATACTAAGGGCCGTATATTAGTCAATTAAAACCTCCAACGGTCACTTAAGAAACACCGCTCGTCGTAATTCAAAAACTGAGATAACAGATCAATGTATTGAATAGTTTTTCTCTCTCATACCCATCATCATCTTCTTCTCCTTTTCTTATTTGAGATTCTCTTTTTTTTTCTGCTGATTCCTGCAATTTAAAGCAACGGTCTCGTGATCCATTTTAATTGCGTTAGCTTCTATTGCAATTAATCTAAGGACCCACCGCCAAAGATACTTGTGCGTCACTCTCTCTGCTTATACGTACGTACTGCTGATATAACATTGTGGATCGAAAATGGCTCCGAAGAACCAGAACAAGCCTCCTTCGAGCCCTTCAAACGTGAGCCATCTTTAATCACTGATGTGTAATGATTTCTTTGGATCTTTAGAGATAATCGAGTTTTTCAGGAGTTTTTATTGGGAGATTTAGTATATGGGTTTTAATTGTGTGCTTTTGGAGTACTGATAATGCTAAATTTGTACTGCATCGCGGTAAACTTTAGGCATTTGGAGAAAATTGAGTTTGGGGGTTTTATTGGTTGTGCAACTTTCTACAGCTGACACTGCAGATTTAGTAAATTGAGAGTTTTATAGTTCAATTCAGAGCGACCTTTGGTCACTTGTTTTGAAGTTTGTGCCTTTGAGACTTGAGAGTATGGATAATGCTAGACTGCATCACGGATTTGGCCCAGGGAGGCGATAATTAGATGTTCACGTCGAATCAAAATTTCTGAGAACCAATATTTATTGATGCATTTGATCTTATTTATTATGTGCAGGGTAAGTATAGCGTTGATGAGGCTGCAGTAGAAAGGAAGAGAAGGATTGGGAGTACAAGAATGCCACCAGTGTCGTTGACAAGGGCTGCAGCTCGGCAAGCACTGTCAGTTGTAAATGGCGATCACGATCTGCCTCCACCGAGCATTGCTGGTTCCGAAGGTGCAGAGATTGAGCTCACAAAAGAGGATGTGGAGGCCTTACTCAATGAGAAACTGAGGGTTAAGAATCGATTTAACTACAAGGTACGATATGATGTGATTATTAGATGTTCTGAGCTTTGGGATCTATTGGTTTGATGATATTGGAGAGGGGATGTAATTTTGTTGCATTTTTGGCTTGTACGCAGGAAAAAACAGAACAAATGGTAGACTGCATAAAAAGGCTCAAGCAATGTATCAGGTGGTTTCAGCAGATGGAAGGAAATCATCTTTTGGAGCATGAGAAGAAATGCGACGATATGGGTACTAATTAATTGTTGTAATTCTGCTGAATAAACTTTCTATAAGCATCCACGCAAAGTCCAACCTTCTTGTTTTTCATACAGAATTATTGATGAGGGCCAAGGAAGATGAGTTGAACTCTATAATTATGGAGTTGAGAAAGAACCTGGATGCAGTGCAGGGCAAGTTCTCTAAGGAGGAAGGAGAGAAACTGGTAAAAAGGAGCGAAAAATTCTACCATTTCTTGTACTTCTACTTGCTTTGTGGATTAAACTAAACTGTCCAATCATGTTAATAGGAAGCACTGGACATGTTGGAAAGAGAAAAACACTCTAGAGTCGCAGCAGAAAGATTGCAAACGTCACTTTCTGAAGAAGTGAAACGAGCACGAGAGGACAATGCTTCTGCTATCCAAAAGGTCAATATCTAACCGTGGAAGTTTTCCGAGTTTTTGTAGCAAAAGAAAATTAATGTTTCAAGTTTCTGCAGATACAATCACTGAATGACACCACAAAGCGATTACAAGAGTACAACACGAGTTTGCAGCAGTATAATAGCAGACTTCAGTCAGAACTACACGATACAAATGAGACTTTAAAACGTATTGAGAAGGAAAAGGCAACAGTTGTGGAAAATCTAAGCATTTCAAGAGGCACCATAACTTCTTTGGAAGCGCAACTTACCTCTTCACGAGTAAGTAATCTTAGAAAATGGTACGGTCATTATCCGTTTCATGAAACTTCCTCCATTACTATTTATTGCTTATGCTTGAACTTGAAAGGAATCGCAAGCCGATGCAATCAAACAGAAGGAAACATTAGCCAATGAAGTTACGAGCTTAAGAAGAGATTTACATCAAGTAAGGGATGATCGGACTCGGTTATTGTCGCATGTTCAGGATTTAACAAGTGAAGTAGAGAAGTACAAGGAGTATACTGGAAATTTAGCTGCACAGTTAGGCAACCTGACAATAAAATCAAATGAGCTGGAGGTTTGCTCTAAAGTTATGCTTCACATAAGTTCTTGAAGAATGTGATCTAATGTTGATCTTTTTAATGTTAGTCCACGTGTTTAGCTCAAGAAAAAGAAATTAGGCGTTTGCAGGAGCAGCTGGCCTATGCAGAAACGAAATTGCAGGCAAGTGTCTAGATCCTTCCATTTGTGCTGATGTCATAGTTCAAAGTGAACTTCAAACTTTAAAGTACTGACTTAATCTTTTATTGTTGCACCATTCAATAGTTTTCTGATAAATCAGCAATGGAAACAAGGTTCGAATTTGAGGAGCAAAAAACTTTGGTATTCGAATTGCAAAAGCGCTTGGCCGAAGCAGATTCAAAAATTTTGGAAGGAGAGAAACTCCGCAAGAAGTTGCATAACACTATCCTGGTATAGCAATTTAAGAACAAGCCTAACGATTTGGAACTTCGCAGATGCTTTCTATATTTAAATCATTTAACGTGAATCTTTAATGCCATGCAGGAGCTGAAAGGAAATATACGGGTGTTTTGTAGGGTTAGACCTCTTTTGTCCCATGATGAGGTTGGATCTGACACAAAAGTCATATCTTTTCCTTCATCAACAGAAGATATGGGCCGAGGTGTTGAGTTAATGCAAAATGGTGAGAGTTTGAATGGTGCACACTTGTAATTTGTCTGCTATTCAGTTTATTCTTCTCATGTTATATTTCTAACAACCACTTTTTGTTTTTTGAAGGGCAAAAACATTCGTTCACTTTCGACAAGGTGTTTATGCCTGACGAATCGCAAGACGATGTATTTGTGGAGATATCGCAGTTAGTACAAAGTGCTCTTGATGGTTATAAGGTAATTTGTCCGCTCAATTCGACAACACTTATGTTGTTACATCTCGCAGCATTTCAAATCATGATATATAGTTTCCTTTGCTGCCGCAGCTTGTTATATTGTCAATATTGTAGATTCATTTTGGTTGCACTTTAGGGCTTCTTTGTTTTTTAAATGTTTTTTGGCAATTTTCTTAATTTTGCACTTATATCTTTTTGAACAATGCATTTGACCGCTAACCACATAATTAAAGTAGTTCATCGTCTTGATAGAACCCAATTAGTACTGGTCTAAAAATCGTATGATCTCTTCGCATCAGGTTTGCATATTTGCCTACGGGCAAACAGGCTCGGGTAAGACTTATACTATGATGGGAAAGTCAGGACAGAGAGGTTTGATTCCACGATCATTGCAGCAGGTGTTTGAGACGAGACAAACTCTTGAAGCCCAAGGTTGGAAGTACGAAATGCAGGTGCGTGACTACGGTAGCAATCTCGTGTATGTTGCATTGGTTTTTCTAGCTTTACATCTCAATTAATATCATATCTTTTCAGGTATCGATGCTTGAGATATACAACGAAACCATTAGAGATTTGTTGGCCCCAAACAAATCAGGATTTGACGCATCTCGACTGGAAAACAATGGAAAGCAATTTGCTATCAAGCACGACGCAAATGGAAACACTCACGTGTCTGACCTTACGATCGTGGATGTCCGAACTAGCAAGGAAGTTTCCTATCTGTTGGAGCGGGCAGCACAAAGCAGGTAATTCGATGATGCTACTTTTGTCATGTATTCTTCCATCGTCTATGTTTTAATGTGTTTTCATAAGGTTACACATATACTTCAGTAGTCTCAATGGAAATTCCTAATTAATACTTCTAACTTGTAGGTCTGTTGGAAAGACTCAGATGAATGAACAATCCTCAAGGAGTCATTTTGTGTTCACTCTTAGAATAATGGGGGTTAATGAGGTATCAATATCACTACCTAATAAACCATAGACTTGGTACCTTTTTTAATTTTCTAGTTTCGTCTTTTAATCTTTTCCTTCTGTTTCATAAAAAAATGTGCGTCTTCATGTAGAGTACGGATCAACAAGTGCAAGGTATTCTTAATCTAATCGATCTAGCCGGGAGTGAACGACTGTCCAAGAGCGGATCGACTGGCGATCGACTGAAAGAAACTCAGGTAATACGTTGGAATTGTTACCACTTGAGCTGATGATTCACTTTCTTTTTCCCATTTGGTTTAACACACTTTCTCTTCTTTATGATCATCATCGCTAGGCTATCAATAAGAGCCTCTCATCACTAAGCGACGTCATATTTGCTCTAGCGAAGAAGGAGGAACACGTGCCATTTAGAAACTCCAAGCTAACCTACCTTCTCCAGGTATTTTGCCAAATCTATGATAACAAAATAGCTATATTGGTTTCACAGACTGTCAATTATAACCACTTTGATTGGTATTCTCATACTTATATGCATTTCTTCCAATTTCAGCCTTGCTTAGGCGGAGATTCGAAGACGTTGATGTTTGTCAACGTCTCCCCCGACCCTTCGTCGGCCGGCGAATCCCTCTGTTCGCTGCGTTTTGCTGCTCGAGTTAATGCTTGTGAAATCGGTGTACCGAGGCGACAAACTAACTTGAGAGTTTCAGATTCCCGTCTGAGCATCGGATAATATGATTGACTACTTTCTATACGTTGTGTTATTTTTTTCTGCGTATTATTGGTAAATTTCATTCTATGACATCTTAACAAGGACTGCTCTATGCGCTTCAATTTATGTTGTAAAGAAATATGTATTTGTGGATGGGGTTAGCTTTGGTTCTTCTATGCATAGTTTGGTCCCAAGTCGTTTGTTTGGGATTTAAAAGTTTAACGTTACCGTCTCAAATGTTTCCTTCTTTTTATAATTTTTATGTAAATTGGAGTTTTTTGGGTAAAAAATGTGGGGGAAATTTGATAAAAAGGATTGGGTATTTGTCAATTAAATAAAATGGATTGGGTTGCGATTTACCAAAATACCCTCGAAAAATTGAAGTTTATGTGAAAAACACCCATTAACGATTCATTTTCACAC
Organism: Craterostigma plantagineum; assembly: GCA_027422505.1. NCBI lineage: Eukaryota > Viridiplantae > Streptophyta > Magnoliopsida > Lamiales > Linderniaceae > Craterostigma > Craterostigma plantagineum. The sequence continues at coordinate 281,675 of JAPQWV010000053.1, read as the reverse complement.
TTAAGCAATAAACAAAAAAACATACAGAAGATTCGAATATCAACTCAAATCCAAGCGACAAATCGATCTCGAAAAACATAAAGCAAAATCGAAGACGGTTAAATTGAAGACTGGTAACACACTCAAGGCAAGAACGGCCGTTGAGGAGGATGTAAAAGGCGATAAAGTACAGGTAAATTGTTTTTTAGGGTGCGAAGACTGATAACACATTCGCTATGATGGTTTTTGAGATCGATTTGTCGCTTGGATTCGAGTTGATATTCGAATCTTCTTTATACTTGTTTGTTTATAAGTGTGGAAATGTATGGTTAATGGGTGTTTTCACTTCATTTTCTTCGAGGGTATTTTGGGAATTTCGCGACCCAATCCCTTTTATTTAATTGACTAAATACCCAATCATTTTATCAAATTTCCCCCACTTACCAAAAAACTCCTATTTAAATAAAAATTATAAAAAGAAGGAAAAACTTGAGACCGAAACATCAAACTTTTAAATCCCAAACAAATTACTAAATGCATAAAAGAACCAAAACTGCACTCATCCACAAATGCATACTGAGTGGGCAGGCACACGCTGTTAGTCCAAAGCTACCCTTATCCACTAGTCCAAAGCTACCCTTATCCACAAATACATACAGAGTGCCCGGGCACACTGTTAGTCGTCATAGTTGCAACGTAATTGTTGTTCAAGTATTAGCTAGCCACAGTTAACGCTAATTTTTTTCCTTTGTTCAACGTTTGCCTCAAAATGGATAGTGAATACAGAGCTCATATATTGTCTGGGTATAGAAAAAAAAATAGGAAAAGGAAAGATAGACACAAGATTGATATTATTCATGGTTGGTTCCATTTCACGTTCTAGTAGCAAAATTCATAATAAGCAAACTACAAATCATGAAATTTAATTTATAAATCACGTAGAGGTCATCCTTCAAACAGATTCACTAAAATCTCGCTCAGTCAGAAATTCTTTCCTAGTTCAACCTTTTTCACCATCCTCATAGTGTTGTGCAGTATAGAATCCAAGATCCCAGCAACCTGAGAAAAGAATCACCCAATTAAAGAAGAAAAAACAACTGCAGGAAGCATTCTGACATGCATGAAAAGATCTGAAGAACACTTACAGTAAAAACGCCTCCAATGATAGCACAAACATTAGTAATGAAGTGCGTAAAAGATTTTGATTCTTCGGTTATTAGGACCTGAGGGAAAAGGAAGTTAAGTTACTAAGCCATATTTCAACAACCAAAAGCAGTTCGGTATGGAAGGTTCCATTACCTGCATCGGTGATGGTTCATAGTGAAATGTGGCAACAGGTAAGTGAACACTGTGGACCAAGCTACTGTGTGCAGTGTACTCATACTCCTCGATTAGTTTATAAGATCTTGTTGTAACCTCAGTTTTCACAACTTGAAGGTAGTGCTCGATCTGTAAAAGATCGAATTAATTTTGATTAATTATGTCCATCTACTGTCTCTAAGCAAGGGAACATTTTGTCAGCTGTTGTTAAAGAAGGTAAGGTAATTGGAACTTACAGTTACATTTATATTGGAATCAGTAGGATTACTGATATATGACAAACCATTTAGCCGATCGTAACTTCGACCAAGATGCGGCAGCAAGCGCTTCAGGTCACTCATTATCCTTGGAGTTATACTTTTACCGAAAGAGAAATGAGAAATGTAATGTGACATGTTCATCTGAGTAGCGTCAAAAGAATGAGATGACGAACGAGCTGATACAATAAGATTTCCTGGGACCTGAAGAACATGAAGGACAGCTTATCTTATTCAAGTTGTTTGAATAAGTTTATCCTTTATCAACTTAAATGGGTGCCTTGTTACCTTCTTCACCCGTACGAAACCCTCAATTCTGCAACCTCCAGTCAAAGGTGCAGGTCTTCTAGTGTCATCTTTTGCCTCAGAAGGTGGACTATCTAAAGCTTGTTGTGAATGCAATGAAATAGGTGCAACCAGCTCCTCCATTGCCTGTAAGTCAGTATATCGCATTATTTCTTTTCGAAGAACGAGAGTGAATCTCCTAAGCGACTGTGGTTTATCAAATCCCATCCAACTACTTTTTTCATGATCATATTGTGAGCATTCTCACCTTGACAAGGCTGTCGGTATCTCGATCACCATAGTAGGATTCATGATCATGGTGTCCATGATCATCTCTGCATCGAGAAAGATGTTGGGACAAATGTCAAAAATTTCACTCAAGAGATGATATGTACATGATTCATATGTCAGCTACCAACTGAGACTCTAAACCATTCTCTTTTTTGTTATATTAACTACGTAAAAAGCAGCATATTTCCGAAGATTCTAGATCAGAAGTGAAGTGACTGCTTGCCTTACATCACTCCCTTTACGGAAGATGCGAATTGATGGGTAACCCTGTATGTGATTCCTGCAATTAAATCAAGGAGAACAACTATCAAAAGATAAAAACAGGTATGTTTTTGGGGATGCGGGGCGGGGTGCAAATTATCATGGGAAGTGTCCATTGGCAGCGTGTTCTATGAGCTTTTATCTCTTAGCAAATAATGTCTAAACGTAGAAACTTATCTTAAATAAAAAAGTAGTAATAAGTAATGAGAACAAAACATAGATAAAATACCTTCTACACAGATCCATTTCTGTAGTGCAGTCAACCTTCCCCAAGAGGATGCGTCCATCAGTTTCTGGGTCATGCCTGAAAAGCATCAATATGAATTAGATAATCCCATTGCAAAGCCACAATTTATCGTCATTTATCAATAAGCAAAAGCTGCTGCAAGGATATGTGCTTGCACCTTTCTCTAACGATTTTGGCAGCTTTCTCCCATGAGGGTTTCTAAAATGAAGAAAGGAGGGACACAGTGTATGAATAACAAGCATCAATCATTATGCTTATAGACAAATGTAGTGAAGGCCCAACAGAAAGGATATAAATAAGTGATGTTGTAGTACCAGGCGATTGCTCCAGTAACACCAAGGGGCAAAGAAGTTGACCACCAAAATATCATAACTGCCAAAATAGCCCATTGGCATCCCATGAAGCAGCGAGATATATAATAACATGAGCTCACCATTATAGTAATAAAAAAATGAAAGGCTGGCAACTAGATAATAAAATTCTTACTGATGTGAAACTATGTCGAAGTTTTTCACTGTCAGTACAACAGAACCTTCAGCATACTCTTCATCAACTTCCTCATCGTGCCTAATAGCATTAGAAGTAGGCCCTGACAAGAACTCTGAGCCAGTGGCTCTCAAGTTTGAATCAATAGAGTACTTGCGGATGGTCTTCGTTAAATTCAACCTATTCTGAAGAAAGAAGACAGGATTTTCAGTTTAATAATTTATTACAAGAATATGACATGATTATGAAATCATCGAAATCTTGAGCGATAATTTGAAATTTTCATATATTAATGCGAAAAATAAATGAAATTAAATCGATTAGATAGTTAGAAGTTTAGCTAAGGCATCAATGTCAAACATTATTTACATCATGGTTTTTTGTGTGTATCCAATATTTTTCTTGCTCTAATTAGTTAAAAGAATAGAAAGATATATTCTGCTTAACACAAAAGTCCTCGTGAAGGCCGCCCAAAAGGATTGAAACTTACTGTTCCCAACACATCGCTGACATCAACTGAAGCGAACTCGCATGATAATGCCGGAAAACTACATGAAAAAATTCGATGTCAATAAATATTGTTGCAATCAAAACAAGAACATGCATTTTTTAAATACAAATGCAGTCTGTTTTATAATTCAACCTTAGGCATGTAGTGCATGACGTGCATAAACTAGCTGAAATTCTACCTCATGTTGAAATCAATTCGTAAAAAGTCTCCATCAGAACTCTTGTCAACCACTACTGATGTAGAGGTTGTCACCCTCAGATAATTACTCAGTTCCTGCAACAGAAAACATGATCAAAAGGCTCAGAGAATGTTTAAGAATGGATATGGTTAAACAGCAATGACGAATAACGCTTACTTAAAATAAAGTAACAATGTCTACTTTGCTTAATGACCACAGACTATTATCCTATATTGTTCAGCAACTTTGGCGTAGGTTTTAAAAATATCCGGCAAAGAATCAGCTTCATACCATTCCGAACAAAAAGATCATGAAGAAGGCTGCTACAATTGACAATCCAGCACCTGACAATGATGCCTCGGTCAAATCTCTGGGTATCTTCCTGTCAAAATGAGCAAAGACACATAGTTTCCACAGCTTAAAAAAAATTTAAGGGACTTGGATTTCAACTACACAAATCCTGCATCTTAACGTAATGTAGCATCCGTAACGCATCAAATCTGCAGATGCGTCACTGGGACATTACTGCCAACAGTAGTCTCCAGCTCATTAATCACTGATCAAAACACATCAATTCATCAAGTTACCCTGCACATTTCATTAGAATGATAGCTCGAACGAAAGCACAAAATATCCACATGGATTTTATTAGCTTGCAGGCTTTAAAATACAGAGAACGATCCTCTTCAAAACCACATATTCAATCGAAGACAGTACAGATCCGTCAAAACCAACAGGAAAAGAAAAAGTGCGCGAAAAAAAACCTGTAGAAGTCCACCGATTTGATTTTAGTAGTCGAAACCATGGTCGATCAGTCACCCACGGCAATCCAATCTTATAAAACGGCGAACGCTGTCAAAATCAATCGGATCCGCCAAACATCAGCTGAAAACACACAAGCTGAACCTCAAATCCAACGATTTCACTTTCCTGCCGCCCAGGATGAGGCCGTTTTAAGCGGGATTGTTTATAGTCATTAACTGATGCTGAGTTAATATAATCGCAGGACAGTATATCACAATTTTCAGGTATTTATTCATCAAAATACTGTAATTAATTAGCTAATATATATTTTGTCGAGTCGAGCTCAACTCGGTCGATATGGGCTATACTTGCATAAATGGACTAAAGGCCCGAAATATAAATAAGCCCATCTAACGAATGAACTACAACCACACTCAGAAACTTCATAAATACTACCTCCGTCCCACTTATTTCTTCTCATCTTTCTATTTCGGGCGTCCCACATAATTCTTCCCATTTCCATTTTTGGTAAAAAGTTATCCCACTAATTAAACTAATTACATCATTTAATATTAAAAAAAGTCTTCTTGATTTGCGTGTCTACTAATATAACTTTTCTCTCTCTATACCTCAAAAGGTGTACTATAATATTAAAATAATGTGATTTCTTAAGCTCCGTGCCCGCTAATCTTTGGGAATAAATAGTCGGGACGGAGGAAGTACTAAAAATGGAATGCACCTAAGACATCGTCAATGGAGAGATAAAGAAAGAAAAACAAGAACAATATTACCGAGAAATGACCCCTTTAGTTTCTTGAGAACCAGAGAGAGAAAAAGGACTGGTTTTTCTTGGACTAAAGTTACATTTCAATCACATTTCGTTCTCAGCGAAGAAGGCAATATCCATCATCATCAAAGATTGTATTTTGTTAACGTTGTAACATAAAGATCGCGTAACCAACAAGGCAGAAAAGCTTGCAACTTTTTCTTTTTTTTCGTATTCCCGCGATTTCTCGGATGTTTGATTCGCCGAAATACAAAGGCGAGATAAGAAAAAGGGCAGCACAATGTTGAGCTGTTTCTCATGCTGCTTCTCAAAAGAGAAGCTCCACGAAAAGTCCCTTAAGAAATGCGTCCAAGATCTCAAGAGGACGAAATCCATCGCATCGTTCGCCAACCTATCCATGAAAACAGGTAGGTATACATATATACATACGATCATCCCATTTCGAATCAATCCTTGAACATCCCCGTAAATGTGATATATATTATATATATATGCGTCGTTTGTTGTCTAAAATCTCATGTCAGTAAATATGTCTGTCTCAATGCAGATGGAAGCAAGAGGAGATACATAGCAGAAGAGATAGAGAAGCTTGGAAAGGGGAATATCTCGGCCGACATCTTCACCTTCCAAGAGCTCAATGTTGCCACCAACAGATTCAGCCCCGAAAAGATGATCGGCGAGGGCGGCTTCGGCAGGGTGTACAAAACCCATCTCGAATCGAAGAACATGGTATAAAAATTTATCTACGCGAAAAAAAAAACGAGACTTTAAAACCAATTGGCAATATTGGGAGTAACTGACGTGTTTATATATATGTAGGACGTTGCAGTGAAGCAGCTGGACAGAAATGGCTTCCAAGGAAACCGAGAGTTCCTCGTCGAAGTCTTGGTGTTGAGCCTCCTACACCATCCCAACCTCGTTAACTTAGTTGGCTACTGTGCCGAGGGCCATCAGAGGCTCTTAGTCTACGAATACATGGAAAACGGCTCCCTCGAAGATCACCTCCTAAGTACGCATTTCTTCGTTATTACATCCTTCATGTTTGGTCATTTGCACGGTGATCGAAACAAATATGACTTGTATATAAGCTTGTGAGCTATGCCAATTGATTTTAGAATGGAATCCCACGAGGCTTATATGAATTTGAGCCAGAGTTGATAAAAAATCGCGTCCCTATGCAGATATCGATCCCGAGAAAAGAGCGCCGCTCGACTGGGACACGAGGATGAAGGTGGCGGTGGGGGCGGCCCGAGGCTTGGAGTACCTCCACGAAACGGCTAACCCGCCCGTGATATATCGGGATTTTAAGGCGTCGAACATACTCTTGGACGGAGATTTCAGCCCGAAGCTGTCCGATTTCGGGCTCGCCAAGCTCGGCCCGATAGGGGAGAACGCCCACGTCTCGACTAGGGTTATGGGAACTTACGGCTACTGCGCGCCCGAGTATGCTTCGACCGGCCAGCTCACCACGAAGTCCGACGTTTATAGCTTTGGGGTCGTTTTCTTGGAGATTATAACGGGCCGAAGGGTCATCGACAGCTCTAAGCCCAGCGAAGAACAGAATTTGATCACTTGGGCGCAGCCTTTGTTTAAGGACAAGAAGAAGTTTCATCAGATGGCAGATCCGTTACTACAGGGAAACTACCCAGAGAAGGCTCTGTACCAAGCGCTGGCGGTGGCAGCCATGTGTTTGCAGGAGGAAGCTTCGATAAGGCCTTTGATCGGCGATGTGGTGACTGCGTTGGAGTATCTGTGCGGTGATAGGAGCAAAGTGGCTGCCGGCGACGGCGACGGCGACGGCGACGGCGACGATGGAGATGAAGAAGAAGACGAGGAGGATGACGGTGGAAAATAGGAATTTACTTGTACTTTTCTTGACGGAGATAAGCTATTTTTTCACTTCGGGCTAGTTTTCGAATGTGGTAAACGGTAATGCTAATGATTTTTTTGGGGGGGCTATTCTGTAAACATTGTGAATCTATACATATTTAATAAAGTAGTATGAGTTTTGCCCGGTTTTGGTCCGGTTCGGACCGGTCGGTGGATTTTCGATTCGAGTGAGTTCTGAGTCGATTGTTCTTCCTTTCCTTTCCTTCCCCAACGTGCGTTCTTTCTCTCGCTTCTATTTCGTACACACAAAACACTCCCCGACAGACGTCAAGCTCAAGGGCCACGAATGATAAACATCTGTAAAACCCCACAAGAAATTTACAGCTCTCTTTCTGCGAGCCCCTGTAAAGATTTATTTATCTTACTGGATTTTTCCAGTACTTGAGACAATTATCAAAACGGCAGCTTTCTGTAGAAATAAGCTGCCAAGGGAGGTTGCAGCAGCAGCGACTAAAATGGGGTGTCATCCTCACACTGCTAATTTTAAGACTTACGATTTTTGTCCCTCGTATTTCTTGTTTTGCCGTTGTGGGACTGCTCGACTTGGCTGCTCTTTTTCTACCTACAGTAGAGCTTTGTGCAGGTTTAGTTTATTGACTCTTTTTTTTTTTTTCGCATGAAGTCTGGGTTTGAGCTGCAATGTCTTTCGGTGGGCGTTAGTTGAAAAGTAGCCATTCATGAGTTTCTTGTGGCGATTTTTTTTGTGGCTTCGTTTAATTTATAATGTGGATTTGTAAACTGTGAAACTCTTATTTGTATCTGTAGTTTGGAAAGTTTGTGAACATCTTGTGTTGTGCCTTCATGTTATCACGCATTGCCTGCGTATCTCTGCAGTTCGAAGGAGAGAGTTGCCACTAGTTCAGAATGCCACTTGTCAAACAGACCACGAAATTCCGATTTACTTGCGTTGAAGAAAGGATCAAGTAGCAGTACATATCAGCACGACAATGATCAGATGCGTTATTACCGAAGAAATAATTACACTTCCTCTCAGTTAAATAAGACATTTCGTCGGGGAAAGGCTGAATGGAGAAAGGATGATGCTGTCCAAGATGGGGATGGTTTCTTGAGTCTTGGGGTTGCTGAAGAGTGGGGCAGAGATACCGTAGAATGTAAGAATATCACCAAAAGATTTGCGCGTCGAAGTACTGTCTCTGCACACGTCGAAACACTTCCACAAGGAGACATCATAGAACAGAATGAGCGTGATCGAAGAGCTACGGTATGTCAGACACTTGGTAATCATGATTGTTGAAACCATTTTCTGCATTAACCTCTTTTATTGAAGTAATGCTGATCATAGATAATTCTTTCTTTTGTAGTTTGAAGAAAAGAAAGGATTAAGCAGTAAGCAATATATTGATGAACGTGGCCACGTTCCCTTTTCTCGAAAAGTGGCCCCACGTAGCCCAAATAGCGATATCATGACAGCGTCAAAGAAAGATACAATGACAATACTACCCTCCCCAAATGGCTTTGAATACGAGGGGGATCGATATTCCATTACTAACAAGGATAGTCTGCTCGGGGAAGCAACTGCTTCTTCTAGATACACCGAAGTTCATGAGCGCATCAGTAAAGTTTACGACAAAGTGCTTGTGGTTGATAGCATTCCTATGGCTAAGAAAGTGGTCCGTTTGCTGACCAGGCGATACAAAGATTTCATACATGCATGCGATACAGAGGCACGTATTAGTTTAAATCTTGATATGGTTTACTTTCTTGCCAACCCGTCTTAGCTTTACTCAACCTCTGGTTAATTATGGATATTAGGTGGCAAACATTGATGTCAAAGAAGAAACACCAGTCGGTCATGGAGAGATTATATGTTTTAGCATATACTCTGGCCCTGAAGCTGATTTTGGTAATGGAAAGTCTTGCATATGGGTTGACATCCTCGACGGTGGTGGGAAGAAGCTGTTGCAAGTGTTTGCACCATTTTTTTAAAATTCATCCATAAAAAAGGTTCATTTTCTTGACTCACTGTTTTTGGCTTGTCACGATTAGTCTCCCTCATCTACTATGTTATTTGCTTTCTAGGTATGGCACAATTATAGCTTTGACTGTCACATAATAGAGAACTACGGTGTGAAAGTATCTGGTTTTTATGCTGATACTATGCACATGGCTCGTTTGTGGAATTCTGCTCGAAGAACAGAGGGCGGTTACTCTCTAGAAGCGCTGACCGGCGATTCTAAAATAATGTCAGATGCCAAATTTGTCCCTAGCGAACAAGTGATTGGGAAAGTGTCGATGAAAGAACTTTTCGGCAGGAAAAAGCTCAAGAAAGATGGAACGGAGGGAAAACTCATCACAATTCCTCCCGTCGAAGAGCTTCAGAGGGTCGAGAGAAAATTATGGATCTGTTATTCTTCCTTGGATTCAATAAGCACGCTGAAGCTCTACGAAAGCATGGAGAAGAAGCTGACAAATACTCCATGGAGCATGGATGGGGTTTGCAAAGGATCAATGCTTGACAACTATCAGAGGTATTTTCGCCCCTTCGGCGAGCTCCTAGTGAAAATGGAATCTCAGGGCATGTTGGTTGACCGTTCATACCTTGCCGAGATCGAAAAGGTTGCTAAAGCAGAACAAGAAATTGCTGCTGATCGATTTCTCAAGTGGGCTTCAAAGTACTGTCCTGATGCAAAGTACATGAACGTAGGGAGTGATGCACAGTTGAGGCAATTTTTCTTTGGTGGTATACAGAATAGGTCAGCTTTGTCCTTTCATTAATTTGTTTCAAAGTTACGTTCTTTTTCTGTTACAGAATGAGTTTGCATTCTATCTTTCATCTACTTCACATGCAGAAAGGACCATAACGAGTATCTCCCAATGGAGAAGGAATTCAAAATACCCAACTTCGATAACATAATCGAACAAGGAAAGGAGAGCCCATCCAAATATCGCAAGATAAAGCTGAGAAAGCCCGAAGGTGTTCACATTGAAGCTGACAAGTACACTGCAAGTGGTTGGCCTTCTATGAGTGGAGATGTTTTGAAAAGTCTTGCTGGGAAGGTTTCAGCTGACTTCGACTTCTTAGATGAGAACAACGACGAAAATCTGCTCGATGATAATGAAGCATCGTCGAGCGTAGACGTTGATACCTCAGCCTATGGAGCAGCTTACTCTGCTTTCGGCGGTGGCCAAGCAGGGATTGAGGCTTGCCATGCGATCGCTGCTTTGTGCGAAGTTTGTTCGATAGATTCCCTCATTTCGAACTTCATACTCCCCCTTCAGGTCCGTTGATTTTGAAATTTTTTCCTCTTAAACCATTGAAATTGGTGGATTTTCTCGGCATAAAGATGGTTCAAAATCTAATTATCAGGGCAATCACATATCAGGCAAGAATGGTAGAATTCATTGTTCTTTGAACATTAATACTGAGACCGGGCGTTTGTCTGCTAGAAGACCGAATTTGCAGGTTTTGATTTCATGTCTTACATTTTTCAACAATATCGTGAGATACATCTATCCTTCAGTTAATCTGAAGAAACCCCACAAATAGAATCAACTCTGAATTTCTTTGTCCTTTTAAAGATTTTGTCTTGGCTACGATTGATCAATACGTGTAATAATACAGAACCAACCTGCCTTGGAGAAAGATCGATACAAAATTCGTCAGGCATTTATAGCTGCGCCAGGAAATTCCTTGATTGTCGCCGATTACGGGCAGGTATTAACAACCATCATCCCTTTTCATTGTTATCATTTATTTTTTCCTAATTTTTGTTACATTTTCTTTTTGGGCCTTGGCATGCATAATCAGTTAGAACTTAGGTTACTCGCCCATCTATCCAACTGTCAAAGCATGTTAGATGCTTTTAAAGCCGGCGGAGACTTCCACTCAAGAACTGCTATGAATATGTACCCTCATATCCGCGAAGCTGTTCAAAGGAAGAGAGTGCTCCTCGAATGGCATCCTCAGCCCGGCGAAGATAAGCCTCCTCCATTTCCTCTACTCAAGGTTTTTTTTTTTCAAGTCTTTCACTTTATAGTCTTTGTTCTTTGAATCACAAGCTTTGCTAATATCCTTTTCCTTTATATATGTAATCTAAAGGATGCTTTTGCCTCTGAAAGAAGAAAGGCGAAGATGCTCAACTTTTCTATCGCATATGGAAAAACCACCATTGGGCTCGCCCGTGATTGGAAGGTTACGAATATTTAGCGACTTTTCTTATAGTTTATGATAGTTTAATTTCATGGTAATGAGGTGTTATTCAGTGGCTATCTTTCTTGAATCTTACAATTTGTAGGTCTCTATAGAGGAAGCTCAAGAAACTGTGAACCTTTGGTACAGCGACAGGCAAGAAGTGTTGTCCTGGCAAGAAGAGCGCAAAGCGCAGGCCCGTAAATACGGGCTCGTTCATACGTTACTGGGCCGGGCCCGGCACTTCCCCTCGTTGAAAAATGCGAGCAAAGCCCATCGAAATCACATCGAACGAGCAGCTATAAACACCCCAGTGCAGGTTTTTTCGTCAATTCTCTTCTTTTTTGCGCCCATTTAAACGTTTAGTAAATGCATACGCTTACACTTACGAATATAGGGAAGCGCGGCGGATGTTGCGATGTGTGCCATGCTGCAAATATCGAAGAACGCTCGACTTAAGGAGCTGGGATGGAGGCTAATATTGCAGGTCAGTTTTTGGGTTTTTTTCAATGCCAAATTCTGAGAATTAAAGGGTGACTTAAAACGATGGGATTCTTGGAATAGGTTCACGACGAAGTGATCCTAGAAGGGCCGACTGAGTCAGCCGAGGAAGCCAAAGATTTGGTCGTCGATTGCATGTTGAAACCCTTCGACGGGGAAAATTTTCTTCGAGTCGATCTTTCGGTGGATGCTAAATGCGCGCAAAATTGGTATGCTGCGAAGTAGACGAATGCTATTCTTTCCTTCAAGAGGGCATTTAAAAGGGTGTTTTGCATATATGTAATATGGTAATGAAATTTTCTCTAGTGCAGAGTTCTGCTGCTAAGTTCATGATTCTGTTCTAACGTAGTATTTTCTTCTTTCTTTTCATTGAACTTTTCTCTAGTGAACTGATGATGGTACAATTCTCTCACACAAAAAGAAATGAGTGAATATACGACTGTATGGAAAGGAAATGCAACAAAAAATGAAAATGCGACTTTGCCTGCGGAACCGTAACTACGTTATACGGTATGTTTGTAACATTATACTACGATAAAAAAAGGTAAAATTTCTACGACAAATGAGTAAATCTTACGCTTAAAATAGCGATTTCTAGGTGCGTGGACTGTGAAGGACAGGCCGATCGATTGGTTGAACAATTCTGAAGATAAGAATCAGCCGATTAAGCTATCGTTCATCGTGATGAGGCGACGTCCGGGAATTGGAGGTCTTCAGAACGCGGCGGCCGCAAGGGTTTAATCAATTTGTTTTTAATTCAGCTTATATATTTACTGATTTGTTTTTATACGCATAGATTTATGCGTTTCTAACTCGAAAAATTATTGGCGATGAAATGAAATAGGATCAATATCGACTAGTTGGAGAAAATGTGGCGAAGATGCGGACTGATCTCATGAAAGAGCAGCTCGAGACTTTCCGTTCGCAGTTGGAAGATTTTGCTCGCAAACACAAGGTTCCAACTGCTGCTCTATTTACTGTTTGAAGCTAGTTTTATCCATATATGTTTTCTAATTTACTCTGGCAATGGATATTAAGTGTGGAAAAAGTTAAACATGGTGGTTATAGTTTGATATTGAGGTTTAAAGTTGCAGCTGTTACGTATGAAATTTGTGCAGTCTGTGGCTGAAGGATGGAAATATCATTTCTGTTGTATACCAGCATTTCCTTCCCTTTTCATTCATGGTGATTAATTAACAATATCATAATTAGATCTGTATCTTTATGTGGTTCGCCAGAATGACATTCGCAAGAACCCAACATTCCGTGCACAATTTCACGAGATGTGTGCCAAAGTAGGAGTCGATCCTCTGGCCTCGAACAAAGGTTTCTGGGCCGAGTTGCTGGGCATCGGCGATTTCTATTACGAACTTGGTTAGTACGGGGCCACTATCGTAGCTCACCTATTTCATGCCGGTTTTTTGGTTATACTCGATTATTAGTTCTATAACCAGTTTGCTGTTAGAAGCCTATCAACTTATCTAGCCAGGAGTGCAGATAGTTGATATTTGCTTGGCCACAAGACCTCTCAACGGAGGTTTGATCAGCCTTGAGGAATTGTGCAAACTTCTCGGTCAGAAAAGGAAGGGAGCTCGTGAAGCCATCAGTCAAGATGATTGCATGCGGGCCATAAGCAAATTAAAAGTATGATTTCTCATCAGAATTACAAAGTAGATGAGATTATTTGGAGCTAGTATCCATTGAGATCAAGTTTATCCTTTTAGGTTCTTGGAAATGGTTTCGAGGTGATATCTCTTGGTAAGAAGAAGCTCGTCAGGTCCGTTCCTACCGAACTGAACAGAGACCACAACGAGATCTTGGAGCTGGCTCAAGGACAAGGTTTTGTGACGGTTGATGAGGTTCAACGTAGGCTTTCGTGGTCCTTGGGACGAGCCACAGATGCCCTTGAGACCTTGTTGGATGTAAGTAGTCAGTGACTTTTGTTTTCTTTCTTCTGTTCCTTTAGGATTTTCTTAGTATTATATGTGTACATTATATACATACAGGAAGGGCTTGCCATGATTGATGATGGTCACAAGGATGGTAGACGCCGATATTGGTTTCCATGCGTATCCTCTTCTCTTTCTTCCTTTGCAGTCACTGATACTGCTTAGATATATTCTCCTTAATACCATTGGATTGCCATGTCTTGAATCATTTTCTGTTGTCTATGTAAGATTGTATCCCAACAGCAAACATTGGGTTGGTTGGTGGTTAGAACCTTTTTTCGGAAAAATGCAGTTTATATATGTTGGATGTGACCTTTTGGACATATGTGTAGTGGGAAAAGATTATCACATGGGAAGACATTTGTGGTTTGCACACACACGTGGATGATGGGGCATTTGGAAAGTCAAAAAGAAAGCATGCTTATTGAGACATCGGCGCCGTATTGCTTTGTCAAAGAAATGTGCTGAATATTTCTCTATATCCACACGATAGTTCATACAGCAGATCAAAGGAAATCCTCATCTATAAATAGGCTCATTTCGACGAAGGGAAAAAATCGCCTCAGGCCACAGAAGCACCACCATCACATCTTCAGCGAGGGTTTATTCCTCGGTCACCACTTCCAATACTTTGTAGCTTTGATTCTACATTGTTGGTATAGCTACTTTTGTATCACGTCAGTGTACGTGTCTGTAATCTCCGCATAATAAAGAAGTTCTACCCTCCGGCCCATGGACGTAGGTCATTCTGACCGAACCACGTAAATCTCGTGTCACTGTCCAAACTTATTTTTCGTCTCTATTATTATTATCGTCATTTTTCGGGCAAAATAATTATCGGGGATTTCTGCATATCCTAACAAATTGCTATCAGAGCCAACCCGGTTTATTTTTTAGCCACCATGACGATAACAAAAATGTCAATTGAAAAGTTCGACAGAAATGTCAACTTTGCAATGTGGAGTCTCAAGATGGAGGCCATACTCATTCAAGACGGTTGCGAGGTGGCGCTTGAAGGCGCAAAGAAGAAACCAACCGAAATGAAGGACGATCAATTTAATGAATTGGACAAGAAAGCCAGATCGGCTATTATATTGAATCTCTCGTACGAGGTTTTACAAGAAGTTGCCACGGAGACGACGGTCATGGGTATGTGGGATGCGTTAAAAGCGATCTACATGAAGAAGACAAAGGAGAATCGGCTTTATTTAAAGCAGAAGCTTTATAGTATGAAAATGACGGAAGGTACTTCTATTCTTTCGCATCTCGATAAATTCGATTCAATCATTATTGATTTGGCGAACGTAGAAGTAAAAGTGACGGACGAAGATCAGGCCATAATATTGTTGTGTTCCCTTCCCTCGTCTTTAAAACATTTTCGTGACACGATTATATACGGAAAAGACACAATATCATATTCTAGTGTCAAATCCGCGTTACAATCGAAAGAACAGATAGACAGGGATATTACGGGAGAAACAAGTGGTAGCCAGGCAGAAGGCCTGTTTGCACGGGGAAGACCAGAACGTAGAGATGCTGAAAGTAGCAGATCTAAAGAAAGATCGAAATCCAGGTACAGAAATAAAGTCTGTAATTTTTGCAAGAGGGACACATTAAAGCTGATTGTTTTAAATTAAAAAATAAGGAGAAAAATAATCAGCAATTTAATAAACCCGCCGAAGCTAGTTTAGCTGCTGATGAGAGCGATTGAACTATATTTGTAGCAAATGCAAATATTATTAGGTCTGATAATGAGTGGATCTTAGATTCGGGTTGTTCTTACCACATAAGTCGGAGTCGGGATTGTTTTTGCACATATGAAAATTTTGATGGTGGATATGTCTTAATGGGAAATGATGCTCCGTGTAAAGTTGTTGGTAAAGGCACAGTTAGGATCAAGATGTTCGACGGAATCATCTGAACGCTCACAGAAGTCAGACATGTTCCAGATATGAAGAGAAATCTTGTCTCTTTAGGCACACTTGAATCTCAAGGGTGCAGGTTCTCAGGTGAAGGTGGAGTTTTGAAAATTGCCAGAGGTGCCCTTGTCGTGATGAAAGCTTGCAGGTCTGGAAATTTATATATTTTGCAGGGAACTACTGTTACAGGTTCCGCTGCAGTTTCGACATCCCCGGAGGTTGATACCACGCGATTATGGCATATGCGTCTTGGACACATGGGAGAAAAAGGCTTGACGATTTTGAGCAAGCGGGGCCTACTTTGCGGTCAAAGTACAGGTAAGATGGACTTTTGCGAACACTGTATTTTTGGAAAGCAGAAACGAGTCAGCTTCAATTCGCCAGCAGTCCACAGGACGAAAGGTACTTTGGACTATATTCATTCTGATGTATGGGGTCCTTCTCGTGTTCCGTCCAAAGGTGGTGCAAGATATATGTTGACTTTCATCGATGATTTTTCGAGGAAAGTTTGGGTCTATTTTCTTAAGCAGAAAAGTGATGTTTTTCTAACATTTAAACAATGGAAGGCTTTGATTGAGAAGCAGACAGGAAAACAGATCAAGCGGTTGCGGACAGATAATGGCTTAGAATTTTGCGGAAGCGAGTTCAACGAGTTTTGCAAAAATGAAGGAATTGCTCGACATCACACTGTTCGAATGACGCCTCAACAAAATGGTGTTGCCGAGCGCATGAACCGGACGCTTTTAGAGAGAGCTCGATGTATGATCTCCAACGATGGGTTGACAAATGATTTTTGGGCTGAAGCTATCGCCGCAGCATGTTATATTGTCAACCGCTCACCGTGTTCACCGATCAATTTCAAGACTCCTGAGGAAGTATGGTCAGGTACTCCTGCTGATTACTCCAACTTAAGAATATTTGGGTGTCCAGCTTATATGCACGTAAACGAGGGAAAGTTAGAGCCTAGAGCTAAGAAATGTATTTTCCTCGGTTACGCTTCAGGGGTGAAAGGATATAGATTATATAATCCTGATCCCAAGTCACCCAAATTTATAATTAGCAGAGATGTTACATTTGATGAGTCTTCGATGTTACATCCTTCAAAAGAGTCTACTAATCCTTCTAATCAAGAAAAGAAGGATAGCATACATAGCGAGGTGGAGCTCGAGATCAACAAAGATCCTTCAGATGATCCTGCTACGAGTTCAACAGATCAAGAGGATGAGCCAGAACCTGATTCAGATCCTGTTGAAGATGAAAGCACCGAGCAGGAATATTCTATAGCCAGAGATAGGGAGAGACGAGAGATTCGACTACCACAGCGGTACGTGAATTTAGTTTCGTATGCTTTATCAGTGGCGCAAGAAACAGGTGGAGGCAGCGAACCTTCTACCTATTCGGAGGCAATAAGCGATGATAATTCTGATAAGTGGTTGGTAGCGATGAATGAAGAAATGGAGTCTTTGCACAAGAATGGTACATGGATTCTTGTGCCGCCGCCGAAGAAAAAGAAAATAGTCGGATGTAAGTGGGTCTTCAAGAAGAAAGAAGGTTTATCTGGTTCGGACGATGCAAGGTATAAGGCACGATTAGTCGCGAAAGGCTATAGTCAGGTACAAGGTGTTGATTTTAATGATGTATTCTCACCTGTCGTTAGACATAGCTCTATTCGTGTATTGCTTGCATTCGTTGCCATGTATGATTTGGAGTTAGAACAGCTTGACGTCAAGACGGCGTTCTTACATGGCGATTTAGATGAACAGATCTATATGAAGCAACCTGAAGGCTTCATAGTTGAAGGCAAGGAAGACCAAGTTTGTCTACTGAAGAAATCCTTATACGGATTAAAGCAGTCTCCGAGACAGTGGTATAAACGTTTTGATTCTTTCATGTTGGGTCATGGTTTCTCCAGGAGCAAGTATGATAGTTGTGTTTACTTCCGGAAGTTAAATGACAGTTCGTTCATTTATCTGTTATTATATGTTGATGACATGCTCATTGCGGCTAAGAATCTTGCAGAAATTCACCAGTTGAAGGCCTTATTGAACGGTGAATTTGAAATGAAGGATTTAGGAGCAGCTAAGAAGATTCTTGGTATGGAGATTAGACGTGATAGAGGAGCTGTTAAGTTACACCTGACCCATGAAAGTTACCTTAAGAAGGTTTTGGAGAGATTTGGCATGAGCGATGCCAAACCAGTCAGCATTCCTATTGCTAGCCATTTTAGGCTAAGCGCTGCTCAGTCACCATCATCAGATGAGGAAGAAGCGTACATGGCACGAGTTCCCTACTCGAGTGCAGTTGGCAGTATTATGTATGCAATGGTTCTTCCAGTTACCAAGTTCAAGCATTGGTTGAACTTGATTGGTGTTTTAAAGTTGGTGAACTAGCCCGTCGGGGCTATGGACAGAGGGAGACAGAGATAGTAACTAAAAGTGTTACTAATTAAGGTGGAGTAATTTTTGAAATCAAAAGGTCAAGGTGGAGATTTGTTGGATGTGACCTTTTGGACTATGTGTAGTGGGAAAAGATTATCACATGGGAAGACATTTGTGGTTTGCACACACACGTGGATGATGGGGCATTTGGAAAGTCAAAAAGAAAGCATGCTTATTGAGACATCGGCGCCGTATTGCTTTGTCAAAGAAATGTGCTGAATATTTCTCTATATCCACACGATAGTTCATACAGCAGATCAAAGGAAATCCTCATCTATAAATAGGCTCATTTCGACGAAGGGAAAAAATCGCCTCAGGCCACAGAAGCACCACCATCACATCTTCAGCGAGGGTTTATTCCTCGGTCACCACTTCCAATACTTTGTAGCTTTGATTCTACATTGTTGGTATAGCTACTTTTGTATCACGTCAGTGTACGTGTCTGTAATCTCCGCATAATAAAGAAGTTCTACCCTCCGGCCCATGGACGTAGGTCATTCTGACCGAACCACGTAAATCTCGTGTCACTGTCCAAACTTATTTTTCGTCTCTATTATTATTATCGTCATTTTTCGGGCAAAATAATTATCGGGGATTTCCGCATATCCTAACAATATATGAAATGGCGAATTTTGAAGCAATGTCTGTTTTCGGAAACTATTTTGGAAAGAGAAGCCACGGCAAATCTTAAAAGCCCTTACGACACGCCACGATGGCAAGAATAAAAACCTTAAGACACACATGGCGGTTACGTATAAAGCAAAGCAAGAGGTGTCTATAAAGGCAAGTACACGTCATCCAACTTTGATCGGCCGCGATGCTTTCGATGGAGTTTACCAAAACCCACCTACGATTCGTCGCGGTTTTCGCAATTGTGACGATTTCTTGCCTCCACGCGCAAAAAGTAGATGCCTTTAGGGCACCCTTTCGTGTAAGAGACGCACTGCCTTTTCTTCCCAGGCAGATTTCATGGCCGTTATTGAAATCGATCAACAGTGCTGTGGATTTGTTGCCATCGTTCGTCGGCGCTGCGACGAATAGCAATTCCTCGAAGTTACAGTGGAAAGGCGCTTGCTTTTACGAGACCGCTGCGTGGTTGGAGCTTCACAACAATAGCGGGAGTCAATTCGGTGGTGGGACTCTTCACCTTAAGGTGTTATCATTTTTCGTCAATGTATTCTGTTTTTTCTTTTATTTTTGGGATTACTTGGGCTGAGTACTGCCTGGGCTCTTTTGTGATTCCGTTACATGACATCAATTGTTTGTATTGTTTATTGTTTATTATTTGATAGGTCTGACTAATACGTGTGTATGAATTGGGATTGTCATTCTGGGCTGTTCATTTTTTGCATCCTCTGTTCATCAAACTAATAATATTAAGAAATAACATTTGGGGTTCTGTTCTTTCGTCCAGGTGAGTAATGCACATAGTTGGACATGTATGGATATTTACCTATTCGCAACTCCTTTCCGTGTAACATGGGACTATTATCTTCTTTCCCGAGAGCATAAGATTGAGTTCAAAGAATGGGAATCAGAAGCTGAGTTAGAATACGTAAGTAATCTATATCCTCGAAATCATGGATATCAATCCAAAGCGTTCGACTTCAACAAAAATAAATAATCTCCGCTTCTCAAACAGGTTAAAAACAGAGGGGTTTCGATCTTTCTCATGCAAGCTGGCATGTTGGGCACACTTCAGGCTCTTTGGGAAGTATTCCCTTTGTTTACAAACACTGGGTGGGGAGAGAATTCGAACATTGCATTCTTGAAAAAGCACATGGATGCGTCGTTCGAGGAACGAGCTCAACCATGGGTAACTAATGTTACTTCAGACGACATCAATTCGGGAGATTTTCTCGTGTTATCGAAAATCAAAGGGCGGTGGGGTGGCTTTGAGACGCTTGAAAAGTGGGTCACTGGTGCTTATGCGGGCCACAGCGCTTTGTGCTTGAGGGATCCTCAAGGAAAGCTATGGGTCGCCGAATCAGGGCATGAAGATAAGAATGTAATGAAAACCCCTCCGATGAATTTGTCTCATGTTAGTGGTTGTTTCTTTCTCCCTTGAGTTGATTTTAACTTGCTGTGTTTGCTTTTTATTGAAGGGAGAAGATGTTATTGCTATTTTACCATGGGATGAGTGGTGGGAGTTTGAGCTGAATAAGGACGACTCGAACCCTCATATAGCTTTACTACCTCTCCGCCGTGAGCTAAGAGCCAAGTTTAATGAAACTGCTGCCTGGGAATTTGCAAGAACCATGGATGGGAGACCTTATGGTTATCATAACTTGATATTTAGTTGGATCGATACGCTTAGTGGAAACTATCCTCAACCACTCGATGCTCACCTGGTGTCATATATCTCTCTATCCATCCTATTATAATCCGTTTTTTCCATTAGTTCATTTGCCGCAATTTTGAGGTCATATTAGGATTCTTTTATAATTAATTTAGTCTATTGTATTTCACGTTTTGATTATTTTTTTTGGCAGGTTGCTTCTTTTATGACTATTTGGACACAAATGAAGCCTGCATACGCTGGTAACATGTGGAACGAAGCATTGAACAAACGCCTTGGCACTAAGGTTTCGTCATCGATCTCCCATAAAACTTCCTGCAAGCCAGCAATGCATGATGTTGTTGCACTAAACATCACCACTGTTGTCATAATTGAACTATATTTTTCTTTTCATTACAGAACTTAACTCTTTCTGAAGTTCTTGTCGAAGTAGAGAAGCGAGGATCATCCTTCGGCGATCTACTTGCTATTCCCGAACAAGACGATTGGGTCTATGCTGATGGAAAGTCAACGTCTTGTGTTGCTTTCGTCTTTGAGTTGTACAAAGAAGCTGGACTGTTCGGCGAACTCTCAAGTTCTATTCAGGTCACTGAGTTCACGGTCAGTATATATTTTAGGACAAACATACATCGATTTGTCTTTTTAAGTGTGCATCTATCTGTACGATATAATCTCGGGGATTTTTTTCTTTTTCATTGTCAGATAAAAGATGCGTACTCTCTGAAGTTCTTCGAAACCGATTCGAGCCATTTGCCCAAGTGGTGCAATGTCGGAGAAGAGTCGACGAAGGCTGGTTTCTGTCAAATACGAGGTAAATATAGGATGGAGTTACCAGGTTATAATACGATGGATCCTTATCCTCACATGAATGAACATTGCCCTTCATTGCCACCCAAGTATTATAGAACTCAAGGTTGCTGATGGTGATCAAGTTTGTTCTTCAAACTTTTTGTTGTAGTGAACGCTGCTGTTGTTTCATGTTTGTTCAAATCTTCAGTGTAATGAATTCATTTTCCCCTTTTGTAGTAGGCAAATGTTATTAATCAAAAACCAAGGTAAATATTATATTCTTCCATATACAAATACATATAGCAAAAGAGATGGAGAGAGAATTGAAAAGACAATCATTTCTTTTTCTCTAAATTATGTATTATGGGACGTAGAATGAGACGACAAAAGTGGCACATTTGATTTCAAGCGTATGCTATTGCTTTCGATTAGTTATTGGGCTCAAAGCCCATTTAATGTCCAATCTCACCTATACTTGGTATAAACGAACGGGTCCTTACGGTTAAATATATAGTACATATTTGTAAATAATTTGAGCTTATTGTATTTTATACTGTATGGGGGTGTTTGTTTCCGGTGATCCAACATCACGGTGATACTCACATCACCGTAATGTGAATATCACCGTGATGTGGATCAAGGTGATATATCATTACTTTGTTTGTTTTGGGGTGATATTTCATTTTGCATATCAACGTGATATTAAAATATTGTGTTTGTCTAATCACAGTGATGCGTAGGGTGATATTGTATAAATGTCATTTTTAACCCTACGAATATTACATAAATTATGTGGATGATATATATATACATGTGTGTGATATTTACATAATAATGATTACTATTTTATTATCGAGTTTAATTTTTTAAGAATTAATAATAAGTTTCCCGCATAGTTATTCAATATAATTATTATAATTCAATATAATTATTTATTATTAAATATATTATTTTAAGATTTAAATAGTCTAATTATATAATTTAAAATATAATAAGGATATGTATTAGGTATAAATGCTAAATTAAGGGGTAATGTTGTCCAAATATAAATTTGAAATATCATCCCATCACGGTGATGTAAGATCACCTAGTTTTTTTGGGGTGATCCAAAAGGTAAAATATCACCCCATTTTCATCACCTATGTGATCTGTCATTACGATGATGACTCATCACCTAGGCTAAACAAACATGGTGATGATTAAGCGATGAGAGGATTACGGTGATGTTTTGGAGGATCACCCCAACAACCCCCTATATGGTTGAAAATATAAATTATGAGAAACAAAGGCATGGCTTCGATTTCTAATTTTGGGGAATGATAATGGATACAGCAACAAAGGAATAGGCAGGCAGAACCAAATGCAAGTGGTCCCCACACTGTGCTGACAAAATAAGGGACGAAAAGAGTACTTCAACGCGCGCATTTTACTGCAGCCAATGCACGCGCTGCAATTAAATGACGAAAATACCCTTTGTTTTATTCGTTAATATATACTCTTAACACTATATCATATCATTGACTTATAGCAGCGTGTGCACTGTGAAATAAGAATTAGCATATACAAAAACGGAAAAAGCATATTGAAAAAACTAATGTTTCTTGCTTCAACGAAGTGGTGAAGGCCGGGGTCTCACACGTAATTTACTACTTTATTTTAGTTGTATATTAGCTCCGAGTCTAGGCTCGACAACTCCGAGCCGAAATCCCGCACTTTTAAAGCAAACTAAGAGAGAGAAAGATAGAGAGAGAGGGAGAGAGAGAGAAAGGAGAGGAAAGAAAAATAATTTACGCAACACACACAGACGCAGATAGGGTGAGAGAGAGAAGGGTTTTTTTTTTAGAGAGAGAAACGAAGGATATGAGTCAGATCGTGAAGAGGAAGAAGAAAGGGAGGCCACCGAAGTCAGATCTCGAACGTCAGCAGGCGGAGACCGATCTCCGACGGAGCCTCCGCCGCCGAAATGTGAAGTACGTTTTCGACCTCGACGACTACTTTGACGACGACGACGAGCTGTTCAACGACGAGGACCGTAGAAGGAGGGAGAAGAAGCTGAAGCTACTGCTTAAGCTCGACGCTGACACGTCCGTAGCTCGGACGCCTCCGAGCCGGCGCGTGGAGCACGCGTCAGCTGCTTCGGCGTCCTCGTCGGAGAAGCCGCGGAAGAAGCGGAAGGTCTATGAGGACGAGGATGACGACTTGGAAGATGACGATATGGAGGAAGAGAGAAATGATAATGGCAATAATTGGGATTGCGAAGAGGAGGAGGATGAAGAGGTGATTAATGAAGCTGGGCGTCTGTTAGTTAAATGCAGTTAATAGTTAACACGACATTTGGAAGTCAATTTATAGTCAAAATGCTCTAGCGCCGGCGTTATTACTGCACTTAACACTGATTTGATTAGGTCTTGTCAAATTTGATCGGACTAGGATTTTCCGACCAGATTTACTCCGTTAGTGCATTTTTCTTATTCACTAAGAAAATGCCACGATTTTTGTGCCTAACGTCTGGGGATATCTCCATCTCTCTCCTCATTCTTTCTCTCTCTTTGGACCTGGTGTAGTATGAGTTATATATAGTCTCTGATGCGTGTGTGTGTATGAATTGTTTTGACGCAGATCAGCACCTACTAACTTTCACACTCACACACGCATGTTGTCTGTCTCTTGACTGAATATAGAGTAGCCAACCTTTTTTTTATCCTATGCTAAAGTGCACGTGATGTTGTGGCCTGAGTATCATTTATTATATTGTTCTATGGCTTTCTCTGATGTTGTCTTTTTTCTCTGTTGTGGTGATTGTGACAGGTTGAAGAAAGAAAGGCAGAGCTCAGAACTGAAGATTCACCTTTAGGTGTGCTTTTCATTTTCCTTACTTTTGTATTGGTTCACTATTTCCTGTGCATGAAATTTTGATGGGAATATATTGTCAATACACATGGATTTGTGTGTTTAGGGACCCCAACTAATAATCAATCTGGGTTACCATTGCCGGACAAGAAGGCCTTGGAGTTTATATTGGACAAACTTCAAAAGTATGTGTTTTGATTATAATTGGATGGATGGTTTTCAGTGGGACCATGTTGTAATGTGGATGATGGTTTTCTTATTTTCAGGAAAGATATATATGGTGTTTATGCAGAACCAGTTGATCCTGAAGAGGTAGGGGCAGTCTTTATATGGATGTTTGATATTCTATTGATATTTATGATTAACTCTCATACCTTGCTGCTCTAGCTTCCTGATTACCATGATATCATTGAACATCCAATGGATTTCGCTACCCTGAGGAACAATTTGAGAAATGGATCATATGTGACATTGGAACAATTAGAGGTAATTGTTCTTTCAGTGCAGACTTGAAGTGGTTTAATGTCTTTTCCGCTGATGATATATCTTCATTTCCTCCGTCTTCACGTTTCTCTTCTTTCATACCCTGTCCTTCAGATTTTGTTTTTTTTGTTGGGTTTGACAATATTTGGGCCAGACGTACTGAGAATCTTTTAATTTTGTTGTAGTTGCATGCTCTTTATCTTAGTCTTTTCGTGTTTTTATCCTTTGTTGTTTTGTATATGAGATTCTTATCACTTATTGTCTTGTGAACTTTTTTTTTTGTACAGAGTGATGTTTTCTTAATTTGCTCGAATGCAATGCAATACAATTCGCCGGATACTGTATATTACAAACAGGTGGGTGTCACGTCATTTTTTTGTACTTCACTCTATTGCTCCTACTATTATGTTTCTGACTCGTTTCTGATCATTTCAAAGGCCCGCACCATTCGAGAATTGGCTGAAAAAAAATTCAATAAGATACGCGTGAAATACCATGCTCGATCGGGGAAGGAAGTTATAAAGCCCGAGCAGAAGATTAGGTCTGTTCCTATCCCCAAGAGGCAGATGAAAAGGTCAGTGAATAGGACGGTGCAAGAACCTGTAGGATCTGATTTCTCGTATGGAGCAACTCTTGCAGCTGGAGGAGATACCCAGAATGTAATAAACACGCATCAAGCTCAAGGACTGGAAAAAATTGGCGGCATCGATGGGTCTGTCGATGGAAATTCCACCTTAAATGGTAATAATTTAGACAAGACGGAAGAATCGCAGCAAGGTCAGTCATATTTAAACCTTGTATTTATCATGGTTTGTTGTATTGAATGCTTTTTATTTGGATCTTGCGACTTGATTGCTTCTAAACATTGTAATATATGCTTCTCATTTACTGACTTTCTGCTTCTTCTTGTAGGAAAGGGTGTGGTTTCAAGATTTGGAAGAAGATCATCTACTCAGGATGAGAACCGCCGTGCTACATATAACACGTCGCTAGATCTGCCTGAATCTACGTCTGAATCTATATTCACTACTTTTGAGGGAGAAGCCAAGCAGCTCGTGCCTGTACTGTGTTTAACATTTTCTTTTTTCTTTTCACCTTTATCGTCGAGCAACCATCAGTTTGTTTGACTTCAGCGTCAATTTCCCTTGATCAGGTCGGCCTCTATTCAGATCACTCATATGCAAGGAGCCTCGCTCGATTTGCTGCTACACTGGGACCCGTTGCCTGGAAAGTTGCTTCTAAGAGGATCGAGCAAGCATTACCTCAAGGTCTCAAGTTTGACCGTGGATGGGTAGGAGAATACGAACCTCTTCCAACTCCTGCAGTAATTCTGGAGAATCATACCATTAAAGAGCCACCATTTTTCGCTAAACCGAAACCCGTCCCTGAACCCAAGAAATGCGAGAACATCTCTCACTTCTCTGTTTCGCCTAATGAAATCCCTGGACTTGTCTTGGAACCGAGATTGCCATTTCTCAGTCATGCTGGGATCAGACCGCCGCCTGCTTCTTTCATCACTTCATCTTTCCCAAATAAGGATAACCCCGTCAGAGCCCACGCCTCAGAAGTCATGGTGACCCCTTTCTTCCTATCTCCTGGAAACACCAATGGACCTATTCATCCTCCTAATCTTATTTACCGTCACCAAAATATGCAGCCCAGAATTATCGAGGAATCTGATAAGAAGTCTCTGAAGCTGGTCGAGCTGAGCGGTGGGGCATTGTCAGACAGTAAAAACGAATCCGGTCCTATCACAAGCAGCAGCAGGCACATTTCTCTGAACTCAAAGGTAGAGTCTCCCAGACCAACTAACTTCTCTCCGAGGAACGCCAACTTCCCGCAATTTGGACCTCTTAAACAACCTCATAACCATGGAACTGCTTTCGATGGATTCACAAAAGCTGCTAGTAATAGGGGTGGAGGTTCAAATACTACGCATAGTTCATCCTCTGATACAACAGAAAAACCTGCTACTAGCTATCATCCCCGGGATCAGATAGGCCTCACCGACCCCGTCCAACTAATGAAGATGATGGCTGAAAAGGGTCAAAACCAACACCAAACATCACCTAACCCTTCCCTGGTTCATCACACTCCTCAGTTCTTGCAGTCAGCTCCATTCTTGAACAGCAATGGGACACTGCCAAACAACGCAGCCATGGCAGCTGCTCGTGCGTGGATGTCTGTAGGGCAAGCAGGTTTTGGACCAGCCTCGGAGAACACAAACGTAAGACCTCAAACTTCAAGGTTTCGAGGCGAGTTTCCTACGCACGTCCAGCCCGACAAGAACAGTTCAGGCCTTCACGTTTTCGTGCCTCAAGGCCCAATGCCTATGATAATAGGCAATGAGATACAGTTTCAGAACCCGCAAATGGTATTCCCGCCCGCCGACTTGTCTGGTTTTCAGGTACAACAACCTACTACTAATCCTTGGAGAAGTATGAGTCCAAGCCTTCATTCGAGGCAAAGGCAGGAATCCCTTCCGCCAGACCTAAATATCAGCTTCCAATCTTCGGGCTCGCCTGGGAAGCCCTCGCCTGGCGTATTAGTCGATTCTCAGCAGCCTGATTTGGCTTTACAGCTCTGATTTGTGGGGAAAATAAGAACCAAGACTTTTGGCGATTTTAGTGGTTGAACTCTTTGAGGTACAAAACGAAGCGTGACTTATGCTGATGAAGTGGAGAAACAAATGAATGTATCCTTGTTTAGACATGCTCATGAGTCATGGAGGGAAAAAAATTCGATGATTAGATCTTAATTAGCTGCATGTAAATGGGTTGTTCCTGTCTGTATATCAGGGGATTTAGTATCTTGAAGATGATGGTTGAGCTTATTTATTAAATTATTATTTTCGACTGGATTAAGGTTGTCGGGTTAAATGATTGGAGGTTGGAGGAGGCGTAATGATATTTTAACCTTCTAGGATGTGAAACCTACGCTACGCCATCCATACTAAACCAAAAACCCTGCATTGTCATTACATTTTGCTTTGACCCTCGAATGTAAACCTCACGTCTAAATCTCTCTTCAGCCAGCGTAAAATTTTCCTGACCCTTCTCTCCAAAATCTCCTTAAAACTTTCGCCACCTCGTAAAAATTTTCTTTAAAATCTCGAAATCCTTCTTCCTCGTATTTTGCAAGGCAAAAGGCAGAAAAAGGCTTGGAAAACTTAAATTTTCCAAGAGCATGCGAACGACGATCGCTGCTTCAGCACTGTATCAATGGCCTCCGACGAGGAGGTTCTGACTTACAAAAAAGGCGCATGGAGCCTGGAAGAGGATGAAAAACTGAGGAAAGCCGTCCAGGATTACGGGTCGAAGAATTGGGTCTCGATCGAAAAGTATTCGGGCTTGGCCCGGCCCGCCAAGAACTGCAGGCTAAGGTGGTTGAATTACTTGAGGCCGAACCTCAAGAAACACCCTCTGACTCCTCAAGAAGAAGAACTCATCCTTCATCTCCATTCCAAATACGGAAACAGCTGGTCTAGGATTGCCTCCGAGGTAATAAACACATCATTACGTACGCCGTTATTTCAGAACCATTTATGCTTTCACATCGCTCGTAAAACGAAATGATACATTGTTGCATTGCAGTTGCCAGGAAGATCGGACAACGACATAAAGAACTTCTGGCATAAGAGGACCAAAAAATGCAAGAAATATCAGCTCCCAATATACGACAATGATCAGTTTTCTCATACGATGTCGTTCCCAAACACGCCGACCTCAGAAGCTCCTAACTCCCAAAGCCTATCTCCTCGACAAGCGCCCCTTTCTTGCCCTATAAAAACCAACCAAGAAATCTCCAATTTCAACATGTTTGCCTCGTTCAGAAAGCCTCCGTTACTCAGCGACTCGTTCAAGAGATTTTCGAGGGATACGAATCAGTTATTATTACAGCCAGCAAACGCGAAGTGTTTGAGCCCTTCCATGGAATCGCCAAGATCTCCCTTTAAACTCGAGCTATCGCCCGTCGTCGCTCCTCAAGCTGCTTCGTACATGCACGTGCCATGTGGGTCCCAGATGATGTCATCAAGCTCGGCTGAACCGATGAGTGTTGAATGTGATAACAGTTTGGAGTTGATGAATGAACTCAAAGAAGCTCAAGCGAGGGTGAAGTTTCTGAAGAAGAAGCTGAGGTTGCAGGGGAGAATGTCCAGCAATAGAACTCTGCAGATGAAATTTTCTCTTCAAGAACTGCACATGAATGGTAAAAGTTCAGAGGAATATGGGAACATATCGAAAGAATACACATGCATCTCAAGGAGAAAAGAGAATGCTATCGGGATTTCGAAAAAGGGACTTCGAATGGCGAAGAGTGTCAGTAATGGGAAGAAAATTTGCAAGCTCGGTCGAAGAGTAACTTCAGAAGAAGAACAAGTGGAGGATTCAACAAAGTTGTGTGAGAAAAATCCATCAACAGATTTATTTGAGGGTCTCCCATCCGTGAATCGTTCCTCAGAAGGCGAATTTTGTGATATATCAGAAGGGTTATACAGAGAAACATCGAATCTGATGGCTGATTTACTCAATCAAGAGAGTCCTACAGATGTGTTTAGTTCGATTTACTACCAAAGCACAGGCGAACAGTCGAACTATTTCCAGCCCATAGAAGGGGAGACCATTGGCAATAATGGCTTTCAAGAAGAATTCACAGAACTAGGCGAAGATTTCTCCTTTCAGTACCCCATCGATGGAAACTTCCCAGAAAGCTCGAGCGTCCACGAATTAATGTCCTTGCTGAATCAATACAGTACTACATGGGATCTTTTAGATCCCGACTATTCGGGGAATGCTACTACTGCTTTCGAAAACAACATTTTGATTCAGTGCATTCCCTCGCCATGCAACGAAGAACTCAACATTAGCAGCTTAAATATAGAAGGCACGTCATCAAGCTATACCCCTGAGCAAGACCCTCCTTACCAAGAAATCAACACAGTCGAAGGCGATAGCTTTTGGCGGCAAGAAGAACCCATGGGCTCGCCGGATAGACCTGACCCGTTTCTTGACCCGAGTAAACGCATGGCTGACGCAGGTGAAGTTTCTAACTGAGTTCTTTTTGTTCTCTTACATATCTTGATCCATGTTAATTTGGAGGCACATTGCACTTGTAAAGAGATGGTTATCTTTTTTCTCTTTTTAAGGAGCAATGAGAACAGATTCGGACAGCATCGGCCATGAAATGATGACCGAAGAATTGATGAATCAGCTCAAGTTCTTTAATACCTCCATTCAGACGCATGAATGGTACGACGACAATGGCGATATGAACCAAAGCTTCGACGATGGGCTTGGCATGGACATGGGTATCAGCATGCTATCTACGTCACCACCAGCCATAACCATTTCGGATTATATCTAATCTAATTCTTACAAATTGAGTAGCGTTTTGTAAATGTAAGAACCATTGACGTCTTTCTAATTGGGGTTGGTTTTTTTCTTGATGGTGTACGTTTGTTTTCAGCTTGTTACAGAACATGAAGATGGTGATGTAATCTTATATGCCTTGCTTGGACTTTCTACTATTTATGAATTATAATTGAACTTTTATGGGCTTTTGATTGGCCCGCCTACAAACTGAATTGGGCTTGGCCCAAATTATGGAGCTTTGAGGCAAGGGAAGCACGTGATTGAAATTCGAATGAATCCTTAGAATCAGAAACTCAAAACTTTACCTTCCATTTACAGAAACCCTAACAAAAAACTCGGCGGCAGATCGTTTGCGCTCGCCGCCAGCGCCCGAGGATTACACGTGTAAGGAAAGAATGGCGTACACGTGTAAGCCAATTCTTATTGATCCTAATTGTCACGCCCCGAATAAAACCCCACGGAAGGAAACCCTGATTAGACACAGTAATCAACAGTCTCCACAATCAGGGTTTGAATTAGGCGTTATAACTGAGAAATGGCTGGATTACATTCTTCGTTCGACCTCCGTGCCGCAAATTTTGAGGCGGGAAGCAGTTCCTCATCCGCCGGTAACATTAGCAGTGAACGGTCGGTGGAGCAGCTTGTTGTGGATTTATATGATTCTGAATTGCGTGAAAGTGCTATGGTTGAGCTCCCAAAGGTTATTTATTCTACCTTGGTTTTATTTATTTTTTTCCTGTTCATTTGGAGGTATACAGCTGAGTTTGGCATTGATGTGATTAGCGTCGGACTGAAAGCCATTCTTCCCCGGTTTCAGAGTTGATTAGTTTTTATTTTCAGTTTTTTCTCAGGTTCAAATCATTTGATTTTTCCGATAAACTAATTTCATCATTCTGAAGGCTTTGAGTCCATTGATGTTGATCTTTCGTGTTTTTGGCGAGCTTCGAGGCGATGAGTTCCGTTACCACCGTGTCACGGAAGGTCCTGCCTTCTCTGATTATCCCAATTTTTCCGAAAAGAAAAAATGGATTTGTTTTTTAATTTGTTTTTTCCCATATCCATATTGTTACCTTTAATTCGTCTTTTCAACTTTCAATTATAATTTCCATAATTGCGTCGACAATATTTTAAGGAAAAAAAGGAATTTACATTAAACAATTTGTTTTCGATGATTATGTGACTTTACCTTTGGTATTAACTTTGCTTTGACTTTTTTCATTTCCATCTATTTTAGTTTCTTTTATTCCGTCATGGTTTCCATCATTATCTTCGTAATTACAGTATTGTTCGTAAAAATACAATTAAAGAAATAAGCACTGTGTTTTTTTCCCATTCTTGCTTGCTTATGGTTCTTGTTTTTGCAGAGGAGAGTAATGTTTCCAGATTTGGCCCTGTTGCTATGGAATTCTGTTGGCATAATTGCTGCTCTTCTGCAGGTCTGCACACGCTATTTTTTCCTTGTAATAGAAGGCCTTTTTAGTCTTATTTGCAGCACCTCTGAGATTGATTGGGTTTTTCTTATATGATATGATCCAGGAAGTTATTTTCATTTACCCAGTTCTGGACCCTCCAACACTCACTCTTGAACAATCAGACAGAATATGCAATGTGCTGGCTCTGTTTCAGGTAATTACCTATCCTGTTTCTGAAATCGAACTTAATGCCTCTCTTAGAAATTGTTTGTGATGTTAGATTTTATTTTAAAAATGTCATCTTTCTGTGTAACTGTAACTGTACTGTTTTCTCCGAACATTTTTATGTGTTCCTCTTTCTCTGTTTCCACTTCATGTTGATTGTTTATCATTACAATAATAAGACGTAATAGCACTTAAGAGGTTGCGATAACATTTATGCCCCTCTTTTTTTTTAATGTAATGTGGAATGTATATGGCAACCACCTCAAGTAGTATAATATATGTAGTGGTTATTTTCAAGCAACGCGATAATTCATCGTGTGGTCTCTTGTATGTGCTTTGATTATGATACTAATCAAGCCATAATTTGAAATTCACATTGTAGCCAACTTAAATCATGTATCATTTCCTTGATTCACCCTCTGAAACAAGAAGTTCTAGGCCTGGAGGGATAATATCAACCCCTTGACGGTTCTTAAAACCAATTATGTTAAGCTTAGGGACAGTGGTAAAACATGTTACATGTTCTATGAAGAATATACACATACATAATAAAAAATGTATAGAGATACATGTTTTTCTCTGATTTGTCTGCCAATAAGTCAATAATCTATTGCCAAGAAGTGTTTCCCTCACGAGTCACGATATGTGGATGGGCAGGAAAGAGTTTGGCCCGGCCTACTGATGGCTAGGTTACTCGTCCCTGCTTATTATATATGTTGTTCTCGAGGCTCAATGTGTAATCTTTATCGTGTAGGTTTGACTAAAGCATTTCTCTTTATAATATACGTCAATGTATCTTCGACTTGCGCACCTGAATGATCGGTGTCGCAATAATCCGCTAAAAGTTACAATAGCCTTCAAAAATACGTTTATATTCGTCAAAATGGTTGCAATTTATCAATTAAGCATAATCTATTTTACCAATATTACAAATAGATAAATAAGTTCTCATATCTGGATGAACTATTGTTTAATCACGAGCAAGTTGGTTGCTAATTACATGGACTCATAGGTTGGCATGCAAGTGCATGCTTCATTTGGCACAACAGTGTTACATGACATTTTTAACAATTTTAAAGAGAGTCGCAGGGTAAAACGTTTGATTTGTAGCTTCTAAAATGATTTATCGGCTACATGGTTTAACATTGGAAAATACATAGTAATAAGCGGAGAACTTTGACATCTAATTTGTTTGAAATGAGACTGTGGACAAGCTTTGATTTCCTCAAAATGTCGAGTAAATATTTGAAGTCGGTGTTCTGTCAGTAGAAGAATTAAAGTATTCAATGCTTGGATTTTCTAGAAGGCTAAGTTTACAAAGAGGTTGTTATTGATAATGACATAAGTCGCCGTCTATTTGGTGCGTCAATTAAGTAATTTAAGTTTGTAATATGATATGGCGTTTGCAGTGGACATGCTTCTACCATTTGGATCTGTTATGGAAAGGTGGAGTAGATTAATTTATGTTCGGGCTTGGATGTAGAATAGGATTTATATAGCAACTATTGCGTGCGTTTGACTTACATAACAAATAAAGGTGTAGACTCTGTGTGTGCTTCACCTGCATCATTTTGTAACTAAGGTTTGACATTGTAATGGACATGTATTTCTTTCTTGAGTCAATTTCGAAAAGTGGAGTTACATATAATGTTCGATTTTGTTTTTTTGTTAGACATTGCGAAAAGCATAACTTCTATGTGGGAACACAATTGATCACATGCATTTGGACTCTTCCAGAAAATGGTTGATGTAGTTTTTTGTTCTCTTACTACGCCATAATTGGGCTTTCTGAATCGAATGCATCTTTGGGCCATAAAAGGCCTACTTACGAAGAAACTTTTAGGGCATCGTTAAATTAACTCATTCGTCATTCGGTGATGCATCTATAAATGTCATGATAGATAACAATAGCCGACATATTTTTTCTATCATTTTTCCATTTTGCTTCTTCTTTGACTCATTAGTCATCTTGGGAAGATCGACGAAAGATATCTGTATAGATGAATTTGGGAGCTCCCTTGTTCACTGTGCTATTTGTGTGAGATTATTATAAAGCTTAAGCTGTTAAAGAGATGTTTTGGAAATCTATGGTAATTTGTATACTCTTTTTAATTTCATAGGTGTTCTGTGTATATTCAGGTCATAATCTCCATCTAGCTATTCTTTGCCATGAGCAAGGCTTAATTGAGGGGTTCCATCCTAAATCATGAAGCCTTTTTAGTTCTAATATGATATCAGATTGTGTCCGATTTGTGTGTGGTTGTATGTGTTTGTCTCACCGTCGCCTGATTTATCCAGGAAGCTTTTTATTTTCCATATGGTATCAGATCGTGTTTGATCTGTGTGGGATTCATTTGTTTCTCACATCAGCCTTATTTGATGTGTATACATATTAAGTTTTCAATCGTGCTACAAGGTCATGTTGAGATTATTTGTCATACATTGAGGTAGAGTATCCCAACGTAGTTAATATATTCAAGATGCTACTCTAGGTGATTTTAAAATTGAATCCTTAATAGAGTTGGTGGTTGCCCCATGTTTGTATTTCTTTTTGCTCTATTTAGTTGCTTAAATTTTACATTTTGAGGTTTGGAAAAAAATGTGTCCCAACATAGCTTTCCTTTGGTCGGAAAGATAGATGCCTTAAAGGTCTAAATTAATAAACGACGTGAATTGAGAAACTATGTTAAGTCGGATGTATGTTAACAACTTTATTCATTTGTTGCAGTGTGTGGCCTCTCACCAAGACACAAGGAGGCCATTCCTTGATGGTAATTTTATACATATAGATTTTGACTTCGTTTTGTTTGTTATGAGAATTGAGAATGACTAAGCTGCTATTAACAAATCGTATTTCCACTAGAAGCTCTGTTTTTTAAAAACATTAGCATTTCCACTTAATGTTAAATGGCGTGCTAGGGCCTGGTGGATGGAAAGGGTGTTTGAAGCCTGTATTCTCTCATGATATTTGCCTCTAATCATATATAATTATATTTGTTGATATATTTTTGTTTTGTCACTTCCATCAGCTATCATCAATTGTTAGTTTCACCAGTATAGTCTCATGTTAACCAGCAGTTCTGCTTATCAGTTCTACTCTTGTTTTTTTGTACATCACAATTCGATTGGGACCTTGTCTGCTTTCTTATCAGTTCTACTATTGTCTTTTATGCAGCGCGACTTCCGATGTTTTTATACCCTTTCCTCAATACTACCCACCAGGAAAGGGCGTTCGAGCACTTGAGGCTCACAAGTTTGGGGGTCATGGGTGCCTTGGTCAAGGTATTCCATGTACTCATATTTTTCTCTTGCATAATATCAATGATATATCGTCATACCTTATTAAAGTGTAGTGTCAAGGAAAACGTCTACTATTTCAGTATGACTGAACTTAGCTGTGAACTCGATCTTCCTGTTGTCTTTGATGCATTCTGATATGAACTCACCATCCGCAACTTCAATATCTTCTCTTATATGTGGTTTATGTGCGGTGGAATAATGTCATGACGGAATACACTGCTAATATTATTGTTGTTGTCCTCTGTTTTCATTCCATTTTCTTGCTCTCTTTCTAATTACATCCTTTGGCATACACCCCACCAGATATTTACTATTTCCCTTGATTCAGGAGGATGACTCTGAAGTAGTCAGATTCATCTTATCGACTGAGATAATCTCTATATGCCTAAAAACCATGGAGACGGGAAGCATGATCGCCAAAACAGTTGAGTTATTTCTGTGCAATCCCCCACACTCGCACCCATGTTCACGCCATCATTGATATGTTCTATCTCCTCAACTGGGATGGCTCTTGTAAAAAAATATTGTGGTTTTGTAGATAAAAGTCATTTTTTTCACTATTATCACTTGAAGCACTTTTGGAGTCTAAAATCATCTGTTATTGCCAGGTGGCGACATTCATCGTGCACAAGGTTCTGATGGATGACACGGGATTGAGGCACCTAAGCAGCACTGCAGAGCGGTTCTTCGCCGTGAGCAGAATGCTTGGTGCTATGGTTGCTTTCCTCACAACGCAGCCTTCGAACAGGCTGCTTCAGCAAGTTATCAGATGCTACCTTCGCTACTCTGATAATGCCAGGTAACACATAATAATAATAGGTTGAATGTGTTTTTCTGTTGTTTTTGGATCAACAGCATATACATGATATGAAGCAATTGTATCCGCTTATGTGTATACAAAAAACAGGGTTTGTGTCGCCCTAAGAACCTGTTTGCCTCCAAATCTGAGGGATTCGACTTTCAGTGATTGCCTTGACGTAAGAAACTTCAATGAGCCTATCGTTATTGCTTTGGGTACATAGGTTAAGTGAAGTTAATAAGTAACTCTTTTTTGTTTCTTAGAATGATCCAACCACAAGAGGGCTGCTGCAAGAGTTGCTTGACAAGTTGGAAAGCTCTGAGATTGCGATGCAAACAGCCGATGACTACTATTTATGATCATTTGAGGCGGCATTGATTAGCCTTTACTTGAATGGTTTGTCTTTGAGTGCCAAGTTGTATGTATAGCTCATTCTTTAATTGAGTGCCAAATTGTATTAAAATATTTTTTTACTAGGCAACTTTTTATAAATGTCTTCTCTTCATTTATCTACGTGCTTGTCAATTTTAAATCATACTACTCTTCGCGTTAAATCGCATCGACATATTTGTTTGCCCAAGGAACGTTTTTATTCATTTTCTGGGTTTCTCATTTTCACGATACTAATAGCTCGAAATAACTTGAGATAATATTAATCGATAGTGTCCTCATCTCTCAATTACCAATATGGACAACATAAGAAATGTCTATCAAGAAAAAGAAGGGCTGTTGCAGAAAAAGCGACCGTTGGCCTTTATGAAGGATGCTACACTGATGCTCATGCCTGCCCATAGACCTGCTGTGAACAAGTTCCTAATGTCTTCTTGCACTGCAAGGGAATGAATGAATGAATGAATGAATGAATGAAGGATAAACAACATGTCTAATATTATTATTACCATAATGAAGCTTGCTAGTTACTTTACTGACCTCGTCTTAAGGAACTCGTTGCAAGGAGTAATCCAGCCATAACCACCGAAAAAGCAAGAGGGAAAAACTGCATAAGAATATGAGGGGATTGTAGAGTACTACTTTTCATCACCAGATACAAATCTTGGCAATCCATGAAGTGAAACATTACTGGGACAAATTTAAAGACTAGATTGCCAAAACTCGGGACTAGTGAAAAAAACGGGAGGCGAAGGTAAACAGTCAGTTCAACTCACAGCTAAGTTCTCGAAGAAACCTTTACTTGATTTAGGCGCCATACTTTGTGAAATGGGAGAGCGATAATATCCTTGTATTAAGTCCATTGCATCCTGCAAGAAAGGCAACGACTGTGCTAAGTTATCCAATTTGCATCTGAATGCAGAAATAACGGAAGCACGATAATATTATTCTGAACATGCTTCTTAACTACTTCTCTAGACCCATCTGTTGGTTATAGAACTGATGTGTATACTGAAAATCGTGTCCGTTGAATAAAGTAATTTTGGGCTAGAAAATGAACAGACCTGCTTTCTGCCATCACAGAAGTTGCTTAAGTAGTATCTAACGAGAACATTAAGACTATCTTTCAGAACTCCTTGTAACGTTCTCTGTCCATATCTGATGCAA
This sequence comes from Craterostigma plantagineum, assembly GCA_027422505.1. Classification (NCBI taxonomy): domain Eukaryota; kingdom Viridiplantae; phylum Streptophyta; class Magnoliopsida; order Lamiales; family Linderniaceae; genus Craterostigma; species Craterostigma plantagineum. Next base: position 244,396 of record JAPQWV010000053.1, on the reverse strand, counting down.
GACCAAGAATTAGTACCATGCTTTCGATTTATTTGAGAATAGGTGAACGAACATGCAAAACTACGGTGAGAATTTCAAAAAATGTTGAAATGGAAATATAGATCAACCATAATCCAAGTATTCGAATCAAGGAATATGAGCTGATTTGTATCACCTTTAGTCTAATAAACAGTCCACCTCTGCTTCCTGTAATAAATTTTGAAAAAGGTCAACTAAAAACTTACCTAACAAAATCTCCTTTCAAAGCCGGCGTACCAGAATATTGTATGCTCACATCGTCTCCGTGATTAGCCCATACTGAAATGGAAAAAAAGATTAGCACGTGACTTGACCGTAGGAAAAATATACGAATAAAGTTGCACAGCATAGTAACTTATGAGATAAATTAATACTGACAAGTTGTAAAGCTTTTTTCGACGTTGGGATATAGCCCGATAGTTTCTTTAGAACCAAGAATACCAAGCCTTCGGAGTTGACATTCAAGTATTCTACGAGCGATGGTACTCTGAAAGATGAAGATAAGAAAGGCAGTGAGTTCACTTCAAATTTAGATGTAGTATGGCAAAACCAATGCGAGATATAATTTGCGGACCATTGCACGAAACGGCATTGCTTGCACAACAGAAAAATACAATTTTGTGTATATTCAAACATGATTTAATCTAAACCATCATGGCACATTGAGGTGACTCTTTAATCTGTGACTCTTGATTTGTGGAAAGGAAGTAGGTTTAGAATATCAACGACTTCGGATAGTGAAAGATGCCTTATCTCTGTAGTTATTTCTATACACCAGGACTTCTATGTTCAATAGCATTCATGCTTGAAAGGGGAAAGGCTACAAAGAAGGTAAACTAGGCAGAAGACATAAGACAGATGGAAAGAATGAGACCTGGGTGACATTCGTTCGGTCTAAGCAGTCAACAGAATTGGTTCTCACCACTCCAATTTGTTGATCGATCTTCTCCCCTTTTTCATTTAACAGAAGGTACCTAGAAAAACCATAAAAAGGTTAATGGAGAGTGTTATCAAACCAGCAGTAAAATAACGAGTAAACCAGTAAGTGCGCTTGTTATTTGCCTAAACTTGCATGGTAAAAATCCAAAGACAACTACAAATCCAAGCAGAGGCCATTGTGAACAGTGAAAATTAGAATACTTCACCTGTTTTTGTAGAAAAAACTCTCTATCCGGTGATAAAGAATGGAAAGGCGCCCAAAGTCAACATGGCCACATATCCTATGAAAATCAAAGTGTAAATATCTGCACAATTTTTAAGTGTTACCAAGTCAGGTTGGAATTTGGTAATGAGTTAATAAAGGTCTGTAGATAGAGAAAAAGTGGAAATGCAACTGGAACAAGACAATTCCTTGCATCACCACAAAATGAAAAATGGTCTCACAAAATGATCTCATACATTAAATTCCCATATGAAAGTTGGACTTAGAAACAATCATAAGGTAAAAGAAACCACCTTACATCACCACAGGAAAGTTGTTGCATTGCATTGCCAAATGTTTCACACAAGCAGCCTTCACCTCCACGCTGTAAAATGATAAAAGGAAGAGTAATAGGCAACAGTAATTAGCAAGAACGCAATCACCATAGCACTGAAACGTCTACAACATAATGAAGACTTTTCACCTTGTTCACAAGATCAACTGCAAGAATAGTTCCGTACTTTTTTAACAACTGCAGAAAGTGCCTCTCAACGACCTGAGGCTGGGCAGACGTTGATGAAGTCATTAAATGGGGAAAGAAATGCAATTTGTATTTTTCACTGAGTTCCATAATGTGAAACAACTCACTATCTCATCAAGACGGATGATATCAAACTTCGGCTTGTATGTCAAGTCCACAATCTGATCCCAAAATAATGGAATTGATCCTCGAACCTGAAAAACGGAATTTTACAAAAAAACTCTCTATACGTGTGTGTGTTTCGTAACATAGGAAATTACAAGTTCTATTTGGAACTTGCAAACATCAACCTTTTCCTTAATATCTGACCTATCAACCATAACGAAGAAGCATTCCGGCCATTTAAGAAGAAGTGCTCAGTATTCTGTTGCTTTAAACATTGCTATTTCACAGGTTCATGATGTCTAAACTTATAAAATAATCGGTATTTATAGATCCAATATGAAAGATAAAATAGACTGTAGCTCACCTGGATATATGATGCTGTATGCCCATTAAATTGTACGATCTGTTCAGTTTCCACGAAATTCGCAACATAGCCGTCACTGTCAGCTCCTCTTCTCCACATTCTCGTGCCTTGGGAATGATCGAATATTGAAACTCAATATCAACAAAACTAACCGAGGATGTTTTCTCCAAAGGTTTCTCTGTTAAAATTAGAGTAAAAGCAAGTAATCTGCATTTTTACCAGTTCTCCTAGTGCATCTTCTTGCAATAAGTTTGACACCAAGGACGTTTTCTCCAAAGGTTTCTCGGAAACTCTGAAAACCTGATGAGAAGTTAAGAAATAAACTAGACACATACGATGATGCTTTTGCGGCATCTTGGAACTCCTATGATAAGCTATTTCAAAAGGATACTCCCTTGCATGATAGGAAGCAAGTATGGGTAAAGCTGCACGTGTAAGATAGTGCATTAGCGACCGAATAATTTGGATTTAATTCTAAACAAAGAGTACTGAATTTTTAAACCTTGTAATTGACGAGTATTTCCAACATATAGTTGTTCCAAAGGAACTGAGGGTCTGCCTATGGAAATATGGTGTGAGAAGCTGAAAATTCTTCGGTTACTTACAAACACATGCAAGATATAAATCCAAGTGTATTATGCATTGACCACAACACATAAAGTCTTACTTGTCTCCACAAAGGAAGCAACTTAGATTCATGTCTCATATCTTGCAATCTTTGGGTGCTGCAAAAAAGACGAGCCATCAATGGAAAAGTGTGAGAGTATAAACCTAGAACAACCTTTTGCTGGAAAAATAATATTATGTGCAGACGAAGAAATCTTACCTCAGTGTTATATTGACATCATATGAGAAATATAGACCTGGAGTCCTCTCGGCAACATGCATCAGGTGTGAAAACTCTCTTTGCATTCTTTTCTGGCCATAAAAGGTGCATATTCTAGCAATAGCAACAACAGGAGAAACAAATACTCTGACGTATGCTCCACATAATACAACAGAGAGATAAGTAGTTAAAGATGTACCTGTTCTCTTGAAGATCTTTTCAGAGAATTGTCACAGGGAAAAACCTTCATCGATGTGATCTTGAAGATGGGATAACCCAAATAAGAACCAACATGTCCTCGCCCAGTTATCACGAAAAGGTATGACCCTTAATTGAGAGTAGTAGTATTCATAAGTGTTAGGATTATCGGGCTAACGACATAATGAAATTAGAGAATAACAGGAATGAGTTGAAATCATTCAGCAGAATGTTTATGAATTGAATAGGAAACGCAGTCACGGCAGCAAAAAAATACAGCGTACACAGTGGCAACGCAACAGCATAGTGATTTAGTGCGAACTTAACCTAAAATATATATGGATTAACGAATCTTATTCATATAGTCATATTTTTAACAATTAGAGTTCCTTCCTGAAGTAGAACACTGATACAGGGAGTTTGCTCAATCTCAATGAATGGTAGGATTTCCGTTCACTGTTATATCCCACCTCACCTTTTCAGTTTATCCACAACAACAGCAGGTGAAGTAAAAGCACGAGGGAAATAATTGCATCAAATGTACCATTGATAGAAAGCATTACGAACAACAGATACGAAATTCCTAAAGCTTACATGTGTGCAGCTTTATCATTCCAGCAATGCCAAAGATAGTCCATGTATTTGCAGCACAAAGCGAACCAGACTGGGGCATATCATCTGCATTAAAACAAGACACCTTTAAGAAAAAACAAACCTGCGCAACCGAAAACCCGTAAGGCAACAACAACAAATTGTCTAAAAACAAGGGGAAGATATAGTAAAGACCCAAAACATGAATGGAGCCAGTTTCACGACTAATCGCCAAGACATGACCAGAAGATCCATCCGCAGGCTCCACTAAGTACTGTTCTTCCAATTCCCACAGACGCATTCTGGTGAACAGCTTCTGCCCAATATCATCAGACTTCGACATCATTATCAGCGCGTGTCAGCCACTACAAAAACGACCATCGATAACTCTTTTTCAGCTCATCGTCCCCAAATCTAACAATAACCCATGAAATTCGTGATAGCTCAATCTTATAGATCGCTCAAACAAAGTCCTTACCGAGTCCTTCCTCCAACGGAGTTGGATCAAAAACATGCGATGCCTCAACGTGGAAGATTCGAGAGCTGAACTCCGCGATGGATTTGAGCAGATGATATGTCGGATCGATCGTAGTTTATTTTTTCGAGTGGACATCTTCTTAACGGTATTTTACCCGAAATAGCCGTCATGAACCGTGAGACTTGCCATCTTTTATCATTTGCTTGCATATAATTTTCATGCATGCTACTTATTTTTTCGTGTTTTTTAATATTTATTGAAAAAAAAAAACAAGAATGAAATATCTAAAATTGGGCTTCACTGGGCCCGCCTCCATAGATATACACGTTAGTCTCTCATCCAAAGTCCATTTCCAAAACCCTGAACCTCGGCGGCAGCGCGTGATTTTCACGGCCAGCACTCAGATTACAGGTATCACAAAGTGGCGAGAAAGAATGGCGTACACGTGTAATCCGATCCCCATTGACCGGGACAATTTGTCAAAAGGGATTGGGGAGTTGTTCAATTAAAAAAAAGGGATTGAAAGTTTTTTTATTAAATTGAAGGGATTCAATTAATTAGGTAAATAATTAATTTCTCTAACCCTATTTTAACTAATTATTTTTATGTGTGGAGACGAAATTCTGTCAGGCTATTCGAACTCGATACGGGTTCGAATACGTGTCCGAATAATGTCGGATTGACAAAATTCGCGATGCAGATCGCGAGTTTGTTATGCTAATCGAACGAAATGCGAGTTCGAATACATACTCGAATACACCCTTTTTGGTCAAGAGTTGAACTCGGATGATTCCCGATTAGCTATTCGAGTGAATTACTCGAACTCGAATAAATCTCGAAAAGTGTATTCGAAATATTTTTGAATCCTAATTGCAGTTGAATAATTTATTTTTTACTATACACTCAGCAACTTTCATTCCATACAGATATGCCGACGAGCATCATTATCAAGTACAATGGAGAATGGGAACCCATTGGTGATAACAAATACAGATGGCGCCCAAGGTCTCCTTCGGGTAGGAACATGCGGCCTATAGGCTTCGAAGGAGATTTATGTTCGTTGGACGATCTCCGAAATGAAATATACACATGCATCGATTCGAGCGGGATGTTGTTAATTTGGAGTGGAAGTCTTGTACGTGCCGAGAATTCGATATCGACAGGATTCCTTGTGCGCATGCAATCGCAGCGAGTTTACGAGCAAACATATCTTTCTATTCGCTATGCTCCGAGTACTATTCTGTCTGCTCGTGGCAGTTTGCTTATTATCGAAGGGTTTACCCGGTTCCCGATCAAACCAACTGGCAACACGACGAAGGTAATTTGGTGTTGCCGCCTAATATCAAGGTAAAGCCCGGTAGGAGAAAAGAAAAAAGATTTTCATTTGTTGGTGAGTTTCATCGTAAGAGATAATGATTGTGTTATGCATGTTTACTATGTATTGGATTGAGTGTTTTCTGTGTATTAGACTTTCTGTGAATTGGATTTTCTGAGTATTGTATATTTTGAGTATTGAACTCGATTACAATTATCCGAGTCCGATTAGAGCTAATCAAGTTCGATAAGGTGATAAACGGGTCCGAATAGTCCCTTTTTGGTTTCGTTTTTCCTTTATTCGAGTGCGATTACGACGTGATCGCGTCGCTTAAGTCACTAACTTGGACCCCTTAAACTCACTAAAGTCATTAAATTCCATGTCTATCAACTTCATTAACGAAAAGTCTATCAAACCGTAGAGTGGTAGTCATAACTATACATTTTTATTAAGAGTCTCAACCAACTATGTCAAGTTATTAGACTATAATGTCATAAGGAGTTATGTTCTTTTGACTACTTCAATTTATATCTTTAACTAGACAAAACTAGTTTAATCATAGGAATTGTAAAGATCTTATTGGATGTGATAAATAACACGTTATTAATATGAAATGTTAATTTTGGTTTTCGGTAATAAAAAAAAAATTAATTTGTAGCGATATTGAACTCGATTACAATTATCCGAGTCCGATTAGAGCTAATCGAGTTCGATAAGGTGATAAACGGGTCCGAATAGTCCCTTTTCGGTTTCGTTTTTCCTTTATTCGAGTGCGATTACGACGTGATCGCGTCGCTTAAGTCACTAACTTGGACCCCTTAAACTCACTAAAGTCATTAAATTCCATGTCTATCAACTTCATTAACGAAAAGTCTATCAAACCGTAGAGTGGTAGTCATAACTATACATTTTTATTAAGAGTCTCAACCAACTATGTCAAGTTATTAGACTATAATGTCATAAGGAGTTATGTTCTTTTGACTACTTCAATTTATATCTTTAACTAGACAAAACTAGTTTAATCATAGGAATTGTAAAGATCTTATTGGATGCGATAAATAACACGTTATTAATATGAAATGTTAATTTTGGTTTTCGGTAATAAAAAAAAAATTAATTTGTAGCGATATTGAACTCGATTACAATTATCCGAGTCCGATTAGAGCTAATCGAGTTCGATAAGGTGATAAACGGGTCCGAATAGTCCCTTTTCGGTTTCGTTTTCCTTTATTCGAGTGCGATTACGACGTGATCGCGTCGCTTAAGTCACTAACTTGGACCCCTTAAACTCACTAAAGTCATTAACGAAAAGTCTATGAAGTTCGAGAATTAAAAAAATTAATTAGTAGCGATATTGAACTCGATTAGCTTAATCCGAGATCGATTATAGCTAATCGAGTTCGATCTGCTGATAAACGAGTCCGAATAGGCCCTTATTGGTTCCAGTGGAGTGACGGCAACCGAGCGATCAGAAGCACCCAATGACCAATATATGCCAAAGGTATCACGGCAACCTCCGCTTGGTTCCAGTGGAGTGACGGCAACCGAGCGACCAGAAGCACCCAATTCAGCGTCTTAAAACCTAAAAAGGGGAAATAAACTAACATGTACCAATATAATTTATATAAAGTAAACATAAATTAATACGTACCCTCGACCACTATCGAGTGTAACGCCCTAATCTCGGCCCTTAACGACCCCACCTCTTCATCCAGTTTATCCATTCTCTCTAGAATTGTTGTTTGAGAGAGACGAATGTGTTCTTGCGTCTGTATAGGCTCGTGAGTAGGAGGCACATGGCTGTGAGAATCCTCGTGTGGAGACGCCACATCACTCCCTATACGCTCGCGGGAAGGCGACGCCCGTTCCGATGCCTCCGCCAGATGATTGTTGACGCAGTAAACCGCCCTCTCTCCGCGAAGATGGTCGAGTATTCTTTGAGCCACGACGTCGTCCTTGTTGCCCTCAAAATTTTCGATTGTTGCGAAGTGTTTTGAACCACGTTAATGTCGGAGGGCGTGAGCCAACATCGCACATCCTGTAAATTCTACTAGGTATAAACCAACTCTACTAATCAAAACTATAAATAAATATTCACTTACATCCATCGGAGCATTGTTGAAGGCATCCACTACCTCTTGCCATCCCGGTGCCGAACTCTTACCATGATGTTTCATGATCCAATGGCACATTCGAGGGATCGGAAGTCCTTCCACACTATTCTTTCTCGCAAATTGTTGGCCAACACTCGGCCAACACTCGCATGCAAGAATCTAAAAAGCGACCCATTTGAATATAACCAATACAATTATATTCGATAAGCAAGTAAAAATATAAAGAATTACTTACTATAAGTGGATAGACGAAGCCGCTGACATCGTATGTCCCATGGTCCTTCTTTTTTCTGAGCACGTCATCGTATTTGTCGTTGAGGTCCTTATTAAGACCTGAGATTGCTTCTTGGTATGCGATTCTCCCCCATGGATAATTCGTGAAAGCATCCCAATCGTCAATCAAACTCAGCCATTCCTCAGGTACCTTTGGCCTTCTTACTTTCCTCGACCCCAAAACACCATTGCAAAATAAAGTGATGCTATCTTTCTCTATGTTCACCCTCTTACTCCTCGATCCACGATCCTTGATCATCAGATCCATCTTCTGCTCCAAATCAACTATATAAATGATTTACCTAAAACCAACAAAAAAAATTAAATTAATGAAAGGGAACTAAGAGACAAATAATTCTAATTGATAAAAGTGAAGGGACGCATACCAAGGAAGTGTTCCTTCAAAAACTTCGACGGTCGAATCTTCGGTGAGCTATCAATGGCTGAGCAATGAAGACCCGTGAGCAAACAATACTCAAGTATTGAGAAACGCAATGGCCGTCCGCATATAACAAACCACAATTCTTCGGAGCCGGGCCAATAGTCGACTTGCTTGCTCATTAAGTACCACAACACCATATTAGAGTTATAATGGTGTTCGGAAGCCATGATTAGGTTTCCAAACTGCGTTCTTTTCACCAACTTGCGTAGTTCCTTTCGATTTAGAAATCCTTGGATGCGCTTCGAGACCTCCGTGTAACGCGACATGACGCTGAGAACGCAAGGAAATTGATTTTCTGGGGGGAGCTTGGTCTGGAAGTAAATCTAAAATGCAAAATTTCCAAACGGTAATATAATGCTGCAGAAAAATCAATATAACCAACCTATTCGGTCTATATTCGAGATCGAATACAAATCGAAAGACATAATCGAGTGCAGATACAAGTATTCGAAATCGAATAGGTCTTCAAATCGATTATCTTTTGGACCTATTCGAGATCGAACAATCAAACTCGAACTCGATTATGGTTCATTTGATATCAAATTTCCGATTATATCGAGCTCAAATTTCGTGACACAAAGCTCAAAATCGAAAGCGAATGGTACACAAATCATCAACCCATCAAACCTCAAATCTAAATCTATATACCCTAAATCCAAAAAACGGTTTCGATTTGATAAACCCTACAAAACGATTTACCTTTGCTTTATCGCCATCTACCTCCTCCTCTACAGTCGTTCTTGGCTTGAATGCGTTTTCAGTCTTCGATTTCACCATTTTCGAGTTCGCTTTCATGTGTTTCGAGATCGATTTGTGGTTGGATTCGAGTTCGTCTCGAAATCGTTTAGGTGTTTGAGTGAGAAGGGAAAAGAGAAAATTAGGTTTAAATGAGGAAGATGATGGATGATTATTCTTTAAGTCCCGTTTTTTCTATTTTCTAGTAGAGGGCATTTTAGGAATTTAACCATCAATCCCTTTTATTTAATTCACAACTCTCCCGATCCTTTTTGTCCAATTTCCCCCCATTCTATTTTAAAAAATAAGATTACTTTTGGTTTCTTTTTAAAAAAAGGGAACTTGACCGAGTCAATTAAAAAAAGAGGAACATGATTCCTTAATTAACTAAACCCCTAATTAAGGGCCTAATTAATACCTAAATAAAAAAAAGAAATATATATAAAATAAAAAAAAGGAAACGCACCAACCTCATTGATTAATGCACCCACGAGCACCAAAACGAGATCTTGAAGGAAAAACGAGCTGAAGCATCCGCCGAAAATCGAAACACCCAAGCTCCAAGAAACCCAATTTCGTTCTTGAACGCATATACAGTAAGTTCCGTTCATTTTAACGCCAGTTACAAGTATATATTATCGGGCATTGTAATTTCCGTTCATGTTAACGACATTTACATTTCGAGCATCGGGTATTAGATTTTCGAAGGTTTGGGTAGTTATGGGTAGCATTTTAACCTTAGATCTGTGCGAATTTGCAGAAAATTTTCGTTTTCCGATTATTCGAGTCTGTTATTCGAGTTTATTTGACTCGAAAAGTCACTCGAATAAGTTGTTTTGGCCATATAACAATTCGGACATCAAACTCGGATAAACTCGGAAACTTTACTCGATTAATACTATTGTTTATGAAATTTTACACTTACATATTATTCGATATTACAATACTCGGATAAATTATTCGAGTTAAACGTAAACTCGATTGACTTACTCGAATAATTTTTGTTTCCGAATATTTTATTTACTCGAATAACTTTTGTATGCAATAAAAGTTGATTTATTCCATTTATTTCTTCGATAACAACTTATCGAGTTAAATGTAAACTCGAATGACTTACCCGAATAATTTTTGTTTCCGAATATTTTATTTACTCGAATAATTCTTTTGCAATAAAAGTTGATTTATTCCATTTATTTCTTCGATAACAACTTATCGAGTGTCTTCAAAATCTTAATACTCGAAGAATCTATTCGAGTTGTTTTACTACTCGAATAGTTTACTCGATTAATTTCTATTTTTCGAATATTGTAATTATTCGAATAATGCATATTGCAATTAAATTTTATTAACAATGATTTGTTTCATATGCAGGTTATGCCGACCAGCATCATGATTGATTACGATGGAGAATGGATAATTGGGAATGATAATAAATGGACATGGGTTCCACGGATGGGAACAAATATGAAGCCCATTGGGTTCGATGTCGATTGTTGTTTGCTGGACGATCTGCGGAACGAAATATACGAGACTATTGGCGTAAGCGGGAGGCCGGAGTTAAAGCTAAGTTATCAGCCATCTATGAGAGGTATGGAAGGGTGTGCTCCGTTGTATATAAAGAATGATCGAGAGTTGAAGGGTTATATATACTTAGGGGGTCCAATGGATAGACCGATTCTCCGTGTGGAGATTGGTCTCCCTACGACCCTCCACCGTCAAACTCTCGCGGATGATGAAGTTGGTCCCGTTCCAATTGAGGTTCGTAGCGATGGAGGTGGTTACATCGATGATTATTTTGACCGTATCATCGACTTTGGCGGATGCGAAGATGTGAATTATGGGGGTGAAGGTCACAATGAGGCGAACGACCGTGATGAGAATGTTGCATCACGGCAGAACGTGCACGTCAATTTTGATGGCGTAGACGGGGAAAATGCGGACGGGAATGATGAGGAGGAGGAGGAAGAGGAAAATGCAACTATTCCTAGCGATCGGTATTCTTTTACCGACGGTTCCACCATGAAGGTCGGTGATGAATTCGAGGATAAGAAGGCCGTCAAGAATAGGATCCAAAGAGTTGCTATAGAGGCATGCTTCGAGGTCAAGATTATAAAATCTTCCCGATCGTACTATGGCGTGAGATGCAAAGAGGATGGATGTACTTGGAGGATATGGACGGCGAAGATTAAGGATACATCCGTATTCTCGATTCGTACGTATTGCAACACACATACGTGCGACCTTGCAAATCGGAACGCAAGACTCACTCAAGCATCGTCAACCTCCGTGAGTGATATGCTGCTTGAATCTTTTCAGGGTTCAACAAGTACACCGGCCCCTAAACTCATTCAAACAATGATGAGAAATCGTGGGATTGAAGTTTCGTACTTCAAAGCATGGAAAGGAGGCATTTTAGCACAAAATGCAATGAAGGGTGACCCCGATGAGAGTTACAAGCTGTTGCCGTCGTACCTGTCGACGTTGAGAAGAGTGAATCCGGGAACCATAGCAAGTGTATATCTGGACGACGAGCGGAGATTTAAGCACGCATTCCTATCCCTTGGTGCTTGTATTGCGGGATACCGTCACATGAGGAAGGTTGTTTGCATAGACGGTACTTGGTTGAAAGGAAAGTATGGGGGTACGTTGCTCATTGCATCAGCGGAGGATGGCGACCGCCATCAGTTTCCTTTAGCTTGGGGCATAATCGACAATAACGAGTGCATAGAAGCTTGGTCGTGGTTCTTGAACGAGCTCTTGCAAGTCGTGCCCAACGAGGACGATCTTGTCATCGTATCCGACAGATCTCCTTCTATCAAAGCCGCCGTTGCAGCCGTCTACGGTCGTGCGCACCACGGTCATTGTATTTGGCACCTGTCACAAAATATGAAAAGCAGGTGTAAGAAGCAGGGTGCGACCGAGACGTTCATACACATTGCTAAAATATACAAGCAATGCGACTTTGATTCACAATATGGTGATTTTGAGAAAAGGTTTCCCACCGCATACGCGTATTTGCAACAGACTGATACTAAGGAACGATGGAGTCGAGCCTATTCTCCGACGTCTCGCTATAACATCATGACTACGAACGGGGTGGAATCGATTAATGCAAGACTCCGCGAAGAAAGAAAGCTACCGATCATTGCGCTTCTGGAATCGATACAGAGGCTGACGGCGGATTGGTTTGCTAGATACAGACAGCAATCTGGACAAGCAACCACGCGGTTTACCCCGACGGTGGAAATGAAGCTCCGTGAGAGGTATGAGCTAAGTCAAGGGTATGAAGTACATGAAATCGCTCCGCATGAGTACGATGTCCGATCTCCGGGGGGTCGTGCCATTGTTAACTTGCGGTCGAAGACTTGTACGTGCCGCCAATTCGACATCGACAGGATTCCTTGTCCACATGCAATCGCGGCGAGTCTACGAGCGAACATGAGTTTCTACCCGTTGTGTTCGGAATATTATTCTGTCCTAACGTGGCAGTCTGCTTATCACGGACGAGTTTCGCCGGTTTCGGATCAAGCCGAGTGGGATACCTCGGATCAATTGGTGTTGCCGCCTCCGTTCGTAGCAAGGCGTGGTCGGAGAAAAGAAAGGAGGTTTCCGTCCGTCGGTGAGTTTGGTCGTAGACATTAAGTAAATCTTGATGTATGAGTTTGATTACGAGGTTGTATGAGTTTGATGTATGAGGTTGTATGAGATTGATGGATTATTGTGAGTTTGGCTTGATTGTAGCTTATATCACTGTTATTCGAGTAAGATGCACAACTCGAATATTATTAGAATAGGTCACCCGAATAATGTAACAACAAAAAGTCGAAAACGAAAACCTGAAATTATTCGAGTAAACGAATAACTCGAATAATTTACAAAAAAACCGAATACCGTACTCGAATAATATCTTGTAATTCGAGTGTTCTTTTCAGAATTTTTGAACTTTAGTTATCTCGATACATAGATGTATAAATATCAATATTTCGATGTTTTAGGGCATTCATGATGTTAATAAGTCGCTTTATGAAGATTAACAATGTTTAATAAAAGTCGTTGCATGACATACAATGAAATACATTGGTAGATAGGACTTTAGTATATACATTCCCATCAACAATATATATAACATGTATCGAAATATCAACTTGATTTTCTTTTTTTTCAAGAATCTCTATAATATCTTACTACTTAGAAAGAAAATGTTATTTAACATGAAATGATATTTAACATGAAATGTTTTCATGTTACTTAACATTTCATGCTCATGATATAAAACAACATTTTCGATTTTTAAATTATTCGAGTTATGTATTATACTCGAATACTCTCGAATACGCAACTCGATAAAAGTAGCATTATTCGAACAAGCTCCTTCACTCGAATAACAGTGAAGGTCGACAGAAGCAACTTATCCAGTGAAGTTTATTCGAGTGCTATATGATACTCGGATTGAGCTCGAATAGCTTACTCGTTTAATTCCCATTATTCGAACAAGATCTTTGACTCGGATAACAGTGAAGTCCGATAAAATCAACTGATCCAGTGAAGCTTATTCGGGTGCTATGAGTTACTCGAATTAGGCTCGATTAGAATACTCGAATAATTACCATTATTCGAACAAGCTCTTTCACTCGAATAACAGTGAAATTTGGGAAAAAACAACACTGAACCTTGAACACTCTGAACAACCTCAACAGCAACTCAACCAACCATAACACAGAACAATTCCAATTCAAAAAATCTGTACAAATATATTAAAAATCTAAAACTGTTCATACAATATCCCAATTGTTAAAATAAATACATATAGACAAAAACTTTCTAAAGGAGGCAACTTTAGAATCGTCCAAAGCATAGAGATCATCTCTGTTACCGATCAACAGAGACATCGCGGCCCTAAGCATGTACATACCGCACTCTCCGCTGTTCAAGAAATATAACAATTTCAGGTTTAAGAAAATAAGAAAATAAGAAAGTGAGAAAATAAAAAAATTACCTAAGACGTTGTTGAGGGAAATTGGGGCACCGCACCCAAGAAAACTTCTCCCCGGATTCTTGCTCCACACCTACGTGTTGAAGCATCAGCGGTATCACTTCGGCCAAAGGATCGAGGAACGGCTTCATTGCCTTCAAGTCCGAATCGCTGCTGCGATCGGAATCCAAAACGAGGATGTTCCTGTCCTTGAACCGAGCGACGAGGAGCACCCAATGCGAGTTAAATGCCAATGGGATGACGGCCACATCCGCTTGGCTCCAGTGAAGTGACGGCTTGGCGCCGTATATCGCATTGATCTCTCCCGTGGCGAATTGGTCGAACGAGGACACGTTCCACGGTCGCGGTTTGGCGGACTCCATCTTGACTGCATGTGCGAAGTTGGCGTTCACGTACGCGATTCGCTCCGCATGCACGCAGTTTTCTTGCATCTCCGTGAACCCGCTGAATGCCTCGTTGACGTGCTGCAATAATAGCATATAATGTTATTAAACGAAATAATTAGAACATATTTAGCAAAAAACACACATACCTCATCCGAAAGCCACACTTTCGGAGTGGACAGGTCGACAAAGAATTTCTTGTCGTACGCTTGGAGGATTCCTTGCCGTTCCTCCTTTGCGCCCATTCTTGCCACCTCCGCCGCGACGACATCCCAATTCTTCACCCTCTCGCCGATGATACGCTCTATGTCCGCGCGGCGTTCTATTGCAACGCGAGGGGTCGAATCGGGCGTCGGCGTATACGGACTCGAAAGCAGCCTCGACTTCTTCTTCGGACGTTTCGTCCGTGGCCGCCTCTCCTCCGCTTCCGCCGCCTTCTTTGGCTTCGACGCCGCGGCGGCCCTATGCGCCTCCGCCCACGCCGCCTTCTTTGCCTTCGCCGCGGCCCTCATCTCCCCCGCCGCCTCCGCCGCCTTCATTCTCTCCGCCGCCGCCCTCTCCGCCGCCGCCTCCGCCGCCGCCTCCGCCGCCGCCCTCTCCGCCGCGGCCGTCTCCGCCGCCGCCCTATCCGCCACCGCCCTCTCCGCCGCCGCCGTCTCCGCCGCCGCCCTATCCGCCGCCGCCCTCTCCGCCGCCGCCCTCTCCGCGGCCGCCTTATCCGCCGCCGCCCTCTCCGCCGCCGCCCTCTCCGCCGCCGCCCTCTCCGCCGCCTCGGCCGCCGCCCTCTCCGCCGCCACGGCCGCGGCCTCCATCTCGGCCTCCATCTCCACATTCTCGCCCCCATGCCCCTCACTCCCCGTCGGCGGCGAATGAGGAGGCGAAGGAGGCGGCATGTCCTGATCGTAGCTTCTCGCAATATCCCGCACCGTTCTCGCCGTCAGGCTCTCAAGGGCTACAAAATTAGAGTATTACGTTAGATTTACGTAATATCAATATAATCTTATAAAATAAACGTTAAGTAAGACATACCTTGGACCACGATCGAGCGCAGCTCCCTAATCTCCGTCCGCAAATCCCGTACATCGCCTTCCAGTCTGTCCATTCTTCTATCGAAATGGGCGATGATTGAGCCGGAAGGAGGAGGAGACGGCCTCGGAGGAGAAGACCTCGGAGGAGACGGCCTCGGAGGAGGAGACGGTCGAGGAGGAGACGGCCGAGGAGGAGACGCTGCAAGCCGATGGTCGGTGCAGTAGACCGGCAGCCCATTCAGAAGATGCTCCACTATCCTCTGGGCCACGGCATCATTCCGGCTGCCACAAAATCCGGCGACCGTGCGGAAGTGCCTTGAATCGGCTTCAGCATCGGTCGGTGTAAGGCAACACCGCACGTCCTGTGTATTTGTACAATTTAGAAAACGCAATCTAAATAAATCCATATTATAAATAAATAAAGGCTTAATTATTTTTTTAGTCCTGTAACTTAGGGGGGTGCCGTTATAGGGACCGCTAATTTAGGGTGTGGCATTATAGGGACTTTAAGTTTTAAAATTCTGCAAATTAAAGACATTATACCCGATTTTCCCCCAAAATACCTCACGTGTGTGGCACGTGACCAATTTTATTACTGAAAATCTTACGTGGCTCCATGTCAGAAATAAAACGTCATTAAATAACCCCACTAGAGCCATGTCAGAAATTAAATAAAAGAAAAACAATAAAAGAAACTCTTTTTCCCTCCCAACCTCAACAAAATAATCGATTTCACTATCTACTGCAATTGAAAAAAACCCTACGGCTCCTCCCTCAATCTTTACAGTCGCATCCTTAAACCTCAGCTAAACTCCATTTTGTGGTGCTTCTAAAATCCCAGATTTTAAACCTCCGTGGCTTGAGCGACCGAAACCCTAGTTAGGGACGTCTGCATTTGGTGAAATGGCGAAACAATGGTCGCTCTGCAAAAAACGACCTGAAAGATACCTCAACATGCCTCCACCCATGTACCGTAAGTGTTCTTTTTTTGGCATTTTTTTCCATTTTGAAACAGTAGTTGTCGTGTGGTGGTTTATAGGCTAATTTTGTGTTTCTCAACGATTTTATTGACAGATCCAAAGACCTTTAGCATGACATTAGCTTTGCACTATGGTGGAAAATTCCAGCATGTTTCCGAGGCTGATTACTTGGGTGGGAAGTTGAGCAAATGGGATTATGTGGATAGACGTTTGTTAAGTCTTAAAAATGTGGATAAATTGGCCAATTTTGATGGTATCCCGGGGCAGAAAAGGTACTACAAGAAAGGGATGGGATTTCAGTTAGTTGTAGAAGACGTTCAACTGAATGAATTGATTAAAAAGGAATTACCTTCGAGAGAATTTCACTTGTATGTTGATGTGGTAGGGGATAATGACAGTACTAGCGTTGCTGAAATGGTTGGGGAAGAACAATCAAGTGATGAATTGGTGGGGCAGAATGGTGTTGATGGTGTAACTGTGGAAGAAGATGATGAAATGGTTAATGATAAGAAGTCTGGGGATGAAGATGATGAAATATTCAGTGATGAGATTGCTGTAGAAGAAGATGAAACGGATAGTGATGAGATGGCTGCTGATAATGGCGAGGAAAGGGTTGATGAGATGGCTGGGAACGAGATGAATGAGGAAGAAAATTCAGATGAATCTGAGGATGATGTGGTGGGAAGTGATTGTGAATTACATGATCACAAGGTGTCGTATGATGGTGAAGAAGAGACAAATGTTCCCGTGTTCAATCCATGTACCATCTATGATCCACAATTCGAGTTGGGGATGATATTCAGCACCAAGGTTGAATTCAGAAAGGCCATTTATTCTCATGCAATAAAAAATAAGAGGAATGTTTGGATCCCAAAGAATGACACTTGGAGAGTTTATGGCAAGTGCAAGGCTGAAGGATGTAAATGGAGAGTGCATGCACATAAGAAAGGTCAAGAGTGTACGTGGCAGATTGTGAATTACAATCCTGTGCATGATTGTCCAACTTCATACGAAGTCAAGAATCTGAAATCTACATGGCTTGCTGAGAGGTACCTTGCTGCCTTTAAATCAGATCCTAAGAGGAGTGCCAAAGGGTTTAGAACAGATGTTAGTACTGCTTTGAGAGTGAAGATTTCTAAAGAACAAGCAGCTAGAGCTAAGAGAAGGGCGCTGAAAATTCTAGAAGGAGAACCTGTAGATCAATATGCCAAATTATGGGATTATGCGGAGGAATTAAGGCGCACTAATGTTGGATCTACAGTTGTATTGGGGACAAAGGAGATTGGAGGAGAAACCAGATTTGATAGGTTTTATGTCTGTTTTAAGGCATTGAAAGATGGCTTTCTAGCTGGATGTAGGAAGTGTATTGGGTTAGATGGATGTCATTTGAAGGGACCCAATAGTGGTATTTTGCTTGTTGCAGTGGGAGTTGATCCTAACAACAACCTGTACCCTATTGCTTATTCAGTTGTGGAGAATGAGAGTTTGGAAACATGGCAATGGTTTCTATTGATTCTCAAGGATGACTTGAGCATTGACGATCAAAGCTTATATACTATGATCAGTGATAAGCAGAAAGGACTCATACAAGCTGTTCAAAGTGTCCTACCACTTGCAGAACACAGATTTTGTGTTAGGCACTTGTATAACAACTTTAAGAATGCGGGCTTTAGGGGATTGGACTTCAAGTTTAAGATGTGGAATGTTGCTAAAGCTTCTACTGTTGGTGAATGGAAAACAAAAATGAGAGAGTTGGCTGTTTTAAGTCAACAAGCTGCAGATTGGTTTAATGATAAGCCTCCCGAGCAATGGTGTAGAAGCCACTTCAAAATCGAGACAAAATGTGACATGCTGTTGAACAATGGTTGTGAGACATTCAACAGCATGATTTTAGAGGCAAGAGAAAAGCCTATTCTGACTATGCTGGAGTGGATTAGAGAGTTTCTGGTGAAAAGGTTGCAGGAGAATAGGGACCGTGCAAACAGAAAATGGGATGACAATGGGATATGCCCGAGGATCAAAAAAATCCTGAAGAAACATGCTGATAAGTTGCCAGATTGCATTCCTTTGAAATCAGATGACTTGCACTATCAAGTAAATGAGGTTAATGGTGGCCAATATGTGGTTGATTTGTCAAGACATGTATGTACTTGTAGGAAGTGGGATTTGACTGGGATACCCTGCAAGCATGCATTGTGTGCAATATATGATCAACATCAAGATCCCGAGCTGTATGTTGATAAGTGCTATTCTGTACGAACTTACAAGAAGGTTTATGGGCCGGCAATTATGGGGATCAGTGGCAATCTGATATGGGAAGAAACTCATTTTCTACCTCCACTGCCTCCTAACTTTGGAAGAAGACCGGGTAGGCCAACTAAGGCTAGAAGAAGGGAAAGTGATGAGGCTGTGATGAAAGGGAAGAAAGGCACTGTAATGGCACTAAGATCCAAGAGGAATCAGATGACTGTGAAATGTAGCAAATGTGGCGAAACTGGTCATAACTTGAGAACTTGTAAAGGTAAGACAAAAGTTGCACTTATTTATTGCTTTTCAATACTGCACTTTGCTGACTTGTTTTCCAATCCAACTTTCAGTTGGAGCTAATGAGGAAAATACAATGGCACCATCTGCTGTTGATGAAGCTGATATCAATGGGACAGCATCAATGTTGTCCAATGAGAGTGACCTTGCAGCTGCACAACAGGGTATGAATCTGAGAAATAGGACCCTTTCACCTCCCACGCAGGTATGTTTCACTAATCTGAAATTTATCTAAATGTGAACTATTGCTGAAATGTAATCATTTAATTGTACGTAAAGAGAAGGAAAAAAGGCAAGGGAGTTTTCATTCCACCTAAAGCTGCACAAACCGAAAATGACTCATCAGCTCATGTTAGCTACTCTGCACCTCAAAGAGTACAAAAAGCACCAAAGATGTGGGATCAACTGCTGCAGTCAAAGTCTAGTTCATCTGGTGCTGAACCTGCAACTCAATGCTCACAAACACTTGTAGGGGGTCCATCCGTTTCCACCCGATCATCCTTGATTCGTCACATTAAAAGCTCACTTGCTTCCAATCCCGGACCCTCTAAAAAGTCATAAATGTTTCTGTTGCTGAATGTTTTGTGGTTTTTGTAATGGTCTGTTGCTAGTGATATTATGGTATAGTATTCCATATCATCCTTTTGACAGTATGTTGCTAGCATATTTTGTATTGAACTCGGCTGAACATGTTTTGACCTTTTGACTGGTTGATATTATAACAATGTGTTGATGTTTGTTAGTAATTTCTTTTGAACAGACAACTGGAACATTCATTCGATAAACTAGTAAGTAGCAAAGATAATAATTCCATTACAAGTCAACGTGCATCTTAATACATTATTTGATGATGCATAACATATTTGGTAGCAAACACGTGAGAGATTGCCCAATACACGAAAAAAAGGCAGACAAATCCAAGTGCAATACTGCGATATACGTTGGTCATCCTTTGTTTTCTTGTAAATTCTTTATTCATCTTTTTCATCTTCTTCTGCAAATTTTCAAGTTCTTGCTGCAGCTTCTCCTTCTCATTTTCGATCGATGAAATCTTCCCCAATAAATCGACCACAATATTTTTTGATCGGGAACATAGGGGCGGATCCTCCCATTCAAAAAAATCACATCCATTTTTCTAAAACAATAAGCAAAAATTACACTGGAACAGCAAAGCAAATCACACCTTCATAAAATTACAGGTCTCGGCATAGTGAACTACCGAAAAAAACCGAATTAGAAAATGCTCACCTTGTAATCTCGACAAGAGTGGAATCGACGACCAGGGTTTTTCTCAGTCCAAGAAGTCCTCAAACAAGCTGGTCGGCTACAGTGGCAGTACAGACAGCTTTGGATTGAACTCATTCTGCTTCTCCCTCGTAAACCCTAAATATTGTACGGTGCTTTCAGTGTTCAGGCAAAAATCGAAACTTGGGAACAGCTGTGGTCAGTGAGGTTCAAAATTGAAAAATGGTTACTTGGGTTCAAACCATCTCTTTGTGGATGCGTGATTGGGGTGTAATTTTTTAGAGATGTTCTGTGAAATTGAAAGAGCTTCGATCATTAGTGATAAAGAGGGGAAAAGTATTTTTTTGTTTTTCTTTTATTTAGTTTCTGACATGGCTCCTAGTGGGGTTATTTTGATGACGTCTTATTCCTGACATGGCACCACGTAAGATTTCCAGTAATAAAATTGGTCACATGCCACACACGTGAGGTATTTTGGAAAAAATCGGGTATATTGTCTATACATTGCACAATTCTTAAACTTAAAGTCCCTATAACGCCACACCCTAAGTTAGCGGTCCCTATAACGCACAACCCCTAAGTTACAGGACTAAAAAAATAATTAAGCCATAAATAAATATACTTACATCCATCGCCACGGCACCGAATGCACGCTCGACCGCTTGCCATCCCGGAGCAGAGCTCTTGCCGTAAAATGTCGTCTTCCAATGGCACATACGGGGTAGCGGGAGCCCTTCGCCGGCTCTTCTCACCGTGAATTCTTGCCCGACGGTCGGCCAGCACTCGTATGCCAGAACCTGATAAAAAAGAGTAGAAGTAAGTTAAAATAAATATAATATGTCTTAAATAATAATACAAAACTAATTTAATTACCTGAAGCGGCATTACGAAGCCGCTGATATCGAAGGTAGTAATGGTTCTTCCATTCGATGCCATCTCCATCGCCCTCCCCAAGAGGTCTTTGTTCAGACCATAAATGACCTCCTCGAACGATATCCTTCCCCAAGGATATTCGTTGAAGCGGTCGAAGTCCTCCACCAGACGGAGCCACTCCTCCTTGACCTTCAAGTCCTTCTTTACCCTCCGCTCCCCTAGCACCCCGACGGCAAAATAAAGGGCCGCCATCTTCAATTTCTCGGGATGAACGCCCGAGGCTCCACCATAGTCACGGATCATTTTCGTGACTTTCTTATCCATATCGTGGAAATATATAACGTCCTTGCCTGCGAGCCATAAAACAAACGTTAGTTTTTGAAATCGAAGTAAAAAAACGAATCAAAAAGATAAAAAAAATAGAATTAATACCAGGCCAATGCCTCGTCGCAAACTCGTTCGAGGACGGTATCTCCGGCTCGTTAGCGCCGCAGTCGAGGCCCGTGAGTAGGCAATACTCGACCAATGAAAATCGTAATGGTCGCCCACGAACGACCATCCAGAACTCCTTCGAGTCCGGCATGTACTCCACCTGCCGGCTCATCAAATACCACATGATCATGTTGGAGTTATAGTGGTTTCGGGCCACCTTTATCAGGTTCCCGAACTGAGTCCGTCTAACCATCTCCTCCATTTCCTCCTCGTTCAAAAGCGTACGGATGCGTTCGCATACCGGCATGTACCCAGCGTTTAGAGTGAGGGTGGCATGGTATAAATTGTCCGCCGGCAACTTCGTCGGAAGATAGATCTGAAAACGCAAAAAAAAAGCAAAATAAGCAAAATTCACTGTTATTCGAGTAAATTATTCGAGTAAAACATCACCCGAATAAGTCAAGCAACTATTCGAACCCTAATTACTCGAATAGTTACTCGAAAAGGCGATGAAAACGATTTTTACCAAAATCCGACCGATTACGACGTTTACGCAACGATTTAACATCAAAACCGATCGATTTAACGCTAATAACAAAACATCTAACCAAGAAATTCGTTCAATCAATTCGATTTAACAAAAACCCAAAATGCGACCAAAAACTCACCGTGGCTCTACCGCCGTCGATTTGCTCATCCACCCGGTTACGAACAGGCGCGGAAGGCTCCGATGATCTCGTTTTTCTTTTCCCCATTGATGATTATGCTTGGGCTTGTGTACGATTTTTCGAGTAAGAGATTTGGTTTCGAAGAGAGAGCGCGAGGGAATTTAGGTTTTCGAGTGATTTGTGTCTAATTTTCTTTCCGACCTTTTTAAAACACAGCTTATTCGGGTATATTATTCGGGTTCAATATTCGAGTTTGGACTCGAAAAGATCTCTCGATTAGTTACTCGAATAATGTAGCTTACTCGTTTAAATTTTCTGCACATTATTCGAGTCACCTTATCTCTTCGATTTATTATTAGAGTAAGTCATTCGGGTCTTGCTTTTACTCGAATAAATCCGAATAATTTTTCGCTTTTAATAAGTCAAAAATGCATTTATTCGAGTCGATTATTCGAGTGTTTTGTCACTCGAATAAAACTCGAATAACTTTTCACTGTTAAAAAAACGGATTAGCCTCCTTAACCAGTTTTTTAGTAAGGGTATTTCAGTCATTTGAGAACCCGTTCCTCTTTTTTTAAAACGAAATAGAATCGTTCCTCTTTTTTAAAATTCTCCCTACAAATTGCCCCATGTATAAAACCCTACAAAACGAAGCCCTCCGTAAGCACCAAGACCACCAATCTACACAAACGAGGCTTGAATTAGGCGTTATAGTTGAGAAATGGCTGGATTACCTCCTTCGTTCGACAACCTGGGAGCTGCATCTTTTGAGGCTGGGAGCAGCTCCTCGTCCTCCGGCAACGGTAGCAACGACCGGTCGGCGGAGCAGCTTGTTCTGGATTTGTGTAATTCGGATTTGCGTGAAAATGCTATGCTTCAGCTCTCGAAGGTAATTTTAGTCTGCTTTGGACCTTTTGTTTACAGTGAATAAGTTTGGTGGTGGAAGTATACGAATGAGCTTAGCGTCTTGCTTGTTCACTCACTGTTGGTGTTGCCGCTTAGCTTAAGCGACAATTCTCCCGTAGTTGATTAGCAATTCTGTGTGAAAGTGGAAATTTGATGGGTCGATTTTTTTTTCCTATCTCAGAGTTGGTTGTTTCACAATCTCAAGAAATTGCCCAACACTTAACATTTCTGAATTTGTTCGACATACGAGTTAGTGTAGCTAAGTGTCCATAGAATTTAGAAGCCTAGGCTGATCATAATAATCGCCTTGCGGTGACTTGAGGATGAAATTACAGCCGATCAAAGGCCCGGTCGTACCTGTTGCTAAGTTTAGATGTTAAGCTCCCAATTGATTCTAAAATGACATTGTTGATGAATTTATTTAATTCTTGTTATAAGCTTCATACATGATGAATTGGTCACTTTTAATTGTTTGGATGTCTTTGCTGATTACTTTTGTTAGGCAAGTTGGTTCTCTATGGTTAATATACTTCTTCTTTATGGTTCTTATTTTGCAGAAGAGGGAATTATTTCAAGATTTAGCCCCACTGTTATGGAATACCGTTGGTACAATAGCTTCTCTTCTGCAGGTCTGTAGTTTACACAAGTTTTTTCAATCTTTTGGCCTTTTGGGAAGTAAAGGATATAGATGGCTTCATTCTCGTACATGTGACGTTGATTTTATCCTAATTTAAATGCGATATGCAGGAAATTATTTGCGTTTACCCATTTATGTCTCCTCCGACTCTAGATCCTGCAAAATCATACAGAATATGCAATGCCCTTACATTGCTTCAGGTGCTCACCTTTCCTGTTTCTTAAGGTTTCTTGTGCTCTCTTGTTAATTCTCCTTGCAAGTGGTTCTCATGCTTGTATTGTCTTTAAAAGTATTTTCTTTATAGAAACTCTTCGGTAGTAGTTTCTCTTTCTTGTTCTGAAACATGGTTACCATGCTCATGTAATGGGATGGATTGTGCTGCAATGCCACTTAATGTCACCACAAACGCAACAATTCGGGGAATTACAAGAAATATATCCATGTCTTTGGGAGCAGGTGTTTGAGAAACATGCAAAAATTATAAGATGCGAGAGAACGTTGAAGAGCTTATTATAGTACTATACACCCTTCCTCTTATAGAAATACTAACTCTATATGTAAACCACTACTACAATACGGGTAATGGTCATTGCAAGTAATGTAACGACTCATGTTGTGTTCTTGTATGTGTTGGCTAATAGATAATATGAGTCCTATCTAGGTCTAATATCGTATATTAGTTGAATAATCGTGTAACAAACTTTAAATCAACTCCGTGAAGTTGGGTTCTTTTGCAAGACTCATCTGGTTAAATTAGTTGATGATTTGAATATACTGCCTAAGCAAATTTATGTCTACTTAATTCTAATAGGAGCTCACCTCATCAGTATTGGTAATGAAACTTTCTTTTCATCCTACTTAAGTAGTAATATCGTTATAGAAAGCGCTCCCTTTTAAATTCTTGTATATCCGCGAAACAAAAGATCTACTACTTTAGTTCCCAACGAAGATCCATCAAGATTTCATTATTCAGTTCCAAAATAATGAATTGAAACGAGATTGGTTTATGTGACTGGTCCATACTTGATCGATTTGTTTGGGTTGAATTGAAACCCGCCGTAAGGGACATATTTGATGTTTTGGTTTGAACTGGCCCATTGCCATCCTTACGTAGGTAGGACTATAGGAGCAATAATAGTTCTAATTGGGTGTTGAGATTTTTCTACTTGATATTTTTCGCTGAATGAACTGGGCATTGACATTCATGACATCTTGCAATAGGTTAGTCATCGAAGGTTTAGACCAGTGAGTGTGGTGAACAAGTGTCTATTCTTGAATCAATTATGGAAATGTGGAGTAAATTAATTCACTATGATATATTGTCTTGGTCGGTCATGATGAAAGTTGAATGCATTTGAAGTAAAAAATCCTCATCGTGTCTGCTTCAACGCCAACAGATAGTGCAAAGCGAAAAGTCTTCACCGCGTTTCTTCTCCACCACAATCCGCCCCTTTATATACGACGCATTACATTTCCCACCGATCGCACAGATTCATAACAGAGAGAGAGAGAGATATGTTTTCATGAACAATATCCGAAGGCCTTGGATCGAAGGTAGTTTAGAGCGCTAATCGCGTGGTAATTTCGTCGTTCTTCAACCACGGCTGTAATAAGGGACGACCGATCAGCTGTCACACATGTACGTTCCGTACGACGTGACAGTTGCGTGAACGAGAACCCTCCCTCGCCTCACGGTGGACGCGGTGCTTTGCCGTCAGAAGGCGGTAGCCCATCTGACCTCCTCTTTCTCGCGGGCGGCGGCTGTTAGATTTTGTTTTTTCTTGGCGAGGTAATTATTTAATCATTAGTATCGAATAATATTGTATTGTTTTGAGAACTCACATGAGGATTTTTAACATAGTGGGAGGATCGTTTGCATAGAGGATTGTTTCGCTATGATGTCACTGCTTGCGAAACTAAGGTTGGCCATCTACACTCATTTTATTTCTGATATAAAACAAATTGAATTGGTATTTGGAGATATTGATTGTTTTATGGTGATATTCCAGGTGATTCCTGGTCAATATGGATTCATTGCTCAACTGAACGAAGGCAGGCATCTCAAGAAGAGGCCCACCGAGTTTCGCGTGGACAAAGTCTTACAGCCCTTTGATGAGAACAAGTTCAACTTCACCAAGGTTGGACAAGAGGAGTTGTTGTTCCAATTCAGGGCTAGTGATGACGACAAAGTCCACTTGTTCCCAAATGTGCCCATTGCTGCTGATAACTCGCCTAGCGTTGTTGCAATTAACGTACGTAACATCTCACCCTTCTTTTTATATGCATATCTTATGCTCATCTAGGATATGGAGGATTCATCCATCGGCACTCAGATAAGGTTTATTCTCTCAGGTTAGCCCAATCGAGTATGGCCATGTACTACTCATCCCTTGAATCCTCGAGCACCTGCCACAGAGGATCGACAGAGAAAGCTTCTTACTCGCTCTTCACATGGCGTCTGAAGCCAAGAATCCCTACTTCCGTTTGGGTTACAACAGCTTAGGTGCATTCGCAACGATCAATCACCTCCACTTCCAAACATATTTCCTCGCCATACCCTTCCCCATCGAAAAGGCCCCTCTGAAGAAGCTCACAACTACCGAAAACGGAGTGAAGATCTCTTACATCCTTAACTACCCAGTAAGAGGGCTTGCTTTCGAGGGCGGGAGCTCTACTCTTGAAGACTTATCCAACGTTGTCTCAGACGCCTGCATCTGCCTCCAGGAAAATAACATCCCTCACAACGTCCTCATCGCTGATTGTGGCAAACGAATCTTCCTCTTTCCTCAGGTAAAAAAAAATGCATTAGCCATTATATGCCACCTATCGATTAGCACTTTCTAATATTTTTTTTAATTGTGGGCTCTACGAAAAACAGTGCTACGCAGAGAAGCTGGTGAGGTTAGTTCTGAGCTCCTCGACACACAAGTGAACCCGGCGGTTTGGGAGATCAGCGGGCACATGGTGTTGAAAAGGAAGAAAGACTACGAAGAGGCGTCTGAGGCCAATGCTTGGAGGCTCCTTGCCGAGGTTTCTCTTTCCAAGGAGAGATTCCTCGAAGTTACTGAACTCATGTTTGAAGCCATCGGCTGTGACTTCGTCGAGGATGTTATGGATCATCAGACATCATCTGATCATAATGGGTCTGATGCTTCTTCTTCTCAGCCTCATGAGGAAGTTGATACGCTTAAAAGCGCCGGGCCTACTATGGTTCCTGGGTAGTTATTGCGTTGTTATCTATCCATCTATGATCAATCCTGTGTGCCGTTTGAACATTGTATGCCATGGGACATATGAATTGTTTTTCTGTCTCAGCATTTCCCTGCTGAAGGATCATGGTGTGTGATAACTGATAAATCTATGCACTCAGCCTGAAATTCGTGGTGTGTATAAAAATTTAACCTACTATTACCATACAATTGATTGTGATTTTCCAAATTTTAGCATTGCGGTCGACCTCTTATATCTAAAGGTGTGATTTTGCTTGGAATCTTGGATTAATTTAGTTTGCAGGGACTTGTGACACAGTCATGTTCAACTAAACTGGTAAACGTGACAATAAAAATTTACTCTGTGTATCTATACTATTATATAATTGGTGAGAGGTGGATAAAAACCGCAGCAATTTAGTCTGTAAATTATTTTTAATTTAGTCACTCATTTATAATTTAATTAATTAAGTGATTTTCATATCAATCATAATTTTTTTATTTACTGTACTTATGCCTTTAAATTTAAGTTTCTTTTTATATATTTAAAATTTATATTTCATCTTAAACAGTAGAAATAATGATTTTACAATTGAAAATAATTTCAATAAATTATATTTTAAGCACACACATCCGGTATGCAAGAAAGTACTAGTTCTTAATTATTTGGTTGGGGGTATTAGGGGAGTTTAGGGGTTAGTATTAATTGATGATGTTGTTGAGTTTGGTTGGAGTTTTTAAAGTTAAGATTTAATAATACCCTCATGATTCCCTAATAAGGTGTTAATTAATCAGTCTATACCCTACATTTATCTAATACTTTTCTTTTGTGACTAAATTATCCTTTACTTCAAATCTTATTTTCTATATTACCCTCCCACAACAGTTTACATTCATAATCAAGAAAAGGGACGAGAAAATCTCATCGTAGAATAATCAATCGAAAAAAAGGGGTTGCATACCTTAATCAGTATTATAGAAGACGCTCATTATGAACGGCAAACCCTAAACCACAACTTTATAAATTCTTAAATCAAGACAAGGGTAAAACTGTAATTGCATTTAATTCAAATTTAATACCATAAATCCATTTACCAAATGGATTCGAAATTATTATTTAAGCCCATTAACGCTCAAACAACTACGGGTAAGTAGTACTTTCTAAACCCTTCCCTGGAACCACACGGGTTATTACTATATCAGATGTCTTAGAATTATAGTAAAGATAACCGAGCTTAAAATTTTTGCTAGCCTTGTGCTGCAAGCTCTCCATAAACTCCTTGCGATTCTCATTGACCATAACTTCAACGACGAGCGTATCGTTCCCAAGCTGCTCCTCTTGCTCCTCCAACATTTGCTTCGCCGAGACGATGACTGAGTCGCTTTCGTCAATCAACTCAATCGATTGAAGCGTCGTTATATCTCCGATACTCCATGGGAACTCCTCCAAGGAACTTCCAAAGATCCCAAGGTCCTCGAGGCATGGGAAGCGTGCGCTGTCGACGTTGTCCAAGTACTTTAGGGTTTCGCAATTAATCAGAGCCAGAAGCTTGAGGCGGCAGAATTGACCTTCGTTTGAATTCCACTCTCCTCCTTCGATTGCGCAGGACCTCAGTTTGAGCACCTGAAGCAAGGGCAGGGAGCCGCCGATCATCGCACACGTTGCATCGTCCCAGACGAGGCCGACCAAATAGAGTTCCTTAAGGGAATACGGAAGTGTGAAGTCCTTCGCCCCATACCAGCCTTTCATATAGCATTCGATGGATAGCAATTCGAGATTAAGCAGGCGCCCGAGATTGTCGAGACCGTAATCCTTGGGCGAAGTCGCTTCAATAGCACTGTCGTTATACTCGATTCTCAATACCTTGATGTTGGGGATTCTCTCGACCACCTCCTCGCTCCACTTGAAATTGATAATCGTCGACAGCGTCTGCAGATTCTCCAGAACCAGCAGTTTCCGTCCAGAGGAAGGAGGAGGAATATCCGACAGGTATATGCCCAGAAATAAATCGACATGCCTAAGTTGAGGCATCTTCCAAATGTCAAGCCTCGTGAAATTTTCCTTAATTTGTCGTACCACTAAGATTTGGAGCCAACTCATCGACCATAAGAAGGAGATGCTTTTCTGCCCTGCGGTGAAATAATATTTCCAAAAAACGCAACGCAGATTAGCTAGTCGAGCAATATCACTTACGTCGTCGTAGTCTTCTTTGTACTCAAATGATGCCAATATCCTCAGAAGCCTGGCTGATCTCAGTGAAGTTAGTTCCAAAGAGTCCTCGTGAATTATGCAAGAACGCATAGACGGCGCTGAGTATGGTATGCCATGATGAGGTGAGACTTCCTCATTTGATTTGCTGCTTCGATGTATAGCAATACGTCGCTGGGTTTTTGTATTCCCATTGATGCCTTGTAGATTATCGATGCTCGAAACGTCGAAAAACTTTTCCTTCTTGGCTTCTCTCAGGCATAGATCCCGGACTAGATCATGGACGGTAAAGTACATTATATCGCCATTATATCCCCACTGGTAGGCCAAAACGAGATTTCTCTCAGAAAGATCCTCCAAGTAGTCTTTCCCCACCTCTTCCAAGGATTTCCCGCTGATCGGTTTAAGAAATCCCTCGGCGACCCATAGTATGATGAGATCATAGGCTGGAATCCTCTGATCTTCGGGAAAAAGTCCCATGTAGAGAAAACACGGCTTCAAATGGACGGGCAAGTGGATGTAACTCAAAGACAAGACTCTCAAGCAATGCTCGTCGTCCAGAGACCTCACAAGCGAGCTCAGATTTCCGGCGACGTACTCCCAATACTCCTTCTTAACGTCGAACTTTGCTAGAAGCCCTCCAATGGCGACGATCGACAGAGGTAGCCCTTTACAGTTTCTTGCTATCCTCCTCCCAACTTCCTCCAGCTCACGAGGGAAACTGTTATTCTCGCCGAACACTTTATTGCAGAGTAATTCCCAGCTCATATCTTCGTCTAAAAGATCGACCTTAACAGGAGGCGACACGGTCAATTCAGAAGCTAACTTCGACGACCGAGAGGTCACCATTACCCTACTCCCGTTATTATTGTCGGGTAAGAAGAACTTCAACCTGTCCCACGCCTCGCTGCTCCACACGTCGTCCAAGACTACCAAATACTTCCCTCCGAAGAGACTCTTGTGCAGTAGTTCGCCTAAATCCCTCGTCCCGCTGGCCCAGCTCTTGCCTGCTCATGGGGTTCTTCTGACACAGAAGGATTTCGATAAGGACGTCCCTGAGGAACCATTCCTGAGATACAGTGACCCACGAGCGCGTGTGGAAGTACTCGACGATGAGCGGTTTGTCGTAGATATTTTGGGCGAGCGTTGTCTTGCCGATGCCGCCCATGCCTACTATAGGGATGATCTCGCGTTTTCTTGATTGGCTCCCAGTCAGCCTCTCCATGACTTTGATACACAAATCATTAAAGCCCACCATCGCGGCGGCGGCGGTGGTGTTTCCCGCGAGACCAATAGGAGGAGGAGGAGGAGGCAATGAACGGTTAGGAGGAGGAGGAGGCAGCTGATTGTCGAACATCGACCACTTCATTTCGGCGGCCTCTTTCTCGACGGAATTCATGGATCTGATCACTCTTCGTAGTCCTTCGAAGAGACCGTTCGAAATGTTTCTGATGATTCGCCTCTTTTTCGTTCTTGAAGCAAGTAGAATGGGTCCTTCTATTGCGTCTTCGATTGCATGAGCCACGCCTGTGATTCGACTCTCTAGGTTTTGTATCTCTGGGCCCAAGCCGTGGGAGTGAACTTCTTCGAGAAAGCTTTCCAAGGAAACGATCTTTTGAGTGAGGGAGTTGGCCTGCTTTTGGTCGAGGTAGAGGGGAAGGTTGGGGTGATGTTGGATTTGGTCTATGAGGTTCGTAAGGGAAACAAGGGATGCATAGGCGGCCATGGATTATGATGAATGAATCTGATGATTATCTGTGTGCTGCTTTGTGGAACTTTGACTATATTGGATCTGGAATGATAACTGTACATATATTTTTCAAGGGCTGGATGTGATCATAACTTATTTTAATCAATGCCAAATTATTGAAATAGGACAGTAGTTATAGCTTCCATTTTCTTTAGGTCATTAAGTTTTGGTATTTGTAAAATTATGTCGCTAAGTATCTGAGTTATTCCGGGACACTTTTTGAAATTTTCGATGAAAAAGATGATCGGATGTCATACATCATCAGCTGTTTGTGTAAGAACAGTAACCAGCGGGTGATTGGGTAAGAAAAGCCTAGTTGGAGTTTTCTTACACAATTTGCCGCTCAAGGATTTCGATTCACTTGATGGAGATCAGAGCAGCTCGCTAATCTGCCGCCGTTTGCTGTAGTGAAAGCAGCTAGCCTTCCGAAACCCTAGATTAGATAGATAGCTCAAACTACATATTTAACACGAGCTTGTTAGGCCCATAACTAATGGGCTTGGCCCAATTTAAAGATAGTCCTTGAGGCCCACTAATCTAACCCGACTCGACCCGACCCAATTGTTAGTTAGGGTCGCGTCTCGGTGAATTCTTTGAGGCCCATGCAGAATCTGAACTCTGAAGCGAGTTCTATGATGTAGGACCTATTTCACGCCTCCCAAAAAAACAATTATACGCATGTATGTATTTCAAAAGGATAACTCCCTTGCATGATAGGAAGCAAGTATGGGTAAAGCTGCACGTGTAAGATAGTTTATTAGCGACAGAATAATTTGGATTTAATTCGAAAAAATAGTACTGAATTTTGAAACCTTGTAACTGACGAGTATTTCCAACATGTAGTTGTTCCAAAGAAACTGAGTGTCTGCCTACGGAAATATCGTGTGAGAAGCTGAAAATTCTTCGGTTACTTATAAACACATGCAAGATAGAAATCCAAGCGTATTATGCATTGACCACAACACATAAAGTCTTACTTGTCTCCACAAAGGAAGCAACTTAGATTCATGTCCCATATCTTGCAATCTTTGGGTGCTGCAAAAAGGCGAGCCATCGATGGAGAAGTGTGAGAATATAAACCTACTACAACCTTTTGCTGGAAAAATAATATTTTGTGCAGACGAAGAAATCTTACCTCAGTGTTATATTGACATCATACGAGAAATATAGACCCGGAGTCCTCTCGGCAACATGCATCAGGTGTGAAAACTCTCTTTGCATTCTTTTCTGGCCATAAAAGGTGCATATTCTAGCAATAGCAACAACAGGAGAAACAAATACTCTGACGTATGCTCCACGTAATACAACAGAGAGATAAGTAGTTAAAGATGTACCTGTTCTCGGGAGGATCTTTTCAGAGAATTGTCACAGGGAAAAACCTTCATCGATGTGATCTTGAAGATGGGATAACCCAAATAAGAACCAACATGTCCTCGCCCAGTTATCACGAAAAGGTATGACCCTTAATTGAAAGTAGAAGCATTATAAGTGTTAGGATTATCGGGCTAACAACATAATGAAATTAGAGAATAACAGGAATGAGTTGAAATCATTCAGCAGAATGTTTATGAATTGAATAGGAAACGCAGTCACGTCAGCAAAAAAATACAGCGTACACAGTGGCAACGCAACAGCATAGTGATTTAGTGCGGACTTAACCTAAAATATATATGGATTGACGAATCTTATTCATATAGTCATATGTTTAACAATTAAAGTTCCTTCCTGAAGTAGAACACTGATACAGGGAGTTTGCTCAATCTCAATGAATGGTAGGATTTCCGTTCACTGTTATATCCCACCTCACCTTTTCAGTTTATCCACAACAACAGCAGGTGAAGTAAAAGCACGAGGGAAATAATTGCATCAAATGTACCATTGATAGAAAGCATTACGAACAACAGATACGAAATTCCTAAAGCTTACATGTGTGCAGCTTTATCATTCCAGCAATGCCAAAGATAGTCCATGTATTTGCAGCACAAAGCGAACCAGACTGGGGCATATCATCTGCATTAAAACAAGACACCTTTAAGAAAAAACAAACCTGCGCAACCGAAAACCCGTAAGGCAACAACAACAAATTGTCTAAAAACAAGGGGAAGATATAGTAAAGACCCAAAACATGAATGGAGCCAGTTTCACGACTAATCGCCAAGACATGACCAGAAGATCCATCCGCAGGCTCCACTAAGTACTGTTCTTCCAATTCCCACAGACGCATTCTGGTGAACAGCTTCTGCCCAATATCATCAGACTTCGACATCATTATCAGCGCGTGTCAGCCACTACAAAAACGACCATCGATAACTCTTTTTCAGCTCATCGTCCCCAAATCTAACAATAACCCATGAAATTCGTGATAGCTCAATCTTATAGATCGCTCAAACAAAGTCCTTACCGAGTCCTTCCTCCAACGGAGTTGGATCAAAAACATGCGATGCCTCAACGTGGAAGATTCGAGAGCTGAACTCCGCGATGGATTTGAGCAGATGATATGTCGGATCGATCGTAGTTTATTTTTTCGAGTGGACATCTTCTTAACGGTATTTTACCCGAAATAGCCGTCATGAACCGTGAGACTTGCCATCTTTTATCATTTGCTTGCATATAATTTTCATGCATGCTACTTATTTTTTCGTGTTTTTTAATATTTATTGAAAAAAAAAAACAAGAATGAAATATCTAAAATTGGGCTTCACTGGGCCCGCCTCCATAGATATACACGTTAGTCTCTCATCCAAAGTCCATTTCCAAAACCCTGAACCTCGGCGGCAGCGCGTGATTTTCACGGCCAGCACTCAGATTACAGGTATCACAAAGTGGCGAGAAAGAATGGCGTACACGTGTAATCCGATCCCCATTGACCGGGACAATTTGTCAAAAGGGATTGGGGAGTTGTTCAATTAAAAAAAAGGGATTGAAAGTTTTTTTATTAAATTGAAGGGATTCAATTAATTAGGTAAATAATTAATTTCTCTAACCCTATTTTAACTAATTATTTTTATGTGTGGAGACGAAATTCTGTCAGGCTATTCGAACTCGATACGGGTTCGAATACGTGTCCGAATAATGTCGGATTGACAAAATTCGCGATGCAGATCGCGAGTTTGTTATGCTAATCGAACGAAATGCGAGTTCGAATACATACTCGAATACACCCTTTTTGGTCAAGAGTTGAACTCGGATGATTCCCGATTAGCTATTCGAGTGAATTACTCGAACTCGAATAAATCTCGAAAAGTGTATTCGAAATATTTTTGAATCCTAATTGCAGTTGAATAATTTATTTTTTACTATACACTCAGCAACTTTCATTCCATACAGATATGCCGACGAGCATCATTATCAAGTACAATGGAGAATGGGAACCCATTGGTGATAACAAATACAGATGGCGCCCAAGGTCTCCTTCGGGTAGGAACATGCGGCCTATAGGCTTCGAAGGAGATTTATGTTCGTTGGACGATCTCCGAAATGAAATATACACATGCATCGATTCGAGCGGGATGTTGTTAATTTGGAGTGGAAGTCTTGTACGTGCCGAGAATTCGATATCGACAGGATTCCTTGTGCGCATGCAATCGCAGCGAGTTTACGAGCAAACATATCTTTCTATTCGCTATGCTCCGAGTACTATTCTGTCTGCTCGTGGCAGTTTGCTTATTATCGAAGGGTTTACCCGGTTCCCGATCAAACCAACTGGCAACACGACGAAGGTAATTTGGTGTTGCCGCCTAATATCAAGGTAAAGCCCGGTAGGAGAAAAGAAAAAAGATTTTCATTTGTTGGTGAGTTTCATCGTAAGAGATAATGATTGTGTTATGCATGTTTACTATGTATTGGATTGAGTGTTTTCTGTGTATTAGACTTTCTGTGAATTGGATTTTCTGAGTATTGTATATTTTGAGTATTGAACTCGATTACAATTATCCGAGTCCGATTAGAGCTAATCAAGTTCGATAAGGTGATAAACGGGTCCGAATAGTCCCTTTTCGGTTTCGTTTTTCCTTTATTCGAGTGCGATTACGACGTGATCGCGTCGCTTAAGTCACTAACTTGGACCCCTTAAACTCACTAAAGTCATTAAATTCCATGTCTATCAACTTCATTAACGAAAAGTCTATCAAACCGTAGAGTGGTAGTCATAACTATACATTTTTATT
This sequence comes from Craterostigma plantagineum, assembly GCA_027422505.1. Taxonomy (NCBI): domain Eukaryota; kingdom Viridiplantae; phylum Streptophyta; class Magnoliopsida; order Lamiales; family Linderniaceae; genus Craterostigma; species Craterostigma plantagineum. The sequence continues at coordinate 209,232 of JAPQWV010000053.1, read as the reverse complement.
AAGAGTCTCAACCAACTATGTCAAGTTATTAGACTATAATGTCATAAGGAGTTATGTTCTTTTGACTACTTCAATTTATATCTTTAACTAGACAAAACTAGTTTAATCATAGGAATTGTAAAGATCTTATTGGATGTGATAAATAACACGTTATTAATATGAAATGTTAATTTTGGTTTTCGGTAATAAAAAAAAAATTAATTTGTAGCGATATTGAACTCGATTACAATTATCCGAGTCCGATTAGAGCTAATCGAGTTCGATAAGGTGATAAACGGGTCCGAATAGTCCCTTTTCGGTTTCGTTTTTCCTTTATTCGAGTGCGATTACGACGTGATCGCGTCGCTTAAGTCACTAACTTGGACCCCTTAAACTCACTAAAGTCATTAAATTCCATGTCTATCAACTTCATTAACGAAAAGTCTATCAAACCGTAGAGTGGTAGTCATAACTATACATTTTTATTAAGAGTCTCAACCAACTATGTCAAGTTATTAGACTATAATGTCATAAGGAGTTATGTTCTTTTGACTACTTCAATTTATATCTTTAACTAGACAAAACTAGTTTAATCATAGGAATTGTAAAGATCTTATTGGATGCGATAAATAACACGTTATTAATATGAAATGTTAATTTTGGTTTTCGGTAATAAAAAAAAATTAATTTGTAGCGATATTGAACTCGATTACAATTATCCGAGTCCGATTAGAGCTAATCGAGTTCGATAAGGTGATAAACGGGTCCGAATAGTCCCTTTTCGGTTTCGTTTTCCTTTATTCGAGTGCGATTACGACGTGATCGCGTCGCTTAAGTCACTAACTTGGACCCCTTAAACTCACTAAAGTCATTAACGAAAAGTCTATGAAGTTCGAGAATTAAAAAAATTAATTAGTAGCGATATTGAACTCGATTAGCTTAATCCGAGATCGATTATAGCTAATCGAGTTCGATCTGCTGATAAACGAGTCCGAATAGGCCCTTATTGGTTCCAGTGGAGTGACGGCAACCGAGCGATCAGAAGCACCCAATGACCAATATATGCCAAAGGTATCACGGCAACCTCCGCTTGGTTCCAGTGGAGTGACGGCAACCGAGCGACCAGAAGCACCCAATTCAGCGTCTTAAAATCTAAAAAGGGGAAATAAACTAACATGTACCAATATAATTTATATAAAGTAAACATAAATTAATACGTACCCTCGACCACTATCGAGTGTAACGCCCTAATCTCGGCCCTTAACGACCCCACCTCTTCATCCAGTTTATCCATTCTCTCTAGAATTGTTGTTTGAGAGAGACGAATGTGTTCTTGCGTCTGTATAGGCTCGTGAGTAGGAGGCACATGGCTGTGAGAATCCTCGTGTGGAGACGCCACATCACTCCCTATACGCTCGCGGGAAGGCGACGCCCGTTCCGATGCCTCCGCCAGATGATTGTTGACGCAGTAAACCGCCCTCTCTCCGCGAAGATGGTCGAGTATTCTTTGAGCCACGACGTCGTCCTTGTTGCCCTCAAAATTTTCGATTGTTGCGAAGTGTTTTGAACCACGTTAATGTCGGAGGGCGTGAGCCAACATCGCACATCCTGTAAATTCTACTAGGTATAAACCAACTCTACTAATCAAAACTATAAATAAATATTCACTTACATCCATCGGAGCATTGTTGAAGGCATCCACTACCTCTTGCCATCCCGGTGCCGAACTCTTACCATGATGTTTCATGATCCAATGGCACATTCGAGGGATCGGAAGTCCTTCCACACTATTCTTTCTCGCAAATTGTTGGCCAACACTCGGCCAACACTCGCATGCAAGAATCTAAAAAGCGACCCATTTGAATATAACCAATACAATTATATTCGATAAGCAAGTAAAAATATAAAGAATTACTTACTATAAGTGGATAGACGAAGCCGCTGACATCGTATGTCCCATGGTCCTTCTTTTTTCTGAGCACGTCATCGTATTTGTCGTTGAGGTCCTTATTAAGACCTGAGATTGCTTCTTGGTATGCGATTCTCCCCCATGGATAATTCGTGAAAGCATCCCAATCGTCAATCAAACTCAGCCATTCCTCAGGTACCTTTGGCCTTCTTACTTTCCTCGACCCCAAAACACCATTGCAAAATAAAGTGATGCTATCTTTCTCTATGTTCACCCTCTTACTCCTCGATCCACGATCCTTGATCATCAGATCCATCTTCTGCTCCAAATCAACTATATAAATGATTTACCTAAAACCAACAAAAAAAATTAAATTAATGAAAGGGAACTAAGAGACAAATAATTCTAATTGATAAAAGTGAAGGGACGCATACCAAGGAAGTGTTCCTTCAAAAACTTCGACGGTCGAATCTTCGGTGAGCTATCAATGGCTGAGCAATGAAGACCCGTGAGCAAACAATACTCAAGTATTGAGAAACGCAATGGCCGTCCGCATATAACAAACCACAATTCTTCGGAGCCGGGCCAATAGTCGACTTGCTTGCTCATTAAGTACCACAACACCATATTAGAGTTATAATGGTGTTCGGAAGCCATGATTAGGTTTCCAAACTGCGTTCTTTTCACCAACTTGCGTAGTTCCTTTCGATTTAGAAATCCTTGGATGCGCTTCGAGACCTCCGTGTAACGCGACATGACGCTGAGAACGCAAGGAAATTGATTTTCTGGGGGGAGCTTGGTCTGGAAGTAAATCTAAAATGCAAAATTTCCAAACGGTAATATAATGCTGCAGAAAAATCAATATAACCAACCTATTCGGTCTATATTCGAGATCGAATACAAATCGAAAGACATAATCGAGTGCAGATACAAGTATTCGAAATCGAATAGGTCTTCAAATCGATTATCTTTTGGACCTATTCGAGATCGAACAATCAAACTCGAACTCGATTATGGTTCATTTGATATCAAATTTCCGATTATATCGAGCTCAAATTTCGTGACACAAAGCTCAAAATCGAAAGCGAATGGTACACAAATCATCAACCCATCAAACCTCAAATCTAAATCTATATACCCTAAATCCAAAAAACGGTTTCGATTTGATAAACCCTACAAAACGATTTACCTTTGCTTTATCGCCATCTACCTCCTCCTCTACAGTCGTTCTTGGCTTGAATGCGTTTTCAGTCTTCGATTTCACCATTTTCGAGTTCGCTTTCATGTGTTTCGAGATCGATTTGTGGTTGGATTCGAGTTCGTCTCGAAATCGTTTAGGTGTTTGAGTGAGAAGGGAAAAGAGAAAATTAGGTTTAAATGAGGAAGATGATGGATGATTATTCTTTAAGTCCCGTTTTTTCTATTTTCTAGTAGAGGGCATTTTAGGAATTTAACCATCAATCCCTTTTATTTAATTCACAACTCTCCCGATCCTTTTTGTCCAATTTCCCCCCATTCTATTTTAAAAAATAAGATTACTTTTGGTTTCTTTTTAAAAAAAGGGAACTTGACCGAGTCAATTAAAAAAAGAGGAACATGATTCCTTAATTAACTAAACCCCTAATTAAGGGCCTAATTAATACCTAAATAAAAAAAAGAAATATATATAAAATAAAAAAAAGGAAACGCACCAACCTCATTGATTAATGCACCCACGAGCACCAAAACGAGATCTTGAAGGAAAAACGAGCTGAAGCATCCGCCGAAAATCGAAACACCCAAGCTCCAAGAAACCCAATTTCGTTCTTGAACGCATATACAGTAAGTTCCGTTCATTTTAACGCCAGTTACAAGTATATATTATCGGGCATTGTAATTTCCGTTCATGTTAACGACATTTACATTTCGAGCATCGGGTATTAGATTTTCGAAGGTTTGGGTAGTTATGGGTAGCATTTTAACCTTAGATCTGTGCGAATTTGCAGAAAATTTTCGTTTTCCGATTATTCGAGTCTGTTATTCGAGTTTATTTGACTCGAAAAGTCACTCGAATAAGTTGTTTTGGCCATATAACAATTCGGACATCAAACTCGGATAAACTCGGAAACTTTACTCGATTAATACTATTGTTTATGAAATTTTACACTTACATATTATTCGATATTACAATACTCGGATAAATTATTCGAGTTAAACGTAAACTCGATTGACTTACTCGAATAATTTTTGTTTCCGAATATTTTATTTACTCGAATAACTTTTGTATGCAATAAAAGTTGATTTATTCCATTTATTTCTTCGATAACAACTTATCGAGTTAAATGTAAACTCGAATGACTTACCCGAATAATTTTTGTTTCCGAATATTTTATTTACTCGAATAATTCTTTTGCAATAAAAGTTGATTTATTCCATTTATTTCTTCGATAACAACTTATCGAGTGTCTTCAAAATCTTAATACTCGAAGAATCTATTCGAGTTGTTTTACTACTCGAATAGTTTACTCGATTAATTTCTATTTTTCGAATATTGTAATTATTCGAATAATGCATATTGCAATTAAATTTTATTAACAATGATTTGTTTCATATGCAGGTTATGCCGACCAGCATCATGATTGATTACGATGGAGAATGGATAATTGGGAATGATAATAAATGGACATGGGTTCCACGGATGGGAACAAATATGAAGCCCATTGGGTTCGATGTCGATTGTTGTTTGCTGGACGATCTGCGGAACGAAATATACGAGACTATTGGCGTAAGCGGGAGGCCGGAGTTAAAGCTAAGTTATCAGCCATCTATGAGAGGTATGGAAGGGTGTGCTCCGTTGTATATAAAGAATGATCGAGAGTTGAAGGGTTATATATACTTAGGGGGTCCAATGGATAGACCGATTCTCCGTGTGGAGATTGGTCTCCCTACGACCCTCCACCGTCAAACTCTCGCGGATGATGAAGTTGGTCCCGTTCCAATTGAGGTTCGTAGCGATGGAGGTGGTTACATCGATGATTATTTTGACCGTATCATCGACTTTGGCGGATGCGAAGATGTGAATTATGGGGGTGAAGGTCACAATGAGGCGAACGACCGTGATGAGAATGTTGCATCACGGCAGAACGTGCACGTCAATTTTGATGGCGTAGACGGGAAAATGCGGACGGGAATGATGAGGAGGAGGAGGAAGAGGAAAATGCAACTATTCCTAGCGATCGGTATTCTTTTACCGACGGTTCCACCATGAAGGTCGGTGATGAATTCGAGGATAAGAAGGCCGTCAAGAATAGGATCCAAAGAGTTGCTATAGAGGCATGCTTCGAGGTCAAGATTATAAAATCTTCCCGATCGTACTATGGCGTGAGATGCAAAGAGGATGGATGTACTTGGAGGATATGGACGGCGAAGATTAAGGATACATCCGTATTCTCGATTCGTACGTATTGCAACACACATACGTGCGACCTTGCAAATCGGAACGCAAGACTCACTCAAGCATCGTCAACCTCCGTGAGTGATATGCTGCTTGAATCTTTTCAGGGTTCAACAAGTACACCGGCCCCTAAACTCATTCAAACAATGATGAGAAATCGTGGGATTGAAGTTTCGTACTTCAAAGCATGGAAAGGAGGCATTTTAGCACAAAATGCAATGAAGGGTGACCCCGATGAGAGTTACAAGCTGTTGCCGTCGTACCTGTCGACGTTGAGAAGAGTGAATCCGGGAACCATAGCAAGTGTATATCTGGACGACGAGCGGAGATTTAAGCACGCATTCCTATCCCTTGGTGCTTGTATTGCGGGATACCGTCACATGAGGAAGGTTGTTTGCATAGACGGTACTTGGTTGAAAGGAAAGTATGGGGGTACGTTGCTCATTGCATCAGCGGAGGATGGCGACCGCCATCAGTTTCCTTTAGCTTGGGGCATAATCGACAATAACGAGTGCATAGAAGCTTGGTCGTGGTTCTTGAACGAGCTCTTGCAAGTCGTGCCCAACGAGGACGATCTTGTCATCGTATCCGACAGATCTCCTTCTATCAAAGCCGCCGTTGCAGCCGTCTACGGTCGTGCGCACCACGGTCATTGTATTTGGCACCTGTCACAAAATATGAAAAGCAGGTGTAAGAAGCAGGGTGCGACCGAGACGTTCATACACATTGCTAAAATATACAAGCAATGCGACTTTGATTCACAATATGGTGATTTTGAGAAAAGGTTTCCCACCGCATACGCGTATTTGCAACAGACTGATACTAAGGAACGATGGAGTCGAGCCTATTCTCCGACGTCTCGCTATAACATCATGACTACGAACGGGGTGGAATCGATTAATGCAAGACTCCGCGAAGAAAGAAAGCTACCGATCATTGCGCTTCTGGAATCGATACAGAGGCTGACGGCGGATTGGTTTGCTAGATACAGACAGCAATCTGGACAAGCAACCACGCGGTTTACCCCGACGGTGGAAATGAAGCTCCGTGAGAGGTATGAGCTAAGTCAAGGGTATGAAGTACATGAAATCGCTCCGCATGAGTACGATGTCCGATCTCCGGGGGGTCGTGCCATTGTTAACTTGCGGTCGAAGACTTGTACGTGCCGCCAATTCGACATCGACAGGATTCCTTGTCCACATGCAATCGCGGCGAGTCTACGAGCGAACATGAGTTTCTACCCGTTGTGTTCGGAATATTATTCTGTCCTAACGTGGCAGTCTGCTTATCACGGACGAGTTTCGCCGGTTTCGGATCAAGCCGAGTGGGATACCTCGGATCAATTGGTGTTGCCGCCTCCGTTCGTAGCAAGGCGTGGTCGGAGAAAAGAAAGGAGGTTTCCGTCCGTCGGTGAGTTTGGTCGTAGACATTAAGTAAATCTTGATGTATGAGTTTGATTACGAGGTTGTATGAGTTTGATGTATGAGGTTGTATGAGATTGATGGATTATTGTGAGTTTGGCTTGATTGTAGCTTATATCACTGTTATTCGAGTAAGATGCACAACTCGAATATTATTAGAATAGGTCACCCGAATAATGTAACAACAAAAAGTCGAAAACGAAAACCTGAAATTATTCGAGTAAACGAATAACTCGAATAATTTACAAAAAAACCGAATACCGTACTCGAATAATATCTTGTAATTCGAGTGTTCTTTTCAGAATTTTTGAACTTTAGTTATCTCGATACATAGATGTATAAATATCAATATTTCGATGTTTTAGGGCATTCATGATGTTAATAAGTCGCTTTATGAAGATTAACAATGTTTAATAAAAGTCGTTGCATGACATACAATGAAATACATTGGTAGATAGGACTTTAGTATATACATTCCCATCAACAATATATATAACATGTATCGAAATATCAACTTGATTTTCTTTTTTTTCAAGAATCTCTATAATATCTTACTACTTAGAAAGAAAATGTTATTTAACATGAAATGATATTTAACATGAAATGTTTTCATGTTACTTAACATTTCATGCTCATGATATAAAACAACATTTTCGATTTTTAAATTATTCGAGTTATGTATTATACTCGAATACTCTCGAATACGCAACTCGATAAAAGTAGCATTATTCGAACAAGCTCCTTCACTCGAATAACAGTGAAGGTCGACAGAAGCAACTTATCCAGTGAAGTTTATTCGAGTGCTATATGATACTCGGATTGAGCTCGAATAGCTTACTCGTTTAATTCCCATTATTCGAACAAGATCTTTGACTCGGATAACAGTGAAGTCCGATAAAATCAACTGATCCAGTGAAGCTTATTCGGGTGCTATGAGTTACTCGAATTAGGCTCGATTAGAATACTCGAATAATTACCATTATTCGAACAAGCTCTTTCACTCGAATAACAGTGAAATTTGGGAAAAAACAACACTGAACCTTGAACACTCTGAACAACCTCAACAGCAACTCAACCAACCATAACACAGAACAATTCCAATTCAAAAAATCTGTACAAATATATTAAAAATCTAAAACTGTTCATACAATATCCCAATTGTTAAAATAAATACATATAGACAAAAACTTTCTAAAGGAGGCAACTTTAGAATCGTCCAAAGCATAGAGATCATCTCTGTTACCGATCAACAGAGACATCGCGGCCCTAAGCATGTACATACCGCACTCTCCGCTGTTCAAGAAATATAACAATTTCAGGTTTAAGAAAATAAGAAAATAAGAAAGTGAGAAAATAAAAAAATTACCTAAGACGTTGTTGAGGGAAATTGGGGCACCGCACCCAAGAAAACTTCTCCCCGGATTCTTGCTCCACACCTACGTGTTGAAGCATCAGCGGTATCACTTCGGCCAAAGGATCGAGGAACGGCTTCATTGCCTTCAAGTCCGAATCGCTGCTGCGATCGGAATCCAAAACGAGGATGTTCCTGTCCTTGAACCGAGCGACGAGGAGCACCCAATGCGAGTTAAATGCCAATGGGATGACGGCCACATCCGCTTGGCTCCAGTGAAGTGACGGCTTGGCGCCGTATATCGCATTGATCTCTCCCGTGGCGAATTGGTCGAACGAGGACACGTTCCACGGTCGCGGTTTGGCGGACTCCATCTTGACTGCATGTGCGAAGTTGGCGTTCACGTACGCGATTCGCTCCGCATGCACGCAGTTTTCTTGCATCTCCGTGAACCCGCTGAATGCCTCGTTGACGTGCTGCAATAATAGCATATAATGTTATTAAACGAAATAATTAGAACATATTTAGCAAAAAACACACATACCTCATCCGAAAGCCACACTTTCGGAGTGGACAGGTCGACAAAGAATTTCTTGTCGTACGCTTGGAGGATTCCTTGCCGTTCCTCCTTTGCGCCCATTCTTGCCACCTCCGCCGCGACGACATCCCAATTCTTCACCCTCTCGCCGATGATACGCTCTATGTCCGCGCGGCGTTCTATTGCAACGCGAGGGGTCGAATCGGGCGTCGGCGTATACGGACTCGAAAGCAGCCTCGACTTCTTCTTCGGACGTTTCGTCCGTGGCCGCCTCTCCTCCGCTTCCGCCGCCTTCTTTGGCTTCGACGCCGCGGCGGCCCTATGCGCCTCCGCCCACGCCGCCTTCTTTGCCTTCGCCGCGGCCCTCATCTCCCCCGCCGCCTCCGCCGCCTTCATTCTCTCCGCCGCCGCCCTCTCCGCCGCCGCCTCCGCCGCCGCCTCCGCCGCCGCCCTCTCCGCCGCGGCCGTCTCCGCCGCCGCCCTATCCGCCACCGCCCTCTCCGCCGCCGCCGTCTCCGCCACCGCCCTATCCGCCGCCGCCCTCTCCGCGGCCGCCTTATCCGCCGCCGCCCTCTCCGCCGCCGCCCTCTCCGCCGCGGCCCTCTCCGCCGCCTCGGCCGCCGCCCTCTCCGCCGCCGCGGCCGCGGCCTCCATCTCGGCCTCCATCTCCACATTCTCGCCCCCATGCCCCTCACTCCCCGTCGGCGGCGAATGAGGAGGCGAAGGAGGCGGCATGTCCTGATCGTAGCTTCTCGCAATATCCCGCACCGTTCTCGCCGTCAGGCTCTCAAGGGCTACAAAATTAGAGTATTACGTTAGATTTACGTAATATCAATATAATCTTATAAAATAAACGTTAAGTAAGACATACCTTGGACCACGATCGAGCGCAGCTCCCTAATCTCCGTCCGCAAATCCCGTACATCGCCTTCCAGCCTGTCCATTCTTCTATCGAAATGGGCGATGATTGAGCCGGAAGGAGGAGGAGACGGCCTCGGAGGAGAAGACCTCGGAGGAGACGGCCTCGGAGGAGGAGACGGTCGAGGAGGAGACGGCCGAGGAGGAGACGCTGCAAGCCGATGGTCGGTGCAGTAGACCGGCAGCCCATTCAGAAGATGCTCCACTATCCTCTGGGCCACGGCATCATTCCGGCTGCCACAAAATCCGGCGACCGTGCGGAAGTGCCTTGAATCGGCTTCAGCATCGGTCGGTGTAAGGCAACACCGCACGTCCTGTGTATTTGTACAATTTAGAAAACGCAATCTAAATAAATCCATATTATAAATAAATAAAGGCTTAATTATTTTTTTAGTCCTGTAACTTAGGGGGGTGCCGTTATAGGGACCGCTAATTTAGGGTGTGGCATTATAGGGACTTTAAGTTTTAAAATTCTGCAAATTAAAGACATTATACCCGATTTTCCCCCAAAATACCTCACGTGTGTGGCACGTGACCAATTTTATTACTGAAAATCTTACGTGGCTCCATGTCAGAAATAAAACGTCATTAAATAACCCCACTAGAGCCATGTCAGAAATTAAATAAAAGAAAAACAATAAAAGAAACTCTTTTTCCCTCCCAACCTCAACAAAATAATCGATTTCACTATCTACTGCAATTGAAAAAAACCCTACGGCTCCTCCCTCAATCTTTACAGTCGCATCCTTAAACCTCAGCTAAACTCCATTTTGTGGTGCTTCTAAAATCCCAGATTTTAAACCTCCGTGGCTTGAGCGACCGAAACCCTAGTTAGGGACGTCTGCATTTGGTGAAATGGCGAAACAATGGTCGCTCTGCAAAAAACGACCTGAAAGATACCTCAACATGCCTCCACCCATGTACCGTAAGTGTTCTTTTTTTGGCATTTTTTTCCATTTTGAAACAGTAGTTGTCGTGTGGTGGTTTATAGGCTAATTTTGTGTTTCTCAACGATTTTATTGACAGATCCAGAGACCTTTAGCATGACATTAGCTTTGCACTATGGTGGAAAATTCCAGCATGTTTCCGAGGCTGATTACTTGGGTGGGAAGTTGAGCAAATGGGATTATGTGGATAGACGTTTGTTAAGTCTTAAAAATGTGGATAAATTGGCCAATTTTGATGGTATCCCGGGGCAGAAAAGGTACTACAAGAAAGGGATGGGATTTCAGTTAGTTGTAGAAGACGTTCAACTGAATGAATTGATTAAAAAGGAATTACCTTCGAGAGAATTTCACTTGTATGTTGATGTGGTAGGGGATAATGACAGTACTAGCGTTGCTGAAATGGTTGGGGAAGAACAATCAAGTGATGAATTGGTGGGGCAGAATGGTGTTGATGGTGTAACTGTGGAAGAAGATGATGAAATGGTTAATGATAAGAAGTCTGGGGATGAAGATGATGAAATATTCAGTGATGAGATTGCTGTAGAAGAAGATGAAACGGATAGTGATGAGATGGCTGCTGATAATGGCGAGGAAAGGGTTGATGAGATGGCTGGGAACGAGATGAATGAGGAAGAAAATTCAGATGAATCTGAGGATGATGTGGTGGGAAGTGATTGTGAATTACATGATCACAAGGTGTCGTATGATGGTGAAGAAGAGACAAATGTTCCCGTGTTCAATCCATGTACCATCTATGATCCACAATTCGAGTTGGGGATGATATTCAGCACCAAGGTTGAATTCAGAAAGGCCATTTATTCTCATGCAATAAAAAATAAGAGGAATGTTTGGATCCCAAAGAATGACACTTGGAGAGTTTATGGCAAGTGCAAGGCTGAAGGATGTAAATGGAGAGTGCATGCACATAAGAAAGGTCAAGAGTGTACGTGGCAGATTGTGAATTACAATCCTGTGCATGATTGTCCAACTTCATACGAAGTCAAGAATCTGAAATCTACATGGCTTGCTGAGAGGTACCTTGCTGCCTTTAAATCAGATCCTAAGAGGAGTGCCAAAGGGTTTAGAACAGATGTTAGTACTGCTTTGAGAGTGAAGATTTCTAAAGAACAAGCAGCTAGAGCTAAGAGAAGGGCGCTGAAAATTCTAGAAGGAGAACCTGTAGATCAATATGCCAAATTATGGGATTATGCGGAGGAATTAAGGCGCACTAATGTTGGATCTACAGTTGTATTGGGGACAAAGGAGATTGGAGGAGAAACCAGATTTGATAGGTTTTATGTCTGTTTTAAGGCATTGAAAGATGGCTTTCTAGCTGGATGTAGGAAGTGTATTGGGTTAGATGGATGTCATTTGAAGGGACCCAATAGTGGTATTTTGCTTGTTGCAGTGGGAGTTGATCCTAACAACAACCTGTACCCTATTGCTTATTCAGTTGTGGAGAATGAGAGTTTGGAAACATGGCAATGGTTTCTATTGATTCTCAAGGATGACTTGAGCATTGACGATCAAAGCTTATATACTATGATCAGTGATAAGCAGAAAGGACTCATACAAGCTGTTCAAAGTGTCCTACCACTTGCAGAACACAGATTTTGTGTTAGGCACTTGTATAACAACTTTAAGAATGCGGGCTTTAGGGGATTGGACTTCAAGTTTAAGATGTGGAATGTTGCTAAAGCTTCTACTGTTGGTGAATGGAAAACAAAAATGAGAGAGTTGGCTGTTTTAAGTCAACAAGCTGCAGATTGGTTTAATGATAAGCCTCCCGAGCAATGGTGTAGAAGCCACTTCAAAATCGAGACAAAATGTGACATGCTGTTGAACAATGGTTGTGAGACATTCAACAGCATGATTTTAGAGGCAAGAGAAAAGCCTATTCTGACTATGCTGGAGTGGATTAGAGAGTTTCTGGTGAAAAGGTTGCAGGAGAATAGGGACCGTGCAAACAGAAAATGGGATGACAATGGGATATGCCCGAGGATCAAAAAAATCCTGAAGAAACATGCTGATAAGTTGCCAGATTGCATTCCTTTGAAATCAGATGACTTGCACTATCAAGTAAATGAGGTTAATGGTGGCCAATATGTGGTTGATTTGTCAAGACATGTATGTACTTGTAGGAAGTGGGATTTGACTGGGATACCCTGCAAGCATGCATTGTGTGCAATATATGATCAACATCAAGATCCCGAGCTGTATGTTGATAAGTGCTATTCTGTACGAACTTACAAGAAGGTTTATGGGCCGGCAATTATGGGGATCAGTGGCAATCTGATATGGGAAGAAACTCATTTTCTACCTCCACTGCCTCCTAACTTTGGAAGAAGACCGGGTAGGCCAACTAAGGCTAGAAGAAGGGAAAGTGATGAGGCTGTGATGAAAGGGAAGAAAGGCACTGTAATGGCACTAAGATCCAAGAGGAATCAGATGACTGTGAAATGTAGCAAATGTGGCGAAACTGGTCATAACTTGAGAACTTGTAAAGGTAAGACAAAAGTTGCACTTATTTATTGCTTTTCAATACTGCACTTTGCTGACTTGTTTTCCAATCCAACTTTCAGTTGGAGCTAATGAGGAAAATACAATGGCACCATCTGCTGTTGATGAAGCTGATATCAATGGGACAGCATCAATGTTGTCCAATGAGAGTGACCTTGCAGCTGCACAACAGGGTATGAATCTGAGAAATAGGACCCTTTCACCTCCCACGCAGGTATGTTTCACTAATCTGAAATTTATCTAAATGTGAACTATTGCTGAAATGTAATCATTTAATTGTACGTAAAGAGAAGGAAAAAAGGCAAGGGAGTTTTCATTCCACCTAAAGCTGCACAAACCGAAAATGACTCATCAGCTCATGTTAGCTACTCTGCACCTCAAAGAGTACAAAAAGCACCAAAGATGTGGGATCAACTGCTGCAGTCAAAGTCTAGTTCATCTGGTGCTGAACCTGCAACTCAATGCTCACAAACACTTGTAGGGGGTCCATCCGTTTCCACCCGATCATCCTTGATTCGTCACATTAAAAGCTCACTTGCTTCCAATCCCGGACCCTCTAAAAAGTCATAAATGTTTCTGTTGCTGAATGTTTTGTGGTTTTTGTAATGGTCTGTTGCTAGTGATATTATGGTATAGTATTCCATATCATCCTTTTGACAGTATGTTGCTAGCATATTTTGTATTGAACTCGGCTGAACATGTTTTGACCTTTTGACTGGTTGATATTATAACAATGTGTTGATGTTTGTTAGTAATTTCTTTTGAACAGACAACTGGAACATTCATTCGATAAACTAGTAAGTAGCAAAGATAATAATTCCATTACAAGTCAACGTGCATCTTAATACATTATTTGATGATGCATAACATATTTGGTAGCAAACACGTGAGAGATTGCCCAATACACGAAAAAAAGGCAGACAAATCCAAGTGCAATACTGCGATATACGTTGGTCATCCTTTGTTTTCTTGTAAATTCTTTATTCATCTTTTTCATCTTCTTCTGCAAATTTTCAAGTTCTTGCTGCAGCTTCTCCTTCTCATTTTCGATCGATGAAATCTTCCCCAATAAATCGACCACAATATTTTTTGATCGGGAACATAGGGGCGGATCCTCCCATTCAAAAAAATCACATCCATTTTTCTAAAACAATAAGCAAAAATTACACTGGAACAGCAAAGCAAATCACACCTTCATAAAATTACAGGTCTCGGCATAGTGAACTACCGAAAAAAACCGAATTAGAAAATGCTCACCTTGTAATCTCGACAAGAGTGGAATCGACGACCAGGGTTTTTCTCAGTCCAAGAAGTCCTCAAACAAGCTGGTCGGCTACAGTGGCAGTACAGACAGCTTTGGATTGAACTCATTCTGCTTCTCCCTCGTAAACCCTAAATATTGTACGGTGCTTTCAGTGTTCAGGCAAAAATCGAAACTTGGGAACAGCTGTGGTCAGTGAGGTTCAAAATTGAAAAATGGTTACTTGGGTTCAAACCATCTCTTTGTGGATGCGTGATTGGGGTGTAATTTTTTAGAGATGTTCTGTGAAATTGAAAGAGCTTCGATCATTAGTGATAAAGAGGGGAAAAGTATTTTTTTGTTTTTCTTTTATTTAGTTTCTGACATGGCTCCTAGTGGGGTTATTTTGATGACGTCTTATTCCTGACATGGCACCACGTAAGATTTCCAGTAATAAAATTGGTCACATGCCACACACGTGAGGTATTTTGGAAAAAATCGGGTATATTGTCTATACATTGCACAATTCTTAAACTTAAAGTCCCTATAACGCCACACCCTAAGTTAGCGGTCCCTATAACGCACAACCCCTAAGTTACAGGACTAAAAAAATAATTAAGCCATAAATAAATATACTTACATCCATCGCCACGGCACCGAATGCACGCTCGACCGCTTGCCATCCCGGAGCAGAGCTCTTGCCGTAAAATGTCGTCTTCCAATGGCACATACGGGGTAGCGGGAGCCCTTCGCCGGCTCTTCTCACCGTGAATTCTTGCCCGACGGTCGGCCAGCACTCGTATGCCAGAACCTGATAAAAGAGAGTAGAAGTAAGTTAAAATAAATATAATATGTCTTAAATAATAATACAAAACTAATTTAATTACCTGAAGCGGCATTACGAAGCCGCTGATATCGAAGGTAGTAATGGTTCTTCCATTCGATGCCATCTCCATCGCCCTCCCCAAGAGGTCTTTGTTCAGACCATAAATGACCTCCTCGAACGATATCCTTCCCCAAGGATATTCGTTGAAGCGGTCGAAGTCCTCCACCAGACGGAGCCACTCCTCCTTGACCTTCAAGTCCTTCTTTACCCTCCGCTCCCCTAGCACCCCGACGGCAAAATAAAGGGCCGCCATCTTCAATTTCTCGGGATGAACGCCCGAGGCTCCACCATAGTCACGGATCATTTTCGTGACTTTCTTATCCATATCGTGGAAATATATAACGTCCTTGCCTGCGAGCCATAAAACAAACGTTAGTTTTTGAAATCGAAGTAAAAAAACGAATCAAAAAGATAAAAAAAATAGAATTAATACCAGGCCAATGCCTCGTCGCAAACTCGTTCGAGGACGGTATCTCCGGCTCGTTAGCGCCGCAGTCGAGGCCCGTGAGTAGGCAATACTCGACCAATGAAAATCGTAATGGTCGCCCACGAACGACCATCCAGAACTCCTTCGAGTCCGGCATGTACTCCACCTGCCGGCTCATCAAATACCACATGATCATGTTGGAGTTATAGTGGTTTCGGGCCACCTTTATCAGGTTCCCGAACTGAGTCCGTCTAACCATCTCCTCCATTTCCTCCTCGTTCAAAAGCGTACGGATGCGTTCGCATACCGGCATGTACCCAGCGTTTAGAGTGAGGGTGGCATGGTATAAATTGTCCGCCGGCAACTTCGTCGGAAGATAGATCTGAAAACGCAAAAAAAAAGCAAAATAAGCAAAATTCACTGTTATTCGAGTAAATTATTCGAGTAAAACATCACCCGAATAAGTCAAGCAACTATTCGAACCCTAATTACTCGAATAGTTACTCGAAAAGGCGATGAAAACGATTTTTACCAAAATCCGACCGATTACGACGTTTACGCAACGATTTAACATCAAAACCGATCGATTTAACGCTAATAACAAAACATCTAACCAAGAAATTCGTTCAATCAATTCGATTTAACAAAAACCCAAAATGCGACCAAAAACTCACCGTGGCTCTACCGCCGTCGATTTGCTCATCCACCCGGTTACGAACAGGCGCGGAAGGCTCCGATGATCTCGTTTTTCTTTTCCCCATTGATGATTATGCTTGGGCTTGTGTACGATTTTTCGAGTAAGAGATTTGGTTTCGAAGAGAGAGCGCGAGGGAATTTAGGTTTTCGAGTGATTTGTGTCTAATTTTCTTTCCGACCTTTTTAAAACACAGCTTATTCGGGTATATTATTCGGGTTCAATATTCGAGTTTGGACTCGAAAAGATCTCTCGATTAGTTACTCGAATAATGTAGCTTACTCGTTTAAATTTTCTGCACATTATTCGAGTCACCTTATCTCTTCGATTTATTATTAGAGTAAGTCATTCGGGTCTTGCTTTTACTCGAATAAATCCGAATAATTTTTCGCTTTTAATAAGTCAAAAATGCATTTATTCGAGTCGATTATTCGAGTGTTTTGTCACTCGAATAAAACTCGAATAACTTTTCACTGTTAAAAAAACGGATTAGCCTCCTTAACCAGTTTTTTAGTAAGGGTATTTCAGTCATTTGAGAACCCGTTCCTCTTTTTTTAAAACGAAATAGAATCGTTCCTCTTTTTTAAAATTCTCCCTACAAATTGCCCCATGTATAAAACCCTACAAAACGAAGCCCTCCGTAAGCACCAAGACCACCAATCTACACAAACGAGGCTTGAATTAGGCGTTATAGTTGAGAAATGGCTGGATTACCTCCTTCGTTCGACAACCTGGGAGCTGCATCTTTTGAGGCTGGGAGCAGCTCCTCGTCCTCCGGCAACGGTAGCAACGACCGGTCGGCGGAGCAGCTTGTTCTGGATTTGTGTAATTCGGATTTGCGTGAAAATGCTATGCTTCAGCTCTCGAAGGTAATTTTAGTCTGCTTTGGACCTTTTGTTTACAGTGAATAAGTTTGGTGGTGGAAGTATACGAATGAGCTTAGCGTCTTGCTTGTTCACTCACTGTTGGTGTTGCCGCTTAGCTTAAGCGACAATTCTCCCGTAGTTGATTAGCAATTCTGTGTGAAAGTGGAAATTTGATGGGTCGATTTTTTTTTCCTATCTCAGAGTTGGTTGTTTCACAATCTCAAGAAATTGCCCAACACTTAACATTTCTGAATTTGTTCGACATACGAGTTAGTGTAGCTAAGTGTCCATAGAATTTAGAAGCCTAGGCTGATCATAATAATCGCCTTGCGGTGACTTGAGGATGAAATTACAGCCGATCAAAGGCCCGGTCGTACCTGTTGCTAAGTTTAGATGTTAAGCTCCCAATTGATTCTAAAATGACATTGTTGATGAATTTATTTAATTCTTGTTATAAGCTTCATACATGATGAATTGGTCACTTTTAATTGTTTGGATGTCTTTGCTGATTACTTTTGTTAGGCAAGTTGGTTCTCTATGGTTAATATACTTCTTCTTTATGGTTCTTATTTTGCAGAAGAGGGAATTATTTCAAGATTTAGCCCCACTGTTATGGAATACCGTTGGTACAATAGCTTCTCTTCTGCAGGTCTGTAGTTTACACAAGTTTTTTCAATCTTTTGGCCTTTTGGGAAGTAAAGGATATAGATGGCTTCATTCTCGTACATGTGACGTTGATTTTATCCTAATTTAAATGCGATATGCAGGAAATTATTTGCGTTTACCCATTTATGTCTCCTCCGACTCTAGATCCTGCAAAATCATACAGAATATGCAATGCCCTTACATTGCTTCAGGTGCTCACCTTTCCTGTTTCTTAAGGTTTCTTGTGCTCTCTTGTTAATTCTCCTTGCAAGTGGTTCTCATGCTTGTATTGTCTTTAAAAGTATTTTCTTTATAGAAACTCTTCGGTAGTAGTTTCTCTTTCTTGTTCTGAAACATGGTTACCATGCTCATGTAATGGGATGGATTGTGCTGCAATGCCACTTAATGTCACCACAAACGCAACAATTCGGGGAATTACAAGAAATATATCCATGTCTTTGGGAGCAGGTGTTTGAGAAACATGCAAAAATTATAAGATGCGAGAGAACGTTGAAGAGCTTATTATAGTACTATACACCCTTCCTCTTATAGAAATACTAACTCTATATGTAAACCACTACTGCAATACGGGTAATGGTCATTGCAAGTAATGTAACGACTCATGTTGTGTTCTTGTATGTGTTGGCTAATAGATAATATGAGTCCTATCTAGGTCTAATATCGTATATTAGTTGAATAATCGTGTAACAAACTTTAAATCAACTCCGTGAAGTTGGGTTCTTTTGCAAGACTCATCTGGTTAAATTAGTTGATGATTTGAATATACTGCCTAAGCAAATTTATGTCTACTTAATTCTAATAGGAGCTCACCTCATCAGTATTGGTAATGAAACTTTCTTTTCATCCTACTTAAGTAGTAATATCGTTATAGAAAGCGCTCCCTTTTAAATTCTTGTATATCCGCGAAACAAAAGATCTACTACTTTAGTTCCCAACGAAGATCCATCAAGATTTCATTATTCAGTTCCAAAATAATGAATTGAAACGAGATTGGTTTATGTGACTGGTCCATACTTGATCGATTTGTTTGGGTTGAATTGAAACCCGCCGTAAGGGACATATTTGATGTTTTGGTTTGAACTGGCCCATTGCCATCCTTACGTAGGTAGGACTATAGGAGCAATAATAGTTCTAATTGGGTGTTGAGATTTTTCTACTTGATATTTTTCGCTGAATGAACTGGGCATTGACATTCATGACATCTTGCAATAGGTTAGTCATCGAAGGTTTAGACCAGTGAGTGTGGTGAACAAGTGTCTATTCTTGAATCAATTATGGAAATGTGGAGTAAATTAATTCACTATGATATATTGTCTTGGTCGGTCATGATGAAAGTTGAATGCATTTGAAGTAAAAAATCCTCATCGTGTCTGCTTCAACGCCAACAGATAGTGCAAAGCGAAAAGTCTTCACCGCGTTTCTTCTCCACCACAATCCGCCCCTTTATATACGACGCATTACATTTCCCACCGATCGCACAGATTCATAACAGAGAGAGAGAGAGAGATATGTTTTCATGAACAATATCCGAAGGCCTTGGATCGAAGGTAGTTTAGAGCGCTAATCGCGTGGTAATTTCGTCGTTCTTCAACCACGGCTGTAATAAGGGACGACCGATCAGCTGTCACACATGTACGTTCCGTACGACGTGACAGTTGCGTGAACGAGAACCCTCCCTCGCCTCACGGTGGACGCGGTGCTTTGCCGTCAGAAGGCGGTAGCCCATCTGACCTCCTCTTTCTCGCGGGCGGCGGCTGTTAGATTTTGTTTTTTCTTGGCGAGGTAATTATTTAATCATTAGTATCGAATAATATTGTATTGTTTTGAGAACTCACATGAGGATTTTTAACATAGTGGGAGGATCGTTTGCATAGAGGATTGTTTCGCTATGATGTCACTGCTTGCGAAACTAAGGTTGGCCATCTACACTCATTTTATTTCTGATATAAAACAAATTGAATTGGTATTTGGAGATATTGATTGTTTTATGGTGATATTCCAGGTGATTCCTGGTCAATATGGATTCATTGCTCAACTGAACGAAGGCAGGCATCTCAAGAAGAGGCCCACCGAGTTTCGCGTGGACAAAGTCTTACAGCCCTTTGATGAGAACAAGTTCAACTTCACCAAGGTTGGACAAGAGGAGTTGTTGTTCCAATTCAGGGCTAGTGATGACGACAAAGTCCACTTGTTCCCAAATGTGCCCATTGCTGCTGATAACTCGCCTAGCGTTGTTGCAATTAACGTACGTAACATCTCACCCTTCTTTTTATATGCATATCTTATGCTCATCTAGGATATGGAGGATTCATCCATCGGCACTCAGATAAGGTTTATTCTCTCAGGTTAGCCCAATCGAGTATGGCCATGTACTACTCATCCCTTGAATCCTCGAGCACCTGCCACAGAGGATCGACAGAGAAAGCTTCTTACTCGCTCTTCACATGGCGTCTGAAGCCAAGAATCCCTACTTCCGTTTGGGTTACAACAGCTTAGGTGCATTCGCAACGATCAATCACCTCCACTTCCAAACATATTTCCTCGCCATACCCTTCCCCATCGAAAAGGCCCCTCTGAAGAAGCTCACAACTACCGAAAACGGAGTGAAGATCTCTTACATCCTTAACTACCCAGTAAGAGGGCTTGCTTTCGAGGGCGGGAGCTCTACTCTTGAAGACTTATCCAACGTTGTCTCAGACGCCTGCATCTGCCTCCAGGAAAATAACATCCCTCACAACGTCCTCATCGCTGATTGTGGCAAACGAATCTTCCTCTTTCCTCAGGTAAAAAAAAATGCATTAGCCATTATATGCCACCTATCGATTAGCACTTTCTAATATTTTTTTTAATTGTGGGCTCTACGAAAAACAGTGCTACGCAGAGAAGCTGGTGAGGTTAGTTCTGAGCTCCTCGACACACAAGTGAACCCGGCGGTTTGGGAGATCAGCGGGCACATGGTGTTGAAAAGGAAGAAAGACTACGAAGAGGCGTCTGAGGCCAATGCTTGGAGGCTCCTTGCCGAGGTTTCTCTTTCCAAGGAGAGATTCCTCGAAGTTACTGAACTCATGTTTGAAGCCATCGGCTGTGACTTCGTCGAGGATGTTATGGATCATCAGACATCATCTGATCATAATGGGTCTGATGCTTCTTCTTCTCAGCCTCATGAGGAAGTTGATACGCTTAAAAGCGCCGGGCCTACTATGGTTCCTGGGTAGTTATTGCGTTGTTATCTATCCATCTATGATCAATCCTGTGTGCCGTTTGAACATTGTATGCCATGGGACATATGAATTGTTTTTCTGTCTCAGCATTTCCCTGCTGAAGGATCATGGTGTGTGATAACTGATAAATCTATGCACTCAGCCTGAAATTCGTGGTGTGTATAAAAATTTAACCTACTATTACCATACAATTGATTGTGATTTTCCAAATTTTAGCATTGCGGTCGACCTCTTATATCTAAAGGTGTGATTTTGCTTGGAATCTTGGATTAATTTAGTTTGCAGGGACTTGTGACACAGTCATGTTCAACTAAACTGGTAAACGTGACAATAAAAAATTTACTCTGTGTATCTATACTATTATATAATTGGTGAGAGGTGGATAAAAACCGCAGCAATTTAGTCTGTAAATTATTTTTAATTTAGTCACTCATTTATAATTTAATTAATTAAGTGATTTTCATATCAATCATAATTTTTTTATTTACTGTACTTATGCCTTTAAATTTAAGTTTCTTTTTATATATTTAAAATTTATATTTCATCTTAAACAGTAGAAATAATGATTTTACAATTGAAAATAATTTCAATAAATTATATTTTAAGCACACACATCCGGTATGCAAGAAAGTACTAGTTCTTAATTATTTGGTTGGGGGTATTAGGGGAGTTTAGGGGTTAGTATTAATTGATGATGTTGTTGAGTTTGGTTGGAGTTTTTAAAGTTAAGATTTAATAATACCCTCATGATTCCCTAATAAGGTGTTAATTAATCAGTCTATACCCTACATTTATCTAATACTTTTCTTTTGTGACTAAATTATCCTTTACTTCAAATCTTATTTTCTATATTACCCTCCCACAACAGTTTACATTCATAATCAAGAAAAGGGACGAGAAAATCTCATCGTAGAATAATCAATCGAAAAAAAGGGGTTGCATACCTTAATCAGTATTATAGAAGACGCTCATTATGAACGGCAAACCCTAAACCACAACTTTATAAATTCTTAAATCAAGACAAGGGTAAAACTGTAATTGCATTTAATTCAAATTTAATACCATAAATCCATTTACCAAATGGATTCGAAATTATTATTTAAGCCCATTAACGCTCAAACAACTACGGGTAAGTAGTACTTTCTAAACCCTTCCCTGGAACCACACGGGTTATTACTATATCAGATGTCTTAGAATTATAGTAAAGATAACCGAGCTTAAAATTTTTGCTAGCCTTGTGCTGCAAGCTCTCCATAAACTCCTTGCGATTCTCATTGACCATAACTTCAACGACGAGCGTATCGTTCCCAAGCTGCTCCTCTTGCTCCTCCAACATTTGCTTCGCCGAGACGATGACTGAGTCGCTTTCGTCAATCAACTCAATCGATTGAAGCGTCGTTATATCTCCGATACTCCATGGGAACTCCTCCAAGGAACTTCCAAAGATCCCAAGGTCCTCGAGGCATGGGAAGCGTGCGCTGTCGACGTTGTCCAAGTACTTTAGGGTTTCGCAATTAATCAGAGCCAGAAGCTTGAGGCGGCAGAATTGACCTTCGTTTGAATTCCACTCTCCTCCTTCGATTGCGCAGGACCTCAGTTTGAGCACCTGAAGCAAGGGCAGGGAGCCGCCGATCATCGCACACGTTGCATCGTCCCAGACGAGGCCGACCAAATAGAGTTCCTTAAGGGAATACGGAAGTGTGAAGTCCTTCGCCCCATACCAGCCTTTCATATAGCATTCGATGGATAGCAATTCGAGATTAAGCAGGCGCCCGAGATTGTCGAGACCGTAATCCTTGGGCGAAGTCGCTTCAATAGCACTGTCGTTATACTCGATTCTCAATACCTTGATGTTGGGGATTCTCTCGACCACCTCCTCGCTCCACTTGAAATTGATAATCGTCGACAGCGTCTGCAGATTCTCCAGAACCAGCAGTTTCCGTCCAGAGGAAGGAGGAGGAATATCCGACAGGTATATGCCCAGAAATAAATCGACATGCCTAAGTTGAGGCATCTTCCAAATGTCAAGCCTCGTGAAATTTTCCTTAATTTGTCGTACCACTAAGATTTGGAGCCAACTCATCGACCATAAGAAGGAGATGCTTTTCTGCCCTGCGGTGAAATAATATTTCCAAAAAACGCAACGCAGATTAGCTAGTCGAGCAATATCACTTACGTCGTCGTAGTCTTCTTTGTACTCAAATGATGCCAATATCCTCAGAAGCCTGGCTGATCTCAGTGAAGTTAGTTCCAAAGAGTCCTCGTGAATTATGCAAGAACGCATAGACGGCGCTGAGTATGGTATGCCATGATGAGGTGAGACTTCCTCATTTGATTTGCTGCTTCGATGTATAGCAATACGTCGCTGGGTTTTTGTATTCCCATTGATGCCTTGTAGATTATCGATGCTCGAAACGTCGAAAAACTTTTCCTTCTTGGCTTCTCTCAGGCATAGATCCCGGACTAGATCATGGACGGTAAAGTACATTATATCGCCATTATATCCCCACTGGTAGGCCAAAACGAGATTTCTCTCAGAAAGATCCTCCAAGTAGTCTTTCCCCACCTCTTCCAAGGATTTCCCGCTGATCGGTTTAAGAAATCCCTCGGCGACCCATAGTATGATTAGATCATAGGCTGGAATCCTCTGATCTTCGGGAAAAAGTCCCATGTAGAGAAAACACGGCTTCAAATGGACGGGCAAGTGGATGTAACTCAAAGACAAGACTCTCAAGCAATGCTCGTCGTCCAGAGACCTCACAAGCGAGCTCAGATTTCCGGCGACGTACTCCCAATACTCCTTCTTAACGTCGAACTTTGCTAGAAGCCCTCCAATGGCGACGATCGACAGAGGTAGCCCTTTACAGTTTCTTGCTATCCTCCTCCCAACTTCCTCCAGCTCACGAGGGAAACTGTTATTCTCGCCGAACACTTTATTGCAGAGTAATTCCCAGCTCATATCTTCGTCTAAAAGATCGACCTTAACAGGAGGCGACACGGTCAATTCAGAAGCTAACTTCGACGACCGAGAGGTCACCATTACCCTACTCCCGTTATTATTGTCGGGTAAGAAGAACTTCAACCTGTCCCACGCCTCGCTGCTCCACACGTCGTCCAAGACTACCAAATACTTCCCTCCGAAGAGACTCTTGTGCAGTAGTTCGCCTAAATCTCCCTCGTCCCGCTGGCCCAGCTCTTGCCTGCTCATGGGGTTCTTCTGACACAGAAGGATTTCGATAAGGACGTCCCTGAGGAACCATTCCTGAGATACAGTGACCCACGAGCGCGTGTGGAAGTACTCGACGATGAGCGGTTTGTCGTAGATATTTTGGGCGAGCGTTGTCTTGCCGATGCCGCCCATGCCTACTATAGGGATGATCTCGCGTTTTCTTGATTGGCTCCCAGTCAGCCTCTCCATGACTTTGATACACAAATCATTAAAGCCCACCATCGCGGCGGCGGCGGTGGTGTTTCCCGCGAGACCAATAGGAGGAGGAGGAGGAGGCAATGAACGGTTAGGAGGAGGAGGAGGCAGCTGATTGTCGAACATCGACCACTTCATTTCGGCGGCCTCTTTCTCGACGGAATTCATGGATCTGATCACTCTTCGTAGTCCTTCGAAGAGACCGTTCGAAATGTTTCTGATGATTCGCCTCTTTTTCGTTCTTGAAGCAAGTAGAATGGGTCCTTCTATTGCGTCTTCGATTGCATGAGCCACGCCTGTGATTCGACTCTCTAGGTTTTGTATCTCTGGGCCCAAGCCGTGGGAGTGAACTTCTTCGAGAAAGCTTTCCAAGGAAACGATCTTTTGAGTGAGGGAGTTGGCCTGCTTTTGGTCGAGGTAGAGGGGAAGGTTGGGGTGATGTTGGATTTGGTCTATGAGGTTCGTAAGGGAAACAAGGGATGCATAGGCGGCCATGGATTATGATGAATGAATCTGATGATTATCTGTGTGCTGCTTTGTGGAACTTTGACTATATTGGATCTGGAATGATAACTGTACATATATTTTTCAAGGGCTGGATGTGATCATAACTTATTTTAATCAATGCCAAATTATTGAAATAGGACAGTAGTTATAGCTTCCATTTTCTTTAGGTCATTAAGTTTTGGTATTTGTAAAATTATGTCGCTAAGTATCTGAGTTATTCCGGGACACTTTTTGAAATTTTCGATGAAAAAGATGATCGGATGTCATACATCATCAGCTGTTTGTGTAAGAACAGTAACCAGCGGGTGATTGGGTAAGAAAAGCCTAGTTGGAGTTTTCTTACACAATTTGCCGCTCAAGGATTTCGATTCACTTGATGGAGATCAGAGCAGCTCGCTAATCTGCCGCCGTTTGCTGTAGTGAAAGCAGCTAGCCTTCCGAAACCCTAGATTAGATAGATAGCTCAAACTACATATTTAACACGAGCTTGTTAGGCCCATAACTAATGGGCTTGGCCCAATTTAAAGATAGTCCTTGAGGCCCACTAATCTAACCCGACTCGACCCGACCCAATTGTTAGTTAGGGTCGCGTCTCGGTGAATTCTTTGAGGCCCATGCAGAATCTGAACTCTGAAGCGAGTTCTATGATGTAGGACCTATTTCACGCCTCCCAAAAAAACAATTATACGCATGTATGTATTTCAAAAGGATAACTCCCTTGCATGATAGGAAGCAAGTATGGGTAAAGCTGCACGTGTAAGATAGTTTATTAGCGACAGAATAATTTGGATTTAATTCGAAAAAATAGTACTGAATTTTGAAACCTTGTAACTGACGAGTATTTCCAACATGTAGTTGTTCCAAAGAAACTGAGTGTCTGCCTACGGAAATATCGTGTGAGAAGCTGAAAATTCTTCGGTTACTTATAAACACATGCAAGATAGAAATCCAAGCGTATTATGCATTGACCACAACACATAAAGTCTTACTTGTCTCCACAAAGGAAGCAACTTAGATTCATGTCCCATATCTTGCAATCTTTGGGTGCTGCAAAAAGGCGAGCCATCGATGGAGAAGTGTGAGAATATAAACCTACTACAACCTTTTGCTGGAAAAATAATATTTTGTGCAGACGAAGAAATCTTACCTCAGTGTTATATTGACATCATACGAGAAATATAGACCCGGAGTCCTCTCGGCAACATGCATCAGGTGTGAAAACTCTCTTTGCATTCTTTTCTGGCCATAAAAGGTGCATATTCTAGCAATAGCAACAACAGGAGAAACAAATACTCTGACGTATGCTCCACGTAATACAACAGAGAGATAAGTAGTTAAAGATGTACCTGTTCTCGGGAGGATCTTTTCAGAGAATTGTCACAGGGAAAAACCTTCATCGATGTGATCTTGAAGATGGGATAACCCAAATAAGAACCAACATGTCCTCGCCCAGTTATCACGAAAAGGTATGACCCTTAATTGAAAGTAGAAGCATTATAAGTGTTAGGATTATCGGGCTAACAACATAATGAAATTAGAGAATAACAGGAATGAGTTGAAATCATTCAGCAGAATGTTTATGAATTGAATAGGAAACGCAGTCACGTCAGCAAAAAAATACAGCGTACACAGTGGCAACGCAACAG
The DNA here is from genome assembly GCA_027422505.1 of Craterostigma plantagineum. Classification (NCBI taxonomy): domain Eukaryota; kingdom Viridiplantae; phylum Streptophyta; class Magnoliopsida; order Lamiales; family Linderniaceae; genus Craterostigma; species Craterostigma plantagineum. The sequence continues at coordinate 182,639 of JAPQWV010000053.1, read as the reverse complement.
CATAGTGATTTAGTGCGGACTTAACCTAAAATATATATGGATTGACGAATCTTATTCATATAGTCATATGTTTAACAATTAAAGTTCCTTCCTGAAGTAGAACACTGATACAGGGAGTTTGCTCAATCTCAATGAATGGTAGGATCAGGCCCGTAGCTCATAGGAGGCCAGTGAGGCGGTCGCCTCGGGCCCAACGTCGGAGGGGGGCCCAAAATTTTTTATACATGTATATATATATATATATATATTATCAAAAAGAATATTATAGTTAAAACTTAAAAATAAATCTATAAAACTGTGAGTGGACTGCACAAGTCAGTTGGGCCTTGATGTTAATCAAAGCCCAAATATTGTAATTTATTAAAAAAATTCAGTTCAGCCCAAACAAGACATTAAAGCTTTTTATTAAGGAAAAAAGAAAAATGGAAACGTGATGAGGTTTCTTCTTCTATACTGATACAATATAAAAAGGGCTTCGCTTAGGTTAAAGCATGTCGTTATCTAATAATATCGTTAACTATTTTCTTATGGGACCGACCAGACATCAGTGTCCAGTTTCATTTTCATTTTCATAAAATCGCTTTGTTTTATTTTCATGTTTTTTTTCGGACCTTTTGAATTGTTTTTGCTACATATCACGTTCCATAAATCTTCTTTGTTCCTAACCAAAAAACAGATCGAAAAAACCGAACCGAATTATCGAACCGAACCAAATTAAAACGGTTCGGATATCGGATTAAGTATTTTCGAACATTCCACTATAAAATATTTATTTTTTTATTTATTTTAGTTACATTTACCGTTGAAATTTACGCTATATTATACGTATCATACTATATTTAGAAAAACAATAACTGATCGAGGGCCCGAAATTTAAGTTTCGCTTCAGGCCCGCACTTTCTCAACTACGGCCCTGGGTAGGATTTCCGTTCACTGTTATATCCCACCTTACCTTTTCAGTTTATCCACAACAACAGCAGGTGAAGTAAAAGCACGAGGGAAATAATTGCATCAAATGTACCATTGATATAAAGCATTACGAACAACAGATACGAAATTCCTAAAGCTTACATGTGTGCAGCTTTATCATTCCAGCAATGCCAAAGATAGTCCATGTATTTGCAGCACAAAGCGAACCAGACTGGGGCATATCATCTGCATTAAAACAAGACACCTTTAAAAAACAACAAACCTACGCAACCGAAAAAACCGTAAGGCAACAACAACAAATTGTCTAAAACATGTGGAAGATATAGTAAAGACCCAAAACATGAATGGAGCCAGTTTCACGACTAATCGCCAAGACATGACCAGAAGATCCATCCGCAGGCTCCACTAAGTACTGTTCTTCCAATTCCCACAGACGCATTCTGGTGAACAGCTTCTGTCCAATATCATCAGACTTCGACATCATTATCAGCACGTGTCAGCCACTACAAAGACGACCATGATAACTTTTTTTTCAGCTCATCGTCCCCGAATCTAACAATAACTCGTGATAGCTCAATCTTTTAGATCGCTCAAACAAAGTCCTTACGAATAACCGAGTCCTTCCTCCAACGGAGTTGGATCAAAACATGCGATGCCTCGACGTGGAGAGTTGAACTCCGCGATGGATTCGAGCAGATGATATGTCGGATCGATCGTAGGATTTTTTCGAGTGGACATCTTCTTAACGGTATTACCCGAAATAGCCGTCATGAACCGTGAGACTTGCCATCTTTTATCATTTTCTTGCATATAATTTTCATGCATGCTACTTATTTTTTCGTGTTTTTTAATATTTATTGAAAAAATAAAACAAGAGTGAAATATCTAAAATTGGGCTTCACTGGGCCCGCCTCCATAGATATACACGTAGTCTCTCATCCAAAGTCCATTTCCAATACCCTGAACCTCGGCGGCAGCGCGTGATTTTCACGGCCAGCACTCAGATTACAGGTATCACAAAGTGGCGAGAAGAATGGCGTACACGTGTAATCCGATCCCCATTGACCCTACAAATTGCCCCATGTATAAAACCCTACAAAACGAAGCCCTCCTTAAGCACCAAGACCGCCAATCTACACAAACGAGGCTTGAATTAGGCGTTGTAGTTGAGAAATGGCTGGATTACCTCCTTCGTTCGACAACCTGGGAGCTGCATCTTTTGAGGCTGAGAGCAGCTCCTCGTCCTCCGGCAACGGTAGCAACGACCGGTCGGCGGAGCAGCTTGTTCTGGATTTGTGTAATTCGGATTTGCGTGAAAATGCTATGCTTCAGCTCTCGAAGGTAATTTTAGTCTGCTTTGGACCTTTTGGTTACAGTGAATAAGTTTGGTGGTGGAAGTATACGAATGAGCTTAGCGTCTTGCTTGTTCACTCACTGTTGGTGTTGCCGCTTAGCTTAAGCGACAATTCTCCCGTAGTTGATTAGCAATTCTGTGTGAAAGTGGAAATTTGATGGGTCGATTTTTTTCTTTTTTTTTTTCTATCTCAGAGTTGGTTGTTTCACAATCTCAAGAAATTGCCCAACACTTAACCTTTCTGAATTTGTTCGACATACGAGTTAGTGTAGCTAAGTGTCCATAGAACTTAGAAGCCTCAGGCTGATCATAATAATCGCCTTGCGGTGACTTGAGGATGAAGTTACAGCCGATCAAAGGCCCGGTCGTACCTGTTGCTAAGTTTAGATGTTACTCCCAATTGATTCTAAAATGACATATAATGGTTGATGAATTTATTTAATTCTTGTTGATAAGCTTCATACATGATGAATTGGTCACTTTTAATTGTTTGGATGTCTTTGCTGATACTTTTGTTAGGCAAGTTGGTTCTCTATGGTTAATATATTTCGTCTTTATGGTTCTTATTTTGCAGAAGAGGGAATTATTTCAAGATTTAGCCCCACTGTTATGGAATACCGCTGGTACAATAGCTTCTCTTCTTCAGGTCTGTAGTTTACACAAGTTTTTTCACTCTTTTAGCCTTTCGGGAAGCAAAGGATATAAATGGCTTCATTCTCGTACATGTGACGTTGATCTTATCCTTATTTAAATGCGATATGCAGGAAATTATTTGCGTTTACCCATTTATGTCTCCTCCGACTCTAGATCCTGCAAAATCATACAGAATATGCAATGCCCTTACATTGCTTCAGGTGCTCACCTTTCCTGTTTCTTAAGTATTCCTGTGGTCTCTTGTTAATTCTCTTTGCAAGTGGTTCTCATGCTTGTATTGTCTTTAAAAGTTTATTTTCTTTATAGAAACTCTTCGGTAGTAGTTTCTCTTTCTTGTTCTCGAACATGGTTACCGTGCTCATGTAATGGGATGGATTGTTCTACAATGCCACTTAATGTCACCACAAATGCAACAATTCAGGGAATTGCAAGAAATATATCCATGTCTTTGGGAGCAGGTGTTTGAGAAACATGCAAAAATTATAAGATGCGAGAGAACGTTGAAGAGCTTATTCTAGTACTATACGCCCCTCCTTTCTTATAGAAATACCAACTATATATGGAAACCATTACTACAATACGGGTAATGGTCATTGCAAGTAATGGAATGGCTCGTGTTGTGTTCTTGTATGTGTCGGTGTTCCTAATAGGTAATATGAGTCCTATCTAGGTCTAATATCGTATGAGTTGAATTAATTGTGTAACAAACTTTAAATCAAGTCCGTGAAGTTGGGTTCTTTTGCGAGACTCATCTGGTTTAATATTGTTGATGATTTGAATATACTGTGTAAGCAAATTTATGTCTACTTAATTCTAATAGGAGCTCACCTCATCAATATTGGTCATGAAACGTTCTTCTAATCCTACTTAAGTAGCAATATAGTTAAAGAAAACGCTCCCTTTTAGATTCTTGTATATCCGCAAAACAAAAGATCTACTACTTTAGTTCCCAACTGAGACCCATCTAGATTTCATGGATTCTGCCTTCTTCAATTTGATTAAGTCATTATTTAGTTCCAACATAATGAATTGAAACGAGATTGGTTTATGCGACTGGTCCATACTTGATCCCTTATCGATTTGTTTGGGTTGAATTGAAACCCGCCATAAGGGACATATTTGATGTTTCGGTTTGAACTGGCCCATTGCCATCCTTATGTAGGTAGTAGTTAGGACTATAGGAGCAATAATAGTAGTTCTAATTGGGTGTTGAGATTTTTCTACTTGATCTTTTTCGCTGTATGAACTGGGTATTGACATTCATGACATGTTGCAATAGGTTAGTCATCGAAGGTTTAGAGCAGTGAGTGTGGTGAACAAGTGTCTATTCTTGAATCAAATATGGAAATGTGGAGTAAATTAATTCACTATGATATATTGTCTAGGTCGGTCATGATGAAAGTTTCTATGCATTTGGGCCGGTACGTCTTTATAATGATTCCTAATAAGTTTCGCGTTTGAACTCGAGAAAGGTTGTTTTTGTTTTCCGTTCTCCCGATTTCGTCAATGGACGAATGGATTTTGATGTTGGGCCATTAAAGAGCCCACTTGAGAAGATTTAGGGCTGGATTGGTTTGTGTTAACACGGTTGCTCGGTATATCTATAAAACCTCCGTTAGATGAGATGCAATACAACAGCTGTCACATTTTTTCTCATTCTCAGTCATTTCTTTCATTTTTCTTCTTCATTGGATGAGTGAACAAGCGAGATCCTCGCTTGTCTATCTAAGCGAACGTATTAAAGCTTAAGCTGTTAGAGAGATGGTTCGTTATATTTTATATCTTTATACTCTAAATCGTGCAAATTTTGTAGGAGTTTGTGCAGATCTGGATGTAGCACCCATCTAGTGCCCTTTTTTCATGTTTTTAGATATAATTTGATACGGTGTATTATCTGATTGTGAGATGGCAAAGTTGCGCGATGCCAAGATAATCCTAGATCACAGCGTCGTTTTCCCTTGTGGAAAAATTCCTTAAACGATCTCATGTGATTGATAATGAAGTATGTCTCTGCCGATGTTAGCCGATAACAATTCTTTTTCTCCTTTTGTTACAGTGTGTGGCTGCTCATCAAAACACAAGGAAGCAATTCCTTAATGGTAATTATCTTTGTTCTGGGCATGTGAATGTTATGTTTGTTTGTGTTGATATTTGAGATAAATTGAGCTGGGAGATTCTGAAATTGCAATTTCACTGGAAACTTCACTATCAAAAAATGGTAGTCATATCATAATATATGAATAGTAAGAACTTGATTATTAATGAGACAAGAACTCGTAGAGAAGAAAAATTGAAGTTTATCATGAAATGGCTTGGTGCATAGGTGTGGTGTTTTGGTGCCTCTTTCTTTTGTCATTTGCACATATCATCAATAGTTCGTTTGGAATTGTGTCAACACAGTTTCACCAGTAATTCTATTGTTTCCCTTATGGATCTTCTATTGGACCTTGCAACTCTTTTCTTATAATTTCTACTGTTGTTGTTTCCCTTGTGCAGCCCACATGCCCCAATACATATTCCCGTTCCTGAACACAAACAACCAGTCAAGGCCATTTGAGAGCTTAAGACTGGCAAGTTTGGGGGTGATTGGGGCAGTAGTCAAGGTATTCCCTATTGACCAAACATGCTCGTGTTTCTTAGATCTTAATGATGTTATGCATCTTATAGATTGTTATGGTTTGAACCTGCTATCTGATTACTCCCTCTTGCTGTAACTATTCGTTGCAAGTAGATGTACACGTCCAGGACAAATTTCTAGTGTAATGATTCCATCCAGTAATACTACTATTGTCCTCTGCTGTTGTACTCTGTTTCCCTTTTCTTTTTGTTTAATTCTGTTTCCCATGCCTGTTGTTCTAGAATGTAAAGCCAGCGTTTTTGATAGCTCTAATTTCCCCATAACAGGTTGATGACAAGGAGGCAATCAGCTACCTATTATCAACCGAGATCGTCTCCTTATGCCTACACATCATGGAGACAGGGGCAGGGAGTGAATTCTCCAAAACAGTTGAGTGATTTCTGTCCAATCTCACACAGTTCTTGATACATAGAGTTGTCCATTAAATAAAATACTATTACTATCTTTAATAGCATTCTTATGAACGTTTATCTTCTAAAATCGTCTGTTATTGCCAGGTGGCGACATTCATCGTGCAGAAGATTCTGCTCGATGAGGCAGGCTTAGTGTACTTAAGCAGCACTCCACAGCGATTCTTCGCCATTAGCAGAGTGCTCAGTGCCATGGTCGCTTCACAAACCCAGAATCCTTCGAATAGGCTGCTTCAGCAGATTATCAGATGCTACCTTCGATTCTCTGATAATCCAAGGTAATATATAAAAATAATACGATGGATATCTGTTTTCTTTTGTGTGTTTATCTCTTACAACAGGATACAAAATATGAACTAAGGCATCTGCATGTGTTTATACACAAACAGGATTTGTGTTGCACTGGGAAGCTGTCTGCCCGCAACTCTCAGGGATGCCACTTTCCATGATCGCTTTCGTGTAAGAAATGTTATTATCCTCTCTTTGTTACTTTCGATATAGACTAATGTAAGGTAATAAATAACGCTGTCATTTTTCTTATTTTCTTAGGATGACCCAACCACAAGAGGGTTGCTGCATGAGTTGCTTCAGAAGTTGAGTATTCCTCAACCAACTGATGCTACTGCACTTTGTCATTTTAGGGTCAGTTGAATGTTCTTTTTTCCAGGCTGGGCAATCTGTATAGTTTATTCTTTGAGTGAGCGCCAAATCGTATTAAATTATTGCAATCTTTATCTGCATGTGTATAGAAGTCATATTCTTTAATTGCGTGCCAAATTTTATTACAATAGGAGGAAGGTAAAAGTACGGACCTTTGTTTAATCTTTAGTTATGATGTCTCGATTTATTATTTCAGTTTCTTACCAGCTCTTAAGTGGAGCCATGACCCCATGACGTATCCCATCGTTATCTCAATAGTAAAAATTATGTCGGCTATAAAGAAAGATCAAGTTACGGCGAGCAAAACATGTCCCTCTTCCATCAAGTTTGGCTTGCAAGAATATACTTTTGATCCACTTGGATGCACTTGTCTAACGTTCCCTTTATCAAATATCATGTAATTAAAAAAAAAAGTTTTTCTTTTCTTTATTGGTCAACTTTCGTCTTTTTCCTTAATTTAAAAGGGAACATTGACGTGATAAAATTAAAAACGCACATACCCACCCATTTATTATTAATTAATAATCTCGTGATTTATAGTGGAAAAAGAAAATTTTATATCCTTTTTGTTTCATCTTATTATTATTTTTTGCGATTGTTATTTGTTTAGCGATACACAAAAATACAAAATCCCATTTGAAGTAAAAATCCTCATCGTGTCTGCTTCAACGCCAACAAATAGTGCAAAGCGAAAAGTCTTCACCGCGTTTCTTCTCCACCACAATCCGCCCCTTTATATACGACGCATTACATTTCCCACCGATCGCACAGATTCATAAACAGAGAGAGAGAGACATATATGTTCATGAACAATCTCCGAGGTCCTTGTATCGAAGGTAGTTTAGAGCGCTAATCGCGTGGTAATTTCGTCGTTCTTCAACCACGGCTATAATAAGGGACAACCAATCAGCTGTCACACATGTACGTTCCGTACGACGTGACGGTTGCGTGAACGAGAACCCTCCCTCGCCGCACGGTGGACGCGGTGCTTTGCCGTCAGAAGGCGGTAGCCCATCTGACCTCCTCTTTCTCGCGGGCGGTGGCTGTTAGATTTTTTTTTTTTTTATCTGCGTCGTTGGCTGTAGTAGTCTGCGTATACGTCGATTTCTATCTTCCCTAAATTAATTTGGATTTGGGAGACGGTGGTGTTTGTTGATTTGGAAAAAATAAAGGTTCTTAGAAAAAAAAAAAGATGGTGACTTTGAAGATTAAGAGGGTTCCGACGATACTGTCTAATTATCAAAAGGAAGAGGCTGATGAATCTGTTGGCTGCGGCCGTAATTGTCTGAAAACCTGCTGTCTTCCTGGTAAACAACAGTTTAATTCATTATGTTTTTTATGGGCATCTCTCTCTGGTGATAATCGTTGGTCCATCAATTTAAGCTTGGGGGTCTAAATTATTTTTGTATCTGCTTTGTTACCTCATGGTCTTAGGAGCAAAGCTGCCTCTGTATGCTTTTACAAAGGTTTCCAGGGCTGGAACTGATGAGGGAATGGAGCCTCCAGTTGACTTCCTAGGCTCTCTTGTTCTTGGCGAGGTAGTTGTTCAAGCATAAAGTACCGAATAATCTTGTTTATTTAGTGAACTCTTACGAGAATTTTATGTTTGTAGTGGGAGAATCGTATGCATAGAGGATTGTTTCGCTATGATGTCACTGCTTGCGAAACTAAGGTTTGCCATCTGCACTCATTTTGTTTCTGATATAAAACAAATTGAATTGGTATTTGGAGATACTGATTGTTTTTATGGTGATATCGCAGGTGATTCCTGGTCAATATGGATTCATTGCTCAACTGAACGAAGGCAGGCATCTCAAGAAGAGGCCCACCGAGTTTCGCGTGGACAAAGTCTTACAGCCCTTTGATGAGAACAAGTTCAACTTCACCAAGGTTGGACAAGAGGAGTTATTGTTTCAATACAGGGCTAGTGATGACGACAAAGTCCACTTGTTCCCAAATGTGCCCATTGATGCTGATAAGTCGCCTAGCGTTGTTGCAATTAACGTACGTAACATCTCACCCTTCTCTTTATATGCATATCTTATGCTCATCTAGGATATGGAGGATTCATCCCTCGGCACTCAGATAAGGTTTTCTTGTCTCAGGTTAGCCCAATCGAGTATGGCCATGTACTACTCATCCCTCGAATCCTCGAGCACCTGCCACAGAGAATCGACAGAGAAAGCTTTTTACTCGCTCTTCACATGGCATCTGAAGCCAAGAATCCCTACTTCCGCGTGGGCTACAACAGCCTAGGCGCATTCGCAACTATCAATCACCTCCACTTTCAAGCCTATTACCTCGCCATACCCTTCCCCATAGAAAAGGCCCCTCTGAAGAAGCTCACAACTACTGAAAATGGAGTGAAGATCTCTTACATCCTAAACTACCCAGTAAGAGGGCTTGCTTTCGAGGGCGGGAGCTCTAACCTTGACGATTTATCCAACGTTGTCTCAGACGCATGCATCTGCCTCCAAGAAAATAACATCCCCCACAACGTCCTCATCGCTGATTGTGGGAAACGAATCTTCCTCTTCCCTCAGGTAAAAAAAAAAAAACCCGCATTAGCCCATCATATGCCTATCGATTAGCACATTTTCTAACTTTTTTTTTGAATTGTGGGCTATACAAACGAACAGTGCTACGCAGAGAAACAGGCCCTTGGTGAGGTTAGTTCTGAGCTCCTCGACACACAAGTGAACCCAGCGGTTTGGGAGATCAGCGGGCACATGGTGTTGAAAAGGAAGAAAGACTACGAAGAGGCGTCTGAGACCAATGCTTGGAGGCTCCTTGCCGAGGTTTCTCTTTCCAAGGAGAGATTCCTCGAAGTTACTGAACTCATGTTTGAAGCCATCGGCTGTGACTTCGTCGAGGATGTTATGGATCATCAGACATCATCTGATCATAATGGGTCTGATGCTTCTTCTTCTCAGCCTCGTGAGGAAGTTGATGCGCTTAAAAGCGCCGGGCCTACTATGGTTCCTGGGTAGTTATTGCGTTGTTATTTATCCATCTATGATCTATCTGTGTGCCGTTTAAACATCGTATGCCATGGGACATATGAATTGTTTTTCTGTCTCAGCATTTCCCTGCTGAAGTATTATGGTGTGATAACTGATAAATCTATGCACTCTGCTTGAAATTCGTGGTGTGTATCAAAAAAATTAACCTACTATCTTATATATACAATAAAATGTAGTTTTTTGTTCTCCATGCGCCACGTGTCCATTTTTATTATATTAAACAAATAAAACAACGAAAAAAGAAAATGAAAACAACCCACTAACAAAGTGGAAAATACTATATGTATTAATTACACATATTACACACCCGTGAAATGCACGGGCGTAAAACTAGTTACCATACAATTGATTGTGATTTTTCCAGATTTTAGCGTTGCGGTCGACCTCTTATATCTAAATGTGTGATTTTGCTTGGAATCTTTGATTAATTTAGTTTGCATGGACTTGTGACACAATCATGTTTAACTAAACTGGTAAACGTTATTAGGGGAGTTTAGGGGTTAGTATTAATTGATGTTGTTAGTTGTGTTTGGTCTATCTGTGTGCTGTTTGGACATCGTATGCCATGGGACATATTAATTGTATTCTGTCTTTACTCGCCAGCACTTTGCCTGTGAATTTATGGTGTGTAATAAATCTATGCACTCAGCCTGAAATTCGTGGTGTGTATCAAGTTTCCCGTGATTTTCCAAAATTTGTGTCGACCCTTTCGAAAAGGTCAAGTGGTTGACTTCATGATATCTCAAGTATGGTTTGATGTTGCTTGGATTATTTGATTAGTTAGGTCTGCGTTAACTCATGACTAATCGAAGCTTTTCAGGGCTATTCTATTATTTGTGGTGGTTGGTTGGCACTTGACAAACGATTGATATAGATGAACCGAAGCTTAAAATTTTTGCTAGCCTGGAAGTTCTCCTCCATAAACTCCTTGCGATTCTCATCGACTGTAACTTCAACGACGAGCCTATCGTTCCCAAGCTGCTCCTCTTGCTCCTCCAACATTTGCTTCGCCGAGATTATAATTGAATCGCTTTCGAATGCCAAATCGATCCGTTGAAGCGCCGTTATATCTCCGATACTCCATGGGAACTCCTCCAAGGAACTTCCAGAGATCTCAAGGCGCTCGAGGCATGGGAATCGTGCACTGTCGACGTTGTCCAAGCACTTTAGGTTTTCGCAATATCTCATCTGCAGGTGCTTGAGGCGGCAGAATTGACCTTCGATCGAATTCCACTCGCCTCCTTCGATTGCGCAGGAAGTCAGTTTGAGCACTTGAAGGAAGGGCAGAGAGCCGCCGATCATCGCACACGTTGCATCGTCCCAGACGAGGCGGCGCAAACAGAGTTCCTTAAGGGAATACGGAAGTGTGAAGTCCTTCGCCCCATACCAGCCTTTCATATAGCATTTGATGGATAGGAATTCGAGATTATGCAGGCACCCGAGATTGTCGAGACGGTAATCCTTGGGCGAAGTCGCATCAGTAGCACTTTTGTTGTACTCGATTCTCAATACCTTGATGTTGGGGATTCTTCTGACCACCTCTTCGCTCAATCTGAAATTACTAATGTTTGACAGCGTTTGCAGATTCTCCAGAACCAGCAGTTTTTGTCCAGAGGAAGGAGGAGGAGGAATATCCGACAGGTATATGCCCAGACGTACATCGACATGCCTAAGTTGAGGCATCTTCCAAATGTCAAGCCTCGTGAAATTTTCTTTAATTCCTTCTACCACTAAGATTTGGAGCCAACTCATCGACCATAAGAAGGAGATGCTTTTCTGCCCTGCGGTGAAATCATTTCTCCAAATAACGCAACGCAGATTAGCTAGTGGAGCAATATCACTTACGTCGTCGTAGCCTATTTTGTACTCAAATGATGCCAATATCCTCAGAAGCCTGGCTGATCTCAGTGAAGTTAGTTCCAAAGAGTCCTCGTGAATTATGCAAGAACGCATAGACGGCGCTGAGTATGGTATGCCATGATGAGGTGAGCCGTCCTCATTTGATTTGCTGCTTCGATGTATAGCAATACGTCGCGGGGTTTTTGTATTACCATTGATGCCTTGTAGATTATCGACGCTCGAAACGTCGAAAAACTTTTCCTTCTGCGCTTCTCTCAGGCATAGATCCCGGACTAGATCGTGTACGGTAAAGGAACTTATTTCGCCGTTATATCCCCACTCTTTGACCAAAACGAGATTTCTCTCAGAAAGATCCTTCAAGTAGTCTTCCCCGACCACTTCCAAGGATTTCCCGCTGATCGGTTTAAGAAATCCCTCGGCGACCCAAAGATGAATGAGTTCAGAGGCTCGAATCCACTGATCTTCGGGAAAAAGTCCCATGTAAAGAAAACACGGCTTCAAATGGACGGGCAAGTGGATGTAACTCAAAGACAAGACTCTCAAGCAATGCTCGTCGTCCAGAGATTTGACAAGCGAGCTCAGATTTCCCGCGACGTACTCCCAATACTCCTTCGTAACGTCGAACTTTGCTAGAAGCCCACCAATGGCGACGATAGACAGAGGTAGCCCTTTACAGTTTCTTGCTATCCTCCTCCCAACTTCCTCCAGCTCAAGAGGGCAACTGTTTTTCTCGCCGAACACTTTCTTGCAGAGTAATTCCCAGCTGATATCGTCGTCTAAAAGATCGACCTTAACCGCAGGCGAGTCGGTCAATTCAGAGGCTAATTTCGACGACCGAGAGGTCACTATTACCCTACTCCCATTATTATTGTCGGGTAAGAAGAACTTCAACCTGTCCCACGCCTCGCTGCTCCACATGTCGTCCAAGACTACCAAATACCTCCCTCCGAACAGACTTTTGTGCAGTAGTTCGCCTAACTCTCCCTCGTCCCTCTGGCCCAGCTCTTGCCTGCTCATGGGGTTCTTCTGACACAGAAGGATTTCGATAAGAACGTCTCTGAGGACCCATTCCTGAGATACAGTGACCCACGAGCGCGTGTGGAAATACTCGACGATGAGCGGTTTGTCGTAGATATTTCGGGCGAGCGTTGTCTTGCCGATGCCGCCCATGCCTACTATAGGGATGATCTCGCGTTTTCTTGATTGGCTCCCAGTCAGCCTCTCCATGACTTTGATACACAAATCATCAAATCCCACCATGGCGGCGGCGGCGGTGGTGTTTCCGGCGAGACCAATAGGAAGAGAAGGAGGCAATGAACGGTTAGGAGGAGGAGGAGGCAGCTGATTGTCGAACATCGACCTCTTTATTTCGGAGGCCTCTTTCTCGACGGAATCCATGGATCTGATCACTCTTTGTAGTCCTTCGAAGAGATCGTTCGAAATTTTCCTGATTCGCTTCTTTTTTGTTTTTGAATCAAGTAGAATGGGGCCTTCTATTGCGTCTTCGACTGAATGAGCCACGCCTGTGATTCGACTCTCCAGGTTTTGTATCTTTGGCCCCAAGCCGTGGGAGTGAACTTCTTCGAGAAAACTTTGCAGGGAAACGATCTTTTCGGCGAGGGAGTTCGCCTGCTTTTGGTCGAGGTAGAGGGGAAGGTTGGGGTGATGTTGGATTTGGTCTATGAGGTTCGTAAGGAAAACAAGGGATGCATAAGCAGCCATGGATGATGATGAATGAATCTGATGATTATATGTGTGTTGCTTTGTGGAACTGATGAGGAATGATTGTATGAAAGTATGGAGACTTGGAGACCATGTAATGTTGAACCCATAGATAAGGTTAGGCAACCATTTTGGTGGTTGTCGATTGGCACTTGACAAACGATTGACATATAGATGAACCGAAATATGAAAAAATAATTGAAAGAAAAAAAGCAGAAACAACTGTGTGTCGGTTGAATAACTTTCATACTAAAAATTTACATATACTAGATGTAGCCCCGTGCGATGCACGGGAACTATATTGTCTTTTGTAGGGATTTTTTCAGGTCTATTCCAGCCCAAGCCCATATAAGTTTGTGGGGTTCCACTCTAAAACCAATTGGCAATAGAGGGAATGAACCCACAAGCTTATAAACCACTCCTAATTTTTTTCAATCTATCGATGTGGGACATGTTGAGTTTGCACCCAACATCTTTAAATTTAAATGCAATTTTTCGAAAATGTTACTTAATATTGAACGGGAATTATAGTCAAGTTCCCTCGATTTCACTTCCGTTGATCTTCTTTAGCTTGAGCTTTTATACTGCCAACGATACAAAATTATAATTGAATCTAATAAAGTGTCATCGGCCGGGGTTCTCTTGCACTTGCATCAAACATACCAGCAATCTTATGTTGAAAGAACGAATCTGTTTTAAGGAATTTGTGTCAATTAATGTAATGTATTGTATTTTAATTTGAAAAGAAAACTCCCCATATTTTGTTTTAATTTAATGTATTGTATTTTAATTGGTTCAATTAAAATTTTGTAATACATTTTCATAAAGTGTTCAAATTATATACTACATTTTTATACATAATTCGACCAAATAATATACGGAACATTTATTCAAACCTGAATTTTTTAAAAAAAAAATTACTGCCTAACCGCGGTTTTAACTGTCAACCGCCCCCGGCCGGTTACCAACCACCGGTTACGGTTAACCGGCAGTTGGGCATGTCACCTGCAAGGCATTGTTCGAGTTCAGTCTTTTCTTGCGAGCCATGTAAGATGAGAAGCACACTCAGCTCGGCTTCATCGAGTACTCGTCGCAGGAAACAATACGAAAAATACATCTTTAACAAAGACATGTAAGAACAAAGGACACACGACATGCATTTGAAGCCTCTCTATTTCCTTAATAAAGCAAAGGCGGCGTAGTGAATCCAGCAGATGACCCTATGTAACGACAGATAATTCATCGGGCGGTGATTTTATTACACACGATAAGATGAAAAGGCATAACAACCAAACCAATCCAAGTGAAAAAGTATCTGATACCTGAAATAATAAAGAATGACTGACAAAAATAGGAGGCGAATTACACTTGAAGATGGCCATAAATATAGGGCGTGCTTGGCATTGTTATAGCAAATAGAGCACCTATAAAACAACTCAAAACGAACCCTAGAAAAACAATAGAGATCGATGGATCTGCATAAGAATAAATCTTGATTCCATCTAAGGGTCTTATTACTCGTGCGATCGGTCGGTTGTTAACTTTCCCAACTCCTAAGCTTCATACTGCAAGCCACAGCTCACGGTCAAGGAAAAAGCTTCCATTCGAAGATCGAAGTGATTGTGGCTTATGTTCTTGATACACTGAAGGCCTTCGTCTTGTATTTCCTCAGCATTCCGTTCACTTTCTCTTCGTAGTTCGTCCCACATAAACCCGAGCATGTTATGCCCGGGAAAAAAAAAAGAAAGGGGCATCAGAAAAGGACTTCACAATAGATCATTCAACAATGATAAAAACGAAAAAATAAAATAAAATAAAACAGCATATATCTCGCTTGAGCACCATTCAACATAACTAATACTATAACTCTTCCCCAGTCTACGTATATAGCGAGGAGAATAACGACTCCTTCCTTGGACAGAATCTGCAGAATTATGGTACGCGCGCTCGACGTCGTAAAAGCACGAACCCAAAAAAAAAAGAAAGAAAAAGCATCGAGACAGCGTTAGCATTTTCCCTTCTAACAAACGAAATGAAAACAACGTTAAGCAGCCTCGAGACAGTAATATTCTCGTCAGAAGTAAGGAAAAATCGCCTAAAAGAAACCTGTTCAAATCACCGCCTTAAACAATGGTGCACGATATGAGCACATCATAATCCATGGTCAACAATTCATCCCCATCCATCGGATCTCAACCGTTATCAGATAGCTTCCATTACTTTGTTCGTTCTTCATCGCTCTATTTACATCACTCACAGCCACAACTTTGCCGCTAGCTTCATGCAAGAGCCTCGTAGTCCACGACTGAACATTCCCAAAACCCTAAAGAAAAATTCGATTTGTTATGACATAAATGGTTTGTTACATCATGGTTAAACGAAGTGGTAAGAGTGTGAGAGATAGTATAGTACCTGAACGACGAATCTTTGATCTTTGACCGATTTCCCGTGCTCGTTGAGCAAAGCTTCCGTGGCAATAATGACGACAGGCCCCAGTGAAGCAAACCTCCGAGGTCCTAAATTAGCAAAAATAAAAATAAATCGGTTTTCCAGTGACAACTACGTGAAAGTGACCGTGAAACATTCCGTACTCATCCACCAATGAAGCCATTTGCAAGAACAAAAGAGATGTGAAGATCAGGCATCCATTAAGCGAGGTACCTTTGATCTTATGTTTGTCTAACCCCATTCACGCTTTCACAGCTAACCATGTTTTTTTTCCCTTTCTCTATTCACGCAATAGAACTAAATAAAAATATCAAAAATAAAATAAAAACCCTAATAAAGAACTAAACTCCTGCATTTGAAGATAAATATCTCGAATGAAATTTCAAGGTATTACCATATCGTTTTGCTAGATGCCTACGTGAATACATATATAAGACCAGGAGAGTTCTGATAAAATGAAATAATTACGAAAATACAGAAAGGGATAATCGGATGCACTGCAAATCAGCAGTACTCTCTGTTGCTGCTTTGCTTCGACTCTAATGAGGCCATGAATCTTTTGAATTTTTTCTTCTTTAGATAATTCAATAAAAACACGAATAAAGGGCTTTTTACACTCTCAACGATGATGGATGCAATAATTCTTTACTATGGCTTGCGAGTTCTTTCTTTCTCGGTTCTCATGGGATATGAGGAGGCTAAACCATATTACGTTAATTAAACTGTTCAGCTTCCTATCAATTAAATAATCAAGTCTCTTGAACGCCAAATTAATTTGTACAATGTAGACAACGTACAGGTTTTCCAAATTAATTTGTAAAATGGTATGTGTAATTACAAAAGAGTCATTTGTATTTCTATTGTTGACATGTCACCTAGGGATTGGCTATGAGAGTGTGGTCAATGAGAGTCCACATCCAACTTTTACATAGTAAAGATAATTTATATTGTCCGAGTAGTTACGTAATAGTAACCTACCTTAAAATTTTTGCTAGCCTGGAAGTTCTCCTCCATAAACTCCTTGCGATTCTCGTTGACGATAACGTCAACGACGAGTGTATCGTTCGCAAACTGCTCCTCTTGCTCCTCCAACATTTGATTCGCCGAGAGGATGACCGAGTCGCTTTCGTCCATCAAATTGATCCGTCGAAGCGTCGTTATATCTCCGATACTCCATGGGAACTCCTCCAAGGAACTTCCAGAGATCCAAAGGCGCTCGAGGCATGGGAATCGTGCGCTGTCGACGTTGTCCAAGCACTTTAGGGTTTTGCAATAACTCATCTGCAGGTACTTGAGGCGGCAGAATTGGCCTTCGATCGAATTCCACTCGCCTCCTACGATGGTGCTGGAATTCAGTTTTAGCACTTGAAGGAAGGGCAGAGAGCCGCCGATCATCTCGCACATTTCATCGTCCCAGTCGAGGCCATCTAACCAGAGTTTCTTAAGGGAATAAGGAAGGGTGAGGTCGCTCGCCCCACACCAGCCTTCCCTATGGCATTCAATGGATAACCACTCGAGATTATGCAGGCGCCCGAGATTGTCAAGACGGTAATCCTCAGCATCTGTAGCACTTTCATGGTACACGATTTTCAAATCCTTGATTTTGGGGATTCTCTCGACCACCTCCTCGCTCCACTTGAAATTGATAATCGTCGACAGCGTCTGCAGATTCTCCAAAACTAGTAGCTCGCCAACGGAGGAGGAGGAAGGAGGATCCGACAGGTATATGCGCTGATATATCTTGACATGCCTAAGTTGAGGCATCTTCCAAATGTCAAGCCTCGTGAAATTATCGTTAATTCCTTGTACCACTAAGATTTGGAGCCAACTCATCGACCATAAGAAGGAGATGCTTTTCTGCCCTGCGGTGAAAAGATATCTCGAAAAAACGCAACGCAGATTAGCTAGTGGAGCAATATCACTTGCGTCGTATTCTATGTCGTACTCAAATGATGCCAATATTCTCAGAAGCTGGGCTGATCTCAATGAAGTTAGTTCCAACGAATCCTCGGGAAGAATTATGCAAGAACGCACAGACGACGCTGAGTATGGTGTGCCACGATGAGGTAAGCCTTTCTCGTTCGATTTGCTGTTGCGCTGTGTAGCAATACGTACTTGTGGATTATCTTCGACGCTCGAAACGTCGTAAAAGTTTTCCTTTTGGGATTCTCTTAGGCATAGATCCCGGACGAGATCGTGGATGGTAAAGGATCGATCTTATTTCGCCGTTATATCCCCACTTGTCGACTAGAATAAGATTTCTCTCAGAAAGATCCTTCAAGTAGTCGTCCCCAACCTCTTCCAAGGATTTCCCGCTGAGCGGCTCGAATCCTCTGATCTTCAGGAAAAAGTCCCATGTAAAGAAAACACGGCTTCAGATGGATGGGCAAGTGGATGTAACTCAAAGACAAGACTCTCAGGCAATGCTCGTCGTCCAAAGACCTCACAAGCGAGCTCAGATTTCCTGCGACGTACTCCCAATACTCCTTCGTGACGTCGAACTTTGCTAGAAGCCCTCCAATGGCGACGATCGACAGAGGTAGCCCTTTACAGTTTCTTGCTATCGTCCTCCCAACTTCCTCCAGCTCAAGAGGGCAACTGTTTTTCTCACCGAACACTTTCTTGCAGAGTAGTTCCCAGCTCATATCACCGTCTAAAAGATCGACCTTAACCGCGGGCGAGACGGTCAATTCAGAGGCTAATTTCGACGACCGAGAGGTCACGATTACCCTACTCCCGTTATTATTGTCGGGTAAGAAGAACTTCAACCTGTCCCACGCCTCGCTGCTCCACACGTCGTCCAAGACTACCAAATACCTCCCTCCGAACAGACTTTTGTGCAGTAGTTCGCCTAACTCTCCCTCGTCCCTCTGGCCCAGCTCTTGCCTGCTCATGGGGTTCTTCTGACACAGAAGGATTTCGATAAGAACGTCTCTGAGGACCCATTCCTGAGATACAGTGACCCACGAGCGCGTGTGGAAATACTCGACGATGAGCGGTTTGTCGTAGATATTTCGGGCGAGCGTTGTCTTGCCGATGCCGCCCATGCCTACTATAGGGATGATCTCGCGTTTTCTTGATTGGCTCCCAGTCAGCCTCTCCATGACTTTGATACACAAATCATCAAATCCCACCATGGCGGCGGCGGCGGTGGTGTTTCCGGCGAGACCAATAGGAAGAGAAGGAGGCAATGAACGGTGAAGAGGAGGCAGCTGATTGTCGAACATCGACCTCTTCATTTCGGCGGCCTCTTTCTCGACGGAATCCATGGCTTTGATCACTCTTCGTAGTCCTTCGAAGAGATCGTTCGAGAGTTTTCTGATGATTCGGCTCTTTGTCGTTCTTGAAGCAAGTAGAATTGGGCCTTCTATTGCGTCTTCGGTCGGTCACTCACTTTCTAGTGTCCTTACATGCTGCCCAGTCAGCATCCGAGAATGCGTTTAGCTCAAAATTCTGTTTTGAATTCAGAAGAATGCCCTGACCTGGAGATTCTTTCAAATATCTCAACAGATGATGCGCTGCTGCTAAGTGACTAGTCCGAGGCATAGCCATGTACTGGCTCAACTTATGTACCGAGAATGCAATGCCTGCTCTAGTAAATGTTAGGTACAACAGCCTCCCTATCAGCCTTCTATACTGAAATGGATCCTCTAGCAGTTCACCATCTTCTTCTGTGATTGATTGTGTTGGACTCATGGGTGTTCCCACTGGTTTGGCACCTATATATCCTGAGTCTTCCAGCACTTGCAATGTGTACTGTTTCTGTGATAGGTAGATCCCTTTCTCGCTTCTTGCAACCTCCACACCTAGGAAATATTTCAGCTCACCAAGGTCCTTAATTTTGAAACAGGTACTGAGAAAACTCTTTGCTTCATCAATGGCCTGAACTGATGGACTTGCTAAGATTATGTCATCGACATAAACTAAGAGAATGAGCAGCTGAGCTCCCTTTCCTTTCAGAAACAAAGTGTGATGAGACTGTGTCTGTCTGAATCCAAACTCCATCACAGCATTAGTGAACTTCTTGTTCCATTGCCGAGATGCTTGTTTTAATCCATATATTGACCTGTGTAATCTGCACACTAGCTTGCTCTTTCCTGTTTTGTCATAGTTGGTGTAGAAGCCTTGAGGAAGATCCATGTATACTTCTTCATCCAACTCTCCATTGAGAAATGCATTATTTACATCCATTTGCACCAAATTCCACTTGCACTTTGCTGCCAGACATAATATTATCTTAATTGTGCTAGGTTTGGCCACATGAGCGAATGGTCCACTCCTTCCTGTTGGTCATACCCCTTGGCAACAAGCCTAGCCTTGTATTTTTCAATCTGTCCAAGAGAATTGTATTTAATTCTGTACACGCATATGCTCCCAATGGACCTTTTGCCATTCGGCAAGGCAACTATAGACCATGTAGCATTGTCTTTCAATGCCTTCAGCTCTTCCTGCATTACTGTCTTCCACTTATCTGAGTTGGCAGCTTGAGCATAGGTCTTAGGTTCTTGATTAACTAACACTGTGCTAATCAGTGCTTGAAACTGTCTTGTGAAATTTTGATGAGACAGTACTTGTGAAAGTGGATACAAGACCCTCCTCTGTGTCAGATTGTTACAATGATAATCTTCCAAATATGAAGGTTTCTTTGGTCTTCTGCCTGACCTTGTGTGATTTCCTGATGCATTTGGCTGAGCTGGTGCACTGTCCTGATGATGACTTTGCCCTGTTTCATTATTCAGACTGACCTGATCCTCTGTCACTATTTGAATATCCTGGTCTGAATCAACATTGTCAGCATTTCGTTCTTCCTCTGTCATGATATGCTGAGTTGGTTGAGTATGGGATGAAATTGGCTCCTCCTCAGCATGCTCTGCCTGTAATAAGTCAGA
This sequence comes from Craterostigma plantagineum, assembly GCA_027422505.1. Lineage (NCBI taxonomy): Eukaryota > Viridiplantae > Streptophyta > Magnoliopsida > Lamiales > Linderniaceae > Craterostigma > Craterostigma plantagineum. The sequence goes on along the minus strand of JAPQWV010000053.1, from coordinate 162,051 downwards.
CCTGGGCAACACCAAGTCAGGAAAAGGATCCACCTCTGCTGATGGATCTGTAAGCTGTTCCTTGAGAGGAAAAATGTGTTCTGCAAACTTAATATCTCTGGAGACGAACACTCTCCTTGTGATGAGATCCATGACTTTATATCCCTTAACTCCATTTGGATAACCTATAAAGATGCACTCTCTTGCTCTGGGGTCGAATTTTCTTCTTGAACCTGCAAGTGTGAAGCAGAAACAAAGGCAACCAAATACACGCAATGCATCATAGTTAAAAGGTTTTTGATATAACAAGTCATATGGACTCTTGCCATTCAAGATAGCTGAAGGGGTTCTGTTAGTGAGGAATGTGGCAGCTAAAACACATTCTGACCAAAAATGAATTGGTAAACCTGACTGGAAGTATAAAGCTCTTGCCACATTAAGCAAATGTTGATGCTTTCTTTCTACTATAGCATTTTTTTGGGGTGTTTCTACACATGACAAATGATGCACAATTCCCTTTGTTTTAAACAGATCTATCATGTTAAACTCACGTGCATTATCTGTCCTAATAGTCTCTACCTTGCATCTAAATTTTGTTTCTACAAGAGCTAGAAAATAAGGTAAAACTACTTGAACCTCATATTTCAGTTTTATCATAAAGAGCCACGTGAATCTTGAATGATCATCAACTATGGTGATGAAATATTGGTGTCCTAAGTATGATGGAACATGAAAGGGACCCCATACATCACAGTGTATGAGGTCAAAGGGAGAGCAAGCAGAACTGTTGTTATTAGGGAACACATTCCTCTTTTGCTTAGCTAAGGGGCAGATTTTACAGTATGCATCAATCCTCTTGCTATCATACTTAACAGACTGTTTTAGCATGTCTAACACCTTATGTGAGGGGTGTCCTAATCTTATAGTTATATTAATTTTATACAGCAAAATTGGAGATTATACCAACTATTTTTCCTATTATACCAGAAATTGAGGAGATTATACCATCTATTTTCGTTATTATACCAATAAATATTGTTATTTTAATTTTATACAGCGAAATTGAATTATATACCAACTAATTTTTGCAATTATACCAGAAATTGTGAACATTATACCATATGTTTTTATACCATCTTTCTTCGTTATTATACCAATAAATATAGTTATATTAATTTTATACAGCAAAATTGGAGATTATACCAACTAATTTTACTATTATACCAGAAATTGAGGAGATTATACCATCTATTTTCGTTATTATACCAATAAATATTGTTATTTTAATTTTATACAGCGAAATTGAATTATATATCAACTAATTTTTGCAATTATACCAGAAATTGTGAAAATTATACCATATGTTTTCGTTATTATACCATCTTTCTTCGTTATTATACCAATAAATATAGTTATATTAATTTTATACAGCAAAATTGGAGATTATACCAACTATTTTTCCTATTATACCAGAAATTGAGGAGATTATACCATCTATTTTCGTTATTATACCAATAAATATTGTTATTTTAATTTTATACAGCGAAATTGAATTATATACCAACTAATTTTTGCAATTATACCAGAAATTGTGAAAATTATACCATATGTTTTCGTTATTATACCATCTTTCTTCGTTATTATACCAATAAATATAGTTATATTAATTTTATACAGAAAATTGGAGATTATACCAACTAATTTTACTATTATACCAGAAATTGAGGAGATTATACCATCTATTTTCGTTATTATACCAATAAATATTGTTATTTTAATTTTATACAGCGAAATTGCATTATATATCAACTAATTTTTGCAATTATACCAGAAATTGTGAAAATTATACCATATGTTTTCGTTATTATACCATCTTTCTTCGTTATTATACCAATAAATATAGTTATATTAATTTTATACAGCAAAATTGGAGATTATACCAACTATTTTTCCTATTATACCAGAAATTGAGGAGATTATACCATCTATTTTCGTTATTATACCAATAAATATTGTTATTTTAATTTTATACAGCGAAATTGAATTATATACCAACTAATTTTTGCAATTATACCAGAAATTGTGAAAATTATACCATATGTTTTCGTTATTATACCATCTTTCTTCGTTATTATACCAATAAATATAGTTATATTAATTTTATACAGCAAAATTGGAGATTATACCAACTAATTTTCCTATTATACCAGAAATTGAGGAGATTATACCATCTATTTTCGTTATTATACCAATAAATATTGTTATTTTAATTTTATACAGCGAAATTGAATTATATACCAACTAATTTTTGCAATTATACCAGAAATTGTGAAAATTATACCATATGTTTTCGTTATTATACCATCTTTCTTCGTTATTATACCAATAAATATAGTTATATTAATTTTATACAGCAAAATTGGAGATTATACCAACTAATTTTACTATTATACCAGAAATTGAGGAGATTATACCATCTATTTTCGTTATTATACCAATAAATATTGTTATTTTAATTTTATACAGCGAAATTGCATTATATATCAACTAATTTTTGCAATTATACCAGAAATTGTGAAAATTATACCATATATTTTCGTTATTATACCATCTTTCTTCGTTATTATACCAATAAATATAGTTATATTAATTTTATACAGAAAAATTGGAGATTATACCAACTAATTTTGCTATTATACCAGAAATTGAGGAGATTATACCATCTATTTTCGTTATTATACCATTGTTATGTTAATTTTATACAGCGAAATTGAATTATATACCAACTAATTTTTGCAATTATACCAGAAATTGTGAAAATTATACCATATATTTTCATTATTATACCATCTTTCTTCGTTATTATACCAATAAATATAGTTATATTAATTTTATACAGCAAAATTGGAGATTATACCAACTATTTTTCCTATTATACCAGAAATTGAGGAGATTATACCATCTATTTTCGTTATTATACCAATAAATATTGTTATTTTAATTTTATACAGCGAAAATGAATTATATACCAACTAATTTTTGCAATTATACCAGAAATTGTGAAAATTATACCATATATTTTCGTTATTATACCATCTTTCTTCGTTATTATACCAATAAATATAGTTATATTAATTTTATACAGAAAAATTGGAGATTATACCAACTAATTTTGCTATTATACCAGAAATTGAGGAGATTATACCATCTATTTTCGTTATTATACCATTGTTATGTTAATTTTATACAGCGAAATTGAATTATATACCAACTAATTTTTGCAATTATACCAGAAATTGTGAAAATTATACCATATATTTTCATTATTATATCATCTTTCTTCGTTATTATACCAATAAATATAGTTATATTAATTTTATACAGCAAAATTGGAGATTATACCAAATAATTTTGCTATTATACCAGAAACTGAGTAAATTATACCATAATAATTAGGTCCTCTAATTGTAAAATAATCTTGTGTATGGGTAGGATAACCAGTTGTATTAGTATAATTAGATCGTTTATTGGTATAATAATTGTTAAAATCATTCACTATTTGTTGGTATAATAACCAAAACTGTTGGTATAATAGTATCATGTGTTGGTATATTTATATGCACATTTAGTCAAATATATGGTGGTATAATAAACAAGTTTTTTTGTACGATGTTATACAATGTAATTCGGGTGAAATAGCTAAAGCAGTTGGTATAATGCGATCTTTTGTTGGTATAATAGTCAGAAATTGAATGGAAAAATAATAATATAAAAATGAGTTTATTGGTATAATAATTGAATTTATTGGTATAATTATTTGAATATTTGTTGGTATAATATTCCCTTTTGTTGGTATAATATCTGTCGTTCGTGGTATGATGTGCAAAGATTATTTCATATATAAAAAGTATGATAACACTATTTGTTGGTATAATAATAATAACAATTGGTATAATAATTTTAAATTTGACTTGGTATAAAAATTGAAACAATTGGTATAATATCTATTTTTATTGGTAGAATTATATGTTCGATTTTGGGTATAATTAGTTGTTTTCATGGTATAATACTTGCTACATGTGATGTAATAATCTGAATGTTTTTTAAATCCTTAAAGAAGGGTTATTTTCGTCTTTTCAAAGTTTGGGGTATTAAACAGGAAACTTTTAACATAAGGGTACTGAACAGTAAGAAATAATTCGAGGGGTATTTAAGAGGAAGTTTAAACTTCAAGTGGGACTGATAAGGAATTTACCCTTTTAATAATTAGTAGTACTCCATAAGTCTTTGCAGGGTTATAATAATACAAACAAATAGAAACAAATAGTCTTTCTTTCTTTCCTTTTTGTATGTACTGTATATACTATCACAGATATTTGATCAGCAGATAGATAACAACCACCAAACCAACAATCCCAACGACTGATAGAAGCAGGCTCAGGCAAGTGCAGCCACCCTTCGTCCGCTTGCTCAATATCGCCAGCCGCCTCTGAACTCTCTGTCCGTCGTCCGATCCAAACAAAACAATCATATTAAAGTTCAAAATTTTGAGGAAATTTGATTTGTGAGTCTCACTGTATTGAATGCGGGTGATGACGTAAGAGGTAGTGAAAAGCACAAACTTTATAATGCTTTTTTTGTGACGATGCACAAATATATCAGAAAGCAACCCTAACCTGAAGTCGAGAGTCTGTAACTTCAACGTGTTCATCCAGATCATCCTGCACATCACGAGGGCTGAGTTAGCATAGCAATAAAAGGGTCTCTCGAGAAATAACCTTTGGAAAATGAACACTGGGCAGTGATGTAGCGTATGCATGGGTTAAAGGAAAGATAACGCTGAAAAAAAAGGAGGAACGGAAACCCACAATTAGTCTTGAATGTAGACCAAGCTCTTCATTCACTGCCAACGCGATATGCTTAGTGCTTATCACTGTCTCCTCCAATTTCTCGAGATCCTCATCTTGTTCTATACGTTAATTATAGACGGAAAAAGAAAACGTATGGCTACATGAAGAGATGACGAGGCCAAAAAATTCGAAAGTAAAAGGCATCTTGAACAACTAGCCTCTCATGACTTGTCTTTGAAGAACAACAACGGATTGATTGTCAAGGCCATTTGCTCTGTCGATTGCATCTATGGGTTTTGTCTCTGGTCCGAGTAAACTGTCTCTGTTGGCAAAGTTGGACATGTTCAACTTAGATGCCATCTGGTTTGCTTTCGATCTCAAATTGGCGATCATGTCTTTGCGACGATTCAATTCTTTCTCGGTTCTGCATCAACAAAGCATCAAATGTGAGTGCCAAGTCCAAAGAGCACTACACAAAATATCCGACTACCTGAATAGCACACGCAAAGAATTGGAACAAACTTTAAATGCAATACATTGATAATTAAATCAAGAAATTCAGTGGTCTAGCACGTCATGTTTGATTTTCCATTCCTACTCTTTAAAATCGTAGGACATAAAATGGAATACGTGGGAGATAAGGATATTCATAAGTCTATATTCGATTCAGACTGAACTCAGATGGAATGCTTATGCCATGCTATTCGTTGGTATATGAGATACCCTTATTCATAATTTCGAATTCAATTTAGACAAATAATTAAATGAAGTATGGAGATTGTGATAAAATGATTAATATATGTTTTTGCCCCATGAGATATGACACATAGTCGGCAAGAATTTTAGCAGCAAATCACATGACACGTCTCGAGACAGCTTTTGATCACTTGTCTGAACTCTGAAATGGGTCTCATGTTACTCTGTTTCCTTTTTCCAATAATTTACGTATGTTAAATATTATATTAATTCAAGATCATGTAACTATATTCCTTTTCAAGAAGATAATCAGTGAAGAATCATTTTGTTTGGAATAAGATTCTAAGCCCCACTTTTTATGAAGTTGTAGATGATAGGATAGATAGCATGATCGAAGGAGAATATGATAGGCATGATCAACAGTTCCAACAAGAATAATGCTTAACTCATGCATTTCTTCAATTATGCTTGTTGATTTGAAATATTGAAGAAAAAGACAATGGGAAAAAATAATTGAGGAAATAGTTAGGCCAAATACATTATATACACAATCTTGCAACAATGATGGATGAATATGAATGAGGATCTTTACTTGAACTAGAAAAGTTGATGGCCTGTGGACCCCTTTTGATCCGTAGAAATGCAAACATATGCAATGATGCCTTGTCGGCTATGATGATATAAAGTTAGGTCATGGATATTACAAATCATTTTAATCTTTATTATTATTATTATTATTATGTTTCCCTACCTTCATTGTAATACTCTCAGACATATGTGTATATCGTCGTAAATCCACATAAACAATATAGTAGAAAAAGTCTTCATAAATTCAAACACAAGTCGTATTCTAGAGATGTCATGACCCGACTAGTATTATAAATATAATTTATATTTAGTCCTCATCTTGAAGAAATTAGAAAAATGCAATTTCTTTATGGGCTGTGGACCTATACAAATACAGGGATCATATAGTATTCTTTTAATTTAAATTTTGAATTCATCATCAGCCAAAAGATATTAGATTAGCATTGACTTTCCTCACGATAGATTTATTTAAACAAATGATGATTGAAACTTAAAAAATCCAAAATTAAATGGAATCCGAGCGAACTAGCACTAAGGAGATGATTGGTAAGTGACTAGCGAATCATCTATTATTAAATTACAAAGTAGATAAAGCATGCAGTCTCAAACCTATAATCGAGATAACTACTAAAAAAAGTATATTATTTTGGATGAGCTACGCATATGTCTACGTCACGATTACCTTTTGTCATTCTTCGAAACTCTTACTCCGTTGGTGATTTGAAGTATAATGTGATATATCATTATTCAATTATACCATCTATAAAATGGCTTAGCTACTCAGCTATTGGTGGCTAATCAACTATATATACAATATATATACATATATATAATTGTCCTAGTGAATGAATTGTGGGAGTGAATCAAAGATGGTCAAGTATCAAATAATTAATTCCTCGAACCAGCAAATGAAGCACGATCACACAGAGAGGCCTAGCTAAGTATATGCTCCCAGGTAAATATCAAGTCCAAGGCACATACAACTGAGTTTGCCGCCCATCTCTAGTGGCTTTCAAAGTTCCTATTTAACAGCACACATTCATCAGAGAGTAACTTGAGAAGAGAAAACCGAGAATCAAATGAGGAGCAGAACAACGTGAAAAATGCCGCATAGTCATCTGCTTACTGCTACAACATCAAGATTGAAGCGAGGACGGACTTACAGAGGTATTCTTCCTGGAAGCTTAGAGAGAACGGATTGTAGACTGTCGAGTCTTGTCCCCAAAATCGTAATTTTCCTTCTTATTGTGGATGAATGTCTTTGGGCTTCTGGACCAGCAGCTGGCAGCGAATTTCTTTCCGATATCATATTATTGATATCATCAGCAAGCCGAATGGCTTCATTGTATTCCCTCACCCATGAATATCCAGAGGCCGCCATTTCTCTAAAACAAACGGATGATTCACAGAACTCAGACAACGATTAAAGATAGGAAACGGCACAAAAAAACAATTTTCTCCTTCCTCAGACTTGATACATGATGTAATATATATTCATCGGATGTAGCATGAACGAGATTGAATACCAACACAACACATATTTGACAGCTCGAAAGATAAGCTCGTTGCACAATCCCTTCAAAAACAAACCAAATCCAGCTGACAAGACATGACAAAGAGATAAGAAGCAATACGAGAATCAAACAGCACCAAAGGTCCAAACGTTCACAAAATACACAAAAAAATCAACAATCCAAACAAGTTTTGAGGATGAAGAAAGTTCGAGTTGAGATAAATTGATACATCGTACCTTTCTGAATCGTAATTGGCGATCTGATTATAATTTTTTGCGATTGTTATTTGTTTAGCGATACACAAAAATACAAAATCCCATTTGAAGTAAAAATCCTCATCGTGTCTGCTTCAACGCCAACAAATAGTGCAAAGCGAAAAGTCTTCACCGCGTTTCTTCTCCACCACAATCCGCCCCTTTATATACGACGCATTACATTTCCCACCGATCGCACAGATTCATAAACAGAGAGAGAGAGACATATATGTTCATGAACAATCTCCGAGGTCCTTGTATCGAAGGTAGTTTAGAGCGCTAATCGCGTGGTAATTTCGTCGTTCTTCAACCACGGCTATAATAAGGGACAACCAATCAGCTGTCACACATGTACATTCCGTACGACGTGACGGTTGCGTGAACGAGAACCCTCCCTCGCCGCACGGTGGACGCGGTGCTTTGCCGTCAGAAGGCGGTAGCCCATCTGACCTCCTCTTTCTCGCGGGCGGTGGCTGTTAGATTTTTTTTTTTTTTTTATCTGCGTCGTTGGCTGTAGTAGTCTGCGTATACGTCGATTTCTATCTTCCCTAAATTAATTTGGATTTGGGAGACGGTGGTGTTTGTTGATTTGGAAAAAATAAAGGTTCTTAGAAAAAAAAAAAGATGGTGACTTTGAAGATTAAGAGGGTTCCGACGATACTGTCTAATTATCAAAAGGAAGAGGCTGATGAATCTGTTGGCTGCGGCCGTAATTGTCTGAAAACCTGCTGTCTTCCTGGTAAACAACAGTTTAATTCATTATGTTTTTATGGGCATCTCTCTCTGGTGATAATCGTTGGTCCATCAATTTAAGCTTGGGGGTCTAAATTATTTTTGTATCTGCTTTGTTACCTCATGGTCTTAGGAGCAAAGCTGCCTCTGTATGCTTTTACAAAGGTTTCCAGGGCTGGAACTGATGAGGGAATGGAGCCTCCAGTTGACTTCCTAGGCTCTCTTGTTCTTGGCGAGGTAGTTGTTCAAGCATAAAGTACCGAATAATCTTGTTTATTTAGTGAACTCTTACGAGAATTTTATGTTTGTAGTGGGAGAATCGTATGCATAGAGGATTGTTTCGCTATGATGTCACTGCTTGCGAAACTAAGGTTTGCCATCTGCACTCATTTTGTTTCTGATATAAAACAAATTGAATTGGTATTTGGAGATACTGATTGTTTTTATGGTGATATCGCAGGTGATTCCTGGTCAATATGGATTCATTGCTCAACTGAACGAAGGCAGGCATCTCAAGAAGAGGCCCACCGAGTTTCGCGTGGACAAAGTCTTACAGCCCTTTGATGAGAACAAGTTCAACTTCACCAAGGTTGGACAAGAGGAGTTATTGTTTCAATACAGGGCTAGTGATGACGACAAAGTCCACTTGTTCCCAAATGTGCCCATTGATGCTGATAAGTCGCCTAGCGTTGTTGCAATTAACGTACGTAACATCTCACCCTTCTCTTTATATGCATATCTTATGCTCATCTAGGATATGGAGGATTCATCCCTCGGCACTCAGATAAGGTTTTCTTGTCTCAGGTTAGCCCAATCGAGTATGGCCATGTACTACTCATCCCTCGAATCCTCGAGCACCTGCCACAGAGAATCGACAGAGAAAGCTTTTTACTCGCTCTTCACATGGCATCTGAAGCCAAGAATCCCTACTTCCGCGTGGGCTACAACAGCCTAGGCGCATTCGCAACTATCAATCACCTCCACTTTCAAGCCTATTACCTCGCCATACCCTTCCCCATAGAAAAGGCCCCTCTGAAGAAGCTCACAACTACTGAAAATGGAGTGAAGATCTCTTACATCCTAAACTACCCAGTAGAGGGCTTGCTTTCGAGGGCGGGAGCTCTAACCTTGAAGATTTATCCAACGTTGTCTCAGAAGCATGCATCTGCCTCCAAGAAAATAACATCCCCCACAACGTCCTCATCGCTGATTGTGGGAAACGAATCTTCCTCTTCCCTCAGGTAAAAAAAACATGCATTAGCCATTATATGCCACCTATCGATTAGCACTTTCTTATATTTTTTTTTTAATTGTGGGCTTGTACGAAAAAACAGTGCTATGCAGAAAAGCAGGCTCTTGGCGAGGTTAGTTCTGAGCTCCTCGACACACAAGTGAACCCAGCGGTTTGGGAGATCAGTGGACACATGGTGTTGAAGAGGAAGAAAGACTACGAAGAGGCGTCTGAGGCCAATGCTTGGAGGCTCCTTGCCGAGGTTTCTCTTTCCAAGGAGAGATTCCTCGAAGTTACTGAACTCATGTTTGAAGCCATCGGCTGTGATTTCGTCGAGGATGTTATGGATCATCAGACATCATCTGATGATAATGGGTCTGATGCTTCTTCTTCTCAGCCTCGTGAGGAAGTTGATGCGCTTAAGAGCGCCGGGCCTACTATGGTTCCTGGGTAGTTATTGCGTTTTCCGCCGCCTATTGTTTTCTATTCATCGTCTATCTGTGTGCTGTTTGGACATCGTGTGCCATGGGACATATTAATTGTATTCTGTCTTTACTCGCCAGCACTTTGCCTGTGAATTTATGGTGTGTAATAAATCTATGCACTCAGCCTGAAATTCGTGGTGTGTATCAAGTTTCCCGTGATTTTCAAAAATTTGTGTCGACCCTTTCGAATAGGTCAAGTGGTTGACTTCATGATATCTCAAGTATGGTTTGATGTTGCTTGGATTCTTTGCTTAGTTAGGTCTGCGTTGACTTATGACTAATCGAAGCTTTTCAGGGCTATTCTATTATTTGTGGTGGTTGGTTGGCACTTGACAAACGATTGATATAGATGAACCGAAATATGGAGGAAAAAAAAAAAGTAAAAACAAATGTGTGTCGATTGAATCATTTTTCATACTGAAAGCGAAATATCAAAATTTATTTATATGCTTATTATATCATTGAGTAGGTACCTAAGAGTAACGGACCTTAAAATTTTTGCTAGCCTGTAAGTTCTCCTCCATAAACTCCTTGCGATTCTCATTGACGCTAACTTCAACGACGAGCGTATCGTTCCCAAGTTGCTCCTCTTGCTCCTCCAACATTTGCTTCGCCGAGATTATAATTGAATCGCTTTCGAATGCCAAATCGATCCGTTGAAGCGTCGTTATATCTCCGATACTCCATGGGAACTCCTCCAAAAAACTTCCAAAGATCAAAAGGTGCTCGAGGCATGGGAATCGTGCGTTGTCGACGTTGTCCAAGCACTTTAGGGTTTGGCAACGAAGCAGCTCCAGAGACTTGAGGCGGCAGAATTGACCTTCGATTGAATTCCACTCGCCTCCTTCGATTGTGCAGGAACTCAGTTTGAGCACTTGGAGGAAGGGCAGGGAGCCGCCGATCATCGCACACGTTGCATCGTCCCAGACGAGGCGGCGCAAACAGAGTTCCTTAAGGGAATACGGAAGTGTGAAGTCCTTCGCCCCATACCAGCCTTTCATATAGCATTTGATGGATAGGAATTCGAGATTATGCAGGCACCCGAGATTGTCGAGACGGTAATCCTTGGGCGAAGTCGCATCAGTAGCACTTTTGTTGTACTCGATTCTCAATACCTTGATGTTGGGGATTCTTCTGACCACCTCTTCGCTCAATCTGAAATTACTAATGTTTGACAGCGTTTGCAGATTCTCCAGAACCAGCAGTTTTTGTCCAGAGGAAGGAGGAGGAATATCCGACAGGTATATTCCATAATTTATCTTGACATGCCTCAGTTGAGGCATCTTCCAAATGTCGAGAGGAGTGAAATTTTCGCTAATTTCTTGTACCACTAAGATTTGGAGCCAACTCGTCGACCACAAGAAGGAGATGCTTTTCTGCCCTGCGGTGAAATCATTTCTCCAAAAAACGCAACGCTGATTAGCTAGTGGAGCAATATCACTTACGTCGTCGTAGCCTACTTTGTACTCAAATGATGCCAATATCCTCAGAAGCCTGGCTGATCTCAGTGAAGTTAGTTCCAAAGAGTCCTCGTGAATTATGCAAGAACGCATAGACGGCGCTGAGTATGGTATGCCATGATGAGGTGAGCCTTCCTCATTTGATTTGCTGCTTCGATGTATAGCAATACGTCGCGGGGTTTTTGTATTACCATTGATGCCTTGTAGATTATCGACGCTCGAAACGTCGAAAAACTTTTCCTTCTGCGCTTCTCTCAGGCATAGATCCCGGACTAGATCGTGGACGGTAAAGGATCTTATTTCGCCGTTATATCCCCACTCTTCGACCAAAACGAGGTTTCTCTCAGAAAGATCCTTCAAGTAGTCTTCCCCCACCGCTTCCAAGGATTTACCGCTGATCGGTTTAAGAAATCCCTCGGCGACCCAAAGTATGATGAGTTGAGAGGCTCGAATCCACTGATCTTCGGGAAAAAGTCCCATGTAGAGAAAGCACGGCTTCAAGTGGACGGGCAAGTGGATGTAACTCAAAGACAAGACTCTCAAGCAATGCTCGTTGTCCACAGACTTCACAAGCGAGCTCAGATTTCCCGCGACGTACTCCCAATACTCCTTCGTAACGTCGAACTTTGCTAGAAGCCCTCCAATGGCGACGATGGACAGAGGTAGCCCTTTACAGTTTCTTGCTATCCTCCTCCCAACTTCCTCCAGCTCAAGAGGGCAACTGTTTTTCTCGCCGAACACTTTCTTGCAGAGTAATTCCCAGCTCATATCGTCGTCTAAAAGATCGACCTTAACCGCGGGTGAGACGGTCGATTCAGAAGCTAACTTCGACGACCGAGAGGTCACCACTACCCTACTCCCGTTATTGTTATCGGGCAAGAACAACTTCAACCTGTCCCATGCCTCGCTGCTCCACACGTCATCCAAGACTACCAAATACCTCCCTCCGAACAGACTCTTGTGCAGTAGTTCGCCTAAATCTCCCTCGTCCCTCTGGCCCAGCTCTTGCCTGCTCATGGGGTTCTTCTGACACAGAAGGATTTCGATTAGAACGTCTCTGAGGACCCATTCCTGAGATACAGTGACCCACGAGCGCGTGTGGAAGTACTCGACGATGAGCGGTTTGTCGTAGATATTCCGGGCGAGCGTTGTCTTGCCTACGCCGCCCATGCCTACTATCGGGATGATATCGCGTTTTCTTGATTGGGTCCCAGTCAGCCTCTCCATGACTTTGATACATAAATCATCAAAGCCCACCATGGCGGCTGCGGTGGTGGTGGTGGTGTTTCCGGCGAGACCAATAGGAAGAGAAGGAGGCAATGAACGGTTAGGAGGAGGAGGAGGAGGCAGCTGATTGTCGAACGTCGACCTCGTCATTTCGGAGGCCTCATTCTCGAGGGAATCCATGGCTTTTATCACTCTTCGTAGTCCTTTGAAGAGATCGTTCGAGAGTTTTCTGATGATTCGCCTCTTTGTCGTTCTTGACACAAGTAGAATGGGGCCTTCTATTGCGTCTTCGGCTGCATGAGCCACGCCTGCGATTCAACTCTCCAGGTTTTGTATCTTTGAGCCCAAGCCGTGGGAGTGAACTTCTTCGAGAAAACTTTGCAAGGAAACGATCTTTTCGGCGAGGGTCTTGGCCTGCTTTTTGTCGAGGTAGAGGGGAAGGTTGGGGTGATGTTGGATTTGGTCTATGAGGTTCGTAAGGGAAACAAGGGATGCATAGGCAGCCATGGATGATGATGAATGAATCTGATGATTATATTTGTGTGCTTTGTGGACTTTATTATATAACACAAATGGTAACTATATATATTTTCCAAGGGCTGGATTGGATCCATATTTTAAATCAATAATTGTTCTGACTTAAATGTTTTTACTACAATTGCTTCTGGGCTGGCGAAGAAACGTGTGTTTGTTGCATAGTTGACTTTTTCTTTTTTAACTACAATTGGTATTGATGCTGGGCTGGCTGGCTGGCGACAACATGTTTTATTGCATGGTTGACTTTCGTATCGACGGAGGCGTTGACTGTGAAACCACAATGTAAATTTTAAATTGTGGGCTATCCAAACAAACAGTGCCTACGCAGAGAAACAGGCCCTTGGCACTTTCTAATATTTTTTTTTTAATTGTGGGCTGTACGAAAAACAGTGCTATGCAGAAAAGCAGGCCCTTGGCGAGGTTAGTTCTGAGCTCCTCGACACACAAGTGAACCCAGCGGTTTGGGAGATCAGTGGACACATGGCGTTGAAGAGGAAGAAAGACTACGAGGAGGCGTCCGAGGCCAATTCTTGGAGGCTCCTTGCCGAGGTTTCGCTGTCCAAAGAGAGATTCCTCGAAGTGACTGAACTCATGTTTGAAGCCATGGACTGCGATGAGGATGTTATGGATGATCAGACATCATCTGATAATAATGGGTCTGATGCTGCTTCTTCTCAGCCTCGTGAGGAAGTTGATGCGCTTAAAAGCGCCGGGCCTACTATTGTTATCTATCCGTGTGCCGTTTGAACATCGTATGCCATGGGACTAATAGGTAGCAATTTCAATATTTTTAATTTTAATATATGGGTGGGGGTGGTAAAGTAATTCGAAATTTCTTCCTTCGCGTACCGAACCCGCTTGCAGTGTTTCTATAGCAGCTTTTATAGTAAAATCAAAATGTCAATTTTGAGTCCAATTTCAAAAAATTCCGTGTTCCCTCGATCCGGGGCCTGAATATATCACAAATTGACTCAGATGTATATATACATTACAAATTCACTCCACACCAATATTCATGGAGTAATATTAATACCTATGAAAGACTACTTAGGAAATTATGAGACGGAAATTCAATTAAACGACCTAATCCACAAGTTTTTTAACTCCTCCTCCTCCTAGCAACTAAGCGAATATGGTTTTAGTTATAATAAACGACCTTAAATTTTTTGCTAGCCTTGTGATGCAAGCTCTCCATAAACTCCTTGCGATTCTCATCGACGGTAACTTCAACGACGAGTGTATCGTTCGCAAACTGCTCCTCTTGCTCCTCCAACATTAACTTCGCCGAGATGATGACTGAGTGTCTTTCGTCCCACAAATCGATCCGTCGAAGCGTCGTTATATCTCCGATACTCCATGGGAACTCCTCCAAGAAACTTCTAGAGATCCAAAGGCGCTCGAGGCATGGGAATCGTGCGCTGTCGACGTTGTCCAAGCAATTTAGGGGTCCGCAATAAGCCAGCTCCAGAGACTTGAGGCGGCAGAATTGACCTTCGATCGAATTCCACTCGCCTCCTTCGATTGTGCACCAAGTCAGTCTGAGCACTTGAAGGAAGGGCAGAGAGCCGCCGATCATCGCACACGTTGCATCGTCCCAGACGAGGCCGCGCAAATAGAGTTTCTTAAGGGAATACGGAAGTGTGAAGTCCTTCGCCCCAATCAAGCCTCTCATATAGCATTCGATGGATAGCAATTCGAGATTAAGCAGGCGCCCGAGATTGTTGAGACGGTAATCCTTGGGCGAAGTCGCTTCAAAAGCACTTCTGTTGTACACGATTCTCAATTCCTTGATGTTGGGGATTCTCTCGACCACCTCCTCGCTCAATCTGAAATTACTAATCTTTGACAGCGTTTGCAGATTCTCCAGAACCAGCAGTTTCCGTCCAGAGGATGGAGGAGGAATATCCGACAGGTATATGCCCAGACGTACATTGACATGCCTAAGTTGAGGCATCTTCCAAATGTCAAGCCTCGTGAAATTTTGGTTAATTCCTTGTACCACTAAGATTTGGAGCCAACTCATCGACCATAAGAAGGAGATGCTTTTCTGCCCTGCGGTGAAACCATTTCTCCAAAAAACGCAACGCAGATTAGCTAGTGGAGCAATATCACTTACGTCGTCGTAGCCTACTTTGTACTCAAATGATGCCAATATCCTCAGAAGCCTGGCTGATCTCAGTGAAGTTAGTTCCAAAGAGTCCTCGTGAATTATGCAAGAACGCATAGACGGCGCTGAGTATGGTATGCCATGATGAGGTGAGCCTTCCTCATTTGATTTGCTGCTTCGATGTATAGCAATACGTCGCGGGGTTTTTGTATTACCATTGATGCCTTGTAGATTATCGACGCTCGAAACGTCGAAAAACTTTTCCTTCTGCGCTTCTCTCAGGCATAGATCCCGGACTAGATCGTGGACGGTAAAGGATCTTATTTCGCCGTTATATCCCCACTCTTCGACCAAAACGAGGTTTCTCTCAGAAAGATCCTTCAAGTAGTCTTCCCCCACCGCTTCCAAGGATTTACCGCTGATCGGTTTAAGAAATCCCTCGGCGACCCAAAGTATGATGAGTTGAGAGGCTCGAATCCACTGATCTTCGGGAAAAAGTCCCATGTAGAGAAAGCACGGCTTCAAGTGGACGGGCAAGTGGATGTAACTCAAAGACAAGACTCTCAAGCAATGCTCGTTGTCCACAGACTTCACAAGCGAGCTCAGATTTCCCGCGACGTACTCCCAATACTCCTTCGTAACGTCGAACTTTGCTAGAAGCCCTCCAATGGCGACGATGGACAGAGGTAGCCCTTTACAGTTTCTTGCTATCCTCCTCCCAACTTCCTCCAGCTCAAGAGGGCAACTGTTTTTCTCGCCGAACACTTTCTTGCAGAGTAATTCCCAGCTCATATCGTCGTCTAAAAGATCGACCTTAACCGCGGGTGAGACGGTCGATTCAGAAGCTAACTTCGACGACCGAGAGGTCACCACTACCCTACTCCCGTTATTGTTATCGGGCAAGAACAACTTCAACCTGTCCCATGCCTCGCTGCTCCACACGTCATCCAAGACTACCAAATACCTCCCTCCGAACAGACTCTTGTGCAGTAGTTCGCCTAAATCTCCCTCGTCCCTCTGGCCCAGCTCTTGCCTGCTCATGGGGTTCTTCTGACACAGAAGGATTTCGATTAGAACGTCTCTGAGGACCCATTCCTGAGATACAGTGACCCACGAGCGCGTGTGGAAATACTCGACGATGAGCGGTTTGTCGTAGATATTTCGGGCGAGCGTTGTCTTGCCGATGCCGCCCATGCCTACTATAGGGATGATCTCGCGTTTTCTTGATTGGCTCCCAGTCAGCCTCTCCAGGACTTTGATACACAAATCATCAAAGCCCACCATGGCGGTGGAGGTGGTGGTGTTTCCGGCGAGACCAGTAGGAGGAGGAGGAGGCAATGAACGGTTAGGAGGAGGAGGAGGAGGCAGCTGATTGTCGAACGTCGACCTCTTCATTTCGGCTGCCTCTTTCTCGATGGAATCCATGGCTTTGATCACTCTTCGTAGTCTTTCGAAGAGATCGTTCGAGAGTTTTCTGATGATTCGCCTCTTTGTCGTTTTTGAAGCAAGTATAATGGGGCCTTCTATTGCGTCTTCGACTGCATGAGCCATGCCTGCGATTCGACTCTCCAGGTTTTGTATCTTTGGGCCCAAGCCGTGGGAGTGAACTTCTTCGAGAAAACTTTGCAGGGAAACGATCTTTTGGGTGAGGGAGTTGGCCTGCTTTTGGTCGAGGTAGAAGGGAAGGTTGGGGTGATGTTGGATTTGGTCTATGAGGTTCGTAAGGGAAACGAGGGATGCATAGGCAGCCATGGATGATGATAAAGGAATCTGATGATTATCTGTGTGCTGCTTTGTGGAACTTTGACTATATTGGATCTGGAATGATAACTGTACATATATTTTTCAAGGGCTGGATGTGATTCCTCTTATTTTAAATCAATAATTGTTCTGACTTTTTTTTTTTTTTTGACTACCTGGGCTGGCGAAGAAACGTGTGTTTATTGCATAGTTGACTTTCTTTTTTTTACTACCACTGGTATTGATGTTGGGCTGGCTGGCGACATGTGTTATTGCATGGTTGACTTTTTAAAATAGGACAGTAATTATAGTTTCCATTTTCTTTAGGTGGTTGAAGTTTGGTATTTGCAAAATTAGGTCGCTAAGTATCAGAATTGAGTTTTTTCGGACACTTTTCGAACTTTCCGATCAAAGATGTATGATGTATGAAATCCGATTATCTTTGATCGGAGAGTTCGAAAAGTGTACCGAAATAACTCAGTTATGATGCATATCAACCTAATTTTGCCAATGCAAAACTTAATGACCTAAAGAAGATGAAACCTATAATTAGTGTCCTATTTTAATAATTTGGCCTTCTAATCAATCATTGTTCTGACGTAAATTTTTGTAACTACCATTGCTTGTGGGCTGGCGAAGAAACGTGTGTTTATTGCATAGTTGACTTTTTCTTTTTTTACTACCACTGGTATTGATGCTGGGCTGGCTGCCTAGCTGGCGACATGTGTTATTGCATGGTTGTCTTTTTCGTATCAACGGGGATTGACTGTGAAACGGTAATCTAAAACAATTCATATTGCGACACAAGGAAGAGTAGCACTCCATACGAGTCTTTACAGGGTTATAATAATACAAACAAATAGAAACAAAGTCTTTCTTTCTTTCCTTTTTGTATGTGCTGTATATATTATCACAGATATTTGATCAGCAGATAGATAACAACCACCAAACCAACAATCCCAACGACTGATAGAAGCAGGCTCAGGCAAGTGCAGCCACCCTTCGTCCTCTTGTTCAATATCGCCAGCCGCCTCTGAACTCTCTGTCCGTCATCCGATCCAAACAAAACAATCATAAAAAAGTTCAAAATTGTAGGAAATTTGTTTGTGAGTCTCACTATAACTATATTGAATGCGGGTGATGACGTCAGAGGTAGTGCTTAATCAGATGAAAAGCACGCACTTTATAATGCTTTTTTGTGACGATGCACAAATATATCAGAAAGCAACCCTTACCTGAAGTCGAGAGTCTGTAACTTCAACGTGTTCCTCCAGATCATCCTGCACATCACGAGGGCTGAGTTAGCATGGCAAATAAAAGGGTTTCTCGAGAAATAACCTTTGGAAAATGAACACTGGGCAGTGATGTAGTGTATGCATTGGTTAAAGGAAACATAAAAAAGGAAAAACGAAAACCCACAATTAGTCTTGAATGTAGACCAAGCTCTTCATTCACTGCCAGCACGATATGCTTAGTGCTTATCACTGTCTCCTCCAATTTCTCGAGATCCTCATCTTGTTCTATACGTATTTATAGACGGAAAAGAAAAAGTATGGCTACATGAAGAGATGATGAGGCCAAAAATTCGAAAGTAAAAGGCATCTTGAACAACTAGCCTCTCATGACTTGTCTTTGAAGAACAACCACGGATTGATTGTCAAGGCCATTTGCTCTGGCGATTGCATCTATGGGTTTTGTCTCTGGTCCGAGTAAACTGTCTCTGTTGGCAAAGTTGGACATGTTCAACTTAGATGCCATCTGGTTTGCTTTCGATCTCAAATTGGCGATCATGTCTTTGCGACGATTCAATTCTTTCTCGGTTCTGAATCAACAAAGCATCAAATATGAGTGCCAAGTCCAATATCCGACTACCTTAATAACATATGCAAAGAATTTGAACAAACCAAACAGCAAATATAATAACCTAACCAAGTATCAAATAATTAATTCCTCGAACCAGCAAATGAAACAGGATTACACAAAGAGGGCTAGCTAAGTATATGCTTCCAGGTAAATATCAAGTCCAAGGCACATACAACTGAGTTTGCTCATCTCTAGTGGCTTCCAAAGTTTCTTATTTAACAACACACATTCATCAGAGAGTAACTTGAGAAGAGAAAAATGAGGGGCAGGTCCAGGACAATGTGAAAATCGCCAAATAGTCATCTGCTTACTGCTACAGCATCAAGATTGAAGCGAGGACGGACTTACAAAGGTATTCTTCCTGGAAGCTTAGAGAGAAGGGATTGTAGACTGTCGAGTCTTGTCCCCAAAATCGTAATTTTCCTTCTTAGTGCGGACGAATGTCTTTGGGCTTCTGGACCAGCTGCTGGCAGCGAATTTCTTTCCGATATCATATTGTTGACATCATCAGCAAGCCGAACGGCTTCATTGTATTCCCTGACCCATGAATCTCCAGAGGCCGCCATTTCTCTAAAACAAACGGATGTCGCACGCAACTCAGACAACGATTAAAGATAGGAAACGGCACAAAAAATAATTTTCTCCTTCCACAGACTTGATACAAGATGTAATATATATTCCTCCGATAAAGCATGAACGAGATTGAATACCAATACAACACATATTTGACAGCTAGAAAGATAAGCTCGGTGCAGAATCCTTTTAAAAACAAACCAAATCCAGCTGACACGACATGACAAAGAGATAAGAAGCAATACGAGAATCAAACAGCACCAAAGGTCCAAACGTTCACAAAATTCACAAAACAAAATCCACAATCGAAACAAGTTTTGAGGATGAAGAAAGTTCGCAGTTGAATTGATACATCGTACCTTTCTGAATCGAATTGGCGATCTGACCTTTGTTTACCACGAAGCTGGAAATTTGTGGAATCCGAATTTGGAAGTAAAAATAAATAAACGTTAATAAAATATGAGATCGACCGGCTACCGGCAAAGTTTTGTCGGACCTTATGTCGTGTTGTTCACAAGGATAAAGACCAGACCAGACCACTTATCAATTTGTCTTAAATATATTTTCAATCTCATTATTAAATAAAGAAAATATTTAATTTCCAACCCTAACATTACAATTTTATCCCATCGTCGCACAAGACTGCAAATTGCCTCCAGCTGAAAAGATCAAACTTGGAGCAAGGTATACTTTGATATGCACAAGTGTTCAGAACGTTAAACACAGTCGCCAATTCAAGATGAGCATTGTGCCCAAAGAATCGATTGAGGTGGTTGCACAGACAGTTGGAATTAGCAATTTGTCCGCCGATGTACTCGATGCTCTCGCCGGTGATGTTGAGTACCGCGTGCGAGAAATTATGCAGGTCTTTCCGTTTCTTTTTCCCCTTCCCCAACTTGGGGTTTTTGGTACGAGATGTATTCTAACCAATTTGTTAGCTGTTCATGAGAAATATACTTCAATTCTTTTTTTGGTACAGGAAGCCATTAAGTGCATGCGGCATTCGCGGAGGACGACTTTGACATCGGAGGATGTGGATAGTGCACTTAGTTTACGAAACGTCGAGGTGTGAAGTGTGATCGTGCTGTTTGGGTTATATTTGTGTGTGTATTGTTTTTTTGTCTATTATGATAATTTTTGTTACTTATCTGTTTGCTTCTGAATGCTGAAGCCGATTTATGGATTTGCATCGAGAGATCCATTGCGTTTCAAACGAGTTGCAGGACACAAGGATTTGTATTACATTGAGGAAAAAGACGTGGACTTTAAGGAGGTACATGGGACTTAATTGTTCATTGTATGCGTTTTGAAGGAGTTGGTGTAGAACTTAACATGATACCTTGTGATAGGTGATTGAGGCTCCTCTGCCTAGAGCACCATTAGATACATCGTTAAGGGCTCACTGGTTAGCTATTGAAGGTGTCCAACCCGCTATTCCTGAAAATCCTCCCCCTGAAGCTCTTCAGGGTATGAATACAGCATGTGCTTGATGTATATTAGTTTAAGTTTAGAATAGGGACTGAATAAAAGAAAGACCTTTCAATTATGAGTCAGTCTTACCGGAGCTTATCTTCTGCCTCCTGCATCAAAGTTAGGTCTCATTGATTGTGAATTTTTTAATGTATGTTGCAGTGGTTTCGACTACTCCTGAAAACAGAAAGGACTATAAAGATGATGGTCTTCCCACTGAGATCAAATTACCCGTTAAGCATGTGCTTTCACGCGAACTTCAGGTATAAAGACCTATTCTTGCATGTGTTGTCTTAAAAACGTATTGGAGCTAAGAGGTACTTGTGGTTGATTTGCAGCTGTACTTTGAGAAAATCACTGAACTGACAGTGGGTCGACCAGAGTCTCCTCTTTTTAAAGCTGCATTAAAGAGCTTGGCAGCTGACTCGGGCCTTCATCCTTTAGTTCCTTACTTTACATTTTTTGTTGCTGATGAGGTATCTATTGGTAATTCAAATCTGGAACATTTTAACAACGTTGCAATGAGATAAACATCTACATATTTTGATTCCAGGTCTCGCGGAACTTAAGTAATTTTACTCTCCTTTTTGCTTTAATGCGATTGGTCTGGAGCCTTCTTCAAAATCCACACATTCATGTGGAGCCATATGTAAGTTATTATTTCTCCTATTTCATCCCATTCCTCTTTTCAGTGTCATCTTTCAAGGCGGCATTTTCTGAATTCCAGATTTCATTTTTTTTCCTTAGCTTCATCAACTGATGCCATCAGTGATGACTTGCCTTGTCGCTAAAAGATTGGGTAATAAGCTTTCTGACAACCACTGGGATCTTAGAAATTTCACTGCTAATTTAGTTGCTTCGATATGCAAGAGGTATGAGTCCTGTATTGGAACTTCTTCAGATTGGAATTTGTTGTTTGCTCTTACCTAACCGTTGTGTGTCTCCCAAGGAGTTCAGAAAACTTGAACGTAATTGCCATTTCACTTTTGCAGATTTGGTCATGTCTATCACAATCTCCAGCCACGTGTGACACGGACATTGCTGCATGCTTTCTTGGACCCATCCAAATCTCTTCCTCAGCATTATGGTGCTATCCAAGGATTGGCATCCCTTGGAACAAATGTAGTATGATTCATTTCATACTACTTTTGCATCTCTTATGCGGACATTACTATGTTTCTGCAATTGATAAACTCCAAGCGTAAAGAGTCAAACTATGTTCAGGTTCGGCTGCTTGTGCTGCCTAATCTGGAGGTTTATTTGCGGCTTTTGGAGCCAGAAATGCAATTGGAGAAGCAAAAGAATGAGATAAAGAGGCATGAAGCATGGCTTGTTTATGGGGCCTTAATGGTAAAATGATATTAAATAATGTTCTCATGGTATGGAACTGTAGATGTAGAAGTTGAGTGAAGCAATATCAGACTCTTAACAGTGATTCTTAGACTTGTTACAATGTTTTATTCAAGATGACTAACTGATGATCATTGTCCAAGGATAAACTAGTTTTGTTTTTGTTTTTTTATATATTTTGTGCAAACTGACAAATCCATGCTTTTGCATTGATTAGATCAATCTTTTATAAAACTTTCAGCGTGCGGCTGGATTGTGCATGTATGATAGACTCAAGGCGCTTCCTCCGCTACAATCACCAGCAGCAGCTTCCATCTGTAAGAGTAACAAGAAAGTTTTGACCGAGCCTTCGAGTATGATTCCTTTGCACTTACGGTTTTACTTTCGAATCTGTCAAACATATGAAAACTCCAACTTTTTTATATTCTATCATTTCTCATGAAAAGGTAAACGTAAAGCGAGCAACGACAACGCATCGAACCAGCGACCCTCGAAGAAGCAAGCAACAGAAAACGCTTCTAATGCTGCATTACATTCAAATTCAACGAATATGGTTCAAGCCGCCGACTCAAATGCACAGCAGCAGCAATTAAGGGCTGGAGGCAGCACAAGTGGCGTTCATCAAAGGTCGAAAATACCAGCAGCAGCAGCAGCTTCACTTGAACAGGCGTGGAAAGAAGATGTTGATTCTGGGAATCTTCTGCCTTTGTTGTACGAACATTTTGGTGAAGGTATGCTGTCCTTTGTACCTTCTCCTTATGGATCTTTGTTCATCTGATTTTCTTCACCACTAGTTTATTATGCTTCCGCCCAGATACAACCAGAACAAAACGGTGTTTATTGATTTTGGTTTTTTTTTTAGTATTTTTAATTTGTTGTATTGCTATTTCCTTCTGCCATGTTCCGAATTATGCAGCATATTGGTAAATATGCTATTGAGATATAAAATATGCTGATACAAATGGAAAATAAAAATAGCAAAAAAGCTTACACAACTTTTAGAATTTGCAAAGCATTACAAGAAAATGAATATAACAGTTTGAGTGTAGACAAAAAATAATAATAGTCGATAAAAAGTCGCTAAACAAATAAAAAAAAATATAAAGAAAGTCGACGTTTCTTCCTCCCTCTTTTCTTAAGAGGAAAATATTTCGCCGGTCCTTACTAATCAGAAGGTTCCTCCTCCTCGTCGATAATTTCCAAGGATTCTTCTCCTCCACTCACCGAATGGCCTGGGAGAAGATTCATGGCTGGGAGCAGCAGACGTCGTTGACTCAGCATCTTCGCCGGCTTGCTGAAGGCTCCAATACATGATGCTTGCCGCGAGTGTTAGCATCATCTTTTGGTTCACCTGTTAATTTTGTTATCCATGGAAATACAAATACCAAGGTGACCAAACATATATGAATGATTGATTATGTGTGATATAAGAGGCAATGCAGTTATTGAAAGCTCGCCTCTATGATATCCTCGGGCAACAAGAAAACCGAGCAACCAAGTTTTCTCGCGACACTGATTATGTAAGTAGCGTTCAGCTTCTTCTCCTCATCTGTTCATATATATATATATATATATATATATATATATATCAGGTCCCATGATGATTCTATGGTGAGATCATTCGCATGAGTCGGACTAATCATTTATATATAAAAGATGGCAAATTGCTACTCTTCGTAGATGCATAAAGCTCGTGATTACTATTAAGGAAGAAGTCAACCGATTTGTAGTGTATGTGATTCAAAGAAATATTAGGGCCTACCAGTTTCTCCTTTGGTAACAAGGTTCCAATTCACCACTCGGGGCTCAACTGCGCTAAGGAGCTCGAGAAAGTATAATCCACTTGAAAGGCTCTTATCCTACATATGAAAAGATCGTTTGGCTTTATCGCATCGTATAGTTCCGTGTAATATCCATTCCGTATGCTTCAACTGATATGTGTGTGTACAGAGAAACTGGGAAAAGTTAGGCCTGACCTTGAAGCTTTCGATCTCAGATGTTTTGCCTAGTATCTTTACTTTTCTGTTAGCCCAGTTCAGTATATCATTGTCGGAAATCTCTTTTCCTTGAGAATGAGATCTCAAGTTTCTTAAAAGTTGGAGCATATTGTATCTCATCAACTGCCAAAGAAAAGCTGCATGACAGAGAAAAAATGGGTTAGAAATTGAGAATGTAAAACGATAAATGGAAACAGAACAACGACAAGATCTTGAGCTCGATAGTCGATACCGAGTGTGAGCTTCTTATTCCCTTGCACAAAGTCATTCCCGGCAACATTGACAAGAGAAAGTTTCAGTTCATTCCCGATCCTCACGACTTGATTACAGTTCTCGACTTTTCTAAATGGCATTTTTATGGGAGGTTTCGTAGCTTGTTTCCAGATTACAGATCCTGGTTTTATCTTGTCCAACACCTCTAGAAGAACCCACCTAAGATATATGACAATGTTTCCAAGAAAACGAAATCATAGACATTCGCGTAAACAAGAATTCAAACATCTACTACAACACTTGAGAAAGATACCCATTTTTGACATCTTCAAACAGGTTATTCACATAGGAAGCGACCCCCAGGCTGTTGATCCAGAACCTGAAGCACCTTTCTTCTCTAGAGACCATTTCGTCGTCTATTATCATCTCTGCGAAAGAATATTTCGTATTGTCGGTTGACAAACCCGTCCTGTCAAAGATGGAAGGTCCTTCGTTTATAATTTCGAATCGAACTACCAATCATAATACCAATTTGGTTAACAGTACTCTATTCGTTTATATGGCTGCATTAGAGAAGAAAAACTACATGTTATTTACCTCTGGTGGAATATCTGCGCAACGAAAGCAAGATTTAGATTGCTTGAGCCCTCTACGATATCCTTAGGATTGAGATATGTTTTACAGTCTATTTTCTCTGCGTGCTCAAGAATCAAATTGGCCCTTTCCGTAGGATCTTTTGTGTCCAAAGTGGCTGGAGTGCAGTGTTCTGGTGCAAGTGTGTTGAGAAGGTACGCATAAGCCTCTCCGTCCTGCAAAACACTTTACAGTCTAATTCATGCAGATAGGAATCAACTCTACTTAAATGAGTAATACTTTTGGCATTCTTAGAAGAACTGTAAAGCTGGTAGCAGTCTTTAAGGTTATACTTTGATCATGAAAAGATAGTTAATACAATATAAAGGTAAATACATACTTTCAAGTCAGTAGAAAAGTTGTTAACAGTTTTCTCATATCCTGCTTTCTTGAGATGGAAATTCATCCACTTCAGGAGAACTTTTTCTGGAGCAAGGCCCATTAACTCCTCAACATCCTGCACATTTTATTGATTTGACTAAACCGCTAGTAAATGACATTAGTATGAGTTGAATAGAAAAAAAATTGAAGTATGCAAGATTATATGAAACCGAATGAGATTACATTTTTGTCCTCCATTATTTCTACAAGCTGGGGCATTTTCCTAAGATTGAGATCTGCCAATAGTTGAATCTGGATTTTCCATTAAGAAAGAGAAATAGACAATGTTAACAACGCACAGGCCTTTGTTCTGTTCCCAGCATCTCTGAAACTAGTAAAGATGCTAACCTTTATAATTTGGATAATCAAACCGAGTAACAGATGAGGCTGCATACAAGAAGAGATTCAATTAAAATGCGTACTATTCCAAAACCACTGTAAATATTTGTGATAGACTAGCTTACTCTCCCTTCAACCAGGTCTTGGGTACCAATATTCACAACTGTACAACCAATAGCCTTTGCTGAGTTTAGACATAGTGTATGATTCTCGTTTCTTTCCCATGGATTCAGCACACGTTTCGTGTTAATAGCACGCTCATCTATTGTCCCCGGCACTGCAACATTAATCAGCTTACTGCAAATATCCAGAAAAGAGAATTATGTCTATCCAGCTCCCCATGACACGGTAAGGCTAATTCAAAACTGACAGTTAACAGGATACCATAATAGAACTCCATCCTTTGCAAGTTCAAACAGTGCGTTAGTTGAAGGATCGATTGGAAGAAACTGCTTCAGAAATTTATCGTCTTTGAGGAAGTTGTTGATGTGATTGACATAAAGCGCCTTCTCGGACTCACTGATTGTGTGGAGAAGGGTTGTTGTTGAGGCCTTAAGAAACGATGTTGAGTTCTTCAACTTTCCAAATTTTGCATTAGTCCTTTTACGCAAATCCAAGTAACTCTGTCCATTCGAGACCAAGGTAACATTGCGTTAACAACAATCTAACGATCAACATTTCAAGCACATGTCGTAAAAAAAAGATACACGACGATGCAGATCAAAATCACTAGTCTATTCATTTTAATCTACTGAATAAGACAGAATATAGAAAAATTACCGTGAGGAAGTCTTCAAAGCTAATTTCGTTCTCCATATCAGGATGTAATTTCCCGATTTCTCCCTTAATCTCATCCTCACTTTTGTCTTGGAATGGCTTCAGCTTCATCATCAGGTCCGGCAAATCTCCTGTAATGACTTTTCCCTTCTCATTCTTCACCGATATAAACTACAATAAACAAATAAAACTATGAAATTACAACACAAACGCAAAGCATACCCATCATATACCCCGTATTTAAATATCAGATTCGTATGACATGATCACATCATCTGATCCTAAACAACAACGAATCAAAATCATTACAATCTATTTGAACCTTCGATTTGAGGCCTCGAAGCTCGACTTGCGTGAATTGGCCCTGAAGCCATTGATCTGACACGAGAACTCCAGCGTATCCAGACATCGAGCTCTTCCCCACGAGGAACGCCCCAATACAAAAACATCAAAACGTGGAATAAAAAAGAAGGCAATGCGAGTTACTCGGCTGGCAATGCACACAACTTCCAGCTCCACTTATGTAGGAGAATGAAAGATTCTAATCACGTATTTATTCCTTCAGGTGAGAGATCGATCATCAATGCTCGAAAATGAAGGATGAGATTGAGATGAGACGTGGAATGAAACAGCTGTCAAAATACCAACATGCAAAATTAGCAATGCGCTGCTTCTTCTCTATATCGTTCATTCGTCGTCTCCTCTCACTACTGTTTGCTGCTATTTATGGTCTATGCTGATTTTTCTTTTTCCTTTTTCTTGTTATTACCTACGGCTATACTGTTAAAACGAGCTAAAGGCAAAAGGTTCGAGCTTTGGGCTCACAGGCCCAAACTATATGGGCTATTGTTCATGGTGTGGCCCAATAGAAAGTCCCGTAGCCCATATCTTGAGATTAGTTACGAGTTAAACGCGTAATCATATCATTAATTAATTCTAATTACTAATATATGCACATGGCCACCTGAAATTATTCTCATTAGACTCACGAGCTTCATTTAGTTTTCAATAAAAAACCCTTACATTACATATATGTATTCAAGAAAACTCCAAGATCGTCACTAATCTCAAAGTCCTTCATCACATGATCATGCACTATAAAACCTCCTTAATTATATGCAATAACCCTACGTACAATATGCACACATATCTTCCTCCGATCGAAATGTCACCATTTTCTTCGGCTAGCGCTCGAAACTTTATCCTACTATGCACGTTACTATCACTGGCATCGCTTTTCTCTGCGATGAAGGGCGTAAACGCATATGAGGACGATTCTCCCGCCCAAGCAATCTGCGGTGTCAACTTCTCTGAACTTGCGCTTTGTATCCCGGCGATAATTAGTGGGAAAACGCCGCCACCTTTGCCTACGAAGAGCTGTTGCTCGGTACTGTGGAAGGTGGATTTTGTCTGTCTTTGTAAGTACAGATCTGAGCTGGGAAAGCTCGGCGTTGATCCTATTAATGCCATGGCGTTGCCTAAGAAGTGTGGCATCAAGAAGCTTCCGATTGAGTGTAGGAAGAAGACGAAGAGGATGTTCTAAAGTCTCTTGTTTGTTTTACACACGCTTTTTGCGTAGCTTTGGTTAATTGTTTTTCTATCGTTCGTCTAGTATCTGAGTTGTAATATTTTGTTGTTTGGTGATAAAATAAATTAAGATTGATGTTCGAATTAGTGGGAAATCTTTACAATTTTGGTTCAAGTAGGGTTATTAGTCGACAGAAAGAAAAACACATTAAACCTCTCATCAAACAATAATCTTGAATTCTCAGTCTTAGAATCCTAGTAACATCGGTGACAATTGATAAGAAAAATGTGAAGGAAAATCTATCAAGAAATTCGAAAAAAAAATTGGGTCCAACCACTGCAAATGATGGAAGAAGATTGACAGACGCAAGTTTCGAGTAACAAAACAAAGTTTATGCCCCGCTTTGTCCCTTTCCTTTCTTCCTCTGAATCTTCTTCATGTAGAATTCCAACTCTTTGCCCTCCAAAATATAACTGTAAAAGACAGAAGCATTTTAAGCAAGGAATACTTTTTAACTTGCTGCCAATTAATATAGCCGTGCATATGAAGCAATATATGTAGAATTCGGAGTTTTAAAGGAAAGAGTTTTATGCATACCCATCAGCACGACCACACTGGCCTGGGCGAGAAGCAATTGCAGCTAAGAGACGACCACCTCCAAACTGTTCTTCAATGTGTGAGTCAATGGTACGCTCTTGCTGACGTTTTTCCAGTTTTCTTTGGACATGGTTGCTTTTCTTTTCTTCCTCAGCAGCAGCAGCACCCTCCGTCTTCAAGTCAATAAACATCAAAAAATACATCCCAAAATTGTTCTTACATGGAAAAAAAGCCATCTTTATAACTAAACACCTGAACTGAAGACTAAGTTTTGCAACTATATAAGCTGGTTTACTATTCCCAGAACAAGAGAACCAGTTTACCCCAAGCTAACGAGAATCATCCCTGGTACCCAATTTCAGCCTACACTTTGTAATAACAAAAAATGGATATCTACATGAAGATCTAAGACAAAATTCAAAAGACCACTCCACTTAATCCAAATGAAAAGGGAGAAAAACAAATACAACATCCAGAAAGGAGAATCGTTACCTCTCCTTCCTTACTGGCAGCAGCAGCCTTCTTCTTGCGGCCAATGTCGACTCCATAATGCTGATGATACCACTGCTTAAACGGCGCAGCATCAACCTGTACGATAGCACCCTTAACCAAGGTCTGTGTCCTAACCAGCTCATTGTTGGATGCATTGTAAACCACATCCAAAATACGAGTCTTTCTGGTCACAGCTTCACTGCCCCATGAGTAGTTCCCTGTATCGAGCCTCAGTGCACGCCATTTCACGTTTCCTCCACGGACTCTCACCCTTCGCACCGTCTTGTTGCTCGATAGCTTAGTGTTGGCAGGTTGCCTTCCTAGCTCGTACCTAGAACAAATTGGAAAAACTGATCATACGTCTCACCATCACATACACCTTCACAGAGGCTGTAATAAGGCTGAAGGATGAAAAAACTGGCAAAAAAAACGAAGAAAGTTACTTTCTCTTCTTCCTCCAAGCTTTCTTCTTGCCTCCAGTGGCACGCCTCTTGTGCATCGAATCTCGAGAGATACCTTACCACAGATAAAAATCTCCATTACTGTTTGTTTCTCAAACGAGAACACTTGATAGACGATCGATTGAACAAATAAGAACAATAAAGATGCACGATGAACAATTTCATTCGCACAAGGACTACGATCTCACCCATAGTTGCAACCGCTCAAGGATTTCGATTCACTTGATGGAGATCAGAGCAGCTCGCTAATCTGCCGCCGTTTGCTGGAGTGAAACTAGCTAGCTTTCCGAAACCCTACACTAGATAGATAGCTCAACTACCTATTAAACACGAGCTTCTTAGGCCCATAAAAAATGGGCGTGGCCCAATTTAAAGATAGCCCTTGAGGCCCATTCATCGAACCCGACCCGACCGGATTGTTAGTTAGGGTCGCGGTTCGGTGATTCTCTGAGGCCCATGCAGAATCTTAAGCGAGGCTCTGCTCTATGTGATGCTAACAAAATGTAGCACCTATTTCACGCTTCCCAGGAAAAAAATTATACGCATGGATGTATAATTAGCTACTTATTAAGTTGTATCGAATTGAATTTCTCGGTCCATTTCATCTGCGTCTACATTTATGATCGATCTTTGGTAATAATATAAGTGGTCCGTAAGCAGGGCCGGATTTTAGGCAGAACATACAGACCCAGAGCACAGGGCCCCCAAATTTTGGGGGCCATTTTAGGGCCCCGTCTAAGGTCCAGTACATTAATTAAATATGGACCCTGAGAAAAATATAATATAAATAACTTAGGGAATGACCCATATTACATAATTAAAAAATGTGGGCCTTGAAAAAAATCTAATAAATATTCAATTTATAGTTATCTGTATTAATATGGGCCTCCTTATACTATGCGAACGGGGCCTCCATAACTGAAAAACCGGCCCTGTCCGTAAGGCATTTCGAAAGATAAGTTTCAATGGGAAAAAGATGGCATTTTTATCCGAAGTTCAATGCCATGACGATCCGAACCTTTGGATCGAATATAGGACGATCCCATGCTGATAAATCATTTTGATCTGTCTTATGACCACTATGAAAATACGTCCACGTTAGAATTTGGTGGAATTTAAAGTTTTAAATCATTTGTACAAAAAGGTTAGTTTTATCAGGAGTGAATTACATCGTATTATCTATCACGCAAACAATAATTATCTACTGTCATGTACCTCCACACATGTTCTTGAATCAGATAGACTTCTGCCCAACAAAAGTATTTCATTACACTTGCATATACATCTGTCTCCCTCTAACTAATTTGTATAAATATAATTTTTATGTCCTCACGTGTAATCTTAAACAATTTCATTTCCTTTTTTATTTCTTGATTTAAGAAAAGGAGTGGAATAACCAAGAAAAAAGAAGGGGATTCAACACTTAAATACCTACATTAATAAAATTTATACAGTTCAGTCCCTAGTCAGATGAATTTTTAAACTAGGTACCTAGTTGAATTTTGTTTTACTGATAGGTACCTAACTGACGGATTTACCCCTACTGAAACTGCTTATTTACATCTTTTACCTGCTTTTCTTATTTCACGTTCGTTCCTCCATTTTAAAAAAAAAACCGCACATAGTCGCACCAAATCGCGCGATTCCTTGGCAGATCGACCCGGGTGTTTTTGGCTTCAGATTCTACGTCGTCACTCCAGTCGTTCGTCGAAGTATTAGCTTCTGAAATCGATTGGTAAGTCTTTCACAGTATTACCGTAAAGTGCGACGATTTCGTCAAAATTAGGGTTTTTTTGTGCGCGTTTTTGAATGCGCGTGATTTGTTGGTCGATTACGCTTTTTTTGTGCGTGCATTTCGTCGTGGCTGCTTCATTTGGGATTTTTTTAGAATGGGTCGATTTTTATTTTTTCGAATGGGGTCATTTTATTGTGGTACTATATTGTAACTGCATTTGGTACCGTCTGTTTCGGCATTTTAGTACCCCTTGTGTGAATAAATGGTACTACTTGGCAAAAGTGTTCGAATGGGGTCAATTTTTTTGGTACTACATTATCACTGCATTAGGTCCTCTCTGTTTAGGAAATTTGGTACCCCTTGTGCGCGTAAAATGGTAATGCTTGTTGACATTGGTTTTATCGACTGAGGTCAATTTGTTTTGGTACTACATTATCCATGATTTTGGTACCCTCTGTTAGGGTAAATTGGTACCCCTTGTGTGAACAAAATAGTACTGCTTGTTAACTGTGGGTTTTTCGAAAATGGGGTTAATTTGTTTTTGGTACGACATTGTCACTGAATTTGGTACCCTATGTTTTGCAAATTGGTAACCCTTTTGTGAAGAAAATGGTACTACTTGTTAGTGGTTACCTTGAAATGGGGTCAATCTGTTTTGGTACTACATTATGACTGAATTTGGTACCCTCTGTGTTGGAAAACTGGTACTCCTTGTGTGAATAAAATGGTACTGCTTGTTAGCAGTGGGTTTTCCGAAAATGGTGTCAATTTTTTTGGTACTGCATTATCGATGCATTTGGTACCCTTTGTTTGGCCAAATTGGTACCCCTTGTGTGAATAAAATGGTACTGCTTGTTAACAGTTTTGCTTTTTTTGCAGAAATGCCTCCGCGGAAGGGATTTGAGCTGTCTTCTAGGTGCCATCCTACGCTCTTTCGATCTACCATTAGCAATTTGAAGGGTAGGATGACCCCTGATCAAAAAGAAGCTATACGAAGGTCTCCGTTTCATTTTTTTTTAGATATGCCTAAGATGTCGCATTCGTTTGCTCGAATCATGGCATTGATAAAGCGTTATAGTGTAGAGGCGAACACTTTTAGGTTGGGGGAGAATACGAATGTGGTATTCTCCCCACAGGAATTTAGTGTTGTAATGGCATTGCATAACGTTGGGCACCCCGTGGACCTAAATTCGAAGATGAAATCGAAAACCGTTGAACGGCTTTTCGATAAGAAAAATGGCAATGTAACCCGTAAAAAAATCTTAGAGTTGTTGAATGAGTTTGTCGGAAAGCTTGGGAGGGAGAACACGGATGAGTTCCTCAGGTTGTTTGTACTTTTCTTGTTTAACTCTGTATTATTCCCGATGGGGAATTCGAAAAACCCAAAGTTTGTGAATGCGTACGTCGACGATGTCGACATGATGGGGGAGTACGCATGGGGAAGGGCGGTACACTCCCAGTTTTCATCATTTTCGACGCTTACAACGCCAAAGGCAACCGTGAACAAATCTTCGTTTGCATCCTTTGCGACGGCCGTAACGAGCACTCCTTTAAACTTGGTCTTAATGTGAGTACCATCAACAAATATGAGCGGCTGACATCCACGAACAAAGCCTACGAGACACGCGTGGAAGCAGATAAAGAGCCGACGAAACTTGTTGTCGTGAGGGTATACATCGTACTCAGCCACGCTACCCGGATTGGTTTCTCTAACGGCATTACAATACCACCTCAACTGATCAAACGTACCATTATCCAACCCATATATGTTACGAATAGCACTTTCTTTGCCTCTATACGCCTTATGGTACCCCACTTCAACTCCATAGTCCCTTAGGATGTCTTTAACCATGGCACCGGGACGATACGATGGCTCGTCTCGGACCCTCTCTTTCACTATGTTCCCTACCCACGGCGCGTCCGCTCGCGGATGATCACGACTCCTTAGAGTATCTTCACCACAACTGTGTTATAGATTGGATCTCCGAATCGCAAATGAATTGTCACATTTATAACGCGAAGCATATATCCGCCACTTGCACGTCTCATCCTTGCAAACGGCAATGATTTTCTTTCGCTCGTTCTTTGCATATACAAAGTTTCTTCGAATCGCAATGGAGTAGTTCTTCAAATTCCGTCTAAATTCATCTGCATCCCTAAAGATTTGTCCATCTCCCCGAATCCAATGACTCCATGCATCTACTGTGTTTCTTTCAAAATCAAACTCCACGGATTCTCCGTTGTCTTCCGTACTACAAGTAATTTTATCAATCATCAATATGAAAACCCAAAATTTAAAGTTTAACAACTTAAAATAAAAACAAACCTGTTCGTCGGGCCACTTGTACCACATTCATCGGCACGTTCCACTTTCATCGGTATCATTGAAATTTGTATCGCATAAACAGCTGATACATATTGAAAACATCCGTATTTTCTTTCAATGTCGAGTACAAACTTTGGAACGGAACTTGATACTTTATTGAGTCATGCCGGGAATCGATATCCGACCACCTTCTTTGGAGGGATACGTATATATCGATAAGCGTCGTTGCTTCATTGATTAATAGTAACGAAGACTCCCTTTTATATTCACACATTGCAAATAACGTCCTGCCATCAAACGAATTTGCAGACGCCATATTTTCAGATAATATGGCAACCTGTTAAAATGGTACGGTGTATAGTTTAGATTGGTACTGCATAACTGGACATTTTGGTAACGTATAGACATGCTACTTGGTACATAATAAATACACAAAGATACTACATAACAAATGTCCAATCGGACTGTGTCGCAATGTATTTAGGTACGGTAACACAACATACAATGGTACGTTATATTCATAGGAAATGGTACGTCGTAACAGTTACATAAAAGAAAATCGAAATCTCGACGGATTAGCCTCAATAACTATCAAATCCTAACATTTCACTCTTATATGGAGCTCTTGGATCGCATTGAGCTCCCGGATTTGGGATAAACCTTGAACAAATGCCCAAAATCGATTAACCTAACCCAAACCAAAAGAAAAACTTACCTGACAAAATCAGCCCCAAAAATCGAGAACCCAACGTTCAATAGGGTCTTCGATCCTTGTCCGGCACCGGCACGAGCAGACGGAGTTGGTCGGCAAGAAGAAATCGTCGACGGCGAGCTGAAGGTCGGATTTTGCAGAGAAAAAAAAAAGCTGAAATGAAATTCTAAATCATTTAATAAGGGTATTTTCGTAATCTTAGGTTATTAGGTACCTAAGTGTAAAAATTTTATTGAACTGGGTACCTAGCTATAAAATTGTTCTGACAAGGTACCTAAGTGGCAGATTTTTTTCTTATTGGGTATTTAAGTGTAGATTTCCGAAAAAAGAATGACCTTTGGAGACAGGTTGGAGAAAATGTGAGAGGATGAGGATACAGTTGTTTCCTTTTATTATCATTTATGAACATATTCTTAGCTTCAGATCTTGGTTTTGAATCGAATTTCATCAAATTTTCAATCTGCCCCTTTCAATCGGTGAGTTTCGATGGTGAAACCGCGGATTAAGCTCTGTTGATTGCTTCGGCCATGTCTGATCTGTATGAATTATGAATTTTTCAGGGTTCTCTGTATTGAATCTTGATTGATCGGTGGAAGATCCTGCCTGCGATTTCTTGATTGGATGCTGCATTTGCCAAATTGACTTCTGATTGGCGACACAGCTGTTGCTTATTTCCATTGATTGAAATAGGTAGAAGAATTTGTAAGAATCATTTAATTTATTTCTGCTGGGAATTTTGTATGTGCTTCGATCTGTTGGTTATCAATTCAATATTGGTAGGTATCGATTTTTCGGATGCTTTCTGATTGGGTTGGAATTGATTACCATCATCCCATGACTTTTGTTTTGGTGAAGGTTTGTCGAAGGAAGACATACATATATATGGAGATGGATCAAGGTAAGATTTTCATTGGCGGAATTTCCTGGGATACAGACGAAGATCGACTCAAAGAATACTTCGGACAATATGGTGAAGTTATCGATGCTGTGATCATGAGAGATCGAAATACGGGTCGTGCTCGTGGCTTTGGTTTCATCGTCTTTTCAGACCCTTCGGTCGCCGAAAAGGTGGTGAAGGAGAAACACATAATCGATGGCCGAACTGTAAGTTAATCAGATCAAATCAATCTTGTTTATCCGAATTCATTCATGTTTCTTACAAGGTTTATTTTCAATGATGATAGAATGAGCTCCATCATTCTTCTAACAAAACTGAGCCACATTTTCTATCAGAATTCATTTATTCGATATTTTCAATTCGTAGGTTGAAGCCAAGAAAGCTGTTCCAAGGGACGACCAAAACCTCATGAATCGAAGCAGTCCAAGCACTCATACTTCGCCTGGGCAAGTGCGTACTAAAAAGATATTCGTCGGAGGTTTACCATCCACAGTAACTGAGATGGACTTCAAAGCGTACTTCGATCAGTTTGGTACAATAACAGACGTCGTAGTGATGTACGATCACAACACTCAACGCCCGAGGGGCTTTGGGTTCATCACGTTCGACTCAGAAGATGCAGTGGAAAGGGTTCTGCACAAAACCTTCCACGAACTCAACGGTAAGATGGTTGAGGTCAAACGGGCCGTGCCCAAAGAACTCTCGCCCGGGCCAAACCGAAGCCCGCTCGTGGCTTATAACTACGGGCTTGGCAGGACAAACAACTACACACCACAAGGGTACAATTTGGGTTCTATGGGCGGTTATGGCTTAAGGATGAGTCCATTAAATAGCGCCCGCGGTGGTTTTTCTCAGTTTGGTTCGACCCCTTATGGGATGATGGGACTTAACATGGACCAAGGTTTAAACGCTGGTTTTGGGGCGGGCTCAAACTTTAGCGGAAACCTAGGTTATGGGCGTGTTTTGGAACCCTACTTTGGTAATAATCAAAGCAGATATAGCACAGGTGGGAACAGAGGCGATTCGTTTTTCAACTCATCGCCAAGGGATATGTGGGGAAATGGTGGCTTGAACTCTTCCTTAAGTAATGCAGGTTCTGGCTCTTACTTTGGCTCGGGAAATGGTGGTCGTTTGGGGGCATTTGGTAATAATGCAGGAAAATGGGGTGGTTCTGCAATTAGTGCATCTATTGGTGGTGGTAATAATAATAATGGAAGATACAATGGAGGCAATGTAGGTTATAGAACTGGAGAGAATAACTATGCACTTGGAATGGGAGGTTTTGGGAGAAACGGGGCAGAAAGTGTTAATACCGTTTCTTCTTTCTCCTCATCGTCGGGCGGTTACGAAGGGTCTTATAATGGGGATAGTTACCGAGTTGGGTCAGTGTACGGTGATAATACTTGGCAAACGCCGTCTTCTCAGTTTGAGAATTCGCGCTCTTTTGGCTATGGTCTTGGAAGGGCTGGAGATTTGTCTGCGAAAGAATCAGAAGAAAAGGGAAATGGCTATGGGATTGCGACTAGGCATTCGAATAGAGGTACATGAGTTCTTTTATTTATTTATTTTTTGGTTAAGCGTGCTAAGGCCAAGGAGAGATTATCGATGACGATGGTGGTCGTGTTTTTAAGACATGAGCCTTATTAGCTTTCTTACATGGTTTATATTCAGGTATTGCTTCTTAGGAACAAATCAAAAACTCTTGGAAGAGACGACGTAGGAAAAGGAACGATTTTTCAGAAGCAGATGGATAATGGGATCTTGAGTTTTTCCTGAGTAAACCTCGCTGATATTTATCTCCGCTGATGGTGAGGTCTTTTTTTACGTCGAAGCCAACAACAGTATCATCTCATTTTGGTACAAAAACTACACTTTCAAGTGAATTTTGTGC
Organism: Craterostigma plantagineum; assembly: GCA_027422505.1. Taxonomy (NCBI): domain Eukaryota; kingdom Viridiplantae; phylum Streptophyta; class Magnoliopsida; order Lamiales; family Linderniaceae; genus Craterostigma; species Craterostigma plantagineum. The sequence continues at coordinate 124,415 of JAPQWV010000053.1, read as the reverse complement.
AAGGTTTGATTAAGTATTATTTAGGTCTGTTTTGCGTCCAGTTTGCGAGAAGTTCATTTTTCGTGCGTGAAAAGAAAACTCAAAAGAAGGGAGAGCGAGGACGATATAACACCAGACGAAAAGGTAGTTTTTTTCTTTCTACTAAAGACTAAATTGAGTTAATTTTTTGTTGTCAATTTTTTTGTCTGGTAACTGTATTACTCAGATTACATGAGATTTTGTTGAGTTTACTATAAGCCGTGGTACTACTCAGATTATGTTTGCTTGAACTTCAACCAGCCTGGTTTTTCATCTTCGTACAGTTAGTTTTTTCCAAGCATATATATAAGATAATGATTATCTTATTACATATTTGTCGCCATTCACTTCTGTTCCATCTCAAACATAAATCCGAAAGGAAATCATCCAATAGTAAGTGGAATAATAATCTCTAATAGCACATCAGCAAAGCGACTATATTTGTGGCTGTTGCCATTGGAGAATAGTAGGTTTGATACATCATCGAAATAACACCACAGAGATGCACATAAACAGACACACGCACACACTTCATCAGCTTAATTTATTAGTGCGTATAGTCATAACGACAGACGACGCTTATTTCATACATATATTATTATAAGTAGGAGACTTAAATTTCCCAAAGATTGTTTTCGCCGTATATTGTCTTTGAGCTAATATTCAATGGGCTCGACGAAAACTTTCTCGATGAAGCCTCTCATTTCAGGGCCGACGTGTGTGTACCAATCTCCTTGTCTGTATATAACTTCGATAATTCGAGCATGGTTGAGGACTCGCTCAAGTATAGGAGCTGGGAATTTAGTTGGCCTCATAAACCCTTCGTTTATATCTTTCCATGCATCTTCTATCCTTTCTTTGAATATTTCGACAACCCTTTTCTCAGTAACGTTATGTTCTTCCATGTAGCATTCAACTGCAGATAGTACGTGATCTCTCTTCGACTCAAACTGTCGTCAGTTATTCAAGAAAATCACTTGTAGCAGCTAAAAAGCATATATTCATCTAAAATCAAGCATAACATATATATATATATATATATATATATAAGTATATAACCTCATGACCAACGATATCATTAGTGAGTCTGCATATTATTGAAGTAGCTTTGACCATCTTAGGGTTTGATAAAACCCAATCAAAAGCTTCCTTAGTAGCAACATCTCCCACGCCAAGGAGAGATATGGCTATGAGAGACATAAAACCTGCTGTAACAGTTGCAGTTTCCATATATTCTTCGGTTTTGGGAATGTACTTTTCGTGCCTCCATTTTGCTTCCGCCATGTAACTACGGCACATGAATTTCATCTGTATACACACACACACACACATATTATTGGGTTAAAATATATCGTACTGTATGTACATTCTCATGTCATAGCAGTTATTGTTAATGTTTGTATACTTACAGCTTCGATTCCATAACCGACACTGTAAGATCTTCCCTGTTTGGACAATTCTTCCTCAACTTCTGAGAAAAGATCAAAAGTAGCCCTGCAAAGTACTTTCATGTTTTCGGGGAGTTGATCCAAGCATGAATAGCTCCAACTTTCCATGGCATCTGTGAACGCCATGAGCTCTTCGTAGGTGCCATATGCATCGTATGAATCATCGTAAAGGGATAACAGAAACTGAGCTTTTGTCATAAGTTTCCTTGCAAGAGAGTATTCTGGTTCGAAATATATTCCTGTTACCCAGAAATATGTCTCCACCACTCTATGCCTTGCATAGGGCAGCTTGGTTTCTATTTCTAAATCATTGTACCACCTGCGCATAATAATAATAATGATCGATGAAATATATTATATAACATTAGTGTATTGCTTCTGAATTGAGAGTGATAATATTATCACCTGCAAATTTCACTTAACTCCCTCGCATGCAATGACTGAACCATGCTAAAATCAATCTTGGCGAGTTTCAACAATCTCAAGTGATGAGAAGATGATTCATGTAATTTGTCGTACATTGATATGTAATGGAGCGTCTCTACCCTCGATAGTCCTCTTCTTATAGTGTATAGCTTGAGAGCATGATGAACTTGCGTGTAAAGTGTACTAGGCGATGAATGCTCAGTACTTAAGATTGGCAAAAGTGATTCGAGATAATCTCTAGTGGAAGAAAAACCCTTGTCTAGGATATCTTCTCCATGAACCCTAAGTTGGGTGGCTTCAAAATATTCTAACATTCCCACAACATCCTTACTGTTGATCTTATCGTCGGCTTTTGGAATCTTAAATTTCACAAACACATCTGCCGTATAGAATATAAGAACATATGAGCATATATATTTGTAATCATATTTGTGAGTTATTATTTCGTTCTTACCAGATGGAACATTGTAACCATGTTGTCTGAGGAGTCGAAAACCAAGAGCAGTTGCATACAAACCATAATCGTTAACATCAGCACTGCAATGATTGGAGAATTCGTCGTAGATTTTCGTAAGGGAAAGATCGATCTCCTCCTCGAAATGATATCCAATACCTAAGCGTTGAATTGCATCGATCATTTGCAGCAGCCTCATGTACGATGTTTCTTCTACTACCTCTCCTTTGATTTCAAGCTTCAACTTCTCAAATTCTTCACGGTTCTTAGTTGCCTTACCCAGTTTTGGAAAAACAACAGAGATGAGAGGAATGTAACACATTAATTATTAAGCTCGACACCATTAATTTGGCATGGCTGTGTATTATTTTTTCGACTTCAAGGAGTATAAGCTTCCTGGCAAAGCTTCAAACAAAGAATTTATTACCTCGTTAATGTCTGAAACAGGCAAATCTAGAAAACGATTTCCCCACAGATGAGGATGGTAATGCGCAAGAGGGCGAGATTCGACGTTGTTCGTGACGACTTCCATGACCGAGGAATGGATATTTATGTATATTATATTTGATATATGTTGCGAGTAATTTGTAGATAATATGTGCTTTTTTCTGCTACTGCGCCTTGGTCCTTTTTATAGATGGAAAATCATGCATACACGTTTTCCATGATCCTTTTAACGTTATTTGATATACAACATGCATTAAATAAAATAAACCATAATAATGAAATTTAGAAGGGGAATCCTCGTACTTACCCTCGCATGATTTAAGATCTTACGAGCTCAGGCCGGGCTTCAGCCCGTAAAGTACACGGACTCGGGCCTCATAATCTTAGGCCCGTAGGCATTCGTGCGGGCAGCCGCTGATACGGGCCGGGCCAACTCTCAGCCCTATTTCACAAGCGTTGAATTCGAAGGTAACTTAGCTTAGATATTCACCGAGACAAATTTAATAGATAAATAATAAAAAATGAAGGACCACTCCATTTATGAGATGATGATACCACCAATCCCCACCGCTTGGGCTTTTTTGTTACGAACTGTTACGACGATCGTAGTACACATACTAACAACTTTTTTTTTTTTAAATACACATACTAATAACTAAAATTAGCTTTTATACAAGTTGATATTTTCGATTTCGACTATTAAAACTGATATTGTCACATACCTAAGTGCTTGGTTGGCTGGCTTTTAATAAGACGTGAGGAATCTTGAGAAACCACCATAGTATGAATTATGAAATGTGAATTGTATGTACAAGTTTGAACTTTTCTTTGAAGCTGAAATGTCACCAAACTTGTAAATGTAAACAAATATTACTGGTCCAAGGACTCAGAAGACAATATCATTTACAAACTTTCAAGAATTAGACTGAATACTGAATATTTTTTAGCTTATTACTGATAATTTCTCCAACAATCTTAAAAAGTCTGCAACCAAATTGTAAACCCCCAAACCTCCTCCGCCGGAAATTTCAATTATTTAAATTTTATCAATTACAGTTTTATTTTATTTTATTTTGTAAAAACTATAAGTAGAAAATGCATACGACTACGATAACATGATTTTGTCGGCAGAGTTTAATGCCCCTAATATAAAATGTGAATTGTATGTACAAGTTTGAACTTTTCTTGAAGCTGAAATGTCACCAAACTTGTAAATGTGTCCAAGGACGCAGAAGACAATATTGATATGGACTAGGTCTGAAAAAATCAGAAATGCCCGTTAGGTCCATTGGAAAATATTTATACTTAGTAAATAATGATAAATAGAGATAGGGACCTCTGATAGGTAGGTGACGACTCCCAAGAAGAAGAAGACTTTTTCAATACGCTACAAGGAACTTTATGAAGCTACAGGACGCGACTGGTGGCTATGACTACTGCAAAAGGGACCTCTGACAGGACTGTCAAAGCTACACGTTGTCCCAGAAGGTCATATCACCAGGGAGCTCGGGTTAAACCTTCAGGCAATATCCAAGAGCTAGGGGCGTACCTTCGGGCAATATCCAAGAGCATCCTATATAAAGGGAACTTCATAATTTTTTGCACCCAATTCTCATTCTAACACTTTCCCACACACGAAAAACGCATAGAAATCTCTCTTTTCCACTGTAATAATTCTCTTCCACTAGATCCTTAACATACATGAGCGAAAGTGAGCGATTCGAGTGTGTAAACTCCAATAGTGATAAAGAAAACGTTGAATGCGCCCCATGGACGTAGGATTCTAAAGAATCCGAACCACGTAATCTCGTGTCTCTCTTTTTTACGTCTTTATTATGTCCCATTTACGTATCATGTGCACAATTAGGTCCCCACCGCCCGCGGACCCACACGGACCTCAAAATATCCATGCCTACTATTTCTGTTAGGTCCCCAACACCTCCCAAACACATCCCAAACAGGTCCCTATATCCCAAACACGTCCCTAACATCCCCAACACGTCCTAAACACGTCTCAAGCACGTCCCTAACATCCCCTAATGTCCCAAACACGTCCCTAACATCCCCAGCACGTCCTAAATACGTCCCAAACACGTCCCAAACACTTCCCCGAAACGTCCCCAAGCACGTCCATTTCAGTTCCCTTATAAATAAGCATCTTACGCACGTCCTTAAACTTTGAGATTCTCCTGCTATATAAATTTCCCCACACATATAAATCTCGTTGATTGGGAAGCCCCATATCAAATATCATTTACAAACTTCAAGAATTAGACTGAATACTGTACATTTTGAACTTATACTCATAGTTTCTCCAATAATCTTAAAAGTCTGCAAACAAATTGTAAACTAATGACCTCCTTCGCTGGAAATTTCAATTATTTAAATTTTATCAATTATAGTTTTATTATATTTTACTTTTGAAAAAAACTATAACTATATAAGTAGAAAATGCATACAACTACGATAACATGATTTTGTCCGCAGAGTTCAATGCCGCTAATAAAATAATAATTATCTCAATTATACTACTTGCTATACATACTTAAAAGCCTTGCGTGTTTTGAGACATTGTTGAATATAGCTCGGATGCGACAAAAAAATCCACACATTATACATTCCCATTGATAGAGGACAGTTATCATAGAATTAACATGTAGTAACGTGATTTTTTTGGGTTTTATTAATTATTTACTTTTTTAAGTTAGGCAACATATGAGAACACCTACATTTCTATAATTGTATAAGAGATTAATATTTTTTGCAATATAAATGCTCTATAATATAAAATATAATATATTAATTGTAAAATAATAATTACTAAAAAATTGACAGATCAAAGCTGACACTTGACAGGCCATTATACTTAATAAAAGGGTTAATTAAAGATCAGGCCCTATTAGTATGTTTGATTTTGGGTTCAGGCCCCACTGCAGTGGGCTTTAGTATTAAGGACCTGCTTTTCGTAAAACTAAGCTGTCAGGCCCTAAAATGACGCAAAAAAGACATATTTAACCTTGGCATATGCCAAAATTACGCTGTATACCTAAATAATCCGTTCCAATCAATTATAACAGTTCGGCACTGAAAAAGAACACTTCATTTCACTTGGATAACAACAGTCTTGTATTGAGTACCAAATTTCGTCTATTTAGTAACAAATAACGTCGCAGAAGTAACACAATATTAAAAAATAATACCGCTTCCTGCAACATCATTTGTTAATGTGTTACTGCAGGAATCGGTATTATTTTTGAATGATGTGGTACTTCTGCGACTTCGTTTGTTACTAAATTGACGTCATATGGTACTCAATACTAGACTGTTGTTATCCAAATGAAAGGAAGTGTTTTTTCAGCGCAAAACTGTTATAATTGTTCTTCAACCCTCCACCCGACCATCTCCCTTATTTTCCTAGACAGAAAATTCACCATTATAGGGAGCAATTGCTCGATCAGTGGGAAAAATAGGGTTCGATAGTTCGATGTAATAAATATGTCTGTTAATAACATTTTACTGTCGATAAGTAACGTCTTATGACGTTAATATAACACTTACGATTTTTACGGTAACAAATCAGTATAATTGTGTAACAGTTATAAGTGTTCTTGAACCCTCCACCCGACCATCTCCCCCCCTGTTTCCCTAGACTGAAAATTCATCATTATAGGGAGCAATGCTCCTATAATGGGTTACCAATTTTCAATCTCGAAACGTGTAATAAGATCGAAACGCTAATGATTCGATCTTTTATAGGAGAATGCTAATGATCGTCGCGTCGAGTTTAGGGTTTACGGTTTTGAGGTTTATGGTGTAATACCGCATGATGGAAGACAAAACAAGGTGTTAACAATCGACTGTGCTCGATCTGTGTGAAAAATGGGGTTCGATAGTTCGATGTAATAAATATGTCTGTTAATAACATTTTACTGTCGATAAGTAACATTTTATAACGTTATAGTAACACTTGCTGTTGCTTCGGTAACAAATCAGTATAACTGTGTAACATAAAACTGACGTCAAATACCATTGAGAAATCACTTTTATTAAGGGTAATTTCGTCAAATCACAGTTTTTGGTCCTTTTCACTTAATTTTTCAAAAATAGGTCCTTTAAACTAAAGAAAATCCTGACAGGGCCTGATTCCTAATTTTAAAATATACTAGGGCCTGACACAAAATTTGCCCTTAATAAAAAGTATTAGATAAATATCGTTAGTCTAATTTGTAATAAGGGCATCCTATCCTATCCCTTCCTATGCTTACTTTAATGATGGGTTTTTTCTCAGCCCATAATGAAATGGGCCAATTAACTTGCTTTATATGCACCGGCCCGTTAAAGCCCAGTACTTGGAATACAGAGCGAAAATTAGTCTTTCACTCTAATCTTGCTTGCAAATACTGCACTGCAATGCAAAGAACCCAATTATCCACATCAGAAATGGACATTACATTACAGAGACCTTCGTAGCTCAAAACTGTCTGAGTTTTCAACCATCAGTTGACTTTAGCAGAACATTTTGTAGCAAAGATCAAAACAGATGACGATCAGCTCAAACAGGAAAAAAGAAAGCAAGGAAAACAGACAAGTTGGCAAAGGACAAATCTTTCTTGGTATTAAACAACCAAGTCAATAGAATAATAGGCATATCCATCCCTTGTCTTCAACAACAGCTCAAGAGACATTCAAACCAAGAGGTAACAATTACCCTAAATACAAAGGCTTTCATTGATCAACACATCATCCCTGACAATGAACCTTATCTTCTTCCATCTTAGAGAACACCACTATATAACATAATCAGACCACTCCGAAACATGGGAAGTTTGATCCATGGTCAAACCTGGCATTTTATCCAACTTGGTAGGATTATCCTTACCACCGATCAGCCTCGCCGGATTACCCACCGCCGTCGTTCTTTCAGGCACATCCTTGAGAACCACCGATCCCGCCCCAATCTTAGCACCATCCTCGATTCTTACATTCCCCAAAACGCAAGTCCCAGCACCAATCAAGACACCGTCGCCAATCTTAGGATGCCTATCGCCGCTCACCTTGCCCGTCCCGCCCAAGGTAACGTTGTGAAGAATCGATACGTTGTCCCCTATCACAGCAGTTTCCCCAATCACTACGCCCGTGGCGTGATCGAGCAAAATCCCTCGACCGATTTTAGCGCCTGGGTGGATGTCCAAAGCGAAGATTTCTGAAACCCTATTCTGTATCATTAGGGCCAAGACTTTCCTTCCCTTGGACCATAGATTGTGGGCTATTCTGTGGGCTTGGCACGCCAAGAACCCTTTGAAGTTCAAGAAGCAATGGACGTAGCTTATACAAGCTGGGTCCCTCTCCTTCACGGCGATTAGGTCGTCGTTTACGGCCCTCATAATCTGTTTGTCCTCGATCAGAACGCCCAAGAAGAGATCGTAGAGCGTGGCGCTGGGAAGGGTGCAGTTTCCCAGCTTCTCGGAGAGGTGATTGGCCAAGGCGCTCTCCATGGAATCGCGGGAGAGGATTGAGCTGTAGTAGTACGCGGACAAGATGGGTTCTTGGGAAACGTCTGATTTGGCCTCGTCCTTCATCAGACACCACAGATAGCCTATCTTTTCACGCGCCGCCTTATCCGAAACGGCGCGTTGTTTGCCTCGAATGCGGGTCGGGTTGGATAATTCGGGTCTGCCGCCATTGCTGCTGTACTTGACATAGCTGCTGAACAGCGCATCTTCGTCGTCGATCTTCGAACTGGGCTTTGAAGGGTTGGCTTCGGTTCTTGAGCTGTGCACGCAAGCAGCCATGTCTGAGTACAAGAGCTTCTTCAGCGGTTTGTGCTTGGAGAAACGAAGGGTTAACGGCGGCAATAGAAAATTAGTGGACATTAAATAGCTTGAGATTTTTAAAGGTTTCTTTTTTTTTTAAAAAAAATGACGTTTTGGGCATACGAGTATGTGGACTAAGATAGGGACAGCGTCTTTCGGAATTCGGATATGGAATATTATTGCAAAGCATTTACTATAATAACAAAGAAGGTTTCTTGAGCGAGTTGCAGAAGATGACGACGACGAGCTGAGGGTTCGACAAATAATTGGCGGGGCAGCTTTTACTTTGTAGATGTACGGGAAATTGTAAGTAATTACAAAATAGTCAAATATTTGTATTTTATTATATGTGGATCGTGGAGGCGTGCAGCTATTTAATAAATAAAATCCGTGGCGTGGTGGGCTTCATCATTGATGGCTGGCTTTGTATGAAATTGACAACTTTACCCTCGTGTAGGAAACAATACAATATAGTCTAACTAGTTTATTGCCCGTGCAATGCACGGGTTATAAATCACAGCTATCTTCAAATAGCATCTTTCAAACGAATCATAAATTCCAAAAATTATGTTAAAACATTCGAACGAACTCGAAATGGTTTGTCTTAAAATTTGCTTTAGAAAATGGGGTTTTTCCTAATTATGGATATAATGCTTGATATTGCAACCTTTTTACTTATTTGAACTTTAAATAAGCCAAATTAAAAAATAAAAATATATAAACGGACTCGGGTTTTTAGTAAATATTTTTTTTTCTAGATTCTTATATAAAGGTATATTAATTTCAATATCTATTTTATTATATACTTCCTCAAATGAATTTAAAATAAACAATTAAGGGGTGTTCGTTCGGTACATACCGTACCGAACCGAACCAATACCGAAATTTCGGTGCACCCCTAGGAGATACCGAATTTCTCGGTTCGGTATTCAGTTTTTACCGAATTTTTTTCGGTAAATTCAGTACCGAAATTTAAATAATAATAATAATAAATTCGGTAATTATTAAATTAATACATATATTAATATAATTATATTTTATTTTCAATATTAATAAAATAAAATATATTTTAATCTTTAAAATTTCGGTAATTCGGTATACCGAATTTACCGAAATTTAAAATCCGTACCGAATCGAATTTACCGAATACCGAATTTTTTTTTTGGATAACCGAATACCGAACCGAAAATTCGGTTCGGTTTTGTACCGAAATTTCGGTATTTCGGTTTGTTCGGTTGGTATACCGAACAACGAACACCCCTAATAAACATTATGGTCTGATTTGTAACGTTTTCAGTTTTTTTAGTAATATTGAAATTTTGCAAAAGATTATTCTCCAAGAATATTATTTTAAGTAATTCAATGAGTTTAATGAGCATAGAAAGTTATTTTGATGTGCCCGTTACGGAGGTAGAGAAGTGGTACTATGAGCAATTTTCAGTCGATTAGAAAAGTGGTAGAGGATAATAGTATGTTGGAAAAATTATTAAGAAAAAGATAAAAAGCTAGCATCAAAACGTTTTCAAGCTTCTGTTAATATTTACAGAACAATAAAAAGCGTTAATATTTGCATTTGTTAAGAACAATAAGAAGCAACAACAGTAAATGTTTGAAGATATATTAACAAACGCATAAACATAAAACAATATCTTAACAAAGTCTGGGCGGCCATCCCATAAGATAAGGAGATAACTCCATATCATATCACTGCTGTCGAGCTTAGACTTTATTCTTCCGTCAATCTCCATCACCTTGCAATTCAAATAGCCCATCATTCTAGTGCCTATGTATCACGAAGTTGACGCAAATTTGCTAAATCAGCCAGAGGGAAGCAACGGTGAGTGGAGAATTAACATGTGTAGCATCCATTCGCGTTCAAATAACCTATGTTGACATGAACAAAGATGATAAATATAAGTAATCAGCCTTTTAGTTGCATAGCTGCACTTACTAACAAATGGTTATACGAAACCATACGACATGGCCCTATTGGCTCTGCATCTTGCCAGTAAATCCTAAATTACAATTAGTTTGAATTCCGCTATTTTATTTTTTGCACTTATTTGCAGCTAGATATTCCATGCAAAAGATAGTTAATGGTCAACACCATCTGTTTGCTTGATCCAGCTGTTTCCTGTTGATTTTTCAAGTTCTCTTCTCCTAAGTTAGTATCAATTCATATAATGTCGATGATCGTTTTAAAACTTAACTCTGATTGACTGAATAAAACGATTTCTCTAGCAATCATCCTATTCTAAACAATATAAGTTATAAATCATAACTTACACCTATCAATGAAGTCCCGGCCGTAGTGGCAACAGCATCACGAACGGGTAGAATCCCAATTAGTCATTTTAGTCTATATGCCACAACCAACTGCTGCACTAATAATTTTCAGTTTGCAAGGATAAGAAAACCAAAGACTGAATAAGAACTATGGTAAGCTTGAACATAACAGTAAAAAAGTATTGCTGCTATTTAGCTCTGCCAATGCCCGTTGTCTAGCTTTAGAGCATCTCCAACCGTTCCCACTATGTATAAAGTTGCTACAGTTAAATTCCTCTATATATACAGTTTAAACAGTACTGTCAACTCCAACAATCTCCTCTATATTTTTCTCTAAACCTACTAATTAATACTATAACTAAAATTTATTAAAGTATAATATTTGTTTCTTACCTATTTAATTAAATAATTAAAAATTAAAACTAATTGGGTGGAGTTTATAAGTAAAGAAAAATACAGAAAAAAAATAAAAATAAAAACTGTATAGCGGGTGAACAGTGCCCCCCAATACGTAGGGGGACACTGTAGCAATCCCTGGGAATGGAGTGGAGTTTGGAGGACTGTTGGAGCTCCCCCAACACCATATATGGTGTTTAGGGTTGGGGAAACCCCCCTGTTGGAGATGCTCTTACATAAATATTTGCAGCAGCCCGATAAATACCAAAGTTACAATTTTTCTTCGTATCATCCTCAAGAGCAGTTTTGGCATCATTTTAGAGCTGCATAGCTTGATAAACCAAGACATCAATAAGACAAATAAATAATTTTTTTCATTACATAAGTAGAGGTTATGCAAGCAAAAGCTGACCTTGTTTATGGATGTCTAGTCTCATGCTTCAGTGCTGGTCATGGAGGTTGAGCTGACTGCGCAGCAAACTGGCCTCCAATACAAACTTGCTATGGATCTTGAAGAATCAAAGATGACATTAGAAAAAATGGGTGGAAAGTAAAGAAAATAGAGAAGAACAATGGACCGACTATATCATATAAGATTGTAGCAGACAGTAAAACATCATCACGAATCCAAGTTCCAACGTACCAAGTTAATATTTGAATGTAATTTAGTTTAGAAAAAATTTGGTTTTGAAAATCAACACACCAATACGGATACGAATACATAGTTTTAAAAGGCGACCTGAGGCGCGCCTAAGGCGAGAGGCGAGGTGAGGCAAAGGCATTTCGCCTCTACCCGCCTCGATTCACCTCACTTCACTGAGGCGCGCCTCGGGCGAGCGCCTCTTAACGAGGCGGCGTCTTATGAGGCGCTCGCCTTTCTCGCCTCATCACTATTGTCCACAATTGCGGCCATGGTTCGCCGTCGCGGCCGAAAAACGGTGAAAATCGGGAAGAAGATGAGATGGGGAGGGCAATTAGTTCAACCACCATGGATGTCTGCTTTTTTCTTTTTTCTGTTGCGGGTATCGTGAGGAAGAAGGCAATTAGGGCACTTATTTTTTTATTTCCATTGGGCTTTTCACTCGTTTGGCACATTTGCTAATTATACACACTTAAATGGATATTAGTGAGCCCGTTAATAAAAGTTGGATAAAGTTAAAAAGGAAAACCACGCAATATCAGTTCAGAACAGATTACATTGCCAAGTTTGTGTATAATTCATTTAAATAGTTTCTTTAATTGGTTATTTAGTTATTTTGAAGGTTTATTTCTCTTATACTTTGTCATTTCTTGACAATTTATTTAGATATTATGACTGTTTCTACTATTTTATTTTTCATAAATTTTCTTTTTCATAAACTTGCAACATTTATTTTTAGGGGTGGTAAACAGGTCGGGTTGGGTCACCTTCGGGTTCAGCCCGTTTAATGAACGGGTTGAAACTCTCAACCTGACCTGACCTGTTTACTTAAACAGGTCGAAAAATCAAACCCAAACCCAACCTGCTTTAACCCTAACCCAACCCGCCAACCCGCCAACCCGTTTATAATTATAAAAAAAAAAGAAAAAAACAACAAAATTGGCAGAATTATAATCCAAATTAAACAAAAAAAGAGAACTAATGCAATTTTTTTTTCTAAAAACATCATGTGTGAGCGTAAGAGTGGATAAAGAATTAGGGTTAATCCTTTTATTTTATTTCTATTAATAATAATTTAATAATATATATTATTCTGGTTAAATGGGTTGATTTCGGGTTGAAAATTCGAACCCTAACCTTACCCACTTAATAACTGGGTTGGGTTCGGGTTTATCCATTTACGTAAACAGGTCAAAAATGCTAACCCGAACCTGCTATTTTCGGGTGCGGTTCGTGTCGGATTGGCGGGTTGGGTCGATTTTTAACAGCCCTATTTATTTTGTCATGAATTATGATATGTATTTTTTTAAACTCCTTTTGTTAAGTACAATATAATTTCACATATGTTACTTTGATATATATATATATATATATTATTTATTCACAGTGCGCCTCGATAATTGAGGCGAGCGCCTCGACCGCGCCTCGCCTCATGAGGCAAGGCGAAGCCCTCATCGCCTTTTTGCGCCCCGCGCCTTTAAAAACTATGTACGAATAGACTGTAATTTATAGCCAAGTGAACCCACAACTCTTTTAACAGATTAAAACTCGAAAAACCAATAGCCATCAGTTAGAAAATTAAAACTTGATCCTTGCCCGATTTCCCCTATTCGAATAACAACATCCGCATACAAACACACCCTCGCAAATCTCAACTAAAATCAAAACAAAAAAAATATCAACACAAAAAAGTAAATTGAAATGGCATTTTCACCTCTCGGTTGGAGAAGCGTGCTTCTGATGCTCGAACAAATGAACCGGGACACCACACCTCTCCGTTCGCCGTCTTCTCTCGCTGCCAAATATGTTAATCTTGTTTCCGCTTCATGTAGGTGATGCCAGTGGAGCGTCGTCGGCGTTTGAAGGCCTTGACTTAATATCGATAGATTGAGGTAGGCGATGCCACCATCGGGGTGAGAGAGATGAGATGAAATAAAGATGGAGGCAAATAAGAGGCAGACAGTCCAAAGAGGTTTGCTAGTGGATGGTTTACGTGATCATGGCCAAAAAGATGAAAGAAGAGAAAAGTGTATAAGAATGTCCAATCAATTATACGCTATCGGACAAGCAAGAGTAGTCGTTATCACAACTTCACGAAAGGGGCATGGTAGATCGATGAGAACATAAAAGGAAAAAATCTGATTTGTCCACATTAAAACGTGTTTGCGAAATTTTCATTCAAATGTATATGCCTATCACCAACTATGATCAACAGATTTCCATTATAAGCGTAAACAAACATGCATACCTTATATCATCACTTCCTCTAAATAGAATATATTCATAAATGTTTCAGCTGGACGGGACATGTGGATCATAATTTTTCTCCCTCTAAGTTCCAGTGATCTCACTGCCAAAAGATAATATGGAAAGGATTGTTTCTGATATAAAATGAGCGATTATCGTGATGCAAAAATATCCCTGTGACCAACCAAACCACTACAAACAGACACGTAGAAAGACATAAAGAACGTGAAGCCCGTAAACTCCATCTGGAGTGATAGTACTGAAGACATGTTGATTGGAGAAAAATCGATCAATCCATTTAAAGCAACTTGGCCAAAAATAAACTCAACAATACATAATGCTACGGAAAATGCCATAAGAATACTTAGAAATGAATCAGCAAAAGACAAAAGTTAGCAAAATGTCAACCCCAAAAAAATCTATAAATCCAACCCCAAAATTAAATGAAAATTGTCATTAAATCAAAGAAGTTTTCATTCCAAAAGATGAAAGAAAATACAAACGCAAAAAGTCTACAAAAAGCGAAAACTGAAAACTGAAAAAAAGAATAAGCCAAGGCACAATTAAGTAAGGAACATTAGAAATACAACTTACGCAGTTACGTACCCAAATGGAACAATATCATATAAACAGTCCAGAATCGATCGTTAAGCATTTACTCATCTCCTAAGAACAATAAGTAAGGAGCACAACCTAGGTTTGAGACTAATGTAATCCTGATTTGTGGAAGCCCCAAAGAAGAACGTGCAACTGTGTATCCGATGTTTGACTGCGAGCGAGAATGCGAGGCATATTATTTGCAACTTCGATGCTGATGGTGATGATTTTCTGTGGATTAGATCGATTCTAAATTGGACATTGAAAGACCGTTTTCCATTTGCGTCCAAGGTCATCGTGTGAAGGTGGGTCAGTTTTGATTTGTGCATTCAATTATAAAATAATAATTTTTAGTTGCGGACTGAGCAAAATAAATTAACCAAGGTCATAATAGTCATTTAAGCTGAGGGACACGTGGCACTTGGAGAACGAAACTACATTTCCATATATATATAAGATAGCACAACAGACAAAAAAAATAACCGTATTTCGTGGAAAATTTTTGAAATATCTTTTGATTATAAATTAAAAATAGTAATTAAAAATAAACATAATATCACAATATTCAAGCTTCTCATAAAACTATGCATTTTCATTTTTAGTATGTTGTTTATTTTAATAAATATTATATTATTATTAATAAAAACACTCACTGCCACTTAATTTTTATATCATGCACTCACATAGAACGTGCTTAATTAAACCAAAATAAAAAAATAATGCAATTCTACGGTGGTCACTCAACGATCATTGTAACTCAATCGACAAGCATCAATTTGTATAATAAAAACAGGGATTCCACTAAGAGCACGCTATGCAGCGAACCTCCACCGTGTGTTTAAATTCTTATTTCTTTTCACTACTGTTTTGGACCACCACAACATTATTGTATAGAACCTCAATTATTACATGTTGACTCCTATATATAAAAGAACCATTGAAGCAGTAGCAAAATAGATAATGAAATGGAAAAAATAACTATCACGAAAAAGCTCTCACAATGGCCTTTCGCATTCTAATAAGAAAAAATCCACCAAGACAGTCACTATCAGTCCCCTTTCGAGTCTTGAGAGGTCACCTACATTTTTATATCACTCACTATACCATACCTTAATTCCATGCTTCTTCGAGTGAGAGCTCTTTGAAGGAGTTAG
The DNA here is from genome assembly GCA_027422505.1 of Craterostigma plantagineum. NCBI lineage: Eukaryota > Viridiplantae > Streptophyta > Magnoliopsida > Lamiales > Linderniaceae > Craterostigma > Craterostigma plantagineum. The sequence continues at coordinate 108,489 of JAPQWV010000053.1, read as the reverse complement.
CAGCAACCATAAAAAACCATGGATACAATTACCAAATGATTTAGTAATAAGCTTTAAATACCCATTCTTCGCAAAATGTTTACGACATCATAGCAACAATCAACGAGAGCAAGATGATGAGTTAAATAACCGCGATTCAACCATAGTTCGATATCGGTACTACCTAAAACCGCTATGTTATGAATCGAAATGGTTAGAAGCATAGGAGCAGCCAAGAAAGAATGACCTCAAGTGCCAAGATATGGCGCTGGCATGGCTATAGGAGGGCCATAAGAATATCTCCAAGCTCCACAGGCGCTACATTTGTCCCCTTTTGCATCGTTTTCCAAAGTGCAAAATTTGCATGGCCAAATTGAATTTCTCTGCTTAAGATCTTTCGGTTTCTGGGTTCCGCAGAGCTCACAAACTGGAGCAAGGGGCTGCAATGATCATGTTAAGAAGTACATCAGTTTTACCTATATGTCAATTTTGGGAACACCCTTGACGGACATTGATGAAATAAGAACTCACTGGATTCAACAAAGTGCAGGAGAGGCATTCCCATGTTTCGCATAGCTCTGTGGGGTTTACACCATTGTAAGATATGGATGAAGGAGATGAAGGTTCCCCAGACAGATCCATTATAGGAACATCTTTTTCAAGGACCAATGTGGAGGAGGAACGTGAACTTGGAAAATTGGGTTCTTGTTTGCCACCGTTGATTGATCGATTTGAAGGAAGAACACTGTCAGAACCTCGGCTTCTTTTCCAAGATTTAACTTTATGCTTATCAAATTCAGTTCTTGAGACTTCAGAACAGCATCCCTCACTTGAGTCCTTAGAAAGGTTAATGGTTGTTTCATCTTCTTCAGACAAATCATAGAATTCTGAGCCACACCAGATATTATCACGTAATCTTCTTTCAGCTGCCATTGCAGCAGCTTGTACGGGAGTAAGCGCATTCTTAATAGACGCATCGCCACCAATTTTCTTAGGGCCCGAAGGAAGCAAAATACCAAGACGAGCTCTGTTTTCTGCAGCAGTCAAAGCAACTCGAGGAAGAGATGAAAGAGAAGGTTTGTTTGAGGCTCCTCCTAAACGTCTCCCAGGGAGATCAAATCCTTCTCCCGATCCACTTATACCTTTGTTTATAAGGTCTTCACATTCCTGACAAACATGTGAACTAATATCAAATTTTGCAAATATATGAAAATACCTTGTTTAAGAATAATAAGGATACAACTTCTCTCCCTGAAGTTTAGCATCGATCCAATGACGTGGTACCTACCCAGCTGTCATTTTTTACCTTTCGAATCTCATCCCAAAGCTTGTAGAAACTGGCGTTATGAGGACCATGTCGATTGTGGCACAACTCATGAAGCATTGTATCTAAAACTTCATGAAAGGGAAGAAACTCCTCATCATTGTTTACCCTTCTAAGTCTCAGTTTTACATGTATACCGCTCCCTACATTCAAGCCAAGAAGCCTAGGATTCTTTGGACTGAGAAACCAATGCAAAGTAGAACACGCAATTAAACATAACATGATCTTTAAATATAGCTCTATTAAAATTCGACGAGTAGCAAACACTAAAAGAATATCGCGCCTTACAATTTTAATTTCCAACACATTTACAGAACACCAGAGAGCAAAATATTCTCACCAGAACTCAGAGAGCAATTTGACCCTCCATTCGTGCTTACGCATGATGGGCTGAACCTGCTTTGCGATCCTCTGCAAAATCTTCTGAGCTTCGTCTCTTTTAGGCTTTCTTATCAGAGCTTTGGTCTCCCATACGTTATGTAGATCACCCAGATTCATATTGCACGCACGATTGGAACCCAAATTGAAACCAGAAAAGGGCTTCTAATTTTCTTCTGAATTCGGGCGAACCCTTCACTAAAAGGTTAAATCTTTGGTTGAAGTCCATATTTATAACGCGGGATTGAGAAAAAAACAAAAATAAAAATGGGTATCTACAGATCGGTCCTTGCTCAGATATTGAATTGCGAAAAGCCTCCCGTCCTCTCATACTTAATTAGTTAATTTTTTGCCTCGAGTTCTTTTTTTTTTTTAAATCAACTCCTCCGAATTCAAAATATTACAAAATTCCTCCAATCAAAATACTCGCGATCTGTGATCGGAAAATTTCAGACGTTGCACTCGCATTGCAGAAATGGAAAGAAGGTTTATTCCTTAACTTAAAAGAATCAACAAGATTTTTCTTTCTTCGATCATCCCACTTGCAAACCTCGATTCGTTGTTAAGTGTCTAACGTCTCCACAAACGATTCTGCTGCTTTTGCCCCTGCATTCTCCTGCATTAAATGTCAGCAAAAATATAACAGTGAAGGAAAGAGAGACTAGCTTTAAATGCCGAAAAAACAATAAAAAATGTACAGGCAAAAGACTAACCTCTGATAATCTTTGGACCGCTCTATGAACTCCTTGGCTATGTCACGCCCTTGATACGAAGCTAGAACAGTTCGGATATCAGCTGGTCTATTTCTGGCAACATCTGTAGGAAATAACTAGCAATGGATCAGAAAACAGGAATTTTTATTGGAACAAATAATTCACTAGCATCAATTTTCAAATGCTTACACTCGAGAAACGGAATTAGATCCAAAAGTGTTGTATCATCTGCTTCGCCTGTCCATGGTTTTATCTCGACACAGTTCTCTGGCTGAAGACTTGATTCGAGAGCATGGCCACTGATGTATAAAATCTTCGCAGGGTCCCTATTCAGTTTTGCAAGGTCCTGAAGCATGCATGAGCCCATCACAATAAGTAAATAAAATTATAAATTGTATGACATTGTAACTTAGAGTACGTCCATTTGATGTAGACACAGAAAGATAATCCAAAGTTGGAAGCACTTGTATATAAATGGGAGTGGAACTTTTTTACATAATTTTGACAATATTGATAAGATGCTAACCTGTTATATAAACATCAGAACATAATTACAATAGACAAGAGAACATAATTACCCTATAATGCTTTCCCTCAACGTATCTTGTTGCGCCCCTTGAAAGCCTGTATCTTATACAGTGCTTCTGATCCAATCTTTCGATCACAGGATCGACATACTGCAATTACAATGAGACCAAGTGGTAACACAACAAATAAGTTGTTAATAAATTTTAAAAAACGTGCATTTTCTTGATGAGAAGAGAAAAAAAAAACCCACCATATTTAGTTGGTCCGAATATACAACAATTTCATAAAATTGAGCTAGATGCTCCAGAAAAGCATCCACTCCAGGCCTTTTGAAGGTTCTCCATCCCCTGTCACGCTTTAGGAAGAGGAATCACAAACAAAGAGGAAAGGATAAAAATTAGTAAAAGGGAAATTGTGGACTTCAATAAAGATTGGCAAATGAAGCATGCCTTCCAATCAGAATAAACCAATGTCTCATTCAGATCCAGAACAAGGGTGAACACATGCTGCTCCAGAGGGTGCAAATCAGGGAGAAGCTGGTCCGAAGTAGGTTCAGTAAACCCCTGAAATATGGTACAACAAAGTCATGCCAAAGGCGAATATACTGTCAGCAGAATGTAATGGCACTTCAGAATTGAAATGAAACATTTGAAGTTGGAAACACATGTACCCGAATATGTTCCTCTGCTGACTTCCTTAAATCGATGTAAATGTCAATTAACTTCGCTGGGACTGCAACATACAAATGGAAGACGGGTTAGACATAGATTAGACACAGTCCCAACATTGTACTGGTTACTCCATAAAATTTCCATTAAACAAATTCGTGACCCTTTAATTTTCACAAGCTAATAATATGCATAGAGAGAAACCCATAACCAAAAAAAACTTACCTGTCACTGCAGCAGCACGAAGGTAACCTTGGAATTTCTGCATTGAAAAAAAAAATTATAAATTGTCACCTCAGGCTGTTTCATCTTAGAAACTACTCAAACGAAGAAAATAGCGTTCCAATAAGTAAAAGTAATGATGTCACTTGGAGTTGGTTTCCACACAAACATAAACTGCATGCCATTAATAATAGATCCAAAACGTCAAAAAAGTTGTTGAAATTTGGCCATATCATAGCCTTAAAGCATTACATAAGCACCACATACTTGAATGCTTCTAATGTTCAACAAGATGCCACAGAAATAATCATGTACAGTTAGACGAACATACTCCACGTCCAAAGAGTGGATGTAATCAATCAAAAGTCCCATTAAGAATAAAATAAGATGCAAAAGTTATAATAAGAATAACAACAACTACAAAAATCAAGGGACTGCCATATTCATCCCAATGCAAGTTGCTAAGTAACCATAGAGCCAACTGAAAACAAAATGGAGGGTTATGAGACACACATCTGTTGACGATGCATCATCGTCCATGGTAAAATTTGCTGAAGCACGAAGGGCCTTTGTCTTCTCATCAATCTCCTCAAGAGAATAAGCTGCACTCCAAAAACATAAAAACAGAAATTTGTTGATCAAGAAATAGAATTTATAATGTTTGGACTACTCAGAGGTGTGTTGTACATCATCAGAAGGTGGGGTTAAGCACCGAAAGATAGAGAGGAAATCACACGCACAAAGGAGAATGCAGAGTTTCGACCTGCCTACAAAATAATAATTACAAACGCGAACTATCGAAGCTAGAAGGCACGAACCATACGAGGCATAACCAGCAGCTGCGACGCCACCGGTGAGTGCAGCAACGATTCCATACTTCACAAAACCCCAAGGCTTATTTACTGGAGGCGGAGGAGGAGCGTCGGGCGGAGGAGCTTGATCTCCGATGATCGACGAAGATAAGATCGGCTCTCGCTGTGATTCCGCCGTTGAGCTCGACCGGCGATTTCCGAGTCTGACAAATGAGTGTAATCGCAAACGAGATCGAAGTAAAGCGGACATTGCTGGTTGAGGTGCTGTGGATCGATTAGGGTTTTGGAATTGTTTCGAGGAGGGCTTTTGAGAAAGTAAAGTAAAAGCGTATGATCGGAAAATGTAAAATTACGGATTTGGCCTTTGGGTCGGCCGCGCTCTGTTCGTTGATTACCACACTGTATTTTTCTCGTTACTTTAATAATAGGGGAATTGTCATTGGGTATTTAACCCTAAATTACCCTTAATAGCATAAATTTAGACATACAAATTATTATTTTACAATCAAAATGAATGCGTTGCTCCCAGCAGAGGAGGCAGGTCGGTGATCGCTATTCTTTTATAACATTTGCAAATTTCATGTATATTAATTTTGTGGAGATTTCTGCTCCTAGGATATGGTTATGCAATGTAATAATGTGTATTATGGTCGGGTCCTGAAATAATTTGGAATTTCTATATAAAAAAAAGATTCTTCTTCTGTTTGCGACTGGTATGACAAAGACTAAAGAGTCTTTCGTGAAGCTCAATATATTTTTGTAATATCGTCAAATTAATTCAAGAAATCGACTCCAAAAAGATATACTCCTTCCGTCCCGCTAATTTTATGACACTTTTCCATTTCGAGCGTCCCAATAATTTTATCACCTTTCCTTATTTAGCAAAAAACTATCACAAACAATCAATATAATATATTAAATATTTTAAAAAACGTGTCAAAATATACACTTTTTTACCTTTTCATTGTACTATATTATTATAATAATGCCACTTTAATTTGCGTGCCCAGCAAATTGTGTGATAAGCTTGGACGACGGAGGGAGTATAATATTGTCGGACTTCTACGTAAGACTACCCGTGCCGTAACCGCCTATAAATTAATAGAGAAAAAACGGAACTATTAAAATAGAATAATACACTGCAAATACAGGCACGCCAGCTACGCAAATTATATAATTACACACATATATATACATGTATTCTTAGCTGAGAAAGCCATCTATCGCTCATCATCTCTCTGATTTATAAACGCCTAGGAATCAAATCGCGCTGTATTCATGTCGGTATGTAATCGAATCTTTAGCTGCTCTGTTTCTATGATTATTTGGATTCTTAATTTAACTTTTGTTTATCTCTTATCGATCGGACCTCGGAGCTGGATGGGCTTGAATTTCTTTTGATTGTTATTATATTTGTTCTATTTTTAGGGGGATTATGGTTTTTTCTGTTCGTATATTGAGCTTTGATGAGTTAATTAATATAAAGCTCCTCTTTTTGGGTTTCCTTTGCTATTTTGATTGGTGTTGGAGGAAATCGAAAAAACACTTATTTGGTAACAAGCTATGGTGTTCAATCATTTATTTCATTCATTGAATACTTATTACAACTTTTGGCTACCTACGACCATCTGACGAGGAGCATTGTGGCTTGGAATTAGGTTAGATCCGTTTAATCGACGAAGTTTGTAGTTGAACAGTTACTTTGCTTGTCAAATTAAGTTAAGCATAGAAACTATCTTCGATAAAGATGGCATGTTGCCGTACTCTATGCTTCTAATAGTATTTAGGACATACTTGGTAACTGTTGCACATATAAAATCAGTTTTTTGCCTGTATGGAAGGAAATCTTGTATCTGTGATATGTGTTTGTCAAAAAGTTATCAGACTTAGAACTGGTTTTCTTTCATTCTTTCTTTTCTCCTCTTCTCTTGCTTGGTTTTCGGGGCGAGTTTGATGATGTCTGACTTCAGTGTTTCAATTGTCATTTTGAAAAATCTTCGGCGATGTTATATCGACATTTTTTCCCTTAATTTTTTTTTTTCAGGAAAAAGGTAGGCCTCTTCCCAAATTTGGAGAATGGGATGTTAACGATCCTTCCTCAGCCGAAGGGTTTACGGTGATATTTAACAAGGCTAGAGATGAAAAGAAAACAGGTGGAAAACCAGATTCTGTGGAGACAACAAACACCAAGCAAACTGTGGAGCCCGTAAAACCTCACACCGTAAGTTGTGATAAATATTTTGTAGCTATTAATTTCATCTCCTTTAATATATATTGACTGTGGCCTTCCAACTGATTCATGATCTGAGCTGTTCTTTTGAGGATATTGAGCTGTGCTCCCTTTCTCTAAATCTACAACAATGATCTTTCAATTGCTCTGTTCTTTGCTACAAGACTACTATTTATCTTAAATTATTTACATATGGGATTTGCAGAAAAAAGGGTTTTGCTGCTTCCATAGCCCAAGTGCAGAATCTTGACGACGGAGTTCTATTTCCAAAACGATGACTTGCATTTATAAATATCCCAAAGGACCCTTTCAATCAAGAAAGAGCCGTACTTGGTTTTTGTGTGCTGTAAAATTTGGCTTTGTTTTTGTAATAACTATTCTTCAAACGGGGCAATCATTGTATTCTGTGTGTGGTATGTGTTTCTGTAAATCAAGACAAGCCGTCTCTAACGTTGTTGTTTCTCTCCAAAATGATATGTGAGTTGCAAAAGTAAGTACTTTTTGTCTTAAAACCTCTGGTTATTTATTTACATAGCTTACCAATTCAATTAAACCCTCACAACAATCCCAAACAAATCAAGATTCAAACAATTCATTCCTTCGTTTGCTCTCCCATCGCACACTGTAGGAAGCCGAGCTAATCATCGCCGAAGAGAGGAGAATATGCCGTCATTAGGCTTAACGATTTTCGTGTGACACTTACCATTACCTCAAAGCACTTGCAACACACATGTATAGTAAATCTCGGAGGAGAAGGTCCATATATATCTAATGGCAAGATGACATATCAAAAAGTGGCTTGATGGCAAAAATGTTTCTACGAAATATCTATGAGACGAGCTTAATTAGTAGTGTTGCAAGACTTTCTAGTCCGATATATATAGAGCTGTAACGGCGATTTTTCTGGTGGAAGAATTTGTCGTGTGATTTTTCTCGCCACCAAACGCATGGAATAAAATCGATGCACACCTAATACGTACATGGTTGGCACCTAATACCGTTCGCATTCAAGACGTGTGGGCCCCACTTGAGGCGAAGAACACGAGAAAATAGTTATGGCGGGCTTCGTTTTTCGTTTTGTTTTTTTTTTCATGTTTGCGTACAAATTTTGAACGTTCATTAGAAAGATGGATGGAGAGGGATTCTTTCTTCTTCTGTAATATTTGTTCTTTGCAAAAAGTGGCAGTAAAAATCCAATGACATGCGAAATTTCGGAGGATCTTTTCTGGCGAAAACAACAATTATGGGATGTAAGAAATTTTCAGACGAACTCGACCGAAACACAACACATGTGTCCTAATCGAACAACTTTACCAGTTAGACGAACGGCGCTTAAAAAAAGATATATAGAAACCACGAAATCACAAAACCCTAATCGGCTAATCGCAAAACCACAAACCCTATTAATCCCACAAAGTCAGCGTCGACCCGCCGACCCATTCGCCCGGCCCCCGCCCCGAGCCACGGTCACAGCACAGGCGACGGGCTCGCCTGGCTAGCTGCTTGGGCCCTAAACCCATCGAGGCAAATAGAGAGCGGCCCAACGTACTCATGGAACCCTAGCCTTGCCATGGCCGAGATTATATCCTCGGGCGTTAGCTTCCTTCGATACTCTCTGTGGCACATCTTAATAGCCTCCGCCGTCACGTAGTGTATGTACTTGGTGACGCACATCTGCACATATTCCTTCGCCTCGTCGGAGATTTTGAAATCGGGCGGGAGAATCGTTCGCATGAGCCTCGCGATGGTGGCCGCCGGCAAATAGCCGCCGCCCTCTTCGTCCACCTGGCGGTGGTTGTTCGCCGGCGCCGTCGCCGGAGGTGGCGTCGCCGGAGGAGGGTTTTCGTTGGTGGTGGTTTTCCACCCGCCAGCGCCTGTGTAAGTGCAGAGATTGTGTTACGATATATATCTAGTGAATATCTTTACTAGCTTTTCCTATTTTTATTATATATATGTGTGTGTGCATGCACATAAAAAAATCTGATGGATTTATAAACTTCTACAGATGTTGAATATCGATTGTGGGTTAGATTTGGGGATGTGATCCATTCTTCTCAAAGGCTGAAACTTCTGGTAAAAAGATATATATATATATATATATATATATATTTAAATCTGTGCTTTGTTGTTTAATTACTAGAACTGTGAAAAATAGAGTAATTGGTGAGGCATATTTATAGATGGTGAAGTGAAGAATGAATGGAAGAGAATATTACAAACTGGGTTGTAATTTGGAAATGGTGGGACACAATATTCCAGTTTTGTTTTTACGCAATCATTGTAATTTTGTGATGAATATTAGGAAGAAAATTTAATTGAGTGAATTTTCAATATCACACCAAGAAATTTTGTTAATGACAGAATTTATAAATAATCTTATGATTTGAGATTTGGTAGGGTTTAATGGATTTAATGAATCAATAGCTTCTACTAGGGTTTATTGATTAGGGTTTAGGTATCATAGTCCGAGGGCGGCCATGTTGTAAAAAAATAGCCGATGGACGGCCCAATACGGGACCAAATTAGGGATATTGGGCCGACACGTTTTTTCGATAAAGTATCGAATCTCGTAGTTTTTCGACGAAAAATATACAGGTCATCGGTAAAAAATAGTCCATTCTTCGATCGAGAAATAAATTCTGCTCATTTTTGTTCAAAATTTTCAATCTTGTTTTCTTTCGATTTTTTTCTTTTCCTTTTTCGTCAGCATTGTTTTGTTTTTCTCTTGAAGCCGTCTTCCTTCTATTGAATTATATGCAGAATTGAAGGTTGAAGACTTGAGATCAAAGCAGTTGCTCTGTTCTATTGAAGTGCTCTGTTCTATTTTCATCAGATATACGTTATTATTCAAATAGTGGGCTTCTTTAGTTAATGGGCCTATAATTTACTTAAGCCCAATTACCATGTATTATAAATAGGGAATTCCCGCGTGTATTAGGTTTAACGCTTGAATTGAATTATGATCAGATTTTAGATTTCTTCTTTCGCTGTCTTCTCCAAGAATCAAAACAAAGAAGCAATTAGAGCAGATGCTCGAATTACAGAATTCTTCATGGTATCAGAGCTTTAGTAATTGTTAATTGAAGTTTCCAGCAATGGCAGATACGGAGAATACGATAGTTCCACCAAATGATGGAGATGTGACTGCGAATGTAGCTCCTCTCGATTTCAATAATCCGATGTTCATTCATCCTTCAGATACTCCAAATCTCGATCTCACAACAGGAATTCTGAAAGGATCCGAAAACTACAAGATATGGAGCATGAGGATGATGATTGCACTTGAAGCTAAAAACAAGATAGGATTCATCGATGGTTCTTGCAAATGTCCGGACAAAAATTCACCTCTGTTCTCTCAGTGGAAGCGCTGCGATGCGCTGGTAAAGACTTGGATTCATCGCTCCATTTCGGAAGAGCTAATCTCAGGAATTGTTTATCACCAGAGCGCATTCGAAATTTGGAACGATTTAAAGCAACGGTTTGACAAGATCAATGGAGCGAGGCTATATGGATTGTTCAGGGAAATATATTCAAGCACACAGGGTGCGTCTACAGTTTCGGAGTACTACAACAGATTAAAGCCTCTTTGGGATGAATACGACTCGATGATCCCATCACCTGCGAATGAAGTATCCAGTGAATACAAGGCATTTTGTGGATGGCAAAAGATGATGCAGTTCTTAATTGGCTTAAACGACTGCTATCAAAACATTAGGTCTCAGATCTTATTGATGTCACCACTGCCATCTCACAGTCAAGTGTACTCGATGGTAATCAACGAAGAGGCTCAACGGGGAATTAATCTGCAAGCAACAAATACAGATTCATCTATTGCTCTCTCGGCACAATTTCCACAAAGCGGCTTCAACAGCAATGTCAACCAAACTGGCAAGACAGGGCTGTTCTGTGACCACTGCAACATGGGTGGACACACAAGGGACAACTGTTTCAGGATCCATGGGTATCCTCCTAATTTTGTGAGGGGAGGAAGAAGGGGATTTGGAGCAAGGAGAGGCCAAGGCAGATTTGGAAGTTCCAGGGGCAGGGCCAACAGCATCATGATCCCAGAAGCATGTCAAGATAAGATAAAGGGGGAGAATGCTCAGCAAGGCTTCACAAATGAACAATGTTCTCAGATTTTAAAGATGCTGGAAAGAAATGCCACGCTCGAGGACTCTAAGCCTAATGGTACTTCGGCCACCACAAACACAACAGGTATGTGCTCTAATCCCAAACATAATTGGATCATAGACACAGGGGCCAACCATCATGTCACCTGGAACAGTGAACTATTTAGCAGCTTTGATAACTATAATTGCACTGTTAGTAGTGTGAACCTACCAAATGGATCAAGCAGTAGAGTCATTTTATCTGGTACTATAGCTATTAGTAAAGAACTGAGATTGAAAGATGTGCTATATGTGCCAGATTTTAAGCACAATTTACTATCTGTTTCCAAACTGTCTAGAGATGAAGGCATGCATGTGAGTTTTACATGTAATTCTTGTGCTATACAGGATGCTTTGACTGGCAGGATAAAGGGGATTGGTAAGCTGGAGAACGGGTTATATATACTCAGACCAAGCCCCCCTAAACTGCCAGGAAAACTGTCTGCTAGTTTCTGCAATTCTGCTAGTGATAAAAATGTCTCTTTAAATAAGAATAATGATGTATCCCTATGGCACTATAGATTTGGCCATATGTCATTTGATAGACTGAAATATATGAATGATTTACACTTGAATTTGAGTGACTCTGCTAAGTATTGCACTCTGTGTCCTCTTGCAAAACACACAAGGACAAAGTTCCCTGATAGACAATCTGCGGCTGAAAATATTTTTGATCTTGTGCATATTGACATATGGGGCCCGTACAGAGAGATGACTTATAATAATGAGAAGTACTTCTTAACCTTGGTTGATGATTATTCTAGAGCATGTTGGGTTTTCTTAATGAAAAACAAATCTGAAGCAGTTTGCATGTTGAGTGAATTTATTGCATATGCTGAGAATCAATTTAGTGCTAGAATTAAGATCATAAGAAGTGATAATGCTTCCGAATTCTTTTCTCATGAGTGTAATACCATGTTAGCTGCTAAAGGCATTATACATCAGAGTTCATGTGCCTATACTCCACAACAAAACGGGGTTGTGGAGAGAAAGCATAGGCACATTCTCGATGTTTCAAGAGCCTTGAAGTTTCATTCAAATGTTCCTATAAGATTTTGGGGAGAATGTGTAAAGACTGCTGTTTACCTTATAAATCGAACACCTACCCCAGTGCTAAATGGTAAAACACCATTTGAGATTCTCTTTGGTAAGAAACCTTCCTACTCCCACTTGAGAATTTTTGGTTGTCTAGTTTTTGCTAAGATTCTTATGCAGAAAGATAAGTTCCAGCACAGATCCAAGCCTTGTGTGTTTATGGGATACTCGACAACTCAGAAAGGTTACAGGTTATTAGATTTAGATTCTGATAACTTCATCATATCTAGAGATGTGATATTTTTTGAAGATACCTTTCCATTTACTACTAACACTTCTAACTCTGAGAGGGAGAAGTTCCCCACTCATGACAAGCAATACTTCTATGATGAATTAGTAATGCCTTATCAGCAATCAAACAGTAGCAGCATTCATCAGACTCCAAGCAGTAGCAACATACATCAGCCTCCAGAAAATATACCTGATGAACCTGCGCAGGAAAGCATGGAAATGGAGGAGTCTGCTCCAGATGCAACCACAGATCAACAACCTGTAAAAGAGGTAAGGAGGTCAGGTAGGATTTCCAAACCTCCTTATTGGCACAATGATTTTGTATCTCCCTTTGAATCAGACATCAACATGACAAGTAGTGCTAAGTATCCTTTGACAGATTTGATCCATTATGATAGGATATCACCTGATTATAAGGTATACTTAGCTGCTATTTCAAAAGATTACATCCCCAAATCATATGATGATGCTAAGGGAGATAAAAGATGGCTAGATGCAATGAACTCTGAAATAAGAGCACTAGAGTTAAATCAAACCTGGAAATTAGTTAAACCACCACAAGGAAAGGCTGTGATAGGGTGCAAATGGGTTTATACTATTAAGTATAGATCAAATGGAGAGGTAGAAAGATACAAAGCTAGATTAGTAGCTAAGGGATACTCACAAAAGGAAGGGATCGATTACAATGAAACCTTCTCACCGGTAGTTAAGCATGTTACAATTCGAACTGTGCTTACTCTTGCTGCTATCTTCAATTGGTTTATTTTTCAAATGGATGTCACTAATGCATTTCTTCAAGGGGATTTGAATGAGGAGGTATACATGAAAGTTCCTCCGGGCTTCAACATTTCAGAGAAGGAAGCAGATCATGTATGCAAGCTTGAGAAACCATTGTATGGATTGAAGCAAGCTTCGAGACAATGGAATCACAAGTTCGTTGAGGTCATTAGTAAGTTTGGTTTTATCCAATCTAAACATGATTACTCTTTATTCACCAAACGGAGTAAGGATAAGTTCATTGCTTTGCTAGTTTATGTTGATGATATACTAATAACAGGAAATGATTCTATACTGATCAATGAGTGTAAGGACTACCTTAAAAACATGTTTCTTATGAAGGATCTAGGTGAGTTAAAGTTCTTTCTTGGAATCGAGGTTGCAAGATCCAAAGAGGGAATACATCTGAACCAAAGAAAATATGTAATTGATTTATTAAGTGAGACTGGTATGACAGGGTGCAAACCAGCTCAAACTCCAATAGAGGAGAACAGCAGAGCTGTGAGAGAAAGAATCTGCCAAAGTGATCCAGTACTTGATGATATATTTGGATTTCAAAGGTTAATAGGAAAACTGATATACCTATGCATTACTAGACCTGACATTACATATGCAGTACAGGTGCTTAGCCAATTTATGCACAAACCAAGGCAAATGCATCTCGATGCAGCTTACAGGGTGCTCAGATATCTAAAAGGAAGACCAAGCCTCGGTTTGTTATTTTCTGCCGCAAGTAGCTTGCATCTAAGTGTGTTTTGTGATGCAGATTGGGCTGCTTGTCCTAATACAAGGAGATCAGTTTCTGGTTACTTAATAAAGCTTGGAGAATCTCCTCTATCATGGAAATCGAAGAAGCAGACAATTGTGGCAAAGAGCTCCGCTGAGGCAGAATACAGATCAATGGCTTAGGTCACTTCAGAGACAGTATGGTTACTGGGATTATTAAATGATCTTGGCATTAACAATTTGTGTCCTGTACAGGTATGGTCAGACAGTAAATCAGCTCTACAGCTTGCAGTGAATCCTGTCTTTCACGAGAGAAGCAAACACATAGAAGTCGACTGCCATTTCATACGAGACAAAATTGCAGATGGCACCATTCAAGCAAGCTATATACCTTCTTCAGACCAGCCGGGCGATCTGCTGACCAAGCCATTGAGAAAGGAACAATTCTGCTACCTTCTAGACAAGTATGGTGTGTTTGACTTATATGAACACCATACTTGAGGGGGAGTATTGAATTATATGCAGAATTGAAGGTTGAAGACTTGAGATCAAAGCAGTTGCTCTGTTCTATTGAAGTGCTCTGTTCTATTTTCATCAGATATACGTTATTATTCAAATAGTGGGCTTCTTTAGTTAATGGGCCTATAATTTACTTAAGCCCAATTACCATGTATTATAAATAGGGAATTCCCGCGTGTATTAGGTTTAACGCTTGAATTGAATTATGATCAGATTTTAGATTTCTTCTTTCGCTGTCTTCTCCAAGAATCAAAACAAAGAAGCAATTAGAGCAGATGCTCGAATTACAGAATTCTTCACCTTCTTGATCAGTCGATGTTATCGGATGAATCTCCTAGGTTCTTTACCCCCACTAATTTTTTTAAGTATCAAAACTTCCGTTTGAAAATAAACTCGTGCAATCGTATAAAAAAAAAACAACTGAAAAAAATTCGCCAGCAAAATCAAACGAATATCCCGCGATTTCAAACGGCAGAAGTGGCCGATTGATCTTGGGAGACGACGATCACCTTATCCGCATCACCCCCAATGACGACATCTTCTCTCTTAGGTTTCAATAAAGGATTCGCCGACAAGCTTTGGCTCGGCAGCGAACTGCCACGATTCGCCTTATCCCTCGACGACTCGTCGATATTCAGATACGTATAGACAGACATCCCAAAGAGCGCCAACACAGCGCCGGCGATGCTCACAAATCCCGGGTCGGAACCGAACATCAAATACCCACCGAGCAATATCACGCACGTCTTGAACTGTCCTAAAACCACATGCGAAGTCGCCGAAGTCGCGCTGCAAAACCAAAAAAAAACGAAGATGTTACTGCTGGGTACCAAAACCAAGTCCCACATCAGTAGGAACAAGTTTGACTTCCTCTGTTGACAATTGGTTTTAGATTGGAACTCCACACGTGCTTATGAGTTTGGGCTAGGGAACTTTATTCCCAAGAGTTATTATGTACATTAGTTACTCACCCGAGAGCCAAAGCGCCCGACCACTGCAAGAGAAACCCTAAAAGGGCGGAGATTAGGACCGCCGTCGAGCTGGCGACGTCCCATTGGAAGGATAAAACGCCGGGCGGGTCAAACCACGGCATTAGCGCTACTAAGAAGAATACGGTGACGGGCGTCGTCTTCCACATAAGCCTGCGTTTTTCACAACAACCGACGCCAAAAAAAAAACGTTTCGTCATCACGAAACATACGGAAAAAAAAATCGAACGATATTTATATTGGTACTAACGCGAGGGCCGTCCAATTTCCGCTCTGCTGAAGGCGAGACCAGAGGATTTTGTTGACGGCGCTCGGGATAATCCATGCGACCGCTACACATGCGCCGAAGAGGTTGAATTCTAAGTCCGTGACAGTCGCAATAGCAACGCCAAGCGATACGCCGACCAAAGCAAGAACCTGCATTATATATTTGAGCGCGCGCTTTTCGCCTTTTTTATTTAATTAAACGAGCGATTATTGAGTTCGTTTGATCAAACGTCCTTATACCTTTCTGAGTGAGGTCGTCTTTCGATAGAGGACAAACTCGGCCGTCACGATGGTCGGCGTCACTGCGATCTTCGCCATTTGATAGAAACCGACGCTGGCGAAAAATGAAGAAACGTTTACGATAATATCGAAAAGGGAAAAAAGAAAGAAGGAAGAAGCGAACCTATTGTGCTTAAGGCTCGTATTGGCGAGTCCTGAAGCAAAGGACATTACTGCGCCTAAGGCGAAAAGGGACGAAAAAGGCGTGGTTTTCGAAGGAGGTGCGACGGGCAATAGCGATAGGGATTTGAAGACGGCAAGCATAGCCCAGGCCGTGCAGTAATGTATAAGTGTAAGAAAAATGGGGTAATTAAATCCCACTCTGCCCATAACCTATGGATATGCAAGAAAAATGAATGAGTCATGGAATGGAATTAGCTTAACTTAAGCTAGCTATAAGGGAGTAAAGAGAAAGCTGACCAGTTTGTTTCCTAAGATTATTCCCACGGCCACCGTGAAATTGAAGGTCATTGCTAGAACAGGGCCGCAGAAACGTTGCTGTTGCCTCTTTGCTCCTTCGCTTGTGCGAAGCTCGTTGTAAAGAGAGCTTCTAAGTTCTTCCAAGGCGAGCCCTGAAAAACACAGATAATCTAATCATGTTGTTACTGATGTATTATACAATGAGAAGATCAAATTAAAAGAAATAGGAAGATAAATAATAAAAAACAAACACCACCTGCAGCGCCGGCATCACTATCTTTGCGTTTGATGAATCTTTTGGTGTGATCATGTCCCAGCAAAGAACTCAAAAGCCCCATTTTATTATTTCAAAGGGGTGAAGACAAATTGATGTCCATGCATGTCGATGCAATAGTAGCTTAATCTTACAGTAACCTTCAATCTATGGATGGATGTCACTGATGTTCGATGGTTTCGACGATTATAGTGTAGGGAGGTTGGGTTTGTGTCTGGGTAAAGAGGAAGCTCAAATCCCAGAGCCACGGTCTCCAAGAATCTGTCAAGAAAACCGAGCTGTCGAACTCGAATGTCACGGATCTGTTAAATCTTATCAAAGCCCACGTACCTATGAACTGAAAGCATTTTATTATTATTTTTTTTTCTGATTAATGGTCCGATTTTAATAATTTGTCTAATTAATTGAGTGGTTCATTACTCAAGCATTCAAGCTTTCGGTGGATGTTATCATTCCACCAAACTAGCCGTTTGGTACGATGCAAACAACCCATCCAAGGATTTTTAAGCGGACACTTGGCGTGTTATATTAGCAATTCCATTAGGTAATATTTGAGAGAGAGAGAGAGAGAGAGAGAGAGAGAGAGAGAGAGAGAGATTATAACACGAGCATATCGCTTATAAAAATCTCACCACATACAGTCATTGAAACAAAGGTGCAGATAATTAGGTACTCATCTTAGAAGTAGTACACGATACATCTTCACCAATTTCAATCTTAAATTGTACGCACTCTGTTCACATATTGAAGCAGATAGCAGAAGTTATTATATTATTTCATATACTTATGGAGGAATTTTCTGTGGAAATCACTCCTTATGGTGTCATTGATGAAACGCTTAGGTGTTTTAGTCTCACCACGAGCTTGGTTCTTGAAAACCACGTCATCATCCCACCTGCGTAGCATTAGAATTACTGTTTTATCACAAACACAAGCAGGCAAACAATTGAGCAAACAATCTCAACAAAAAAACACACGATTGAAAAGAGAATGCATACACAATAGAGGATGATTCATTACCTTCTTTTCACGCTGAAGCTAGTAGGATTGTTCAGCAATGGATTTCCACGCAACAATTGCTCCTCTTTAGCTTGCAGCTCCTCCTTTTGCCTTTCTTGTTCCTAACACAAGAAACACACCCTCGTTAACATGTGAGGAAATATGAAAAGAAACGGTGCACCGAAAATTGCAAAGCAGGTTGAATACTTACTTCTCTTTCTTTCTGCTCAGCTTTCTCTCTCCTTATACGTTCAAGCTCTGCCAAAAGAGCTTCTTCATCATCACCATCGTCGTCATCGTCATCCTCACTACAGAAGCAAAAGCAATTGCATAAACGAAATGGAACAAGCAAAGAATGAGGTAAGGCAAAGAACTGAGGCAGAAGTCAGCGAGAGAATTACATGGAAAGTAATATGACTTAAAAGAAGATAACCGAGAAAAAACACGTGAAATGAAGCACCAACGATAGATAGACAAAAGAGTAAAGGGGCACTGACGATTCATCATCACTTTGAACATCCACATCAGCATCATCAGCATCAACGTTCCTAGGAACAATACGCTCTTCAACTTCACGCTTATGCCCTGCAATCAGATATCTCCATTTAAGCCATAAGTCTATCACTCTATTGAGAAAAATATATTCATTACACAACATACAGCTATAGCCTCATTGGTTGTGCAAAATTTACCTTCTAAAAGAAGACTACCACCTCCTTTCCGACGCTCTCTATCCTCTGAAACAATATGACATTCAAATGAACATGAGCACTGCAAAATATAAAAACAAACGTTGAAGAAAAACAGACAACTTACCACTATCACTACACTAACCCTTCGACGAGAAGTGCCTCCTCTCACGCTCCTCCAATTCATCCCGTAGATTCCTCCCTTTGATCTCTTCTTGGGTATCTTGTCCTTCCTTTCTGGAGTAGAGACACAATTTTTTTTGTGGAACATGAATGAATTAAACAAATCGACTCTTCAAAAATAACAGTTACACAAATCAAAAGTTTGACAACTAACGCCTAAGATGAACTCGACACAAGAATAGCATCAAGGAACAAAAAAGTCGCAACAGCATATTACCTAGATTTTAAGGTAGTATGCGCAGCGATATCCCTGGATGAATACTTCTGAGAAGGACCGAATATCCTCGCTCCGCCTTGTTCGTTTCCACCTTTAGCGGGTGCCCATGTGGGCCTAGCAGCAGTAGTCATCCTCTCGAACCCTAATTTTGTTTCCAATCAATGCCCGCAACAAAAAAAAATGCAATTAGCAGCTAGATTTTCCGATCAAGGTTCACGAGGATTGATAGGGGAAAACCTTTAGAATTATCGAACTACGTATGCGGCTAATCACAGAGATTAGGTTATTGTTGCGTACCTTCGCGAGAGTGGGAACGGTGGACAACTAAACAAAGCAACTCTGTTAAGCGAAAAAGAAATCACCATTCACCATTATATATATATATTCAAATCGCCCCCTTAACGACGATTTCATAAGGGTTGTCTATTCCTCATGGGTTGGGCTGTCTTCGTGAAATTAAATCCCCCATCCCAACCCAACTAGTTAATTTACAACGTAAACATTTTATCATCATTAAATGATAATACGATGAAGAAATCTTGCCCTTAAATATGTGTATGTTTTATATTTTTTCATGAAAGAAATGGGTATTGTCATTCTTGTCAAACTCAAAATCAGATACATTACTCAATACTAAAAAAATATATAAAATGGTGGGGTCATGCATATACAAGATTGTTACAAAACTTTATTGTAACAATCAAAGTCACCACCCCACCACATGTCAAATATTCCAAAAATGGTACGCCAGCATCAAATAATTTCCTTCCGTTCTATGTTTCCATCAAGATATACTTTTTTGAATATGATAAGATAGATATTTTCCTAAAGCCTAGCTATAAGCTAGCTAACCTCCTTCAATTCTCATTGGTGAACTATATACTATAGCCAGGATAACCTTCTTATCCCTAACTACACATATATTTAGTAAGAGGCTTCGATCTGTGTGCCACTGTAATCTTCTTCATTCAAAAGAAAGACCAGACAAGAAAACACAACATCTCATCGCATA
Organism: Craterostigma plantagineum; assembly: GCA_027422505.1. NCBI lineage: Eukaryota > Viridiplantae > Streptophyta > Magnoliopsida > Lamiales > Linderniaceae > Craterostigma > Craterostigma plantagineum. The sequence goes on along the minus strand of JAPQWV010000053.1, from coordinate 88,789 downwards.
GTGTAATGACTACTGGTTTTGAGGTTTCCATCGATTCCCAGAAAGAGCCCAAAAGAACAGGTAAACACACAGTTGTATATACACACATGTATGTAAGTATATGTATGTATCACCTAGCTGGAATAGAACCATGTGAGGAGCAGATAGTACACGGAAGCAGGTACCATATGGACGGCGACGGCGCATGTAATAACAGGCGTCATCGGCGCCGGCGTGCTTTCCCTGGCGTGGAGCACCGCCCAGTTAGGTTGGGTCGCCGGCCCACTAACCATCGTCATGTTCGCAGCGGTCACTCAGATCTCAGTCTTACTCGTATCCCACTGCTACATGTCGCCCGACCCATCTCATGGCCCGACCCGAAACCGCTCCTTCTTGGAAGCAGTTAACTTCTACTTGGGTCAGTAATATAACTCATCTTTATGTTATATTACTTCGTCTTCTTTCTTGCTTCAAGTTATAGCCACCGATATGCGTATAGGTAAGAAGAAACAGATTATCTGCGGTATATTTCTGATGGAGAGCTTTTATGGATGTGGAATTGCTTACACCATAGTGACGGCTTCTAGTGCAAAGTATACTTTCATTTAAATACGTACATATGCATTTTTTGAAATGAACATAGATTTGAAATGGCGCAGAGCAATTCTACGATCAAACTGTTACCATAAGAGAGGCCATGAAGCTGCCTGCAATTATGGGAACAACGCATACATGCTCACGTTTGGGTTAACGCAAGTGATAGTCTCACAAATACCAAATTTCCACGACATGGCTTGGCTCTCTGTCATTGCCGCAATCATGTCCTTCGCCTATTCTTTCATAGGACTCGGCCTCGGCTTTGCAACAGTCATAGGTGCGACGTCATAAATCCATAACATTATAAATGCTGTATAAAGTTACCATTTTTACTGTTAACTCATAATCTCACAGAGAATAGAGAGGTCAAAGGAAGCATAGGAGGCACCTCAGCACACAGTAATGCCCAGAAAGTATGGCTGGTTTTCCAAGCACTTGGTGACATTGCCTTTGCGTATCCGTACACTCCAATCGTCCTTGAAATACAGGTCTTTAATCTCTCTCCCTCAATCTCTCTCTATCTATCTCTCTCTGACATAAAAGCAAACACATAGGATACATTGAAGTCGCCGCCAGCAGAGTACAAGACTATGAGAAAAGTCACCTTAGTTTCAATACTAATCACCACCTTCTTCTACCTCTGCTGCGGAAGCTTCGGCTACGCCGCCTTCGGCGGCCGTACGCCGGGAAACCTACTGACGGGGTTTGGCTTCTACGAGCCCTATTGGCTCGTCGACTTCGCTAACGCCTGCATCATTCTCCACCTCATCGGAGGTTATCAGGTAACTATACATTAATAAAAACGAACTCAGTACGATAATGTCATTATTATAAAACTAACATACTCCGGCGATTCTCATCTCAGGTGTACAGTCAGCCAGTGTTTGCGTTCGTCGAGAACTACCTCGCCGAGAAGTTTCCGGCGAGCGATTTCGTCAATAAGTCCTACGCCTGCGATCTGCCGATTCTGCGGCGGCGAGGGTTTAGGGTGAACTTACTGAGGCTGTGCTTTAGGACGGCGTACGTGGCGTCGACCACCGCGCTGGCGATGGCCTTCCCTTACTTCAACCAAGTCCTCGGCGTCATCGGCGCGTTGAACTTTTGGCCGTTGGCGGTGTACTTCCCCGTGGAGATGTACTTCTCGCAGCGAAAGATTGGAGCTTGGACAAGGACTTGGGTTTGGTGCCAAGGCTTTAGCTTCTTCTGTCTGCTTCTTACAGTAGTTGGGTTGATTGGATCTGTTCAAGGATTGATAAGTGCGAAGCTCACATAAATTTAAATAAATAAATATAGAGGATGTATAGATTTGTAAGCGCTTTCTTTCATCATTGCTTAGAAAGACTGCTAAATTTCCTTCGATTTCGCACATTTAACGGTATCTAGTCTAAATTGCACACATTCGTATAATATATAAATTATTTATTATACCTCCGAAAAAAAAAAATTATTTATTAAATATTAAATAACAATTACTAAAAATAGAATGGTTAAACTGACAATAGCACTGGTGGTTTCTTATTTTTTATTTATATTAATTAGTAATTTGAGAAAAATTCTTATTGGCCGATTGATACCTCAAATTCGGACGATTTTTAACTCCGGTTGAGTGTAGATGTAGATTAATAACTCTGTGATTGAATTAAATTATGGTTTATTTTAATCTGATGTTGCTCAATTGACTATCTTTGAGGTTTAGAATTAATTACTTTTAAACTTTGGTGGAAGCATTGTCGTGGAATCCATTTAACAAAAATAAGATCTGTTCAACAATGTTCATTGACTTACGTGTCGGTAATAAATAGACAACATATGTTCAACACCGAATATATTTAACGACGACTTTACGTATATAATGGGGATCGACATTTTTTTTAAACGCGTAAGCTGAGCACAAAATCTGGCAAATCCTTGGTTCGCTGGCCAGTCATCACAACGATGTTGTTGAATCTGTAATAAAATAATATTAAAAAAAAGGTTTAGATGACCACCGTGAACGAATATTCCGACAACGTCGTGTTAATACCGGCCACGTCATCGTCCGTCGACTCCGATCTCGAGTTTGGGAAATCACAGCAATCGCCGAGGAATATCAACGGAGCTGACGGTGGCAATAGGAAATCCGGCGTCGGTTCGGATCTGTTGAAGAGGTTGGAATCTGGGTTTTCGGGTTCGGGTCGTAGGCTGAGCGTGAAGCTTCGAAGCGAAAGGGATGGGTATCAGCAGAAACTCAGCTCAGCTTCTTCCTCTTCCTCGCCGAAGTCTCCCGGCGGTGCATCGGATCACGGCGACGATTATCTCGGCGACAGTGCGCCGCCGGAGTGGGCGCTGCTATTGATTGGGTGCCTGCTTGGCGTCGCCACGGGGCTGTGCGTCGCGGCGTTTAACCGCGGGGTGGGTTTTTGCAGTACACCATTAGTTGGATAATTGTGACAATTTTTGGGTTCCTATTCTCCTATGATTAATTGATTGATCGGAACTGTTCGGTTGATTATAGAACAGGGGAGACAAAAAAGGAGTGCTTTTTTTTGTTTATTGCCAATGAGCATTAGTTGATTGGTTCTCAATCTAGTTGATAAACATGCCATTCAGCCACAAGATCCAAATGGAAATTATAGTCTGTTGGTGCAGTAAATGTGGGATTTAGTTTAGGGGATTATTAATGCTGTTATTTTTATGAATTGGAAAGCTGCTTTGATGGGCTTGGCTCAATTTCTGAGTATACTAGAGTATTGAGGTGTCTTGTTCATTTGGTGGTCTTGTTCATTTGGTAGTATAATAGAGTACTTAGGTCTTGAGCAGCAATACCTCTCTGCATCGTAATTATTTCACCAAGTATGATCTTTTCTTGTGGGAATTATGCACTTGATTAACTTCCTTCGGTGTCTGTGCAGGTACATGTGATACATGAATGGGCCTGGGCAGGTACGCCAAATGAAGGCGCTGCTTGGCTACGTCTGCAAAGATTAGCTGATACTTGGCATCGTATACTTTTGATACCAGTCTTGGGCGGAGTAATCGTAGGTGTGCTCCATGGTCTTCTTGATATAGTTAATCAGATAAAGCTGGCCACATCTTCTCAGCCTTCTCATGGACAAGGCTTGGATGTGCTTGCTGGTATATTCCCTGTAGTGAAGGCTATACAAGCTGCTGTGACTTTGGGGACGGGATGTTCTTTGGGACCCGAAGGTCCAAGTGTTGACATTGGAAAGTCTTGTGCTCATGGATTCTCAGTGACAATGGAGAGCAACAGAGAGCGGAGAATAGCACTTGTTGCTGCTGGTGCAGCTGCTGGAATTGCTTCAGGTACTTTCTTATCCACGTTCTTCTACGTTGGTCTTGTTATATGGAGTTTTGACATTTGTGGATCGTTGGTTATAGAGATTTATATGTAGGTATCCAGGAAATGACTTCTTAGTCATGATGACTTTAGAGTACTAAGATGGTGATAAGATTTGTACTTTCTCCCCAGGGTTTAATGCTGCTGTTGCGGGATGTTTCTTTGCTATTGAAACGGTTCTGAGGCCTCTCCGAGCTGAGAATTCTCCTCCTTTCACAACCGCAATGATTATATTGGCCTCTGTTATCTCATCGACTGTATCGAACGCAGTGCTTGGGGAGAAACAGGCGTTCACCGTGCCCACGTATGACTTGAAATCTGCTACCGGTATTTGCTCTCGTTCTGGTTTGTTCTTTGAAACTCATTTTGGACTTTTAGGTGTGATTATATCTGCAGTCTCTGTTTACTAGTTTTCTTGCTAAGGTTGCACATCTGATGACCATTGAATTTTCTATCTTCTTCCTCAGAGCTACCTCTGTATCTTATTCTGGGGATGCTATGTGGCGTAGTTAGCGTGGCTTTCACTCGCCTTGTCGATTGGTTCACGAAAATGTTTCAGTTCATGAAAGAGAGATTTGGGCTCCCAGACGTAGCCTGCCCTGCCCTAGGTGGTCTAGGAGCTGGTCTAATCGCTCTAAAGTATCCAGGAATATTGTATTGGGGTTTTACCAACGTCGATGAGATCTTACACTCTGGGAAAACTGCTTCTGCGCCTGGAATTTGGCTTTTGGCTCAGTTATCAGCAGCAAAAGTTGTGGCCACTGCTTTATGCAAAGGGTCTGGCCTTGTGGGCGGGTTATATGCCCCGAGTTTGATGATAGGCTCTGCCGTGGGTGCTGTTTTTGGGGGATGCGCTGGCGAGCTTATTAACTCTGCCCTTCCTGGCAACTCAGCTATTGCCGAGCCACAGGCGTATGCACTTGTAATGGGCTTTTGTTTTTTCTTCTTGAATTTCAAGTTTCGGTTTTTATCGAATCTTATATTGCTTTTTCCGTGTAGGTGGGAATGGCTGCAACGTTAGCCTCTGCATGTTCTGTACCTTTGACTTCGGTGCTTCTTCTCTTTGAGCTGACTAAAGATTACAGAATTTTGCTTCCCCTCATGGTATGATTTTGTCATGCCCATTAACTTCCATTGCCCGAAACTCTACGCAATTTTATTTCTTTTATGTAAATTTTGATGAATAATTGCAAACAGGGTGCAGTTGGATTAGCTATATGGGTCCCTTCTGTGACAATTCAGACAAAGGAAGCAGAGCAATCTGATAATAAGAAATCTCCGCGAGGCTACTCGATGCTTTCGCCGAACGAAGACAAAAATGCGTATAGTTGGAGACAATCCGTTGAAAGGGGTGATTTGGAACTCTCAGTTATCAGCGATTCCAACGACTACAGTTCTACAGATGTCGATTTATTACTGGAAAGTATGAAGGTCGGTCAAAACTCTATCCTACCTTCATTAAAATTTGCAATCCTCAAATCCATTGACTTATTACACCATCCTCTCGACACAGGTTAGTCAGGCAATGACGAATAACTATCTGAAGGTATCTCAGGCACAAACGCTGAGAGAAGCTTTAGACAGAATGCGCGATTCTCAGCAGAACTGCGTGCTTGTATTCGATTCCGAGGATTTCTTGGAAGGAATTCTAACTTACGGAGACATAAGACGATGGCTTAACAAAAGATCAGCACGCAATCCCAACAAAGATTTGTCAGACGTATGTTTTTCTGCTTCGTCTTACCTCTCATCTCTTGCAATATTAGTGACCGGCAAAGTTAGATTATTTCTTGATCTTATTGCAGCTAAGTGTGTACACAGTTTCGTCGATTTTTACCCGTGGGATAAGTTATCGCGGGCGACAGCGTGGACTCTTAACTTGTTCGCCAGACGCTGATATAACGATGGCTAAGCAGCTTATGGAGGCTAAGGGAATCAGGCAATTGCCAGTGGTCAAGCGAGCCGAGAACCTTCAAGGGCAAAGAAAGCAGAGAGCTGTTGCTATTCTTTATTACGAATCTATATGGAGCTGTCTAAGGTAATCCATCGCTAATAAATTGGTCACGATTCTTATCGGTTATTGAGTTCTTCTCTGCGTCCGTTTGCAGAGACAAACTCGGTCGCAGGAATACTATCGAAGATAAAAGGGACGACGATGATTCTGGTAAAAACATAGCAAATGTCCATCAATGACAACCAGCAATGTAGTAGAATCAACGATTATTACGCAAAATGATCGCCGCCCTGAGATTTCGTATCTCACCCGTGTAATATGAGCTCATCCATAGCTGCTCCTTCCTTGAAAGGATCAGTTGATTTTCCAGGAAACTGTACCTACCTTGTTGCTATTAAGATTCTGATCTGATGAGCTGACGTCACATCTTACATCAGTGTAAAAAATAAGAAGTCTAGATCATATACAGAGGAGTCAAAAACAACAAATGAAATAACAGATCAAATGAATTGATGAAATGTCTGTTTCCACTACAGGAGTATGGCCTTCACTCTTAGTTTAAGGATAAACTAAAAAAAAATAAAATATCTACATTTATGGGAGACGACTACAGCCCTCGGATCGCAGCGGCGGCCGATCAAACATAGTCGACGGACCACCGTCGGGCATATGATGCTCCACATTAGATTCGACCTTCGGCGCTATAATCGTCCCCACATAACTACCTGTCGCGTGCTGAGGTTGTCGATGTCCTAAAAACATACCATTATTATTATTGTTGTAATTATTGAAATTAACAGGCGGTATCGATGGATATCCTTCCCACGGGCCGTTCAACCCATAGAGCGGCAAGCCCGCGGGCCCGCCTAACGGGTCCCACTGGCCCGATTGGGGCCTACCGTGCGTCCTTTGGCCCGCGACGCTCGGCGCCTTGTGGGCCCCGGCGTTGTTGCCGCGGGGCGGCGGGAGCCCGTGGTTGTGCCTCCCCTCGTAGGTGAAGAGCATCGCCTTGCCGTCGTCCCTGGGCGACCTCTCCACGTGCTTTCGGACTTCGCAGCCGTGGCTGGTGCACCTGTAATAACTCCTCGGGTTTGGATTTCCCTTGACCGTCTTCTGGCCGTACTTCTTCCATCTGTAGCCGTCGTCGAGCACGTCCACGTCGCTCGTCACCTCGACGATCACCTTCTCCTTCTTCGCGGGCTCTGTCTCCTCCGCGCCGCCGTAATCTTCCACCTTCCTACCGAAGCGATCCGAACGAAAAACAAAAAAAGAACAATTAAAAAAATAAAGATTAGGAAAAATGACGGTAATAATAATGATAATAAAAACCTCCTCTTCGAGACACGTTCGCCGTCCTCCTCGAGATTCCCTCGCTTTCCGTCCGACACGGGCCGAGGGGCGGCGTGCATGTGGGCCTCTACGTAGATTATTTTGACGACGTGGCCCTCGGGGGATCGCTCCACCTTCTTAGTGACGAGACAGCCCGTGTGGTTGCACCTGTAGTAGCTCCGAGGATATTTGCTTCCTTTGACCTTTTTCTGGCCATACTTTCTCCAGTTGTAGCCGTCGTCCTCGACGGCGTAGTTCACGCCGCCGTCTTTTTCTTGCGAGGCGACTTCGTCATCTTCGTTCGTTTCGTCCTCGCAGGGCGAAAGAGATGCGCTGGAGACGTTTCCGAGGCTGTAATTGTTGTTTTGCTCGTTATCGGCGTTCGGGGTGTTCTGAGGTTGGGAGACGTTGTGTAAGAACTTGTGGTTGTCCGATTCGAAGGAGACGTCGTTTACCTCACTAAGAAATGGTTCGCCGTAGTAAAGTTCCTGGATAGCTCATGCAGAGAAACGTTAGTGTTTTCTAGGGATATGTTAAGCGGCCGAATATATGACGTTGAAAGCCAGAATCATCCCATACTTTAGACTGAACTCAATTAAAATGTGAGGACTAATAAGGTGACGTTCAGTGTGGACGACATGCCCAAAAAAAAAGCACAATAACACGACATACATGCCTAAGAAAATGAGGTGGATGGAGAAGGCGATTACGTCGTTTGATGTCTGAAGTTGTGAGCCCGACTCCATAAGAGGCCTGAACCCAAATGGCAGACGATTGCCGGCGTTGAAGCCTTCGTTCTTGCGGGCATATACTTCATTTGGGGATTTATCTACGAAGAAATCGCAATCTACGCCGACGACATTCCCCACGTCCCCATGATTTCTCGCCAGTTTCGAGTTCGGAAAAGGCTGAGCCTGAGAAACGAAAAAATAAAAAAGCCCATGCAATATTGGAAGACTTTCGCAATACGACTGAAATAACCGAATACATAAAAGTTTTACAGCTGAATGGATCAATCAGTCATACCTTTGCCCTCATATTCTTCGCTTAGATCGATTTCCCAAGGCTGTTCCCCTCGTTCTCGAATTACAGATACACCTTTACCCTCATATTCTTCGCTTAGATCGATTTCCGAAGGCCGTTCCCTTCGTTCTCGAATTACAAATCACGTGCGGGCGGTTTCTATTTTTCATATAGATTGTAATTTCTAAGGAATGAAAACCCTTTCGCTGGATATTTTGGTCACGGCCCAATGTTCGAATATCAACCCAAGAATAATAGCAAAAAGAAGCCCAATTTCAATCATGCTTTTATTTTTAATTGTTTGCTTAATAGCAAAACGGTTCAAAATAAGCCGAAGAATCATTTTCCACTTTTTGATAAAAAAAAAAAAGATAACTAATCCAAAGAACCGTCGTGTCAAAGATCCATCGCTTTTGACCATGTGACCACGTGTCCATCATTCATTGGAGACAACACTGGGCCCCACCGTACTGTATAGTGTACTATCAATCTGGGTAACCACAGCACAATCTGTGACCACCACAAGGCACACACCATTCAAGAGATACCTCCAAGCCCTAGCCCGCCCATCCCATTCATCAAAGCCTCGATTCCTTCATCGATCGGAGATTTTTCGTTTTTCTCGTGATTTTGCTCGTCCTTTGTTGGCATCTTTTCGGTTGTTTCCGCGATATATTTTCGTAAGTGCAATATTTGTTGACTCGTCCTCGGAGATGGCATCGGCTTGCGTGAACAATGCGACGGAGAGTTTCATCGACGTTTCGCCGGCGAAATGTCCTTCGTACGGCTGGCTGAGTCCAAGGGTTTCCGTAAGCGGTGATTTGGATTTGAAGCAAGTATCTCCGAAGAAACAGGCGAAACCGAGCGATGCAGAGCTAGATCTGGAAGATTTTGTTGATTTCGAGTTCCGTCTCGACGATACGGTGACGATGCTTCCCGCCGACGAGCTGTTCTCCGACGGGAAGCTCGTGCCTCTGCAGATGACCAACGTCAGACAATCGGCGGCGACGCCGGACAAGGGTTGTACAGCTGAGGTCGTCGTGTCTGCGGATGAAGCTGAAGCAGAAACTCGTCGGCATAAACAGATTTGTTCTACAGATGCGTGTCTGTTTTCGCCTAAGGCGCCTACTTGCTCGATTCGATGGAAGGAGCTTCTCGGACTGAAGAAATTGTACCAGAAGCAAAGCGACGATCACAAAACGACGTCATCGCCGTCGTGCTCACGGAACGTCAAGTTTACTCTCCACCGCACTTCAAAACCATCGTCCCCAGCCGCTGAGCCGTGCCTAAGCTCGCCGTTGTTAGAAAGCGAGTCGATTCCGCTCCCTTCCCGTTTTTCTCTCTCTTCCACGTCCTCTTCCGGCCGCGAGCACGACGAGGGTCCTCTTCCTCGTCTCTCGCTCGACACTGATAAACAACCTTGCCCGGCGACTCGCAGCAACAGCCTCACAAAAGCTCGTCTGTCGAAACACAGAAAATCGTCGTCGTCCTCGGAAAATCCGAAGGCCGCGTCGAATCGCGTCAGCCGAAGTGCTGCAGCGAAGAGAGAGCAGGCGCCGGCGGAGCCTACGACAACGCATGACGTCACCGCCGACAGCCCGCGCATGAACTCCTCTGGGAAAGTGGTGTTCCACGGCCTGGAGAGAAGTTCGAGTAGTCCAAGCACGTTCTACGGCGGTGGTCCGGCGTATAAATGCAGAGGCGTCTAGCGGTCATATTCCGCTCACGTACGCGTGGCGCCGGTTCTCAACGTCCCCGTTTGTTCGCTGCGCGGTTCGTCCAAGTTTGGCTTTCCTCTGTTCTCTTCGTCTTCTCAGCATAAGAGAGATAGCAGTCACTACGTTGCTACGAAGCGAAGTCAGCAGGCTAACAACAGTCAGAACCGCACGGATCGTACCTGAGAGGATGATTCTTTGTTTTTTTTTTTTCCTTTTTCTTTTCCTTGAAATCAATTGGACTTCAGCGTTGTGTTTGCTTGCTCTAATCCTCGGATCAGACTATTGCTGATTCGATCTCTGTACAGAAGCTGTCGATTATGGGACGTCTTCGACTCGTGTTCGATGATTGAATGTTCAGTCATTTCCATTTATTGTGGTCTTTCCCCCCATTATTATTTACTGGAAAAAAGTTTTCCAAGGAGGTGATTTGCTCTCCAGATTTCAGTGAGCATGGTGGAGTCGATGTCACGTGACCTCTGATGGTACGATTGGCGTTGGTGGTCGGTCACGTGCCTCGTTGGAGCTTTCCATATGCTGAAGCAGCTGAGGTAGGTAACCTTCATGCCTATGAATGTCTGTCACAGATGAGCTCCGTGTCCCTGTTTCATTGATTGTGGGACACTTCGATCTTGGATTTCAATTTCAAAACAATTGATGATTATGCAAAGTTAGCCCATAAGTTTATTAGTTCCATTCAATTGTTTTGTTTATGAGATATTCAGTAATTTTCATCATCTCTTACATGATGGATAAATGATATGCATGCAGTTGGGATTGCTTTGCTGGCTCAATCCCCCGCTTGAATGAAGTGTCACTTTCAAGGTATCAATCACTTTTATTAAATTGATTAGTTAGGCACACGTCTTGCTATGATCTAAAATCATGCCTATCTGTGATGTTGAGAGTAAGGCACAAACTATATAGATATTGCCCATCTCTATCTTATCTTAATCGCAGTTGTTTGTCTCTGGTAATTCACTTGTCATTGTCTACACCTCTGCTCATTGTCCTCAACTATGATGCCAAAAGACTACATTCACACGCTCTCAAAAAAGAAATAATAAAAAATATTATCTTCGAGGAAATGAGAAAGAATTTTATCTTCTTTCGCTGCGTGTTTTGTTTGACTTGGAATTGAACTGATCATATTATATATATATATATATATATATATATATATATATATATATTAGAAGAAGCTGTTCGGTTCGAGTAAGAGAACAGGGCATAAATGTAAATATCGCAAAATTGGTAAATTATGTATTCCTAAATCCTAGCAGATTAAAATTCAAATAACCATGAATATGGGCCCGATAAATCGATGACTGTTATAAGCCCATTCCCTGATTTTTATTTCTTTTTTTCTTTTGTTTTAATTTCTCTCAGATTGAAGAACTGCCGATTTTCCAGCATCCTTAGACAATTGTCATCTGATCAACAGCTGTTGGTGGAGCTAATCGAGATAAATAAGGTAAATCATATTGGCAAGAAATTACTTATTGCCGAGCTTAAAATAAAATTTTGTAGAATCATATTTGGATACTTTTAACTTTCAAGTAAGACGATAAAATGGCAGATTCCTCCTTTTCAACTGCATCCCATAAAAAGATGATGAATGATAACGGACACTTCAATGCTAGAACAATGCAGAAAAGTAGGATTCTTACCCTCTCAGCGAATCATCACTTGAATAGCTCAATAATTCTATTAATTTATTTTTCTTCTTCTTCTTCTTCCTCGCAGGACGTGTTTGCGATCTGAATTTACCAACTGGTCTGTTTGAAGGTCTATTGAACCCCTGTTACCTAATTCAGGTTGTTTTTAATTATTAATTTGATGTTCTTTGTCGTCAGATCTTGAAACTTTTTGTCCTAATCGATCTTCACTGCTTGCCCTTCATGCATGAAAAAACGAACTTAAATTACTTCACGATTAAATCGATTTCTTGAGGTTGTGATTGAATTCTATGAGTCCTATAGATTTTCCTCTGATGGGAGGCTGGAGAGCTCTGAGTGAGTTCGATTTCTCTCCGTCGGGTTTTCAAGATTTCGACGACGACGACGGTAGTAATAAATCAGCGCCCAGCGTGAAATCAGATAACGCCACTCCGTTCGATCAGCCTCGGGGAAACACGGTAATCGCCGAGCCCGGGGTTAGGCCCGAAGCTTTCCCAGAAACGGGATTTCTACCGAGTGATTCAGCTGTAAAACTTTGACGTATTCACACATTCTAGTCTGCAAAAGTCTTTCAATATTTGGGTCGGCTTATTTTTTTTTCGTTTTTCAGGCTCAGCCTTTCCCGAGGTCGAAACCGGCGAGAAACCAAGGGGACACGGGGAATGTCGTAAGCGTAGAAGGCGATTTTTTCATAGATAAATCCGCAGACGAAATATATGCCTGGAAGAATGAAGTTCTTGTCGGGAGAAAAGCGACGAGCTTAATATTCTCTGCGACCCTCTCTCATTTGGGTTCAGGCCTCTTATGGAGTCGGGCTCACAGCTTCAGACATCAAACGACGTAATCGCCTTCTCCATCCACCTCATTTTCTTAGGCATGTATGTCGTGTTATTGTGCTTTTTTTTTTGGGCATGTCGTCCACACTGAACGTCACCTTATTAGTCCTCACATTTTAATTGAGTTCAGTCTAAAGTATGGGATGATTCTGGCTTTCAACGTCATATATTCGGCCGCTTAACATATCCCTAGAAAACACTAACGTTTCTCTGCATGAGCTATCCAGGAACTTTACTACGGCGAACCATTTCTTAGTGAGGTAAACGACGCCTCCTTCGAATCGGACAACCACAAGTTCTTACACAGCGTCACATTTTTTGGGCCTTCGTCGTCTTCGTTCGTTTCGTCCTCGCAGGGCGAAAGAGATGCGCTGGAGACGTTTCCGAGGCTGTAATTGTTGTTTTGCTCGTTATCGGCGTTCGGGGTGTTCTGAGGTTGGGCGACGCTGTGTAAGAACTTGTGGTTGTCCGATTTGAAGGAGGCGTCGTTTACCTCACTAAGAAATGGTTCGCCGTAGTAAAGTTCCTGGATAGCTCATGCAGAGAAACGTTAGTGTTTTCTATAGGGATATGTTAAGCGGCCGAATATATGACGTTGAAAGCCAGAATCATCCCCATACTTTTTTAGACTGAACTCAATTAAAATTGAGGACTAATAAGGTGACGTTCAGTGTGGACGACATGCCAAAAAAAAAAAAACAATAACACGACATACATGCCTAAGAAAAAGAGGTGGATGGAGAAGGCGATTACGTCGTTTGATGTCTGAAGCTGTGAGCCCGACTCCATAAGAGGCCTGAACCCAAATGAGAGGGTCGCCGAGAATATTAAGCTCGTCGCTTTTCTCCCCGACAAGAACTTCATTCTTCCAGGCATATATTTCGTCTGCGGATTTATCTATGAAAAAATCGCCTTCTACGCTTACGACATTCCCCGTGTCCCCATGGTTTCTCGCCGGTTTCGACCTCTGGAAAGGCTGAGCCTGAAAAACGAAAAAAAAAATAAATAAGCCGACCCAAATATTGAAAGACTTTTGCAGACTAGAATGTGTGAATACATCAAAGTCTTACAGCTGAATCACTCGGTAGAAATCCCGTTTCTGGGAAAGCTTCGGGCCTAACCCCGTGCTCGGCGATTACCGTGTTTCCCCGAGGCTGATCGAACGGAGTGGCGTTATCTGATTTCACGCTGGGCGCTGATTTATTACTACCGTCGTCGTCGTCGAAATCTTGAAAACCCGACGTAGAGAAATCGAACTCACTCAGAGCTCTCCAGCCTCCCATTAGAGGAAAATCTATAGGACTCATAGAATTCAATCACCACCTCAAGAAATCGATTTAATCGTGAAGTAATTTAAGTTCGTTTTTTCATGCATGGAGGGCAAGCAGTGAAGATCGATTAGGACAAAAAGTTTCAAGATCTGACGACAAAGAACATCAAATTAATAATTAAAAACAACCTGAATTAGGTAACAGGGGTTCAATAGACCTTCAAACAGACCAGTTGGTAAATTCAGATCGCAGACACGTCTTGCGAGGAAGAAGAAGAAGAAGAAAAATAAATTAATAGAATTATTGAGCTATTTAAGTGATGATTCGCTGAGAGGGTAAGAACCCTACTTTTCTGCATTGTTCTAGCATTGAAGTGTCCGTTATCATTCATCATCTTTTTATGGGATGCAGTTGAAAAGGAGGAATCTGCCATTTTATCGTCTTACTTGAAAGTTAAAAGTATCCAAATATGATTCTACAAAATTTTATTTTAAGCTCGGCAATAAGTAATTTCTTGCCAATATGATTTATCTTATTTATCTCGATTAGCTCCACCAACAGCTGTTGATCAGATGACAATTGTCTAAGGATGCTGGAAAATCGGCAGTTCTTCAATCTGAGAGAAATTAAAACAAAAGAAAAAAAGAAATAAAAATCAGGGAATGGGCTTATAACAGTCATCGATTTATCGGGCCCATATTCATGGTTATTTGAATTTTGATCTGCTAGGATTTAGGAATACATAATTTACCAATTTTGCGATACTTACATTTATGCCCTATTCTCTTACTCGAACCGAACAGCTTCTTCTAATATATATATATATATATATATAATATGATCAGTTCAATTCCAAGTCAAACAAAACACGCAGCGAAAGAAGATAAAATTCTCTCATTTCCTCGAAGAACAGAGGCCTAACTACTCCGTCGAGCATTAGGTGAGCATGGCTATGCGCGACTTGGTCAGTGGTGGCTCGGCATGTGCGGTGCCTGGTTCATCGTCGTCGAATCCTCTCGGTGCTCTCGCGAACGCGCTTATCGGCACCTCATCGAAAACTCAGGTACTCTGATCGATTTCCCGTCGTCTAATCAAACTTAGCTCGCGGACTAGGAATTCCATCGATTCGGTATTTGATAGTATGGATTGCTGGGGTTTGTGCGGTGTTGTTGTCTTTAGAGGTCGGTTAGGTGATTTTGTTTTTTGTTTTCTTTTTGATGAAGTGGGATTGAGTTTCTGACCATTTGCTTTGCGATTTTTGACTTGTTTCGGAGGATTATTCACCATCGGCAAATTGATTTAACTCATTTTCCGCCTCACTGAACCTGCTTACACAAGTAATTTTATCATCTACAGGAAAGGTTGCGAGAGATTCCATCTTCATCAACTACGATACCTGAAGGTAATTTGTATGGGGGCGTTGAAGATCCCTTTGCAGCACTTCCAGGATTGGAGCGTGAACATTCATTGCAACCTAATGTTCAGGTGGCACTTATTCATCGTCCTGTTTGCCACTTCTTGTGGGCTTTCTGTTACCTTCTGAACAGATATATTAAACCACTCTCTGGTTTTCTTGATCTCCCAGGGCTCAGAATTTCTTCGAGGCTTCCGTGCAGTGAATGAAGATAGATTTGGAGATGTTTGGAATGAAATACAAGGTCCGCAGCTTCTACATCAGGGAAGGGGAGATCTAGCCAACTTTCCCCTAGAGGGACCCCAACTTCGTCAAGATTTTGACGGTAAGTATTTTGATAGAACATTGACCAGTTGATTTTGATTTATTGATATCTCTATGGATGGAGGTTTATGTTTCGGAAGTTGTTAATTTGAAATATGTTATAACCTGGTAGAAATGCAGTTGTTTGAGTATGTTCACAATGTTGATTCTCCATAAACACATGATTCTATTTGCAAGAGCATTTGGCACATTGTCGATCGAGTACTCTTTAAGGACTCACCGTAAATATGTTTACACTTGATTTAGAAGAATTCTGGACTATGCTGAAATTATTTTATTCTTGTAACTCATTTATGTTCCTAGAAATTTATTCAAATGGACCGTCCTCATTCTCGTTCTTTCGCTTTTCTCTGAACTACAGGGCCTCCGCAGAAAGTACTTTCAAATTTCTTTGCACTCATTTCTTCACAGCAATCATGGGGGTATCCCCCTTCGTCCTGCTTCGCTTCCTCCCTTAGGGTTGTCTGAAGGTGATAAACGATGCATACGTGACCGAAGCAGCATAATGGCACGTCATCTTTTTGCGGACAAGAGCGAGGAGTTCATTCAGGCACAGGTTTTTTCCTAACTATCTTGCTTTCCTTCTATCATAAGTTATTTCCATTGTTCTTAAATAATTGTATTTTTTTACCGCCTCAGGTTGGCACACTGCTTTCTTCGTTAGATATTGATGCTGATAGTCGCGTTAAAGGCCTTAGGCCTGGGACATACCCTGAGTTGGAGGAGTATTGGAGCGAGTCACAAGGTAAGAGAAATATGCCTCCTCGTATTGCCGATGGGTGGGCGGCTGAATTTTCTGTAAACCAACTTCCACGGGCTGATCCGAATTCGTGGGTTCAGTCATTTGAACGTGAACATGGTGCCAACGGTTGGGCATCTGAATTTGATCAGGTGCATTCATGTGTTGTCATATACTATCATAACATTTCATGTCAAATTATCAATTGTGCAATGATAATCACCTCGTCCTGGTTTATTTCTGGCATAGTCAAATCAAGTTGTTGCTGATCTTGGGAAAAACGGAAGAACATATTTGCAAAGTTGGCAAATCTTCTACAATATTGATATTGACAAATATTTTCCTTTTTATGATATCCTCTTTTTCAGGAGCAATCGCAATATGCATCACTTAGGGGTGGTTCCAATGTTTCTCATTTGGCTGCAATGGAGCAGTCTCGTGTTCTTGCACACACATTAGCTCAAAACAAGGATCCAAAGTTTCAGGTCATTTAAACTGCTGATTTCTTGCATGCATATTATCTCCATTGGCATGGAGATGAACCTTGACTATTAATCTTTCCTCCGATTGCTCCCCTTGACTTATTCTTTGTTTACTTCTGGTATGCAGAGTTCAAAGTTTCTCCAGTTCGTATCGAAGATGAGTCGCGGTGAAATGATTATTGAGGACAATCAAATTAAGGCTTCCGCACCTGGAGATTGGGCATCTGAATTTGAGCAACAGTACAGCGGAGGACAATCATGGGCTGACCAGTTTGCAAATGAGCAGGCAATTATCTAGTCTGCAGTATTCGCAAATAAAAAACTTTCTGATATGATAGCTTGGCCATTTGTTCAATGAAATTGAACAAACTGTTTCTTCTATTCTACAGCTTTCTCATGGACCCCATGGTTGGGCGGACGAGTTTGCCACTAGACATGGTGCAGTGGAGGATGAGTGGGTTGATGAGTTCTCTAAGTTGAATGTCAATGATTGGACAGAAGAATTTGAGCGTCAGGTTGCTGATGGAACCATCGGTGATAATGCTACTGATAACTGGGCCAATACATATGATGAGTAAGTTCGATATTTACTGATGAATGGGGGATAATTGCTTCTATTCGTCCTTTTCCGTAGAGTATTACATGTCAGTGTATCTGTTACAACTATACAGTTCAAATATGATATGGAGTAATCTTGAATCACTCGTAATCTTGGTTAAATCTGTATGCACTCGTAATTTTGCTCTCATACGCAGGTACCTGAATGAGCAAACAGCATTGAAGCAGAAATCAAGGGGGTTGTACGAGTTCTCTGATTTAAATCCTTATGTTGGTCATCCTAATCCTATGAAGGAAGGTCAAGAACTGTTCCACGGAGGGCTTTTAAGTGAAGCTGTTCTTGCACTGGAAGCTGAGGTTTTGAAAAACCCTGAAAATGCTGAGGGTTGGAGGTTACTAGGTGTATCACACGCCGAGAATGATGACGACAATCAGGTAAAGGCACCTTCCACACCCATTCAGAGTCCTAAGATCTCATTTAAAATATGAGGCAGCTGCTATCTATTCATGCCTGCATTAAATTCTTGATGAACTTGAATGATCTGTTGATAAATGTTATTTGTGTCTATAGGCTATAGTTACCATTCTGTTTCTTTGCGCAGGCTATTGCAGCCATGATGCGTGCCCACGAGGCAGACCCAACAAATTTAGAAGTACTTCTAGCTCTTGGTGTGAGCCATACAAATGGTAATTATCCAAAGGATTGGATTTTTATGAAAACCTTAACTCGTGCTATCCTTTACTTATATGGTTTCTTTTTGTGGGGTTTCCATATGATTATGTCTATTCACTGCATATATAATTTCCACCTTGGTTTAATTTTTCGTCATCAAAATTTACTTCTCAGAGTTGGAGCAAGAAGCCGCGCTGAAGTATTTGTACAGCTGGCTTCGCCATCATCCTAAGTATGGCAACGTTGCACCTGCCGATCAGCCTGAAAACTTGCACTTTACTGATGTAATCTCTCTCTCTCTCTCTCTCTCTCTCTCTCTCTCTCTCTCTCTCTCTCTCTCTCTCTCCCACACACACACACACACACACGCACGGATGGCAAAGCTTGGATGTAGCCTTCTGCCCTACCAAGTCATGACTTTGCTGATATACTTTTCAGATTATTTGATTATTATAACTGACCAATATGGTGATTTTGCTTGTCATCATGTTCACACAGGTGATTAGGTTTTTCAACGATGCAACTCAAATATCGCCCGAAGATGCCGACCTGCACATAGTACTTGGAGTTCTGTTCAACTTGACTAGAAAATACGATGAAGCCATAGAAGCTTTTCGAACAGCTTTGAAGCTAAAACCGCAAGATTACTCTCTGTGGAACAAACTCGGTGCAACGCAAGCCAACGGTATACAGAGCGCAGATGCAATATTGGCTTATCAACAGGCTTTGGATCTGAAGCCTAACTATGTGCGTGCATGGGCAAATATGGGTATCAGCTACGCTAACCAGGTAGTAACATACTTTCCATTACTATACCCTCCCTCTATTTGTGTGCTGTAGAAATTAAACAACTCCTTCCTACTGCATAAGTTTTAATGCTATATCATCACATAGGGGATGTACGAGGATTCTGTTCGCTACTATGTGCGTGCATTAGCTATGAACCCGAAAGCGGAAAATGCATGGCAGTATTTGAGGATCGCATTGAGGTAAAAAGTTATCTTTTTTTTTAGATGAGAATGGAAGAGTTTAATCAACGCAGAATTTGCAATTGCTGATTAAGTTTACGTTTGCAGCTCTGCTCAGCGAGCCGATATGATTGAAGCCTGTAATTCGAGGAACCTTGAACTTCTACAGAAAGCGTTTCCCTTGTGAGGCAATTAGGAGCAAGCAAATACGACCGGCCAAGGATTATTTGTGTGCGTGTATAGAGCGAGATTGTTCAATTGAAATTCCTACAGGCGCAACTCAATTCCACTAGTGAAATCTTCTTATCTTGTGAAATGACTATTCGACTATCTATCCATTGTTTGTAAAGTAAGCAAGATGGATTTATGTGGACGCTTAGTTATTGGCCTCTCTACTATTTGATGGTCTAACAACTTCATTGCGCAACCCAATAATGGTTCTAGTTGTCAGATGGATTAAAATATGAAAATACAGTGATAGCTGGAGAGGGATTTTATTATTGAAGAGCTGGCTATCCAAGACATTTCTCACCTCAGATCTCTCGAAGGCCGACAGGCAATCAATAATTGATGGAGATCCAAAAAACACATCAACTTATGAAATATTAATATTGAATATTTTTGTCGCTGGAAGCAATCTAGTGCTGCTTGCGAGTTGTGATGAAGCGCACGCTATAATATACTCAAATTTTCAGATCTAACAGATATTATCTACCGTGGAGGTTACAACTTGAGTATCATTCTCAAACCAGTTAGTACTAAGGACACGCTATATAATTCGTGTTGCTTCGTAATAGTACAAGAAAGGTAATAGATTGGGTTTGAAGCATATTAACGCAAGCACGAGCCAAATATTTTTTATTATTTCTTTTTTGAGAGCGTGTGAATGTAGTCTTTTGGCATCATAGTTGAGGACAATGAGCAGAGGTGTAGACAATGACAAGTGAATTACCAGAGACAAACAACTGCGATTAAGATAAGATAGAGATGGGCAATATCTATATAGTTTGTGCCTTACTCTCAACATCACAGATAGGCATGATTTTAGATCATAGCAAGACGTGTGCCTAACTAATCAATTTAATAAAAGTGATTGATACCTTGAAAGTGACACTTCATTCAAGCGGGGGATTGAGCCAGCAAAGCAATCCCAACTGCATGCATATCATTTATCCATCATGTAAGAGATGATGAAAATTACTGAATATCTCATAAACAAAACAATTGAATGGAACTAATAAACTTATGGGCTAACTTTGCATAATCATCAATTGTTTTGAAATTGAAATCCAAGATCGAAGTGTCCCACAATCAATGAAACAGGGACACGGAGCTCATCTGTGACAGACATTCATAGGCATGAAGGTTACCTACCTCAGCTGCTTCAGCATATGGAAAGCTCCAACGAGGCACGTGACCGACCACCAACGCCAATCGTACCATCAGAGGTCACGTGACATCGACTCCACCATGCTCACTGAAATCTGGAGAGCAAATCACCTCCTTGGAAAACTTTTTTCCAGTAAATAATAATGGGGGGAAAGACCACAATAAATGGAAATGACTGAACATTCAATCATCGAACACGAGTCGAAGACGTCCCATAATCGACAGCTTCTGTACAGAGATCGAATCAGCAATAGTCTGATCCGAGGATTAGAGCAAGCAAACACAACGCTGAAGTCCAATTGATTTCAAGGAAAAGAAAAAGGAAAAAAAAAAAACAAAGAATCATCCTCTCAGGTACGATCCGTGCGGTTCTGACTGTTGTTAGCCTGCTGACTTCGCTTCGTAGCAACGTAGTGACTGCTATCTCTCTTATGCTGAGAAGACGAAGAGAACAGAGGAAAGCCAAACTTGGACGAACCGCGCAGCGAACAAACGGGGACGTTGAGAACCGGCGCCACGCGTACGTGAGCGGAATATGACCGCTAGACGCCTCTGCATTTATACGCCGGACCACCGCCGTAGAACGTGCTTGGACTACTCGAACTTCTCTCCAGGCCGTGGAACACCACTTTCCCAGAGGAGTTCATGCGCGGGCTGTCGGCGGTGACGTCATGCGTTGTCGTAGGCTCCGCCGGCGCCTGCTCTCTCTTCGCTGCAGCACTTCGGCTGACGCGATTCGACGCGGCCTTCGGATTTTCCGAGGACGACGACGATTTTCTGTGTTTCGACAGACGAGCTTTTGTGAGGCTGTTGCTGCGAGTCGCCGGGCAAGGTTGTTTATCAGTGTCGAGCGAGAGACGAGGAAGAGGACCCTCGTCGTGCTCGCGGCCGGAAGAGGACGTGGAAGAGAGAGAAAAACGGGAAGGGAGCGGAATCGACTCGCTTTCTAACAACGGCGAGCTTAGGCACGGCTCAGCGGCTGGGGACGATGGTTTTGAAGTGCGGTGGAGAGTAAACTTGACGTTCCGTGAGCACGACGGCGATGACGTCGTTTTGTGATCGTCGCTTTGCTTCTGGTACAATTTCTTCAGTCCGAGAAGCTCCTTCCATCGAATCGAGCAAGTAGGCGCCTTAGGCGAAAACAGACACGCATCTGTAGAACAAATCTGTTTATGCCGACGAGTTTCTGCTTCAGCTTCATCCGCAGACACGACGACCTCAGCTGTACAACCCTTGTCCGGCGTCGCCGCCGATTGTCTGACGTTGGTCATCTGCAGAGGCACGAGCTTCCCGTCGGAGAACAGCTCGTCGGCGGGAAGCATCGTCACCGTATCGTCGAGACGGAACTCGAAATCAACAAAATCTTCCAGATCTAGCTCTGCATCGCTCGGTTTCGCCTGTTTCTTCGGAGATACTTGCTTCAAATCCAAATCACCGCTTACGGAAACCCTTGGACTCAGCCAGCCGTACGAAGGACATTTCGCCGGCGAAACGTCGATGAAACTCTCCGTCGCATTGTTCACGCAAGCCGATGCCATCTCCGAGGACGAGTCAACAAATATTGCACTTACGAAAATATATCGCGGAAACAACCGAAAAGATGCCAACAAAGGACGAGCAAAATCACGAGAAAAACGAAAAATCTCCGATCGATGAAGGAATCGAGGCTTTGATGAATGGGATGGGCGGGCTAGGGCTTGGAGGTATCTCTTGAATGGTGTGTGCCTTGTGGTGGTCACAGATTGTGCTGTGGTTACCCAGATTGATAGTACACTATACAGTACGGTGGGGCCCAGTGTTGTCTCCAATGAATGATGGACACGTGGTCACATGGTCAAAAGCGATGGATCTTTGACACGACGGTTCTTTGGATTAGTTATCTTTTTTTTTTTTTATCAAAAAGTGGAAAATGATTCTTCGGCTTATTTTGAACCGTTTTGCTATTAAGCAAACAATTAAAAATAAAAGCATGATTGAAATTGGGCTTCTTTTTGCTATTATTCTTGGGTTGATATTCGAACATTGGGCCGTGACCAAAATATCCAGCGAAAGGGTTTTCATTCCTTAGAAATTACAATCTATATGAAAAATAGAAACCGCCCGCACGTGATTTGTAATTCGAGAACGAAGGGAACGGCCTTCGGAAATCGATCTAAGCGAAGAATATGAGGGTAAAGGTGTATCTGTAATTCGAGAACGAGGGGAACAGCCTTGGGAAATCGATCTAAGCGAAGAATATGAGGGCAAAGGTATGACTGATTGATCCATTCAGCTGTAAAACTTTTATGTATTCGGTTATTTCAGTCGTATTGCGAAAGTCTTCCAATATTGCATGGGCTTTTTTATTTTTTCGTTTCTCAGGCTCAGCCTTTTCCGAACTCGAAACTGGCGAGAAATCATGGGGACGTGGGGAATGTCGTCGGCGTAGATTGCGATTTCTTCGTAGATAAATCCCCAAATGAAGTATATGCCCGCAAGAACGAAGGCTTCAACGCCGGCAATCGTCTGCCATTTGGGTTCAGGCCTCTTATGGAGTCGGGCTCACAACTTCAGACATCAAACGACGTAATCGCCTTCTCCATCCACCTCATTTTCTTAGGCATGTATGTCGTGTTATTGTGCTTTTTTTTTGGGCATGTCGTCCACACTGAACGTCACCTTATTAGTCCTCACATTTTAATTGAGTTCAGTCTAAAGTATGGGATGATTCTGGCTTTCAACGTCATATATTCGGCCGCTTAACATATCCCTAGAAAACACTAACGTTTCTCTGCATGAGCTATCCAGGAACTTTACTACGGCGAACCATTTCTTAGTGAGGTAAACGACGTCTCCTTCGAATCGGACAACCACAAGTTCTTACACAACGTCTCCCAACCTCAGAACACCCCGAACGCCGATAACGAGCAAAACAACAATTACAGCCTCGGAAACGTCTCCAGCGCATCTCTTTCGCCCTGCGAGGACGAAACGAACGAAGATGACGAAGTCGCCTCGCAAGAAAAAGACGGCGGCGTGAACTACGCCGTCGAGGACGACGGCTACAACTGGAGAAAGTACGGCCAGAAAAAGGTCAAAGGAAGCAAATATCCTCGGAGCTACTACAGGTGCAACCACACGGGCTGTCTCGTCACTAAGAAGGTGGAGCGATCCCCCGAGGGCCACGTCGTCAAAATAATCTACGTAGAGGCCCACATGCACGCCGCCCCTCGGCCCGTGTCGGACGGAAAGCGAGGGAATCTCGAGGAGGACGGCGAACGTGTCTCGAAGAGGAGGTTTTTATTATCATTATTATTACCGTCATTTTTCCTAATCTTTATTTTTTTTAATTGTTCTTTTTTTGTTTTTCGTTCGGATCGCTTCGGTAGGAAGGTGGAAGATTACGGCGGCGCGGAGGAGACAGAGCCCGCGAAGAAGGAGAAGGTGATCGTCGAGGTGACGAGCGACGTGGACGTGCTCGACGACGGCTACAGATGGAAGAAGTACGGCCAGAAGACGGTCAAGGGAAATCCAAACCCGAGGAGTTATTACAGGTGCACCAGCCACGGCTGCGAAGTCCGAAAGCACGTGGAGAGGTCGCCCAGGGACGACGGCAAGGCGATGCTCTTCACCTACGAGGGGAGGCACAACCACGGGCTCCCGCCGCCCCGCGGCAACAACGCCGGGGCCCACAAGGCGCCGAGCGTCGCGGGCCAAAGGACGCACGTAGGCCCCAATCGGGCCAGTGGGACCCGTTAGGCGGGCCCGCGGGCTTGCCGCTCTATGGGTTGAACGGCCCGTGGGAAGGATATCCATCGATACCGCCTGTTAATTTCAATAATTACAACAATAATAATAATGGTATGTTTTTAGGACATCGACAACCTCAGCACGCGACAGGTAGTTATGTGGGGACGATTATAGCGCCGAAGGTCGAATCTAATGTGGAGCATCATATGCCCGACGGTGGTCCGTCGACTATGTTTGATCGGCCGCCGCTGCGATCCGAGGGCTGTAGTCGTCTCCCATAAATGTAGATATTTTATTTTTTTTTAGTTTATCCTTAAACTAAGAGTGAAGGCCATACTCCTGTAGTGGAAACAGACATTTCATCAATTCATTTGATCTGTTATTTCATTTGTTGTTTTTGACTCCTCTGTATATGATCTAGACTTCTTATTTTTTACACTGATGTAAGATGTGACGTCAGCTCATCAGATCAGAATCTTAATAGCAACAAGGTAGGTACAGTTTCCTGGAAAATCAACTGATCCTTTCAAGGAAGGAGCAGCTATGGATGAGCTCATATTACACGGGTGAGATACGAAATCTCAGGGCGGCGATCATTTTGCGTAATAATCGTTGATTCTACTACATTGCTGGTTGTCATTGATGGACATTTGCTATGTTTTTACCAGAATCATCGTCGTCCCTTTTATCTTCGATAGTATTCCTGCGACCGAGTTTGTCTCTGCAAACGGACGCAGAGAAGAACTCAATAACCGATAAGAATCGTGGCCAATTTATTAGCGATGGATTACCTTAGACAGCTCCATATAGATTCGTAATAAAGAATAGCAACAGCTCTCTGCTTTCTTTGCCCTTGAAGGTTCTCGGCTCGCTTGACCACTGGCAATTGCCTGATTCCCTTAGCCTCCATAAGCTGCTTAGCCATCGTTATATCAGCGTCTGGCGAACAAGTTAAGAGTCCACGCTGTCGCCCGCGATAACTTATCCCACGGGTAAAAATCGACGAAACTGTGTACACACTTAGCTGCAATAAGATCAAGAAATAATCTAACTTTGCCGGTCACTAATATTGCAAGAGATGAGAGGTAAGACGAAGCAGAAAAACATACGTCTGACAAATCTTTGTTGGGATTGCGTGCTGATCTTTTGTTAAGCCATCGTCTTATGTCTCCGTAAGTTAGAATTCCTTCCAAGAAATCCTCGGAATCGAATACAAGCACGCAGTTCTGCTGAGAATCGCGCATTTGGTCTAAAGCTTCTCTCAGCGTTTGTGCCTGAGATACCTTCAGATAGTTATTCGTCATTGCCTGACTAACCTGTGTCGAGAGGATGGTGTAATAAGTCAATGGATTTGAGGATTGCAAATTTTAATGAAGGTAGGATAGAGTTTTGACCGACCTTCATACTTTCCAGTAATAAATCGACATCTGTAGAACTGTAGTCGTTGGAATCGCTGATAACTGAGAGTTCCAAATCACCCCTTTCAACGGATTGTCTCCAACTATACGCATTTTTGTCTTCGTTCGGCGAAAGCATCGAGTAGCCTCGCGGAGATTTCTTATTATCAGATTGCTCTGCTTCCTTTGTCTGAATTGTCACAGAAGGGACCCATATAGCTAATCCAACTGCACCCTGTTTGCAATTATTCATCAAAATTTACATAAAAGAAATAAAATTGCGTAGAGTTTCGGGCAATGGAAGTTAATGGGCATGACAAAATCATACCATGAGGGGAAGCAAAATTCTGTAATCTTTAGTCAGCTCAAAGAGAAGAAGCACCGAAGTCAAAGGTACAGAACATGCAGAGGCTAACGTTGCAGCCATTCCCACCTACAAAAAGGCCCATAAACACAAAAATAGCAACATAAGATTCAACAAAAATCGAAACTTGATATTCAAGGAAAAAAACAAAAGCCCATTACAAGTGCATAGGCCTGTGGCTCGGCAATAGCTGAGTTCCCAGGAAGGGCAGAGTTAATAAGCTCGCCAGCGCATCCCCCAAAAACAGCACCCACGGCAGAGCCTATCATCAAACTCGGGGCATATAACCCGCCCACAAGGCCAGACCCTTTACATAAAGCTGTGGCCACAACTTTTGCTGCTGATAACTGAGCCAAAAGCCAAATTCCAGGCGCCGAAGCAGTTT
The DNA here is from genome assembly GCA_027422505.1 of Craterostigma plantagineum. Classification (NCBI taxonomy): domain Eukaryota; kingdom Viridiplantae; phylum Streptophyta; class Magnoliopsida; order Lamiales; family Linderniaceae; genus Craterostigma; species Craterostigma plantagineum. Next base: position 62,647 of record JAPQWV010000053.1, on the reverse strand, counting down.
TCCCAGTGTGTAAGATCTCATCGACGTTAGTAAAGCCCCAATACAATATTCCTGGATACTTTAGAGCGATTAGACCAGCTCCTAGACCGCCTAGGGCAGGGCAGGCTACGTCTGGGAGCCCAAATCTCTCCTTAATGAACTGAAACATTTTCGTGAACCAATCGACAAGGCGAGTGAAAGCCACGCTAACTACACCACATAGCATCCCCAGGATAAGATACAGAGGTAGCTCTGAGGAAGAAGATAGAAAATTCAGTGGTCATCAGATGTGCACACGGCAGATATAATCACACCTAAAAATCCAAAACGAGTTTCAAAGAAGAAACCAGAATGAGATCAAATACCGGTAGCAGATTTCAAGTCATACGTGGGCACGGTGAACGCCTGTTTCTCCCCAAGCACTGCGTTCGATACAGTGGACGAGATAACAGAGGCCAATATAATCATTGCGGTTGTGAATGGAGGAGAATTCTCAGCTCGGAGTGGCCTCAGAACCGTTTCAATAGCGAAGAAACATCCCGCAACAGCAGCATTAAATCCTGGGGAGGAAGTACAAATCTTATCACCATCTTAGTACCCTAAAGTCATCATGTCTAAGAATTCATTTCCTGGATACCTACATATATATTCTATAACCAACGATCCACAAACGTCAAAACTCCATATACATATAAAAAGACCAAACCAACGTAAAAGAACGTGGATAAGAAAGTACCTGAAGCAATTCCAGCAGCTGCACCAGCAGCAACAAGTGCTATTCTCCGCTCTCTGTTGCTCTCCATTGTCACTGAGAATCCATGAGCACAAGACTTTCCAATGTCAACACTTGGACCTTCGGGTCCCAAAGAACAGCCCGTCCCCAAAGTCACAGCAGCTTGTATAGCCTTCACTACAGGGAATATACCAGCAAGCACATCCAAGCCTTGTCCCTGAGAAGGCTGAGAAGATGTGGCCAGCTTTATCTGATTAACTATATCAAGAAGACCATGGAGCACGCCTACGATAACTCCGCCCAAGACTGGTATCAAAAGTATACGATGCCAAGTATCAGCTAATCTTTGCAGACGTAGCCAAGCAGCGCCTTCATTTGGTGTACCCGCCCAGGCCCATTCATGTATCACATGTACCTGCACGAGAATTGCTGCCTTAGTCAACACCTAAGTACTCTATTATACTACCAAATGAACAAGACACCTAAATACTCTATTATAAGCTACCATACCGCAAAATGAACAAGATGTAGAATTATCAATAGAAATTCGGGCCGAGCCTCTGCGTCATCGAGGCCCGCGCACACACGTCACACGGAGGATCGGTGCCCTGTATAAGCTTGACGGGGTTCCTTCTTAAAACCAATTGGTTTTAAGAAGGAACCCATCAGCTTATACCCGGCACTCCTTCCTCGTGTGGCGCATGTGCGCGGGCCTCTTTAACGGTTAATAATTACCGGAGGCCCGGCCCGTATTTCTAAATTTAAGATGGTATCAGAGCGGGTAGATCCGACTCAATTAAAAAAAAAATTACGGCGGGTCCGAAAAGAACGGCGTTCCCGGCCGATTAAAAAAGGAAATGGACTCACACGTGAGGGGGGAGTGTTACGATAAGTTGCACGTGTGAGAGGCACAATTTGTGTCCCACACCGATTAATGCATACAAATTAAATGGGTTTATAAGATGATGGTTCACTCCTCTTAATCACCAATTGGTTTTAAGAAGGAACCCCGTCAAGCTTATACCGGGCACCGATCCTCCGTGTGACGTGTGTGCGCGGGCCTCGATGACGCAGAGGCTCGGCCCGAATTTCTATTGATAATTCTACATGGTATCAGAGCGGGCAGAGATCCGACTCAGTTTAAAATATATATATGACGGGTTCGAAAAGAATGGCGTTCCCGTCCAATTAAAAATAATACATGGGCAGACACGCCCGATTTAAAAAAAGACACGGGCTCACACGTGAGGGGGGAGTGTTGGAATTCACGTGTGGCAAAAATAGTCCCACACCGAATATGATAAGAAAACTAAAATGGTTTATAAGCTTAATGGGTAATTCCTCTTAATACCAATTGGTTTTAAGAAGGAACCCCGTCAAGCTTATACCGGGCACCGATCCTCCGTGTGACGTGTATGAGGGTCTCTTTAACGGTTAATAATTACCGGAGGCCCGGCCCGAATTTCTACAGATAATTTCTACACAAGACACCTCAATACTCTATTATACTAAGAAATTGAGCCAAGCCCATCAAAGAAGCTTTCCAATTCATAAAAATAACAGCATAAATAATCCCCTAAACTGAATCCAACATTTACTGCACCAACAGACTATAATTTCCATTTCGATCTTGTGGCTGATTCGCATGTTTATCAACTAGATTGAGCACCAATCAACTAATGCTCATTGGTAATAAAGTAAAAAAAAAAAAAAAAAAACACTCCTTATTTGTTTCCCCTGTTCTAAAATCAACCGAACAGTTCCGATCAATCAATAATCATAGGAGAATAGGAACCCAAAAATCGTCATAATTATCCAACTTAATGGTGTAATGCAAAAACCCACCCCGCGGTTAAACGCCGCGACACACAGCCCCGTGGCGACGCCAAGCAGGCACCCAATTAACAGCCACGTGGTTACCCAGCTTGATAGTACACTATACAGTACGGTGGGACCCAGTGTTGTCTCCAATGAATGATGGACACGTGGTCACATGGTCAAAAGCGATGGATCTTTGACACGACGGTTCTTTGGATTAGTTATCGAAAAGTGGAAAATGATTCTTCGGCTTTATTTTGAACTTTTAATTCAATTTTCCTTTTTCTTTTAAGCAAACAATTAAAAATAAAAGCATGATTGAAATTGGGCTTCTTTTTGCTATTATTCTTGGGTTGATATTCGAACATTGGGCCGTGACCAAAATATCCAGCGAAAGGGTTTTCATTCCTTAGAAATTACAATCTATATGAAAAATAGAAACCGCCCGCACGTGATTTGTAATTCGAGAACGAAGGGAACGGCCTTCGGAAATCGATCTAAGCGAAGAATATGAGGGTAAAGGTGTATCTGTAATTCGAGAACGAGGGGAACAGCCTTGGGAAATCGATCTAAGCGAAGAATATGAGGGCAAAGGTATGACTGATTGATCCATTCAGCTGTAAAACTTTTATGTATTCGGTTATTTCAGTCGTATTGCGAAAGTCTTCCAATATTGCATGGGCTTTTTTATTTTTTCGTTTCTCAGGCTCAGCCTTTTCCGAACTCGAAACTGGCGAGAAATCATGGGGACGTGGGGAATGTCGTCGGCGTAGATTGCGATTTCTTCGTAGATAAATCCCCAAATGAAGTATATGCCCGCAAGAACGAAGGCTTCAACGCCGGCAATCGTCTGCCATTTGGGTTCAGGCCTCTTATGGAGTCGGGCTCACAACTTCAGACATCAAACGACGTAATCGTCTGCCATTTGATCTAAAGCTTCTCTCAGCGTTCAGATAGTTATTCGACATAGCCTGACTAACCTGATGAGAGGATGGGATTAAACAAACTTATCAGCTTATGTAGTGTTTAAGCCTTGCAAATTTTAATGAAGGGTAAAATTTTGACCTTCATATTTTCCAGTAATAAATGGATACATGCAGAAGTGTAGGGATCGGTCTCGATCTGTAATCTCTCTCATTTTTTTTTATCACTTATCAGCTATTTCAGCTACTGTTTGGTCTTCTAAGAAGACTGACCCACTTATTATTAATCTAGAGGAGGCCCAGTTGCATTATATCGGGCCTTTTTCATTTTCCATTTAACTAAAAGAAAGAAAAGAAATTGACTTTTCTTCTTTGACATTTATTTCTTGACATTTCGTCACTTGTGGTTTTCCACGTTATGCACGCAGCCGTAGATATCTCTAATATAAACAAAACACTATCTAATTATAATACTACTTTTATTATTCAAAGTTGGAATCCTCGTCAAAATTGGACTATTGCGGCGTCGGCTGTACACCATTGGCCGTACCCAAAGTACGGATAGGACCAATTTGACTAATCGTGTGTTGATTACTGTGGGTCCCAGCTTAATATAAACACAAATTAATGTACCATTCTATAAAAATTAAATCTTCCAAGGGGGAAATATGTAATAAACAGAAATTTCCCTGCAAGTACGGTCAACCTTTTGAACCGACGAGACTTCTCTTTATATAACCTCAAATCAGACCAAACTTCTCACTTCAGCAAGAGCACAAGCCAAGAACTACACGAGGAGAAAAAGAAGATGAAAAAGCTTTTGCGGAGACTGTCCAAAGTGGGCGCCGACTCGCCGCCGTCGCCCGACTCCAAAACGCCGTCGTTTCGCGTGCCGTCCGGCCACCTGCCGGTGTGCGTCGGCGAGGAGATGGAGCGGTTCGTCGTCAGCGCCGAGCTGCTGAACCACCCGGCGTTCGTCGAACTGCTCGACAGATCGGCCCAAGAATACGGCTACGAGCAAAAGGGCGTTTTGAGGATACCCTGCCACGTCATCTTCTTCGAGCGCGTCCTCGATACGCTCCGGCCCGGCCGGGAGGCGCGTCACCTCCCATACAGCTGTAGTATCTATTGATCGGATATCGTAGCCATTTTTTCTTTTTCTTCGACGGCGCCGTTTCTTTACGAGTTCCGCGATAGGCGGCGATTTTTGTCGATATTATTAAATTGGGGTTATTATTGTCATTTACTATTCGGACTTACGATGGGCATCGGGTTTTTACTTATGGGCCATTGCTTTTGATAAAATGGGCTTTCGGAAATTATTACAGCCCAATAACTAATTAGTTTGCCCCAAAAGGAAGGAGACGGTTCTAATTAAAACAATTCATAAGTCGCTGTTAATAGTTTTTTTCTTGACTACACAATGTCGAAGTCAATTGGAAAGGTCACCAACAAATAATACGTGAAATGTGACGTAAAACCTAAATTTAGTTTAATAATATTACAAGATAAAAGGTGATTCGTTTGAATTTATTTACTATGTCTAATTAGTAAAAAGTCGTGACTGCAACTACCAAATCTAACATTTACCCTAATTCGGACTAAATGTAACCGTTAGTCAAAGCCCGCGTCTCTTTCCTTTAAAAACTAAGATGATGATAATTATATGTAAAGAATTACCCTTGTCTCTCTCGCGTCATGCGTGCATAATCATGAAAACATATATTACAAAAATAGCCTAGCTATGAGTGGATTTGTTATGCCACAAAAAACTTTGTTGAAATATAAAACTAAAATATAAAGTCTTGCAAAGTTAGTGAAGAATGCTACTAACCCGAAACCCATATATCAAACATATATGTCAAAATTAGGTACATAGAGCATTAAATGTTTGCTATCCTAACTCATTTCGTATTCTTCATAACCGATCATATGACTTTGTGTGACTCGTCCTACGACTATTGTATTCTTAGGAGGAGATAGATAATAAATTACTGACGCTTCAATTCCTCGTTTAATCAACGAATAAAAAGGGAAGGTGGGATGTTAGAAGAATCCACCACAATAGAAAAAAACACACACACACAGACACGCATACACCACCCACACATATATAAATAGATATTTATATATAGCCTTTAAGGATTGGTTGGTACCTTTATTCTATCTTGTACTTCTCTTCCTTTTTTCCTTAAGTTCACCATATTCTCTAACATTATTCATTGATCAAAACTGATCAAATGGGAAAAGGGCGAGCACCTTGTTGTGACAAGAGCAAGGTCAAACAAGGACCTTGGAGTCCTTCCGAGGATTTGAGGCTAACGAATTTCATTCAAAACAATGGGCATTCTAATTGGCGTGCCTTGCCTAAACTAGCAGGTAATAGTAAATATTCAACACGTGTGTAGTGCATTAACTTTTTCCATATATATATATGATTATTGGATCGTACTTTTATTTATCGTTCCTTTTTGTCTCAATAATGATGCATACGAACGTTACTTTCGACTGTTTAACTCACTGACTTAATAATCTTTGGCTTATATGATTGAGATTATTGTAAGTTAGACTGGAACTTAAATGACACTATGACAGTAATTAGCAAAATATGAATCTGTATCTTTGGTGTTCTATACGAATGTGTACGTACATAGCTATTGCAAAAGAAGAAGTCAATGAGATCTGAACTGTCGTTAAAGATATGCTAGCATGAAGTTCACTTCAAGAGTAGTTGGAGATTGCGCACATTCCATCAACCAAGAAAATGACTTTGAAACTATTACAAAAGTGGATTATTATTATTACTATTATTATTATTATTATTATTCTTCTCTTGCATTCATATAGGACTTCTGCGGTGTGGAAAGAGTTGCCGTTTGAGATGGATTAACTACCTAAGGCCTGACGTGAAACGAGGAAACTTCACTGCTGAGGAAGAACAAACCATCATCGACCTTCACAGATCCTTTGGAAACAAGTATATGCTTATAATTCTCGATAGTAACTCACGAACTAACACACACATCTTTTTTATTACATTGCTTCGTTATTAGGGTTTTTTCTTCAAGTTTAGCTTTGCAAATACGGTAATAATTAAAACATGTTCTTAATTAATTTATACAGATGGTCCAAGATTGCTTCTCACTTGCCTGGAAGAACCGACAATGAGATTAAGAACGTGTGGAACACACACTTAAAGAAAAGATTAGCGGAGAAGATCGATAGCAGTAAGGATAATAATAAGATTAACAACGACGACTCTACGTCTTGTGCGTCGTGTTCAAGTACCTCATTTGCGGATATTATTCAAGAGCAGAACAATCATCAGCCAATCATCGAAAATTGCAATGAAAAAACCGAGCTTCTTCCCACCAGTCACAGTTTCGATACGAAAGAACCCTTAAACTCGAATCCCCCGAAAGATCCAACGCAGGAACAAAACGACGGATTTACGCCTTGGAATGATAAAATTGAAATCCCATGTGATTTCACTGTGGATTATTTTTCGCAGATTTACGAGTCCCTTGAGGAAGATTATTCGCAATCAATAACAACTGTAGCCAATGATCATCGTCAAGTTACCGAAGAGATTATTAACGATCGCCGTTCTAATAATATTTCTTCTTCCAATCAAGGAGAGGTTGTTATTGGTAGTAAATTCAACAAGCAGGGCGAAAATGACGAAAGCAAGTGGTTGAGGCTCATCGAAAGTGAGCTCGGGCTAACTAATGGCGACGATAACAACGACTTGGATAACCTTGTTGCAAAGGAGAAACAACAGTTGTACACTGACGAAGACTACAAGGATTTGTTCATGATGTCCAATTATAAGGAGAACTACAGTTATGAAATATGGGATGGCAGTACAATAACGTGGCCCATGTTTTCTCCCCAACATCTAGGAATATAGAGGAGGTCGTCAAAGCAAAGGAAGTAACATAGAAGAGAACCGTGTCAAAAGATGGACACGTGGTTTTAGATCTATATATATGTGGAATGCATACTATTATTATCGTTACGTAGTTTGATCTGTGTTATCCTCGTATTTAACCGTAAAATATTCGAGTCTAATCGAAAGGGGCGGGAAATATTCCGCGCCAAATCACCTCCCGAGGAGGGAGACATCCCACCAAGGCGGAAAAGATCTCCCGAGGGCCCGCGAGAACATCCCGAGGCGATCAATGTCCGAAGAACGCCGCCCGAGGAATGATGCCTTGCCCGAACATATTCCCGAGGACGTCACATAAGCGAGAGAGAGCAAAAAGGAGCAGTTACACTCCAACGTGGCCATTATAAACCCCACCCATCACTAAGTATCATGGGCCAAGGAGTGGGTGGTTACCCAATCTCAACTACATGCCATTATCTCCCATACACCTCAGCTATATAGAGGAGGAGAGACACGCACACAAAGGGGTCTCTTTTTTTTTACATACATGTCGCTTTCCATACTATAATAGGAGAGCTCTCTCGTCACTTGGCTGGTCTGATACAACTAACTAATCGCCGCGCATGGAAGAATTGATATACTCATAGCATAATACGATCGTTAAATCATGCGGCTTTCAATCACGGGTTCTCTGCTTATTATACGCTATTTTAATATTTTTATACTCTTTAATGTTATTTTCCTTTACTTTAACGTCGACGAACGATTATTTGACTTGAGCGTCGGAGGGGCGTCGCCGAAACGGCGTCCTTTAGCCCGCTTTTTCGTGATGTTTCAGGGATCCGCTGAAGACAAAGACGACAAACTCGGAACTGCGACGACCCGATAGCTTCCAGTGCACTATTGATGCTAGGGTCGATTTTTCGGTCCGCATCAATTGGCGCCGTCTGTGGGAATCAGATAAATAAATAACGGTGCACTTGGAAGGAATCGAGAGTCTGAAGCTGTTACGAGTCCGTCACCATCTACCCCACCTACCCATTGCGAGCTTGATATCAGAAACGCCGCTAGCGTTGCAGCCGTGAGCGGACGGTCCCGCGCTGTTTTTGGCCGCTGAAATCGCAGCTGTGGGCAGCCCACTGTCAAGGCCCATATCTCCAGCTTCTGTTCGGGTGGCCAGCCGTTGTCGCCCTTGGAAACGGCACTGAAGAGACATCGCCAAACAAGAAGTCTAGACCTGATGCACCTCCCAAATCTGAAGCTGTACATCTAACAGGCACAGTCGCCGCAATTAAGCGACCATCAAAACAACCTCGATCAAGCAACCCCCAATACAAAGCTCGACAGCAGTGCTATTAGTGCCTCGAGACCACCCACCTTCATCATCAAAACTGCCTCACATGACATAGGACCGACCCGAGCGATGACATTACAGCACTGCCGCGGCCCCTCATCAGTCGGGATCTGCGCATCTTGAGACGCATGGAATGTCGTAGGCACATGGCACAAGTGAGAGCAGCCACCATCGGGGCTTGACTCGCTGTTTCGGGCGGACCGATTACCGTCATCGGGGAACAACCAATATTTGCAGCCGTACATCTTAGCCCGAGCGCGATTACCAGCTGAGCCGATCCCACAGCTGTACACATCAGAAAGCTTTCAGTCCACGAGATGCGTCGCGCGCCCTAACACACGCCGTCACGCTCGAGATCGATGAACAGAATCGCATCGCCCACACTATGCCAACAGCCGACATCATGAAAATCGGACGAATCAGCCTCAATTTCTCGACATCGAAATTGCCCGTGGCACACACATCCCGTTTGCATCCTCGCCTCATATACTCCGACAATGGTGTGAAAATTGTCTTGGGCTTCTAAAATTACCTTATTAGGCCTGATGTTATGCATTTTATTAGGCTGCTAGAGGTGCCGCTGGGCTTATTTTGTTGGACTAGCTTAATTAGTTATTATTATTATTATTATTATTATTATTTTGGCACCTGAGATTACTTTTATTGGCCTTTTGAGATTCTATCATATACCATTGAAAAATCATACACACTGGGAATCGAGCTGAAAGGATTAAATTTCACATTCATATTTTCTCTCGAGGCATTGTGAGCGCAGGAAATTTCTGAATGCATGCATCACATGAGAGGGCGTAATCGAGGAAAGAACGGTTTGATAGTGCGCCCTCGGACGTGACAATGCAATATTCCGCAGCCAGCTGACCCTCACCTCTGCGGAAAAGGCCTTTGAATCAGCGAGGTTGAAAATCGCCAACCCGCCAAGCCGAAAGCAGCTCCAATAAAGGAGGACCATTAGACCCGATGAAAATCCCTCTGCGCCCAGAGCTGCCTCGCTGGAAAGCTGCTGTAAAGATCAACAGGGACGACCAAAGTCGCATCAGTATGGCCTCGCTGAAGGCAAATACTCCGACTCCTTTCAAGCAAAATGGGAGGAAACCTCCACGAGCGCATCAGCGGACAACCCATTATTAAGGCTTGATCGCGCCACACGCATCACCACACTACGATCACATCGTGTTCGACTACTCATTAGCAGAACTCAACCCTTATCAGTAGAGTGACACGCCGGAGCCTGCAGCCCTTGGCCTCGGCCCATCGCTCGGGTTGTCGATGAACCACCTCTAGACTCACTGTTATGCCCCTGCGCTGAAGGTATCTGTCTCGATCAGGAGCGCCATGAAGCAATCACGATAGAGGGCCGAAGTCACACGCCGATATCAAATTCTTTATCCAAGAACGAGGGAATCGGCACAACTCGTGCCCAAATGGAGGTACCTACTATGTATTTATTATATTCTGACATTTTTTCCTCCGTCCCAGACAGCAGCTCCGAGCGTGCAACGGCGTAAAGCCCGACAGCAGCTTCGGTATTTTCGCCTAAGGACAAAAAAGGACAAAAAGCCGACCCGAGCAATGATAAGGCAGTCCACTGCACTCGAACTCTAGCCTCGCGCTCGGCCCAACAGTAGTCGCTATCCGTGCATCTCCAGACTCATGGGATGTCATCGGCACCGGGGAGCACAACCGCGGGCAACATGCCATCAGAGCTTGACTCGCTGAATCTGTTCAAGCGGACCGACCACCATCGCCAGGAGACGAGCCAAATTTGCAGCTATACATGGCCCAAGCACGGCTGTCGGCGAAGTCGAGCACACTATCGGATGCTGAAGAGTGTTTCGTCCGAAGGGATGCCTCACGCATCATTTAGGACTAACAACCTTCATAATCAAAATCAGCGCCCGTCGGAACTAGCCGCGGACAACACAAAACTGACCTGGACGATGTTGTCGCCTCCCTCTGCGCTCATTACTCAAGCCTATAGTCAGTCAAGATCCGTGCCTCTTCAGACTTTCCGAAAAGCCGTCGCAACATCGAGGTAACCAACGAGGCAAAAATCACGAGGCCAATATCAGACCCCAATCGCCCCTCGAGGAAATCCAGCGAATCGGCGATAATCTTAAGAAATTGACGACGCCCACGGTATACGCCTTCCATCTCGCCCGTCCACCGTCAATAAAACACCGTCTACGAAGCCGAATCTAGGACAGTTTCATAAGGAGACGGAAACAGAGGAGCGAATCAAGGACGAGATCTTGGGTATTCGAGGCCCACCCTCTTGTATAGGCTAGCAGCTATAATCATTGAGACCTCCCCTCTGATCTCCGGCGACCACTCTCCCGCCAACGGAATTCTCGGGCGCTTTTGGTCCATGAGAATACTATTGACATCTCGTCTATGTCGCCGCGATGGAAATTCGCTACTCTCGGTGTACTAAATAATTCGGGGCAGCCATGTCGACTTATCGCTGCAAACCGGCCATTGAACCAGCCCAAGAGACTAACAGACCTCGAGAAAATTGGCTTTGAGATTTTGTTGCGTTTGTTGTCACATTACCCGCCATCGGACAACATCCAGCGACAAAGAGCCCGCTAGTCGACAACCCAACATCGGGACTTAACCAGACATCACGTTTCACTCGAGCCCGACCATCATCACCATCAAAATTCGCGTTCGAGACCAGCCCCCAGGAAGTATACAACAGCCCAAATCTGCGAAGTCGCTTCCGAGTTGGCGGTCCCCAAATTTCAGCCCATACACGGCTGCTGATCGATCGGGGAGAACCACGAAGCCCGGTGGAAAAATCTCTGCGCATAGAGGTACCTCGCAACGCCAGAAAGCTGATGTAGAAATCACCAGGGACGACCATAGGCGTGCCAATGCCGAAAGATTCTAATATGCAGCCTCGACGAAGATAAATACATGTACCCACTTCACGAAAAATGGGAGGTACGGATTATTTTATTATGACATTTTTGAATACGTGACCTTCACAGTTATTCGAAGAAATCAACGACAATCCATGCGGGGGAGAAGCAAGCAAAACTCTGAGAAAAGAGAAAGCAAAGTCGCGATTCAAAAGCGATCGAGATGAAATCGACACGAGCTCACCAATGGACAACCAGCATCAAGGCTTGAACGAACCGCATGCTTTATATCAATTAGTCCACCATCACCCTCGGGAACAACCCTCGTGAAGAAATCAACTCAAATCAGCGAGGTTGCATGTCGGAGCTTGCAGCCCTTAACCTCAACCCGTCACCTCGGATGGTCGGTGAACCACCACTAGCTCCTTAGAGAGCCTTCTACATACGACGATGACCATCGCAACCGAAGCACTGCTAGGGAACAATAAAAGCTGGAATTTCAACGTCTGACATCAAATCTCCATGGCACAATCTTGATGGATCTGCGCATTTTTCGTCCATACGAAGAAAATAAAAAATAAACAAAAGGGGCTGCGATCTTCGAGACAGGCTCACGGCCCAACATCAGCGCTTGACGCCCATCGCCTCCAAGAACATTCCCCGATCACTGACGAATTCTCGGGAACATTCTTTGTGCGCGGAGTGGCTTAGTGCGACCACGAGACCGCTGCTACCATTGTGTAGCGACCCTAGCCATCGCTACCATTTCTAGACTTGTCCTAGGTTCCTAACTACGTATTTAGTTAGAATAGTTGTGAAAATGCGGAATAAATTTTTCCTTTTCGTGAAGGAACATCGTTTCGTTACATGTCAAAAGAATGCTTCCGATTTCCTAGTTACATTCGGGTTCTATCTACAAGTGTCGTGCACATCTATACAGCAAAAGCAACCTATTCGCCCGGCCTCACAGGTCGTCGTCCACGTACACACCACCCCCAAAAGACGCTCGGAAGCTCCAAAAGTCTGCCTTGCCAGCTAGGCAATCACGTACCGTGATCAGACGAACCTACAACACATAAAACGTGGGATGAGCTTATATAGCCCAGTAAGTGAAACTTATGCAATGTAGTGCCGTGTCATGACTCGCGTAGGCATATGCGCCAATGCTCACTAATTCCTCACAAAATCATGTCATGTCATGTCTTGTCTTGTCTTGTCATGTCTTGTCTTGTAGGGTCCCTAGTACACGTCTTGTCCTGCACGTGTCTTGTCTTGTAGGGCCCTCGGCAAATCCTTGCTACGAGGGCATTCGCCCGATTTACACGTCTTGTCTTGCACGTGTCTTGTCTTGACATCGGTGACATAGAAGTCACCTCGTAGCATTAGAAGAGCCATATCACACGTCTTGTCTTGCACGTGTCTTGACATATCACACGTCTTGTCTTGCACGTGTGTTTGTTTAATAAATAGTAATGCATTTATGTTGGTATCTATTTACCGCGCCCCGGCGATCATGCATATCTCATGTCATGTCATGTCATTAAAACTCTCGTGAGACTCGTGTATGCCGTAAAATGCATGTATGAAATGCGAAATGACTTGTCGTGCCATGTCTTGTAAGGGATGCCATGTCGTGAAATGGGTAATTCATGTCATGTAATAAATCACATAGTCACATAGAAGCATGTAATCACATAAATAATGCGCACATAATTTTTATGTGTTGTAGTTGAAGAGTCCCACTTACTTGGAGTCCGTAGATTAACTGCTACTGGGTCAGCGAAATTCCTAATTTTTCGACCTTAATCATAAAATTATTATGTCAGTGCATTTTCTAAAATATTGGTTATCTATGTACTTGAAAAGTGTTGAAATATTTTCCTTAATAGTGTATGTAAAGATCTCGATATTTTTCCTAGCTTCGACATTTTGAACTGAAAATGTCGACATGAGTTCATCATAAATCTCGACATTGTATGTGTAAGAATTCGACATTTTGGACTATTTAAAGATCTCGACATTTCATACTAAATCTCGACATCATATTAAAAGGTTTCGACATAATATAAGGGTTCGACATTTACATTCTACGAAGATCTCGATATATGTTCTCGGGATTACCTATAATGTACTAATGTCGAGATAAAATTTGATATCATACTTAAGATGTCGGGAGGTGGGTATAACAAAAATGTCGATATGAAGAAGTTAAATGTCGAGGTGCATAAAGGTTTCGACATTGCCTTTCGACATTTGATAAGTCTCGGTATTGCATATAGGATCTCGACATTGTTGGGTTAAAGGGTCTCGACATCGTTTAAATATCGGGTTGTATGGTTGGTTAGGTATCGACATTTTATGTGTAAGAACTCGACATTTGTTTGTGTAAGGATTCGACATTTGGGCTGTTGAAGGATCTCGACATTTTTAACTATCTTAGCTCGACATTTCTATCTTAACATTCGACATTTTCCTTAACATGGTTTCGACATCTTTCCTTACTATGGTTTCGACATTTATCATTAGGCATCTCGACATTATATAAATCTCGATATATTGACTCGACATCCTACCATTTCGATATTTTACTAGCATCTCGACTTTTTTAGTAAATATCGGTATTGTGTTTCGACATTTGTCTTTTTAGCATGGTTTCGACATTTGAGACAACAAATGTCGACATGAGTTCAACGTGGCTCTCGACATTTTTCTTAATATCGTTTCGACATTTATCTCGACTTCTTTGAACTCGACATTTTATCCAGTTCGACATTCGTTTCGACATTTATACCGATTTGTTGAACTCGACATTTTATACTCAATTCCACTCGACATTGAGATCGACTTTAATGTCGACATTTAGCTCGACATTTCTATTCCTTTTATCTCGATATCTTAACTCGACATATATCCTATCATTTCGACATTCACTTTAACACCCCGACCTTATACTTCGATACTTGCAATTAAAAATGTCGACATAAATTTCAAACATGAATCTCGACATGTGTCATAAATAAATCGCGATATGCTAAGTCGACATTTTATTTAACATTCGACATTTACTTGAATGCCCCCACATTACACTTCGACATTTTTTCCTGACATGGTCTCGACATTTCTCATCATCTTCATTCTTCATCCCGTCGAACCATGGTTCTTAGCTTTATTCTACCCAACACTTAGCTAAGCTTAGAAGAATCTTTAACTATGGATTTTCATCCAAGGTTAGAGTTGCCGTCTATATACACCTCGTCTCCTAACATCTTAGTTATGTTGTTAAGGGCTAGTGACACGAGATTTGGGTAAGAAGATATATTTTCGAGAATTAAATTCATATAAACCATAATAGCATTTCGTGGGCTTAAAAGATATCCTTAGAGCATTCCCCTATTTGAACGAAATACAAGAAACCATGGGTAAGAAAATCGCACCTTCTGCCAAGCTTCGATTTGATTTCCGTTTGGTTTCTCCACTTCTTTCTTTTCTCCAAGCAATCGAATATTTCTTATGGTGTTAAAATATGTTCCTTACTCCCTTGGTCTCTAAATTGACGTGTTTATCCCCCCTCTCTAAGCTTTGGATGGTGATTAAAATATTCAAGGTTTATTGATGGGGTAATGTGGTGGCGTAGGTCACCCCTAAATTAGGGATCTTTGTCCCCAAAATATCTAAGGGTTTTTGGGCCTTTTAGTTATGTTTGGACCAAACTCACAAATCATTTTGGGCTTTGAGTCTTGGGTTTGTATAAGTAGTCTCAAATGCTATTACTGTGTTGGAACATATTAATTCCTTACTTTTAGTTCCTATCGGCTGTTTCACTATCGACACCTATTCTCTATATGAAAACTATTTCTAAGTTCCTACTCGAATTTACACCAAGTCAGTGTTTCATGTCATGGACTTAACGTATAACTGGTGCGCAAAGTGTCATACTGCCACATAATTGCGCATAATCATGTACACAAAATTCATGACATCGTGCGGTCGTATAATCGACCCATGAAATGCACGTAAGTCACATAAAACATGTAATATATGCATGTAAAGCACCTATATCATGTAGCACCTGATCATTTATATTTAATGTTCATAGAATTCATATAAAACCTCATACACCCGTAATTAATTATTTTCACCCTTAATTATACCGTAGGTCCCGTAATTCAATTTTACGGGTCTTACATCCTCCCCCCCTTAAAAGAATTTCGCCCCCGAAATTCCGTCCGTTGGAAATATTCAGAGTAGCGATGAGTAGAGAGTTGCGTTGGCCTGGTTAGGTGACTGCTCACCTAACTTGTTCGTAAAGACTTTCCTACTTCTCGAATTCATACTGTCGGAGATCTAATTCTAAGCTGTTCTAAAACGAGCATCGGATGGCGGCCACGATGGGTCATAAGTAGTTGGCTGATCATAACGTAAGTTATTCAGCGAACTGGTATTTTTATACCGTCCTATTTTAGTGGATCGTATTCAGACAATGATTTGGAAATTTCGAATATTCACCACGCTTTCGTTGCGTCATTAGTGTATGTAATTCTTGGTATGGGTGGAAGGATTTAGGCGTCGGGTCGTACTTCAATTTTCGTTGGGCTCAGATTTGTCGTGCTGAAGGGAGTTGAACATGGCTTCATCATCGTATTTCAGAGAGAAAGGACATTTGATAAAGAGCGGATATGGCTTTGACCAGATTGGGTCGAAACTTCATGGGAATGGATCATATTATCTCCACGCTTGGGTTAGCAAGGGGGATTTTCAAATCTCGCCATGAAATGATTGGTGCAAAAAAAAGTGCATGGTTTCATGTATCTATTTGAATGCAGGTCGGGTTTGATGAATAGAAGGGATACCTGCCGCAAAGGACGGGTCGTCTTCGGCCACCTCAGTGGTGAGTGTATACACTCGTGCGGGTGCTGTCGGTGGTCTTGCCTGGCTTACTGTCTGGCTTCCGAATGGGTTTTCCGGACATGCGCTCGAGAAATGGCCGATCTTGCCGCATTTGTAACAGGTCGCATTTTGTGAGTAGCAGATGCCCGGGTGTCGCCTTCCACATCTTGGGCATGGGGGTATGGTGGGTTGAAAAGGTTGAGGTCTGCCCTGATTTATGTTGGCCTGTTGGGGTGGTTCGGGCCTGTTTTGAAATTGAGGCCTTGGGTTTTTGGCAACAAACTGCTTCTTTGGGTTGCCTCCATCTCCTTTGAGTTCTTGCACGAATTTCCTCTTCGCTTCATGAGCTCGTGCGATCCTCATTTCGGCTTGTTCAGCCACCATAGCACGTTCAGCGACTTGGGCGTAAGTAGCCCCTTGAAGTCCGGCCATGCTAACATCACGGTACAGTTCCGGCTTTAGTCCTTCTAGGAACCGTTCGATCTTTAACGAGTTTGTGCTCACCATATGGGCTGCAAACCGGGACAACTGTTCGAACTTTCTAATGTACTCCGCCACCGTCATCGTTCCTTGGCGGAGGTTGATGAACTCGTTCATCCTTTGAGCACGAATTGGAGCGGTATAGTACTTGCTCCGGAAGAGTTCTTTAAAACGATCCCAGTTCATGGTGATTGGGTCTTCAATGGCTCGGATGGTATCCCACCAGTGGCCGGCGCTGCCCCTTAATAAGTAGGTAGCGCATAAGACCTTTTCGGCCTCTGGGGTGCGGCTGTGTTGGAACATGTTTTCTAACGTTCGGAGCCAATCTTCGGCTGAGGTTGGATCGACAGCGTCTTCAAATGTTGGGGGGTCGAGTTTACGAAACCTTTCACCAACCATTTCGATCCTTTCGGCCTGAGGGGGTCCATTACTTGACTGCCCCCCAGCATTTTGTTGCTGGATTAGTTGTTGGATTTGGGTCGATTGCTGGCGGACTAACTCCGTCAGCTGCAGGATGATAGCATCCCGATTGTCAGTAGGGGTCGGGGTTTCCCTATCTCGATCGGCGTCCCTACTGCCTTCACCTCTAATTCTAACCATTTCTTTCGTTCTACCCTGTCGTTCCTACGGCCAATAAATTACTCAAATCGAGAAAATCACATAGACATAACACTTACAGGCAAGGCTGCTTTCGCGCTTTTGGGTGTGTGTACATGGATAGTCTGCAGGACCTGTGACCGAGGCTCTGATACCAACTGTAGCGACCCTAGCCATCGCTACCATTTCTAGACTTGTCCTAGGTTCCTAACTACGTATTTAGTTAGAATAGTTGTGAAAATGCGGAATAAATTTTTCCTTTTCGTGAAGGAACATCGTTTCGTTACATGTCAAAAGAATGCTTCCGATTTCCTAGTTACATTCGGGTTCTATCTACAAGTGTCGTGCACATCTATACAGCAAAAGCAACCTATTCGCCCGGCCTCACAGGTCGTCGTCCACGTACACACCACCCCCAAAAGACGCTCGGAAGCTCCAAAAGTCTGCCTTGCCAGCTAGGCAATCACGTACCGTGATCAGACGAACCTACAACACATAAAACGTGGGATGAGCTTATATAGCCCAGTAAGTGAAACTTATGCAATGTAGTGCCGTGTCATGACTCGCGTAGGCATATGCGCCAATGCTCACTAATTCCTCACAAAATCATGTCATGTCATGTCTTGTCTTGTCTTGTCATGTCTTGTCTTGTAGGGTCCCTAGTACACGTCTTGTCCTGCACGTGTCTTGTCTTGTAGGGCCCTCGGCAAATCCTTGCTACGAGGGCATTCGCCCGATTTACACGTCTTGTCTTGCACGTGTCTTGTCTTGACATCGGTGACATAGAAGTCACCTCGTAGCATTAGAAGAGCCATATCACACGTCTTGTCTTGCACGTGTCTTGACATATCACACGTCTTGTCTTGCACGTGTGTTTGTTTAATAAATAGTAATGCATTTATGTTGGTATCTATTTACCGCGCCCCGGCGATCATGCATATCTCATGTCATGTCATGTCATTAAAACTCTCGTGAGACTCGTGTATGCCGTAAAATGCATGTATGAAATGCGAAATGACTTGTCGTGCCATGTCTTGTAAGGGATGCCATGTCGTGAAATGGGTAATTCATGTCATGTAATAAATCACATAGTCACATAGAAGCATGTAATCACATAAATAATGCGCACATAATTTTTATGTGTTGTAGTTGAAGAGTCCCACTTACTTGGAGTCCGTAGATTAACTGCTACTGGGTCAGCGAAATTCCTAATTTTTCGACCTTAATCATAAAATTATTATGTCAGTGCATTTTCTAAAATATTGGTTATCTATGTACTTGAAAAGTGTTGAAATATTTTCCTTAATAGTGTATGTAAAGATCTCGATATTTTTCCTAGCTTCGACATTTTGAACTGAAAATGTCGACATGAGTTCATCATAAATCTCGACATTGTATGTGTAAGAATTCGACATTTTGGACTATTTAAAGATCTCGACATTTCATACTAAATCTCGACATCATATTAAAAGGTTTCGACATAATATAAGGGTTCGACATTTACATTCTACGAAGATCTCGATATATGTTCTCGGGATTACCTATAATGTACTAATGTCGAGATAAAATTTGATATCATACTTAAGATGTCGGGAGGTGGGTATAACAAAAATGTCGATATGAAGAAGTTAAATGTCGAGGTGCATAAAGGTTTCGACATTGCCTTTCGACATTTGATAAGTCTCGGTATTGCATATAGGATCTCGACATTGTTGGGTTAAAGGGTCTCGACATCGTTTAAATATCGGGTTGTATGGTTGGTTAGGTATCGACATTTTATGTGTAAGAACTCGACATTTGTTTGTGTAAGGATTCGACATTTGGGCTGTTGAAGGATCTCGACATTTTTAACTATCTTAGCTCGACATTTCTATCTTAACATTCGACATTTTCCTTAACATGGTTTCGACATCTTTCCTTACTGTGGTTTCGACATTTATCATTAGGCATCTCGACATTATATAAATCTCGATATATTGACTCGACATCCTACCATTTCGATATTTTACTAGCATCTCGACTTTTTTAGTAAATATCGGTATTGTGTTTCGACATTTGTCTTTTTAGCATGGTTTCGACATTTGAGACAACAAATGTCGACATGAGTTCAACGTGGCTCTCGACATTTTCTTAATATCGTTTCGACATTTATCTCGACTTCTTTGAACTCGACATTTTATCCAGTTCGACATTCGTTTCGACATTTATACCGATTTGTTGAACTCGACATTTTATACTCAATTCCACTCGACATTGAGATCGACTTTAATGTCGACATTTAGCTCGACATTTCTATTCCTTTTATCTCGATATCTTAACTCGACATATATCCTATCATTTCGACATTCACTTTAACACCCCGACCTTATACTTCGATACTTGCAATTAAAAATGTCGACATAAATTTCAAACATGAATCTCGACATGTGTCATAAATAAATCGCGATATGCTAAGTCGACATTTTATTTAACATTCGACATTTACTTGAATGCCCCCACATTACACTTCGACATTTTTTCCTGACATGGTCTCGACATTTCTCATCATCTTCATTCTTCATCCCGTCGAACCATGGTTCTTAGCTTTATTCTACCCAACACTTAGCTAAGCTTAGAAGAATCTTTAACTATGGATTTTCATCCAAGGTTAGAGTTGCCGTCTATATACACCTCGTCTCCTAACATCTTAGTTATGTTGTTAAGGGCTAGTGACACGAGATTTGGGTAAGAAGATATATTTTCGAGAATTAAATTCATATAAACCATAATAGCATTTCGTGGGCTTAAAAGATATCCTTAGAGCATTCCCCTATTTGAACGAAATACAAGAAACCATGGGTAAGAAAATCGCACCTTCTGCCAAGCTTCGATTTGATTTCCGTTTGGTTTCTCCACTTCTTTCTTTTCTCCAAGCAATCGAATATTTCTTATGGTGTTAAAATATGTTCCTTACTCCCTTGGTCTCCAAATTGACGTGTTTATCCCCCCTCTCTAAGCTTTGAATGGTTATTAAAATATTCAAGGTTTATTGATGGGGTAATGTGGTGGCGTAGGTCACCCCTAAATTAGGGATCTTTGTCCCCAAAATATCTAAGGGTTTTTGGGCCTTTTAGTTATGTTTGGACCAAACTCACAAATCATTTTGGGCTTTGAGTCTTGGGTTTGTATAAGTAGTCTCAAATGCTATTACTGTGTTGGAACATATTAATTCCTTACTTTTAGTTCCTATCGGCTGTTTCACTATCGACACCTATTCTCTATATGAAAACTATTTCTAAGTTCCTACTCGAATTTACACCAAGTCAGTGTTTCATGTCATGGACTTAACGTATAACTGGTGCGCAAAGTGTCATACTGCCACATAATTGCGCATAATCATGTACACAAAATTCATGACATCGTGCGGTCGTATAATCGACCCATGAAATGCACGTAAGTCACATAAAACATGTAATATATGCATGTAAAGCACCTATATCATGTAGCACCTGATCATTTATATTTAATGTTCATAGAATTCATATAAAACCTCATACACACGTAATTAATTATTTTCACCCTTAATTATACCGTAGGTCCCGTAATTAAATTTTACGGGTCTTACACATTGCAACCGACCAGCAAGTTTGAATCGGCGGAATACGAGACTAACACCCACCACAGCCAAGAACGCGCCGAAGCAATCGCGATCGAACGCCGAAGCCACAACGTCAATATCAAATTCTATTGCGAACCTGAGGGACTCAACACATTTTGCGCTCAAGGAAAGGTACATACCATGCCTTTTTTATATTCTAACCTTATTTTCTCTCAACCTAGACATTGCGAAGCCGAATCAAGGGCGATTCATGCAAAAAGGCACAAAAAGAAAAACCAACTCGTAACGCTTCATTCTACATCCCTCTACGAGCTCTCTCGGCTGAAGGTTTTACGTTCGAGAATCGGTTGTAAGTTTTTCGATGATTTAGGGTCATCTTGAAATTATGAAGTCGTGAAGCTTTCTTTTTTGTTATTTATTATTGCATGCTCGGGGAGGAACGACACCTGCTAGAATTTATTAAGCTATAATTGTCGTGAGAGTTTTTGCATGTACCTTGTTGTCCTAGTTATCGTAGCAGGTTCTCGCACCTTCGAAGACCCGACCTGCTCGGGCCCTTAAACCCGTCCAACCCTTATCCTTGAGGCCGTTAAACCCGTCCAAAGCGCCGATGAAAAACTTCTCCTGATAAACAAGATCGAAGACCTTGGCCAAGGCTGAAGACCATTCTCCTAATCCCTCTCTAAGAGGCGGCTCACCGAACCCTCGGGAACAAACTATTCCCCTCGGAAAATAACTATACGCGCACATTGAATCCCTCTGCGAGAGGCTGAAATCTTCCCCTAGGGAAGAGAAGACCACGCGCACACTGAATCCCTCTGCGAGAGGCAGCTCACTGTTCCCTACGGGAACGTCGCGCACACTGAATCCCTCTGCGAGAGGCTGAAATCTTCCCCTAGGAAAGAGAAGACCACGCACACACTGAATCCCTCTGCGAGAGGCAGCTCACTGTTCCCTTCGGGAACGTCGCGCACACTGAATCCCTCTGCGAGAGGCTGAAATCTTCGCCTAGGGAAGAGAAGACCACGCGCACACTGAATCCCTCTGCGAGAGGCAGCTCACTGTTCCCTTCGAGAACGTCGCGCACACCGAATCCCTCTGCGAGAGGCTGAAATCTTCCCCCAGGGAAGAGAAGACCACGCGCACACTGAATCCCTCTGCGAGAGGCAGCTCACTTTCTGTTTCAGGAAGGTTCTCACAAGACACTTGAGGCTCTCCTCGGGCTAAGGGGGACGCCCCGGACCCGAGCAAGGGACCTTAAGTTTGGCGTGTTTGGCTTCAAAACGCACTTGAGCAGAATAAAGACAGAACATTGGATCGATCTCGAAGACCAGTGGCGAGAGACCTCTCGCTCGACAAGTATCGCCCCGAGTACATTTGATAAAGACGGCTTTCAAGGCAAAGACAACGGTCGTAACCCGAAGGACGAGACATGACAGAATCACTCGAAACCACGCTCAAGGAGTCTACGCGAGGTAGGTACCCGTTTTCTCAATACTCGAATATTTTTACCTATACTACGTCCAAAATTCACTAACACTCTTTTGGACTATTTGTGAGGGGGACTATTGTTATCCTCGTATTTAACCGTAAAATATTCGAGTCTAATCGAAAGGGGCGGGAAATATTCCGCGCCAAATCACCTCCCGAGGAGGGAGACATCCCACCAAGGCGGAAAAGATCTCCCGAGGGCCCGCGAGAACATCCCGAGGCGATCAATGTCCGAAGAACGCCGCCCGAGGAATGATGCCTTGCCCGAACATATTCCCGAGGACGTCACATAAGCGAGAGAGAGCAAAAAGGAGCAGTTACACTCCAACGTGGCCATTATAAACCCCACCCATCACTAAGTATCATGGGCCAAGGAGTGGGTGGTTACCCAATCTCAACTACATGCCATTATCTCCCATACACCTCAGCTATATAGAGGAGGAGAGACACGCACACAAAGGGGTCTCTTTTTTTTTTTACATACATGTCGCTTTCCATACTATAATAGGAGAGCTCTCTCGTCACTTGGCTGGTCTGATACAACTAACTAATCGCCGCGCATGGAAGAATTGATATACTCATAGCATAATACGATCGTTAAATCATGCGGCTTTCAATCACGGGTTCTCTGCTTATTATACGCTATTTCAATATTTTTATACTCTTTAATGTTATTTTCCTTTACTTTAACGTCGACGAACGATTATTTGACTTGAGCGTCGGAGGGGCGTCGCCGAACGGCGTCCTTTAGCCCGCTTTTTCGTGATGTTTCAGGGATCCGCTGAAGACAAAGACGACAAACTCGGAACTGCGACGACCCGATAGCTTCCAGTGCACTATTGATGCTAGGGTCGATTTTTCGGTCCGCATCAATCTGCATGTAAACGCAGGAGACAATAATATCCCATTATTATATAAGAAACACGCTCGAGTTCTCCTATTTTCGCTGATGACTTCCATGATATTTTCTCACTGGCCACAGTTAAGAAAGATTGTATTTTTCCCATGTTAATGAGGAACATTTTAGTTAAGAGAGAGAAATGTCAGTTAAGATCGCGTGGCCTAATGGATAAGGCGCTCGCCTCCGGAGCGGGAGATTGTGGGTTCGAGTCCCACCGTGATCGTTATTTTAAGTTTTTTGAGTTTATTTTTATATTAGTTTAATCTTCTATAATTAGGTTTTGGGCCAATCTTGATAATATGTATGCCCAATTTTGGGCCTCTGTAATCTGTTAGATGATGATTAGGGTTTTTGGTTGTCTCGGCAGCAGCACCCTGCTTCCCCGTATATATATCTATACATCTTCGCCTTACGCCTTTTCACAAGCTGAAGCAATTGTAACGAAATTCAGCTAAATCGAGTAGAGTTCATTTTGTTTCTTATCTGTGTGTGTGTGCGTCTATTGTTGATTTCTGTGTAGGCCGTTGATGTATGCAGAATTGTCCGTACCATCTGATCATCGAAAGATGTTGCCTTTGATGTGTCTTCCTGCCATTTTCTGAGGCCTATTCCAATTTTTCATGTTTTATCTGCAAAAAGAAGTTTAATCCCTTTAGCTGAAGCGAATTTACCCTCGATCTAGGCCGTGACGACTAAAATTTATACCATCAAACGATGAAAGCCTCGATCGGGCTTTTTGATGTTAGCAATCAATAAAATCTGAGCCTCGTATTCAGTTGCTTGTATTTACGATGATGTTTGTGAGAGAATTAAGGCAACAAATTAGAGTCACTGATGCGCCCAATGAACGATGGTGTATTCAGCGCTTTACGTTGCCGACAGAAATCTTCAGAGCGCTGAGATTCTGGCACTCGCTCCTCCTCAGTGTTGCCTGTGCATTCAGATGTGCTCAAATGTTCTTTTCTCTGTCTATTATTCTTCGTTCGAAGGCAACAATTTAGAGTCACTGATGCACCTAATCAATGGTGTTTTCAGCGCTTTTACGTTGCCGATAACGATACTCTGGGCGCTGAGATTCTGGCTTTATTCATCTCCTTCGTGGTGCTTATGCATTCAGACTCGCCCAAATCTTCATCGATTCAATTGACTAATCTATTTATCCAATCGAACATTTGCTTTCACTGAGCTAAGTTTCCTATCGCTCTCTATTCTATAACATTCGTGAAAATTTGCTTGAAGAAAGGAGCCATTTCATAGGGGAAAAACGGGCCAAAGAAAGGATTTTTACGTGGATTTTTCATCGAATACCTTCATAACTTCATTACGATGTTAATTGCAGCCCTATACGTGGATATTTACTTGTAGTTGTCTTATTTACTTCTGTGTAAATGATATCTTTGTATTTCAATCAAGTGGTGAATTGTCTGTTACAGTTTCAATGTAATCACCGTTCATCTACGAACTCGAATCTGAAAAACCTTAGCTTTGTCTTTGGTTCCACGACAGATAAGACGGATCTCCTAACGGCTTGCAATGGAAAATAATCCAAAATATCAGCAGAGTTGCAACCATAATTGAATAAGGATAATGTGATTAAAAAATCGAAATGGTGTTATTACCTTGGATTCATTACATACACAAGCATGAAAACCACTGCTAGGAAGAAGCAAAGCCCACCAACAGTAAGATACGCGATCCCAATGAATTCATTCTTACCACCGAGCCAACTGCTCGTGGAGAGGATGACCTTCTTCTTGCCGTTGAAGCTGTAAGTGTTGTAATTATTCTTCAACGCCAACGTGATATTATCGCCTTCTCTGAGATCGACCTCGATTTTACCGTACAACTTTCTGAACGTCGGCAAAGCAGCCGTTCGCATCCACACTATCAAATCTTCTTGTTCGTTCAGCTAGGAGATGGAGTAACCATCCATTTCAGTTAAGCTAATCGCATGATTGTTGTTAATGTGAAGTAAGCGTATCATATAAGCTTACGGGTTTTGATGGGTCGAGTGTGCCGCCGCCTATGAGAGCGCCCTTCTGAAAATTCTTGGGATAGACGTTTTTGCCGAATTTATGATCCCTATCACTCTTCCATGAGATGCCTTTCTTGTTAACGGTCAACTCAGTTTTGTTACGAGTGAAATGGTATGTGTCGTTGAACAAACTCCACGCTATAAGGCCGCAGGGCACTATCGTCATGTTGTTACTTCGATCCTCAGGATTGCATGTCCCTGTATTGTTCTCACTTTCTGGGTTTCGTAGTTGTTCGTCGCTTCGACTCTTAACATATCTATATCACATTCAGCTCTTGGTAAATGGTAACATAGCTAGACAATGTGATAAAGAGAGGAAATCATCTACTTGTAATACCTGCGGTGATTCTGATAAAAGTTGTCGAGCTGATAATAGACATAGATGGGTTGCTTCATGTGGCTTTTGACCTGTAATAGGGTTTTCCAAGACATCATTCAAATCGAGTTTTTGCAATCGGAACAATGTTATATCAAGAACATGGGAGGGAAACCTTATGTAAAAAGTGAATAGAATTTTTCCAGGTAACAAAACCTGAAAGTGATAAGTGCAAGTTTTGTCTTTATCGCTTTGAATAAATCCAACCGTATTGTTCTTGAATTCTTTGGGAACACACTCAGTTTCGTACTCATGAACAATTTCGACAACCTGGCGAGAGAAGTTCAAAGCAACAAACAAAAATGCAAAAACAGAGTGAAAAGGGATCAAATAGACGAGGGAGCACATACATCTCGAGAAGCTAAGAGGGAGAAAGTCCCTATAGTGATGAAGACCGAGCTTATAAGAAGGAATATGGAGATAACCTGTATGTGTATGGACAAAAGAATGTATGAAACCAAATTATCACCAGCCATAAAAGCCTCTCTAAATCATAGATTCTGACTCTGACATTAGATTCAAATACCCATTTTGGAGTCAACACTGGCTTGCATGCAGGCAGTTCTTGCTGTGTAAACTTCGAATCTGAAAAAAAAAGTATGGAAAAAGTAAAACATCACGAAAAGATCTTCAATAAAAAAGTCCAACCAATGCAAGAGCTGAAGAGTCACAAAAAACTAAATCTAACCAACAACAGCTCAACGAAAGCAGCAGCAAAAACAAAACAGTTCAACAGAAATTAAACAAATAGCATTGGCAGTAAGAGAAAGATACACTTAGGTCGCGAATTCCTTCCGTGTCCACCGCCTGATTTCGCAGTCTTTTGAGCCATCGCTTCACTTCCCAGAGTTCTTTTCCCAATCCTTAACGGCCAAAACGTGGACTAAACAGCTACGCCAAAAAGTATCAGGATTGAATTAGATGCAACAAGAAACAACTTAATAGTGCCATAAATGCTGTTTCAAGGACATAGCTCATCACGAGACGGAATTTATTGAAGAAGAATAATTGAAGAGTAGATGACTTTAAAGAAGAAGCTTCGTTCTTTCTATTTATAAATAGCATGGGATTGTGATTTCAATGGTAACGTAAGACGATACAACTTACAAGACTGTGCGTAAGTGGAAAAGGCGTGAAAATTAGTCAACGTCCGTTGATTTCCAGCTATTGAAAGCCCAAGTCATATAAAGCCCAATTAAAGGCCCAACAGAGGCCCATGTCTGCTATTTGTGTAAAATAAAACATGAATCTGAAACATTTCCGAAGTTCGAACGTTTTTATTGCCATTCCCATCTCTGTCTTCCTTCCGTAAGTGATACAACAGGAATCGTTGAGCTCTCAAATATCGGAGCTAGGGTTTTTCCTTATGTAGTTTCTCGTACTCAACCAGAATTCTCATTGCGATTTTGAATCGATAAGGATAGGATTGATAGGCGTAAAATGCCTCTGTTCATATCGGACGAAGAGCTCCGACAATGTGCGGGGGATGTTGGCTTAGTCGCCGAGAAGGCGGATTCGTTCATACAAGGACTTTACAGGCAGATTGAAACGATTAGAGCGGATACCGACGCTTCTACGATCACGCTCGAGCAGAATTGCTCGCTAATCGAGCAGAAGTACGTGTCTCTAAATGCTGATTTTTCTTCGCTACAGTCACGTATTGCGGAGCTCAATTCGTTGCTTGAAAATCGCGATTCTGAGCTCGAGAAAGTGCGGTCTGAGAAGCAGCGGGTTTCGCTGGATTTGGTTAGTGGGGATTTTTACCTTTTTGGTGGGTTATTGATTAATTCACTGGCTATTACTGTTAGTTGATTGATTTTTGTGTTCTTGTGTATGTGTTCCACTGTTTAAAGGCTGAGAAGGATGGTGAGATTGAGAGGATTAAGATAGAAGCATCAGGGACTCTGAAGTCGAAGAGGCAGTTGATGGAGATGTTGGAGCAGAAGGACTCTGAAATTGGCGAGAAGAATGCACTGATCCAGAGTTATCTTGATAAAATTGTACGTGAATTTTTTGTGTTCTTTCCTGGTTAATTTTTCGTGGTTATTTCATCTCATGTAGCACGTGCATTTGTGCCTGTGGTCTGTTAGTGAGCTTGGCTGATGATTTTTCCACTTCACGATGTGTGGGATTTTGATGTGTTTCATGTTTTTTTTCGAAGGTAAATTTGACGGAAAATGCTGCAGTGAAAGAAGCACGTCTGGGTGATCTGGAATCAGAGTTGGCTCGAGTGCACTCTAGTTCAGCTCGTCTTCTTCAGGTAACTCACTACTTTTGGTTTATGTGAGCCGTTGTTGTATTTTATATGGAGTGCTCACTATGGTATCGCGTTTTTTAACATGTTTGTGCCAGGAAAAGGAGCTTCTTGAGAGGCATAATGCATGGCTAAATCAGGAGTTAATAGACAAGGTTGATGTTCTTCTCCAGCTCCGTAAGGCAAATGGAGAACTTGAGACTGATTTGTCTTCTAAACTTTCAGAGGTTTGGATCTCTTAATTGGATATAGTTTAAATGCATAGTTGTCAAAGGCGCGAAATGGCGCACGCCATTGCAAATGGCGCCGGTGGCGCCAGCTCGGCGCCTATTTCCGGCGGTGGCGTTGCCCTTCAATGGGGCGCTGCCTTGGCGCGCGCCGCATGCAATTCGCCGTGGCACTGTGCGGGCGCCATAGAGAAGAAGGCTGTTGGGATGAGAGAGAGTGGACAAACCCTAGCTAGTTGGGCCTGGGCATGACGTTAATGGGCTTTAAACATTTTAGTTTAGGTTTTAAATAATCATTATTTGTCAGAATCAAAACCCTGTAGGCAATAGGCATCCACCATCCACGCCGATCAGTTAGTATACTATTTAATCTGTACTTTCTGTAATTTATAAGTATTTATTATATTAATTTTTTATTATATTACTACTTTTGACTTTACTATTGTTTGGATTATTATTTTTGTTAACGTAGGATGTCGAATAATGTTAGCAAAAAGGATCCGGGGTGGATTTTTGAATGAATTTTCTTTTTATTATAATTATTATATATCTCTTACATATTATAATTTTTATATTTCCAACGGGCGCCGTACTTCGATAATGCGCGCGCCACGCCTTGCGCCATGTGCAATGGCTCCAACGAGGCTTTGCGCTTCAATGCGCCGTACGCTACTGACAACTATGTTTAAATGTGAAAGCATGTTTGTATGCCGCTTCCAAATGATATTATCATCTCGTTTACTAAATCCAGGCTGAAACAAAAATGAAGGAAACTTCCAGGTCATTGAATTTTTACAAGGACAGAGTCAGTGATTTGGAAGAAAAGCTTGTGTCCATGGAATCGGTGTGTTTCTTTTCATTTGCCTCCATACTAACCTTCGTTACGGTTATTTTATTTTCTTGTGTCTTTGTTATGCATCTCTTTTTAGGAGCTGCTGTCAATGAAAGATGCGGCTGGTGCTTCTGAGCAGCATTTCTCTGCTGAAATATCGACGGTAGGCCACCTTAAGTTCCTTTGGTATTTGCCTTGGAATTTTCTTGATCCAAATGATGTTCATTCTGAATCTTCCTGATTTAGGAATTATAGTTTTGAGTGTTCTCAAGCTGAAGAAGTACTTTTACTCGTTGCTCTGAACTTGATGAGTTATATGCGATGACAAAAATCTGCTGGTTATTTATATTCCCATGGCAGTTTGAGTATTGTAGTTGCTCAACTGACTAGGGAGTTGTCTCTATTTCTTTTCATATGTTCGTAAGTTGTCAGTTCTCTTTTAATATTCTGAATAAAATTTTCTGGTCTTGTTGACAGATTACTTGTATAAATGGTGGTCGACATTTTGTGCCTGTCTTTCTCTTAGGTTGAATTGTATATTTTCTAATGCTCCTTAACTGAATAGGTCACTAAGCTTGCTGAGTTGTACAAGGAAAGTTCAGATGAGTGGTCAAAGAAGGCTGGAGAGCTTGAGGGAGTCATCAAGGCTTTAGAAGTGGGTTTTTTATATAGTTATTTAAGAATAAATGTTTGATGCAAATTGCAGAAAAAAGCCTATCAGGTCAAGTGCAATCTATATATTCTAATGTGTACGGTAAATTTTTTTGGATGCCAGACTCATTTAAATCAAGTCGAAAATGAGTACAGAGATAAGCTTGAAGTGGAAGTCTCTCTCAGAAAGGAAGCAGAAAGGGTATGCCATGTCTCGCATCGCTTTCGCTTGAAAATTTAATTGCTTGTTTGCTTCTCTTCTAATTATTTTTACATGTACGATTTGCCTGTGCTCTTGACGATCATGCATTAGTTCAGGAAGTATCGTGTGGTGACTACATTTGTTTTTTATTTTTATTGTAGGATATGGCTGATCTGAAAGAGAAACTTCAGTCAGCCAACGCAGAACTGGAAAATCTGAAGAAAGAGAACGCGCTAAAAGATCTTCCTCTGTCTGCTTTCTCAACTGAGTTGTGAGTTGTTTACAGATATGATTTTTTTCTCTTGCATTGCCAATTAGTTTATTTTCATGTTCCACATACGTCTGTGTCATATTTCTGAAATACGTTGCTGGAAATATTTGTCTTAAATGCAACTGTTTTGAGCTTTGTCGAACTTTATCTTCCAACTTTAAGTTAGGCCAATAACTAATTCAGATATATTATTAATGTGTATCCAACAACGAAGACACCTTAACATTATGTTTTTATTGCTTTACAGTAAATGGATGAATGCCATTGATGGCAATCAAATGGCTGTAGATGATCGAGCTATTGTACCCTCGTTTCCTGGTGGAGTATCGGGTACAGCGTTAGCTGCTACGCTTCTTAGGGAGGGATGGACTGTAAGCTATATTTGCATTTTCAAATTCTATGTGATTTGTGTGTTGCTTTTTCTGTGAAAGCATGGCAGAACTTCTGCATGTATAAACATTTATGTTTTGGTGTTCACTAACCCAATTTCTGTGTTTTAACTTTTATGTAGCTGGTCAAGATGTACACCAAATACCAAGAAGCTGTTGACGCGCTACGTCATGAGCAACTTGGGAAAAAGCAAACTCAAGCTATATTGGAAAGGGTGTGTTTTTTTATGCCATTTTAACTGTGCTGCAAACTCATACTGCCGTTTTTACTCCATCTTGTATCTTGTGTGCCTTCTAGTGTATACTAATTATGGTGATTCCCCGCTAGTTTCGTACGTTGAATTATATCCAAGATATAATAAATGCTTAAATTGATTAATTTGTTTAAATTCGACTTGTGCTTGAATATTTACGATGTTATTACAGTAGATATTGCTTACTAATTTCTACTGTTGAAAATTGATGTTTTTATTTATAACAGGAATTGAGAAGTACGCTGTGATGTTCTTATGATTTGCCTTTGCCTCTAAAATTGTTGCGACATGTTGCTTTTAGGTGCTCTATGAAATAGAAGAAAAATCTGGAGCAATCATGGCCGAACGTGGTATGTATTATTGATGGGGACAAATTTAATACCCCAAGTACAGTTCAGTATTTGTCTTACCACTCGCTTCGTTGTCCCTCGATCGATGGTCGACTGAGAATTATCCAGAGCAATAAAACTAGAATTTTATCCTTCTGCAGAGGAACATGAGAAATTGCTTGAGGCTTACTCTGCTTTAGATCAAAGGCTGCGGCACTCATCATCTCAGCATTCCACACTGGAGGCGACTATTCTAGAGCTCAAAGTATCTACGTCCTGTTTTTTAAAATTCCCTCGAATCTGACATCATTTACTCTTGTTTTGTGATGTAATCAAGACTAATCATGGTTGTGATTTCTCCAGGCTAACTTAAAAAGACAGGAGCGAGAGTGTGCTATGGCTGAGAAAGAGATTGTGGACCTCCAGAAACAGGTTAATGAACGTTGGATCTCATATAGTGTGTTGTTTAATTACCATGACTGCGCGGGCAACATTACCTGACCTACAGTGGTTTTTTTTTTTTTTTCATGTTGGTCTTTTCCGACAATGTTTATATTTTTTTTCGTTTCCTAGCATGAAGCAAAACAGTGGCTGACCTGAACTTTTACCTTATTACTTATTAGCTAACTTAACCTCTTCTACCATTTTACTTACTGTCTGCGTACTTCTCTTTCTTGTTCGTGGTCAAATTAGGTTGCTATCCTTTTAAAAGAGTGTCGAGACATTCAACTGCGTGGTGGATCTGTTACACATTATGAAGATGATGGGCTGATGCTGGCAAATTCTAGTCCGCTTTCCGTAACCAATGTTGAGAATATTATTTCGGACCGTTTGGTGTGCTGTTTAACTTTTCTACCCATTAGTGTTGTTACATATGCAAATAATTTTAAAAAGCCCACATTAATTCATTTCATATATGCAGTTGACCTTCAAGGATATAAATGGCTTAGTTGAACAGAATGCCCAACTGCGGAGTCTAGTTCGCCACCTTTCTGACCAGATTGAGGAGAAAGAAACAGAACTCAAGGCAAAGATTTCTTATGTTATATATTAGTCATTGGCATAGCTTCATTAGAGCTCTTACTGGTTCCATTAAATTAAATATTTCAGGGCAAATATGATAAGGAGATCCAAATTCGTACTGAAGAAGCAACCTCAAAAGTTAATGCAATATTGCAGAGAGCAGAAGAACAGGCTCAAATGATTGAGTCACTTCATTCATCAGTAAGTTTATAAGACGATTGGTGTTTTCTCCTAACTGTATCTGTTTCGTTAATCACACAACTATACGGTTTTTTTTTGTTGTTTGTTGCTGAGTAGTTGTATCTTCCTTCAAAATATCTTTATGATGCAAACAGGTTTCTATGTACAAGAAGTTGTACGAGGAGGAACATAAACAACGTTCGTCAACTCATACACAGGATGCAGTTCCAGGTCTTCGCCATTTGTAGATTTGTTTCTGATCAAGTCATTGACGCATTGTCTTTCACTCAAGATTGCCTTTATAATTGTCTGTTAATTTTTTAACTTCTAGACTAGTATTTATCAATTATCTAACTCAGGATAAACCTTCTCCTATAGCAACGTTAAAAAAGATTCCCTTGCAAATTTTATTGTTCGAATGCTTCCGTATTTTTTACTCTCTGGCGGTGTTCAATACAAAACTGAAATTTTTTTTGAAATTATATATTCTTTGTGTTATTTCCTTTTGCATATTCATTAGTCAATGTTGAGTCGTCCGATACTTCTGACATAGTTTGCATTAGCCGGGGTTAGAATCTTCTTTATTTTTGCGGCAGCAGGACAAGATATATGCCTTGTCTGTCTTGTTTTTTCTTCTGCATCATGCTAGGTTATCTCATGATCATAGCTTGTTAACTTTAACAGTGTTCATTTCTCTTATCAATCACAGAACACAGAAGTGGTGTGGCAAGGCTTTCAAACCAAAGTAGTAGTCATGTAAGTGTATATAGATAGAGTAAAGAGCCAGAATCGTAGATTTTAGCTGCCATTTAGCTTTTATTTCATTAGCCACTTACTCTCTTCCAATCTGTTAGGAGTTGCCAACCACAGTGCATTCTCAGGATTTTCCACGTTTACAAGCTCTTGAAGAAGAAATTGCAAAATCTAGGTACCCTTTGTCATTGTGCGCCGTGGCATTTTTCTTCTATTCGGTGGAAGGTTATTATGTTACATGCCTAAGTTGACTTGAGAACATGATGAACCATAAACCGTGAAACACTAAGGCACATAATCTTAGGGCTATCAATGTCGATGGAAGTGCAGAGTGGGCAAACAGTTCTTCGAAAAAGTTTTCCGTTAGTATGGTAGGGGTTTTCAAGCTCAGTTTTTATATTGGATGAAAGTAACATTAAAAAATTCACTGTGTGAAGACTCTATGCAGTTCTTTTGCAGAGAAATGAATGATACCCAGTTATTATTGATAAGTTCATTTTACAGCCTCAATTATGAACATCAATGGGGTTGTGGATAAAACAAGGTTGTTAGATGATCAAAAGGGCTGGTAAAAGTGGTGGGCATTTTCATCCTAAAAATCGAGTAATCAATTGTAACATTTTTATCTAATGAATCTTTGAATAGCATAGTTGCTTTTATGAAACAATTTGCATAAAATTCTTGGTACCTTTTAATTGAATACAAATGATTTCTCTTACAGTTGAGTTGGGTACTTTCCCAAGGAGTGGTTCATTATCCCTCGATCGGTTTCATTATATTCATCACTTAGTTTTTTGCTGTGGGACTGCAGGAATGACATAATAGCTCTTAGAACAGAACGTGACAAAGCAGCCATGGAAGCGAAATTTGCTCAAGGAAAACTGGACAACTTCATGAAGGAGTATGAGCAGCAGGTTTATATTGCAGAATAAGTTTCTCACTTATGAATGGTACCTTAGTTCCTGTAGGTTGAAGTTTGTTTCCTTGATTTGTGTTCAGAGAGAAGAGCTTCGCGGAGTCATATCTAGAAATGTTGAGTTTTCACAGATGATAGTTGATTACCAAAGCAAACTTCGTGAAAGCTCCGAGTCATTAAATGCATCCAACGAACTTTCGCGGAAGCTATCAATGGAGGTGAACTTTTGCTCTTGAGGATTTGGTGATAATCTTCTTGAATTATAATAATAAACCAGCCTCATATATTTGTATAGGCGTCAATTTTGAAAAGCGAAAAGGAAATACTGCAGAACGCTGAGAAGAGAGCTTCCGAAGAAGTTCGTCGCTTGTCGGATAGGGTGCATCAATTGCAGGTTATACATCTTTGAATGATTACTTTTATGAACTCTTAATTATAGAGAAATCAGTGTATGTAGTATTCATCTTACATTCAAAATTAAATCAGCTTTCGTTTATAATCTATTCTTTGTTTAGGCCACCTTGGATACCATACAGAGTGCACAGGAAGCACGGGAGGTATCTTTCATTTTAGAAGTCTTTGATTCTTTTTTAACGGCATATAAAAAACTATTCCTACATTTGTGTGGTATAGGAGGCTAGAGATATCGAGAAACGAAAACTGGAGGAGCATATAAACAAACTTGAGGTATTTACATGTCCTGTTCACTTGTTGACCCTTTGACCCATGAATCAAAATCTTCTTTAACCTTGAGTGCTTCCACCACTAATTGAAGAGAGAGTGGGCTGAGGCGAAAAAGGAGCTCCAGGAAGAGCGTTACAGCATTCGGAATATTGATCTTGAACGTGATAGTAACTTGAAGAGTGCTTTGAGTCAAACTAATGAGGTGACAAAAGAATTGACCAATGCGTTGCAATCTTTAGCGGCAGCTGAGTCTAGGGCTGCAGTTGCGGAGGTACTCTTATGTGAAGATATCCTTATAACTCTTGCTACTTTCTGTTAATCTCCCACTGATCAATTTTTCGAGATAGTAATTGAATTGCTATTGTTTGTACTTTCTTTACTCAGGCTCGATGCTCGGATTTGGAGAAGACTCTGCAATCTGGAAAATTTAAGGTACATTCTTGGTGTTTTCTTCGCCTGTTTCTAGGGTTATGGAAGGATATAATTGCTTTTGTTATTAGCATTCATCATAACATTCGCATAAGCCTTACTTTCACAGTTGTAAGGCCATACTGTGACCTATTTGTTGGTTTCCCTACCCGAGCAATTGGGGTTTACTGACATTCTCAGTTGTTGATGCAGTATCCAGACAATGCTGAAGGTGGACCTTCCTCTCCTTCTAGTGAGAAGGTACATCTAACTGACTTCTTCTTCTTCTATATGACTATTTTCAGTGCCTGCGATCCATTGATATTTCTTGGTATCCGCGTGCCCTTTCCCTTTTTCCCCTTCATTCTCTGAGCCACTTCATTTTGTTTCTCTTTTGGGACGTATGGAAAACCGTCCTTTGGGCCTGGACCCCTGGTGCTAGTTTATTTTTGTAGTTTCATATTGTAACCAGTAACGTACTAATGTTCCAGTCAGTGAAAACTATGCACTAATTATTTTATATGGAAATTTTATCTTATATCAACCGGGTCACATTTATTTATATATAGATATTGGCTAATCTCCGAGAGGAACTTGATAAAATAAGAAGTGAGGCACAGGCTAGTAAAGAACACATGCAACAGGTATGCAGATTTTGTGTTTTCGTCTATGATTTCTTCGTTTGAAGAGCTGAATTTTATATTATATGTTTCAGTACAAGAGCATTGCTGAGCTCAAGGAAGGAGCCCTTTCGCAGATGGAATTGTCCTATGAGAATCTAAAAAACGAGGTATTGTTGGTTTAATTTGCCTTCAATAGCATTTATGACTAAGCAGTACTATTTGACTGATTATTTTCGTATCCATTCCCTTTTAGGTTGGTGAAAGGATGAGATCTCTCAATGCCGAGCTTCACTCCTGTAGAGAACAGATCAGTGAACTTGAGAGTGAATGTAGACGGAAGGCTGAGGAGGCAACGGTGGCAATTGCTGAAAAAGAAGAGGCTGTTGCTGGAGCTTTGTCAGAATTTACCAGTCTGAAGAATGATTACGCTGTTAAAATGTCAGTATTCGTGGTGTCTTTAATTGTGTGTTTATCAATAATATAATCTGGTGGATATAGGAGACGTCTCAGTACAATTGGATAAGTAAAAGTCAACTAACACTTATTTTTGTGGAAGTTGAAAAATGTGCCTTTATTATTCCTTCAAAAGATGGCAGAAACATGTTTTAGCAGCTTTTGTAGATTTAAATCCACTGGCCACAGTGTGCAGGGTCAAGTGTCTAGATCCGTTGAAATGGTTATCTGAATTCGATATACTGTCTCGGCATTGATATAGGCCATCTTTGCCTGAATGGTCCAAATTGTTTTATAGGATCTAGCATTGTGTAATTATATAAAACATAACTCACATGCTTATGTTATGCTATTCCAGGTCACAGATTGTGCTGCTCGAGACACAAGTCGGTTCCCTCAAAGATGATTTCGAGAGAGAACATAAAAGGTGGCAAACTGCTCAAGGCAACTATGAAAGACAGGTTAAACTTCTTTCTGTTCCTTTTCTTACATAGTGACTTTAAGCTGAGTGCATAATCGACGTACTCTTGTATGTATGATTCCACGTTGTACGAGCTAATTTCTTTTTTCTCATCTCCTCTCTCTCTCTCTCTAGGTTATTTTACAGTCGGACACAATCAAAGAGTTGACTAAAACATCACATGCGTTGGCTGTAGCGCAAGATGAGATCTCTGAGCTCCATAAATCTCTTGAACTTCTCAAAAATGAAAATGTAACTCCGATACTCTTTGCATATTCCAACTTTTCGTATTTCTTTCTTTGCACCCCTTTTATCAAACAACTTGATCACGACAGTGGTTCGAGGCTTTCATGTGCTCATGATTTCATGATCTGCAAAAGAATCCCTCAATGTTCCCTTAGTATTGCCTATTATTATGTTTACAATGTGTTCTATATTGCTGATTTTCTTTGAAATGCTTTTTATCTGTCCATTCTGCCTTTTATATTTACAGATTGAACTCAAGTCAAAATGGGAGGCCGAGAAAGTGGCTATAGAAGTTTATAAGAGCGAAGCAGATAAGAAATATGGCGAAATTGACGAACTCAACAAGGTTCTGCTCAGCAGGCTTGAGGCCTTCCACATTAGGTTAGCCGAGAAGGAACAAATGGCAGCTTCTGGTAGCACTGTGCAGCTTTCAACTGACGATAATGGGATGCAACGTATCGTCAATTATCTTCGTCGTTCAAAGGAAATGAGTGAGACGGAAATTTCTTTGTTGAAACAAGAGAAGCTTCGGTTGCAATCTCAGTTAGAAAGTGCCCTGAAGTCAGCCGAGGATGCTCAGTCGACCCTTCGCTTCGAGAGAGAAAAATCTCGAGCCACGTTATTCACGGAGGACGAGTTCAAATCCCTTCAACTACAGGTTCGAGAATTAACTTTGCTCCGCGAAAGTAATGTGCAGCTGAGAGAGGAGAACAGGCGAAATTTCGAAGAATGTCAGAAGCTTCGCGAGGAGCGCCTAACCGCAACTAGTGAAATTGAAAGATTGGAGAGAACTCTTAGGAGCAGAGACACTAGCTTGGAGGCTCAGAGGGACGAAGTAAAGAATTTGAAGAGTGAAAACGAGCATCTTGAGAAGAGGATCGATGAATTGATGGAGAAATGCAAGCAAGTTAATGTTGATGACTACAATCGCTTGAAAGAATCTTTTCAGCAGGCTCAAGCTAGTTTAAGGGAAAAGGATACTCAGTTGGAGGACGTCAAGAAACTTCTATCTGGAAAGCAGGAATCTGTATCACAACTTGAGCAAGAACTTGCCAGATACAAAGCAGAAGTAGATGAGAAGGAAAGTAGAATTAATCAACTCATGCAGGTTGAGGCCTCACTTAAGTCTGAAGTTGAGAAGTTGAAGCGAGGGATCGCTGCGTTTAGGAAGAGAAATGAAACTTATTTGAAAGAAAAGGAGGAACTAACCCAAAAAAGGGAGGACCTGAGCAGAGAGTTGCAGTCTGTTTCCAAACAACTGGAGGATGTCAAACAAGCCAAACCAAGTTCTTCAGGGGAATCTACGAGCGAACAGCAAACTCTCAGGATTCAAATGCTGGAGAAATTGTTTGACAAGAGTAAGGAGGACTTGAAGAAGGAGAGAGATGATCTCAAAAAGGAGAAAGAAAAAAGGAAGGAGACTCAGAATACTATTTTGACATCCAGGGAGATCGTCACTAAGGAGAGCGTTAAGTTCTTAGATGAGCTAAAGAAGCACAAGGACGCCGTCAAAGCGCTTCAAATGGAAGTCGAAAATTTAAGGAACTCAATGGGCTTGCAACCTGATAGTGCACCCGAGGCCCAAAATTTGGTCAGTACTCTGTTAGAAGATTTTGCCGCTGCCTATTTCAAGTGCGTTGAAAATTTCGATCAAGTTGCTAGAACTGCGCTTACTGAGGTTGGTTCTAGTGATGCACCACCTGCAGATGTTGCAACATCTTCAGCTCGAGTTCAAGCCTCTCAACCTATGACTTCATCGACTCCAATCGTCGAGCCGCCGTCTGCTTCAACAAATGTTCCTTCAGCAGCTAAAACTAGTTATGATAAAGAGAGAAGGCTTCTTTTGCCAAGAGCAAACCTTAGAACAACTGGTAGAAAACTCGTGCGTCCAAGTATTGTTAAACCGAAAGAACCTCAAGCTGATGTGGAGATGTCAGAAGCTGACGAACCATCGTTGCAGAAGATTGAAAATCAAGGGAGTCGAATCGCACCATCACAGGCTATCATAAAGAAGCGCCCATCTGCTTCAGTTCCTTCTGATGTGCCCGAGGAAACAACTCTTGCACAAGGTGAAACGAGCTCTGATGCTCCTCTATTGAAGAAGCTGAAAGGTTCCAAGACTTCACAAGAAGGAGACGTAGAACTAGCAGCAGAGAAGGTTCTTACAGAAGCTGTAATATCCACCGAGGAATCGCTGGGCGACATGGAAAACATAGAACAAGAAGCTGCTGAGGATGAACCTGTCGATGCCGAAGAAAAGGATGATTCTGAGGCTACTGCGATCGAACCTGTGGAAGAGCAGGCCGAGGAAGAAGAGGGTCAGATTGAACCATTGAGTGAAACCACCGAGGATGAAAATGTAGCCAAACCAATCGAAGATGCCATCATAAGCGACGATCAGCTGAGAGAGCAAACTGAACAAGACATCCAGCGCATAGTCACTGAGACTATCGGCGAAACAGAAGAGGGAGAAATGGTAGGTGACTTGCCTGACGATGAAAACGATAACGAAGAAGGAGAATTTCAAGCCGAGCCCGACGCCTCGCCACCTGGCGTCGATACAAATTTAGAAGCTGGTGAGATCGGCGAACCTTCTTCGCAGACACCTGCGAATTTAGAAGCTGGGGAGATCGCCGAACCTCCTACACAAACACCTGCAAATTTAGAAGCTGGAGAGATCGCCGAACCAAATTCACAAACGCCTGCAAATTTTGAAGCGGGTGAAATCGCCGAA
This sequence comes from Craterostigma plantagineum, assembly GCA_027422505.1. NCBI lineage: Eukaryota > Viridiplantae > Streptophyta > Magnoliopsida > Lamiales > Linderniaceae > Craterostigma > Craterostigma plantagineum. Next base: position 22,815 of record JAPQWV010000053.1, on the reverse strand, counting down.
CCTCCTCCACAAACACCTGCTGAGGAAGAGAGGAACGATGGTGAAAAGGAAGAGAAAAACGATACCGAAAAGGAAGGGAAGGTCGGCAGCGAAGGTTCGTCTGAAACTGGTCAAGAAACAACGACTCGGCCGCCGCCCACTTCTTCGTCTTCGTCTGTTGTTCCTACTACCTCTTCTGACCAGAGTGTGATAACTCCTACAAAACCGACGTCTCCGTTGAATAGTAGCAGTACGAGGACGATTAATATAAACGAAAGGGCAAGGGCAATGTCGTCTTTGAGGCAGGCTGGGATAGGTGGGGGTGCTACTACTAGTACTACTGCTGTTCCTGGGCGAGCTCGAGGGAGAGTTGTACGTGGTCGTGGTCGTGGTGGGCGGACCCCACGTGGCCCACCGCCGACTTGAGTTAGTTGCAGCAGTTGGTTATGTAATAAGGCTTATGCTGATAGTTAGTGTCCGATTTCGTTTGATTTTGATATTGTTAACTATTAACGAAAAACAAAACTGATTTGTTGCACTACGACGCTAGACTGTTGGTGATCGTTGGTTCCTGGTTTTTCTTTTTACTTCTTATCTGTTGATTTGAAAGATTTTTGTTGTCGCCGTTTGATGGTTTACTAAATTTTTTGATTTACTTTTAAGAGTAGTTTCTAATGATGTGAATAGGCAAATCAGAACAAATAAATTAATAATTTGAACAATTATGCATACCAAGAAGTAAGATAAAAATAGTGCCGCTCTAGCAAGGTCTTGCAATATCGTCGCCCTTGGTGCTTGTCGTTTTCCTTTATTTAGCCAGTAATATAGCGATTAGTTTTTTCGTTACTTTTTTTTAATCAACGAGCGGATAACGTTAAGAAAAGTCTTGAGAGTTGAGACTTAACTTGCAGTAGAGTAGTACACGAGGTGTGGTCTTCTATATGACTGATTGGGCCTGTGGGCCTTTTACTCCTTTCCGATTACTACTATAATAATTAGTAATAAATTTATCGTAATTAATTGATTTAGGGTAATTACGGTCATAAGTATTACACTTTGTTATGTTATAACTAACGAATTAAAATTGTTCGTTCACTCTTAACACCCAGTTTTTTTTTTTTTGGAGTGAAGAATTGTGAACTCTTTCTTTGATTAGTCCATATCTCTCTTCGGTTCACTGGCCCGAACTGTTCGCTAATTTAATTTTTTTCTATTTTTATTGGCTTTAAATTCGTCGTTTCCTCTGAAAAGAAAAATCTGAGTTTTGCTTGAAATGGTGCGTTTCAAGAGTTTGAGGATGGCAGCTTAGGATTTCACATATATGTGGTAACACATCCCCTTCATTGCTGTTAATACTTCGTTGATATATGATTTTCCAGAATTTTTGTTGTTGGTTGGCCGAAAGGAAGTTATATCTGATAATTTTAGCTGAGCTGAGCAGCCTTGATGATTTGTATTCGAGCTTCGTTATAGCTGAGGAATTAACTATGTTGTTTCTGTTTGCTTCCGTATATTTGTACAAGATTAAGAATCGACCCAAGGGTGTTTCTAGTTCTACTTTAGTTCCTGGAAAGTCAAGTTGCTGTTCGTTAAACTTCGATGGATCCTAGTGGTGGAAGTAACAACTCAAATTTGGCATCGAATCAGAGACTTCGCTGGACCAATGAGCTTCACGAGCGATTTGTCGACGCTGTGACTCAACTTGGTGGGCCAGATCGTAAGTTCTATCCAATTTTCTAAAGTCCTTCACATTGAAACCCTCTAATAGTATTCATCCCAATATCAGGAGCTACCCCTAAAGGAGTTCAGAGACTTATGGGAGTTCAAGGCCTAACAATTTATCACGTCAAAAGTCACTTACAGGTGTGTATGCATGGCCATTGTTTAGATTCTCTTTCAAGAAGCTTAGTTCTGTTTAACTTATTGCACACTCTGGAGGGTTGCTCTAATGTTAATGTTGGAACAGAAATACCGGCTAGCTAACTATCTTCCAGAATCTTCATCTGATGGTACGTTGCTCTGTAGTTATGACTTACAATACTCATCAATGGATAGCAAATTTTATTATATTTGTTCATGCACCAGTTAAAAACTTTTAGGATGCACGGATAAATTATTTCTTGTTTCTTATCTCTACATTCAATCTGAAGGGAAAAAGGCCGAAAAGGACTCTGGCGATTCGCAGTCCTCGTTGGATGGATCGTAAGTGGGATTTTTCTTTCTCAGTTTTGCATTAGGTCATTTTTGTGGGTTTCCCAAAACAAACTACTGCGATTACTCTTGATTGTGCTTGTTAGTGGCATGCAAATAGGGGAAGCACTCAAACTGCAGATGGAAGTTCAAAAAAGGCTACACGAGCAATTAGAGGTATGCTCCGTGTCAATTTGATCGAGTTTAATTTTCCAAACCGTGGGAATCAATTGCATGGGATATCTTCAGACAGCTCGTTTCTGCATCCACTTACAACTGCCTTATGCACTCTATGCAAGTATAATACTTTTTACTACAATCTTAAGAACTCAGAAATCAAACTTATAGGTCCAAAGACAGCTACAGCTGCGAATTGAAGCCCAAGGCAAGTACCTGCAGAAGATAATCGAAGAACAACAGAGACTATCCAGCGTTCTCTCTGAAGCACCTGGAAACAAAAACGACGCCCAAGATTCCGATCCTGCAACACCTGCCCCAACCTCCGAGCCACCTTTTCTGGACTCCAAAGAACGCCAAACCCCAGATAAGAGCAATTCAGTCGACGAGTTCTCTTCGCAGTCACAACACGAGCCCCAAACCCCCGAATCTGGGCATCGCTTGGCTTCACCTTGTGAAAGTGAAGGCGATGATAGGCTATTGAAGAAGCCTCGTCAACAAGCGAGGGTTCCCATGAATTCTGTACTACAGTCAAGGTTGAGCCCTTCTTATCAGCAGAGCCATATTCGATTTTCTTGAACGGAACTAACTTCGGGTTTGACCTTTGATGATGTTGTTTTTATTGACTGAAGAAAAAATGATGTCGGAACTTTATGTTGTGTACTTGTTGGTCTTTGTATTTCTGAGATGAAGTACGATTCTTCGTCTGAGAACTGTTTAATCCTGACATTGTTACGGGCGGTATGTACTTGAAGTGAACCTCTTCTAATGGAATGGGGTTTCTGATTCTAACCAAATGTTTATGGATGATGCTTTGATTTATTGTACATCTTTTGCTATTGTTATTGTAATGATTTTAGGTTTTGATTCTAACCAAATGTTTATGAATGTCACATCTTTATGGATGATGTTATTGGTATGTACTTGAAGTGAACCTCGTTTATTCAATACTACTTGAAACTTTGTTACATGAGTGTACAGTAATGAATGACACAGGTTAAGAACAAAAGAATTTTACAGTAATGAATTTTCCTGTAGGAATTCTATCATGTAGCTTAGTTAATCTTCTGTTGATGAATATTGCTCTGATGAAACTGCAATAGACCACACTGTAGGCCCCATTCTTCAAACTGACCACGAGAAATTGTAAAAATCAGTTCAAATAATGTCCCTCACGAAAGTGAAAAGACTTGCAATTGTTTAGTGAAAAATGAAACATGGAACAGGTGAAATATAACTATACCTGTGATACATGTGTCTTGAACAATACATCCCTACATTCCTCAATAAGAGCTTTCTCTATACTAGCCATCCTACCTAGTTTTGAAAGAAACACATCCATTTCTTCGGCCTGCAGTCAAGAAAAAGGTGGAAATTTGTCCAACACAAAACCCATCCCATTTCGACTATAAATGACGAGTATTAAAGGCAAACGCTTACTTTGATTACATGCCTTTGTATACGGAAGCATATTAGTTTCATAACCTTGAAAGCTGATTCAAGAGCCTCCTTAAGCTCCACAGGGTCAGCCTGTGTATCCTTGTCGTGTTATTCTAATGCATACTAAGTCAATGACGTGAAAAAAAAAGGAACTAAGGAAAAGTCACCTTAACTCCACGTAGAGGAAGCCTAATTGAGGACTTAAGCAAAGCATTTGCCGTGTCTGATATAAATGTTGAGTACTCCTCTTCGAGGGTTGACCATTCATCAAGAGATGGTAACTACAGATGGATCAAATGTTAAGATATGGTGAATATTGAACTAAAAAAAAGTTAACAGTTATAGCTATTATAGGAAGCATAATGCAAAATAAGGTTGAGATAAGGTATAGAAGTCCTACTTGAGCTTCAACAATAGTGGCACATGTCTCTGATCTTCTCAACTCAGTAAGTTCGTGTCGCTTTGTCACTACGCTGTCGCGCATATCTGATACCTTACTATTGAGTGCATAAAATTTCCTCTGATCATAGAAAAGGAAGGAGACTCAGCAAAATGATAAAAGATTTTAGCCAATGCTTAAACTAGAAGCACAACAGCAGACCTCCGTTTCACGGTTCTGAGAAATTGATGCATCAGATCTCGCATTAGCAAAACGCCACTGCATATAATGGTTGGTCAGCATCTTCAGAGTATGTACATCTTCTTGATGGTTATTACCAAACTTCTTTCCTTTCTTACCATCCATTCCTAACCTCACAAACGAAGATGGATGTGGAGGCAAAGCTAAACCGCCCCCTAATTTGGCAGACGAGAAATTCAAAGATCGTGAACAATCACCACCATTCCTCTCCTCAAGCCACTTATCCACATCAGGCATTGAAATACTTGTATCGATGCCATTCCTTAGCTTGGTATTGGGGGCACACAAAGGCGAGTTGGGACAAGATGAACTATCCTTATCCAAACCAGAACCCTTAGAATTGCTCCTTTTCTTGAATGAATCCATATCATCACGACTTGAAGTCAAAACTCTTGAGAAATTATTCTCAACATCATATGACACTTCTTGCAACAACCTCGTAGCATCGCTTACTCCACCGCTACTACTATCACTACTGTTCCATGAGTTTGAACGACAAACACTGCTCACCTGTCTGTATCTCGATGCAACAATCCTATCTGTCGTGGGTGTGTCCGGCCTCGAAGAAAAAGCTTTCTGTTCAGCACCCTTCAGGCGGTGCTGTGGCTGCTTTTTAACTACTGTAGATGGAATAGAGGGAGTCGTCGATCCATCCAACTTGCGATTTGTTCCCGAAAAGTGATTCTCGTCTGTTTCAAGTCGGCGCTGCACGGACTTCGATCTAGCAAAATCGCAATTAGGGTTAGAATTTGGGGTTGGGTTTGATTGGATCAATGGGGACATGAACCGAGAGCTAACTTCTCTAACTCTGGGACGGCGCTGAGTCATTCGCGGAGGCAGCGGATGCGATGGAACCACCGTGAGTTCGATCGGTGCTACGACGCCGTTTGAATCTGCCATTGTGTTGTCATCTGTCTCTTTTCCGCCAAATTCAAAACTGGAGATAGACGATTAACGAAAGAGTACGTTTGGTGTGGCTTTCGCTATGAACTTAGACTTACTTAATGAACTCGAAATCTCAGTGTACGAGTCTGCGAAGAGGAGTAGAAGTGAAGAACAGTCTCACTGTTAATTCTGTGTATGCGAAAGAGATGATAGGAAGTTGAAGAAGAAGAAGAAGAAGACGACGAAATGATTGAAAAAATAATAGCCGTTACATTGGGTCCTAAAGGATGTTATTGGTAATCTGAAATTGTTCGGGGGCTGGTTGGCAAATAAATAGTTAGGCCATTTGAACATAAAATTTCTATTTCCAGTCCACTTATCAGAGTGGAATGAATGGATACGACTGATGATGACGTGGCGAATCTGTAGCTGCGAATTTCTTCAATAATGGTTAAAAATCTCACTACTCAAAGCAGCTGAGATCGCTCATGGTATTCATTACTTGAACATTCTTGATTGGGATTCCCTAATCAGCAAAAGGAAAAGAACACAATCTGATTAATAACGAGCGACCGAGCGAGATTCGATACGTTTTTTTTTACTATTATTATTTTGAGGTTCAAAATGATAGTATTTGACTCATCGGCCAACTTTTCAGTCTACGGTTTAAGCGGAGCTCAGCCCCTCTCAAGCAACAAAGTGTTTTTCAGCTGCGACGTCACCCGTCGCAAGTTATACTGCTTCAAAGTGACGCATGATCGTTCGCTATCTATGGGAATTCGAAGAAGAAACAGTAAATCCGATTCGATTTCGTCATTTGTGTGTCACAGCTCCGTTACTCCTACGCAGGCCGATCAGGTAAAAATCACGGAAGGTGAACTGTTCGTGATGTTGATTCGATTCTTGCTGAACCATTTGTAATCGAGCCAGGGTTTGTGTAGGTGAATGCGATCTGATTCAGTTGTAATTGATTTATCGGAGGAAATTTACAGTATGGGAGTGTTTTGGAAGAGTAGGAAAATGTGCCAAGGTCTTTATAGTAAATGCCTGTGGCATCAACTTGAAACTCTTGAATAGGATTGTTGCGTCATTTTGTTATATGCAGATGCTCAAGGTTTTGACATTAACTAGTGGACAATTTAATTGATTAAGGTTCTGTTCTGTTGAATAAAGATGTGATTTTTTTTTTTCTCCAAATATCTAATCTGATAGTGCCTTTACTTCAACATGGTGACATGACTAGTTGCAACTCTGGCAGTATCCTAGGTAAGCTTGTCAGATTTGACATTGATATCCTGTTTTTGCATTTTAGCAGGATGCTCAAAGGAAGGTTCCTGAATTACAAGCACTAATAAAGAGATTTTGGAAGGTGGCTGCTCCGTATTGGTTTTCTGATGACAAAGTTGCTGCACGATGGCGGCTCGCCACTGTTTTTGCTCTCACGTTAGGGACTACTGGAATCAGCGTTGGGTTTAATTTCCTTGGTCGTGATTTTTATAATGCCCTAGCAAGTATGATTTATATTCATGTTCTGTTACACTTTTCTTTGACGTTAGTCTGGTGATGATAATGTTATCACACGTTACTGTGGTTTATTGAAGATAAGGATCAAGAACAGTTCACAAAGCAGCTGATGTACTACCTAGCAGGTTTTGCTGGTGGAATTCCGGTGAGCACATTGCTCTCCACTTTCTTAGGTACTCTTTTCGTTTATTCCTTTTTCACGGGGAATGGATGTTTCTTCTATCCTGACATCTTGAACCTTGATACACTGTTTTCTGTATCATTTACTTTTTGTTAGTTCCTACTTCCTGATGAGCAAGACATATTATCCTAACGAATTTGTTGTCGTACAGGTTTTTGTTTTGAGAGATTATGCGAAAGATACCCTTTCCTTGAGATGGAGATCGTGGATGACGAAATATTACATGGATCGATATCTGAAGAATCAAACATTCTACAAAATACAATCTCAGTCAATCATTGACAACCCTGATCAGCGCATTGTTGATGATCTTAGTTCTTTCACTGGAACAGCTCTTGCATTTTCGTTGACACTCTTCAATGCTTCCGTGGACTTGATATCTTTCAGTAATATTCTCTATGGCATCTATCCACCACTTTTTCTAGTACTTCTGGCGTATTCACTTGGAGGAACAGCTATTAGTGTCTTCCTTGGAAGGGTAATTTTTACTTTCTTTATTAGTTAGTTCGTACTCGCCTAAATATACGTAGTTCTCTACATATGTTGTGGCCTTGACTTATGAATTATTTCTCTTTCTGATGAAGCTTACTGTACTTTTCAGGAATTGGTAAATCTGAACTTCTTGCAAGAAAAGAAAGAAGCGGATTTTCGTTATGGACTTGTGCGTGTTAGAGAAAATGCTGAATCAATTGCATTTTATGGTGGTGAGGATAACGAGATGCAACTGTTGCTGCAAAGATTCAGAAATGCATTTGAAAACCTTACCGTATGTATAATCTTTGATTTATCTTTTTTGAACAAAGAACTCTGACTTCCTTTTTTATATCAGTAGAAATATGAATCCTCTTCTTTCTTGCAAAATTGACACACATGGCAATTGCATGTCGTTTTATCGTTCTCCTTGACGAATTATCAGCGGAGTTGTATTATTTCTTGTCCTCAGACAAGTTCAGTGTATTATTTCATGTTTGAGTCAGGCAATATTTGTCATTGAAAATATAGCATGCTTATGATTAACCACTTATCTTATTTAATTCACTCATCTTTAACTTTTCAGAAATTGCTGATATCTTCCCGAAACCTGGAGTTTTTCACCAATGGTTACCGGTACCTAATCCAGATACTGCCTGCTGCAGTTGTTGCACCCATGTATTTTTCTGGAAAAATTGAATTTGGAGTGATAAATCAGTCTGTCTCGGCATTCAACCATATACTTGGAGACTTTTCTCTCATTGTTTACCAATTTCAGGCTATCAGCGCTTTTTCTGCTGTGATAGATCGATTAGGTATTTGTTTTCTTACATTCCTACATTCACTATCGATTGCTAAACTTTTGAAATATATTTTAAAACTCCTTCATCACCACACTTTAAGAAGCCGCCACGCCAACCATCAAGTGAAGAGAAACTTCTTGAGTAGAGCTTTCTTTGGGCCTTTTTTTTGCTGATATGCTTGAATCCCGTTAACTTTGAGGAACGCTTCTTTACGAGGTTTGTTTTTCGCATTCCTAATTCCAGGTGAATTTGATGATCTTTTAACCAGAAGTGAAACCAGGGATAAAAGCGAGCCCGTTCAAGAAATATCTCGTGAATTTCGCAATATCAATGCTTCTAGCATGTCCAACGGATCTGCATCTCTTGAGAGACACTCAAAATTACTTGAAATTGATCGCTTGACTCTATTGACCCCAAATAACACAGATCTTATTCGGAGTTTATCATTGGATGTCTTTGAGAAGGAGAACCTTTTGGTTGGTCTTTATCTCTTTTACTTGAGATATCCTTTCCATAAGCTAGGAATGATTTTTGTTGGTTTGTTGCTGCCACGATAGATTACAGGACCTAGTGGAAGTGGCAAAACATCATTGCTGAGAGCTCTAGCTGGTCTTTGGAACTCTGGAAATGGAAATATCACATTTTATGTCAAAAACTCGATCGATTCTATAGACGTGACCTCTGATGAAGCTACAATAGCAAATGGCCCTCAGCGTGAAGATCACAAAAAATCAAAATCCGTGTTTTTCCTTCCGCAAAGACCCTACTTGGTTCTGGGGACACTTCGTCAACAATTGCTCTATCCAACGTGGAGTGTGGATTCTGCACCAGCGACAGATAGTAATGGAAAGGGTATGCAATTTATTAAATAAACCATATGTCTCTTATCTACTTCTCATTATGAGTAAAAATGATTACAACTGCAGCACCTTTATTAGTTCCATATGTTTGTGATGGTGGAATGACATTATAAACAATACTAATGATGATTCAAATGCAAGCGATGATATCAGTAATCTTTTTCCATTTATGATCAAATTTACAGAACTTATACTAGAGTGATTCATTGTAAGTGGTCATGTCTGATTTGCCAGACTAAATTCGTTGCCATACTTTTTAGGTTCACTGCCTTTCCTTACGCCTAGTGAAGCTGCTGATGCCAAACCTGGGAGACCAACCACAGATGATATAGTTCAAGTTCTTGAAAATGTCAGGCTTGGATATATATTATCGCGGTTCGATCTCGACTCTGTGTACGAATGGTCTAGCGTCCTCTCCATTGGTGAGCAGCAGCGCCTGGCATTTGCACGTCTGCTTCTGTCAAAACCAAACTTGGCTCTTATGGACGAGTCCACGAGTGCTTTAGACGAAGCCAACGAGGTTATCTTGCAATTTCATTTGCATTATTTCGAACCTTGTCTACTTATAGGTGAGGGTGGCGGTGGAGTCCATTTCTCATCTTTTGTGAGTTTTTGCAGGTACATTTGTATAAACTAATCGAAGATGCTGGGATCACATACGTAAGCGTTGGACACAGAAGAACACTATATGAACATCATAAGACCGTCCTGCACATATCTCCAATAGAATCGGCAAGCACAATTCCCAATTGGCACTTCCAGCCTATTGATAAGGACTCGGTATACAATCTATCCAAGCAGTGAGGTACTGCATGTTCGTCTTCCCAGCTTATTGTATTATAGTACATAATGTTGTGTAAAAAAACGGAAAGAATATTACCGAGACGTAGTTAATCGCGTTGATAAATGAATTAAAAATTTCTCAAAAATAGTCCCTATTTTGTTTTCCCTTATCTACAGCCTGGAGACATATTCCTTCTCCAAAACGCCGAACATGACCTTCAACTTCTTCTGCATATTCGAAATTATGTTTTTCGTAACTCTATTCTGATGCTTTGTGTCTTTCGACCATGCGATTCCAGCAAACACTTGCACGCTACAGCCAACAGATCTCGAAGGTATGTCCTCGACGTGATACCTCAAATGAATCTGTGCAAGTAATGAGTTAGTATCGTTGTAATGCATGATAAAAAGCATTTACTGCAATACACGTCGAAAGAAAAAAGAGCTATGCTTTACTTTACCGTGAAAAATCACCAAGTGGGACGCCATGAAGATTCATGACTTCTTCAATCACCCAACCGTTCTTACGACGGGATTTTCTCTGTGTGCTCGTGACTTCTGCGCTGTAACGAGATATGTGCTTCTCAAACCTGTAATGAAGCTGCCTCTGACACACCTCGGGTTTCTCAGATTCCCACGCCGTGTGTGAATAGTTGAGGCAGCCCGTCCTTTCCATGACCCTTTGATCGACTTCACTTCCTCGGAACAACTCCATGAAGAAACTAGTCTGAGGTATGACCAAAGTAAACTCTTCAGAACTTGCAAGAACTTTATGTGAGTATCAGAATAAAATTTGTTCATTAACTCACCGGGACGGATAGAACAGAAGAATAAACCATGGACATGCTGAGATCGTCGGCCCCGAAAAGAGACTCGACGTCTTCGCTCTGTTGGCTTTTTGTCTCCGATTCTTCGACCTCATCTTCTCCGTCGCTGCGCTTCTTTCCCATCATCATAGTCTCTTCTTCCTCAGTGGTTTGGACACTGTTAGCCTCCGACGCATCGTTGATCACCTTAACCCTCTGCTCGGGCTCAATGCTCGGGACTTCCAAAGCGCCATGATCGTTCTGCGCATATTAGATTGTTACAAAGGTCCATATGTATTAGAAGATTAAACGAAGACACTTTACGTACCTATGGGCGAGGTTGAAAGAGACGAAGGACTGAAAGTAAAACTTAAGCCTGCCTTCGGCATCCTGCGTTTTTGCGCCGTGGCGAGCGTCGAAGCCTCGCCCGGGCCTTAGAGTCATTACGACGATGGGACTTCCCATGGACGAAAGATTGGGAGGCAAGACTTGTATGTCTTCAACGTCTTCCCAGAGAAAGAAGAACCTCGTCTTATGTCCGAATATGTCGGCGTTGAATCCAACTATTCTAGCGGAGAGATAAATACGCCCTTGGAGAGGCATCCTTCTCCTCAAGTGACATGAGAAGTCGTTTATGAGGAACTCGTCGGGCGGGAGCTTGAAAAGCTTCTGAAACGACGAGTTCTTGTGAGGAGAACGCATCTTCATCTGCACAAAAAAAAACATCGATTTTCAAATCGGTCGAGGAACAATGACGACGACGACAATTCTTTCGAAAAAGTCGAGAGAGGGAGTTAAATTACCTTTTTGCCCACCTCCTTCTCCATTTTGGCTATGTAGTCTCTTACAGCACTATTTCCGCCCGTGTTGTCCAAGAAAATCCTCAGGTGAAGCTTCGACTGGCACGCTAGGGCTAGCTTTCCTTGCAGAGGAACCCATATATCGGACAAATCGGAGATATTGTGCTTCAAGAAATTAATTTCGGCGTGGCCCAGCGAAGTGGGCTCGTCGAAGGGCCCGTCGAAATCGAAGACGTCGACGTATAGTACCGATGGAGGCTCATCCATCGCGTCGAATTCGAATATCTCTGCAAAGTAGTGTAGTAATGTTGTTAGATTCTGTCAATCGATGATAATGTGGCAAGAAACGACGTAAGAAGAATACAATACCATTCCAACGAGGATCTGATTTCTGAAACTTGATGGAGCTCGTCCTCGTTTTGCGATTGCACGTAACACAACGTATGGATCGGAGAAACCGCTCGAGTCAACAGCTGGTAAATTGCTTCCTTCGATCAAGGCAACGGTGAGTAACCATCCTTCTCCCTGTGCTTTAATTCCATGATCGCTGTCTGAAACAAAAAAAGGGATGAATATCTCTGTTAGCTCGAAAAAAGATTCCATCTTTACGTGTTTTCAATCATTTCTCGACCCCAACACGACTCCGCAAAACTACATTCGATCAAATCATAAAAACATGTTTCTTGAACCACAAACTAGTACTACCTTTGTGTTGTCTGGCCTTCATAAAGCGAGATATCAGTTCGAAGGCCTTTTTGCCTTGCAAAATCAATACACCGCTGGTAATAACTTCCCCGATAGAGTCGGGAAGATCCAAGCCCTGGAATTCGAGCCCTTGAATAGGACTGGGCTTAGACAGCCATATGTGTAATAACACATACAGAAGCATGATAGCAGTTGAGACAACCGTGAAATTAGTCAAGTACCGAGCAGCAAGCTTCAAGTCAGATTCTCGCTCAGCCTCTAAATTCGCAAGAACCTTATCTTTCTCAGAGCCGACGTCTCTTACATCGATAGGCTTCGCCACCTCGGAGAGCATCTTCTCATACTGCTCGAAGGTTTCTTTGATCCCATCTCTCGCCCCGCCTTCGATCATTCCCTTCATGATCGTACTCTGCAAGAAATTCACCCTCCAAGAAACTACGAGCCTCGAGGTTTTTTCTCCCGAGGGCTGCTCGGGGCCACAAGTTATGCAGTAAAGAACTTCGACCTTGAAAGTCTTACCGTAAGGAGCGTCTGGCGTGCTAACACTGCATAGAACTGCAAAGTTCTTGCCATCAGCTTTCAGGTACGTTTGCTCTTCGTTAGCCTTCAATGCCTTGATTAGTTTAGACGGAGCTTTAATGTAAGAAAAAACCCTTCGAAGGGAATTACTTTCGCCATCGTATCTCCACGGTCCTATCTGCAGATCGACCGAGCCTTGCTTTTCTGAAATTGACTTCAAAAAATCCGAACTTGGAGAGAATAGGATTGAGTTGAGCTCATCTGGGCTTATTACATAACACTTGTCTAACACTACCCCGCCTGGCAAAGGACTAGGAATTCCTCCTCCTCGGTCATTTGCCTCCATGGTCTTAATCATCTCCTTGAAATTGTCAGCCGAAGAAGAAGAAGAACTCTCCTCGGGGATTTGATCGAGGTCCATCGAGCTAGCAGTTTCAGATTCTGATACGTCACTTGCCTCGGGAGAAGCTGCGGGCGTTACGTTAGTAGTTGTGTTCTTGTGAAAGATGTGAGCGATTCGATCTGCTAAAGTTGCTGCTGTGTGTGAGCTTTCTTCCTTGGTTGAGATGTTGTCTTCTTCTTCTTCTTCTTCTCCTTCAGACATCATGGGTGAAGGCGACCGATTCGGGGACGACCTTAGAGGCGAGTTATAACGACTATCGTCGAGGGGCGTCAAGTCTACCAATGCGTTGTTTTGCAGTAGAGAGATGGTAAGAAGAATTTCTCCTACGATCGATCATAGATTGAAAAAAAAAACCAAACCTATCAGCTTGGAAATCCTCCAATGTGTGATCAAAGAAGAAATCAATCGCCCAGAAAAGTATCCTTCAGACGAAAGAGGAAAGAGAGAGAGAGAGAAAAAAAAAGGAGGAAGAATTACCACAATCATTGCTGATCCTATCCTTCTTATGATTCTTGGGCTGCAGAGTATGCCAAACTGTGCCAAGAGACATGTCCTTAGCTTCGAAAACCTCCAACACATGAACTTTGAGCTTGCCGATAAAATCATCGTAAGAGTACTTGTCTTCGTCTAAGACGTATATGTGAAGAACTTGGTCCAAATCATCGACCTTGAATGTGAACTCCTCGCACCAAGATGGGTTCAAACTCTTCTTCACTACTTTGGTTCGAAACCTCTGTTTTCCGAGCTGAAGTTTAACGTATGGGTCACTGAAGCCATTTGCGTCCTTAGCTGGTAGGTTTCTTCCTTCGATTACGCGGACTAGAAGCTTCATCTTTCATTAAGTTGATCGATAGAAGAGAAGAGGGATTATTACATCTACAGTGGGCACAGATTAAAAGGGATGGTAGTACGTAATATCAAGAACGATCGTAATCATCATGTCTATAGGCAAATTTATATGAATACAAGAGTGGAAAGAGTCTTAGTAGGAGGATAACGAAGGTGGCTTGATGAAAAGTAAAATAAAAAACGCCTGAACAATCCGCGAAAGGACAAGGAAAATAAGAATATTGATGTTAGAATGTGATTGGATTATGTCAGAAACAGAGCACAAAACGAAGGAGATTATTCAATGGATTATTTCGCTTGTGTCAAGAGAAAGCTAGCCATCAAGCCATTGCAGGGAGGGTACGTGTCAAAGTTTTTCAGTGCCCAACGAATTAGAATGGAAGTTGCCAGTCCTTTGACTTTTCTTGCACGACTCATTTGACTTTCAAATATTAAGCTAAGCATACAGAATATTATATTTATATGTCCATCCATACACCTGTGTTGGACGAACTATGTTGAACATTATTTTACATATAACCACGAGATATATGCATAAAGTAGCCGAAGTTTTTATTTCCTTATATCATTGTCGCAAGGAATTAGTTAGTATGTTAAATTATTGCTTCACCCAGGGATGGCTACATCAATCACATATTACTAATTTTAGTTTTACACATAACTTGAAAAAATGCAACATAATATGAACTTGAGCATAACGATGGAGAGTAGCACAACCCTTCGTTGGTTCACAAGAAAATCTTACAAAAGAACAAACGTTTGACCTAAGGAAATGATCAGCAAGCTGACAAGACAAGGTTTGAAGATGTACACCATATATCAGATAGAGAAAACCCAACAATGCTATTTGTTAAAACAAAGAGTCAACTCAGCTGATGAATTAAGTCTTTCCTAAGCAAATGCTATGGATCTTACTAACAGGATTCTACAACAACCAACAATGGCACTTGCGACGACTTCATTGCGGTCAGCACTAACTTCACCATGATGCTTCGGCCATTGTCCAAGACTTTACTTTCTTCCCTTGCGCTTCCATGATTTCTGCATTTTGGAGAACACAAGAAATGATCACCAATCATTTTTCGAGTGTGTGCTTCAGTATTGGAACCAATATTCAAACAAAAACGAGTACAGAGATGAAGATTGAGTAGAGTACCAAAGGTGCGTCATCAGAAAGCTCGGGTTCTGCAGCATCAGAGACTTTGCTATCAGGTTTATTTGCGGGTTTTGCTTTACTATCCTCGCCATCCTCCTTCGATTCCTTTGGCAATTTATTATCCATTGAGGCTTTTTTATCACCTGATTCATGCATCTCGGGTTTTGGCCCGCCATGGTTATCACTATGAGTATCTTCAGAATCAATTTCCTCCTCTTTGGGCAGTTCTGCATTTTTCATGTCCTCCTCAACACCTTCCTCATGTTCCTTCTTGTTCTCAGACTTCTTATCCCCTAAAACTTTCTTGGATTTCGGTTTCTTCCCTGTATAAATTAGGAAGCAAACAAGGTAAAATGTCAACAAAGAAAGCAAACTTTGTGTTTTTTCAAAAAGGTAAATGATTTGTTCGAATCGATGATGCTTGCAGATACTACGCAAAACCAAGAACACTGTAATCTACGATTTAGTGCCTGCATCACCTGTACTTGCATCTTTTTTCTTAGAGGATTCAGCCTTAGGTGTGATCTTTTGCTTTTGTTTTGAACTTTCCTTTGGGGTCTTCTTTTTTGCTTGAGATGATGAAGATCTGCACAGCCAATACAATACATAAGCAGATTCAAAGTCGAAACTCTTAAGTACAAAGAAATTGCATTGGTAACTTACTTTTCTTTTACTTGTTTATCCTGCTTGAGACTTTCGTCGGCCGATTTTCTTTTCTGCCCAGATGATCTGCAAGTTGATCATAAATGTAAAGGATAGCATGCATCTGATGGCATCATGTGGAATATATATACGCAGATGAACGTAAACTAAGATATGGAAAACGAAATATGTATGCGCAACAAATGTGGACTTACCCTCCTTTCGAAAGAGAACCCTTTGTTGAACCAGACTGCTGCAAATGGCACAGCAAATTCGCAGGCTTTATTACCCGGAACCAAAAAAAGTGAGACACAATTTAAGCATTAAAAAATATACCTTGGTTTTGGGACTACTGTCAACAACGTCCCAGCGCTCTTTATCCATTTGAAGAACTTCTACTTCTCCATCATCGTACAAGATCTTCAAGAATATATTCATAATAAAAAGGAAGGTTCAGAGATGAATCTGCAGTACGCAAATTGGTTCACTAGAAGGACGCATGGATGGAGACAATGTAAAATACAGCGTACCACATGCTTCTTTTTCTCGAAATCATATGACTTCACAAAACCTTCATAGTACCTGCAAGATGACCGATATACTGTAACTGTGTGCATGCACTTCAAACAGAAATAATGATTCAATTATTTCAGGAAAATGTTGAGGCCATTCATATCATATATAAAATCAATAATTGATGACGTGGCATGCTAAACCACAGTTGCTTTATAAAGAGGTGTTGGATGCTACCCCATATCAGGAGGATATTGATTAATCGTGACTCGGTATATATGTGCTGGAGACTACACATGACACTAACTACAGGTTGGAATCGTCAATTTCATCAAAAGAATGATTGAGAGTAATGCTGATGATATTCAAAAAATAGCAAAGGTGAAAGAGACAACTGCAAAGAAAACCACAAGAATTGGATTCCTGTCTTGGTGTGTAACACTTACTTCTTATCTATCGGCCACCAGACTTTTATTCTCTTGCCAATTAAATCTTCCATGCCCTGATCCTTTGTTGTACACTAACCAGAAAATAACAAGGAAATACATCAAGCAGTTTTCATGAAAAGGGGGGAGATGCCATCCAACGATATACATTAAATCATGTACCCAATGCTTAGTAACACAAGTCCTTTAGAGTAGCTTCATATATTTTTTCAACATTTGTTCTCCATATGTTGTTTCAACATTCGTTAAAATTACAATGAATCTCACTATAAAGATTCTTGTGCCTTGCACAGTCATATAAAATTATAGTAGAAAACTTTGATACTCGAATGAAAGCACATTATCATGTGATATCCTCATTTCATTGCTTCACAACCAAGTTTTCATGCCATGCCAAAAAATAGACATCATGCCACTTCAGTGGACTAAGCATAGCAAGAAAAAAATAGAACCAGTAAGGTTTCACAGTTTAATATTTCAATTCTGACAATCCTAGTAGATGGAATACAAGACAGAAGCACAAACCTTTGTTAATCCTGATCCATTTTTCGAAGTTTGCTTTTTTGAAGACCCCGTCTTGGAATTACTGACTGAACGCATGCTTGTAGTTTCAGATACTTTCTTGGGTGTCTACCAATGATAGCAAAAATTCAATGTCAGTAATAGAAAATTTCAAACAAAGGTTCCACGAACTACAAAATTGAAAGCATACCTTAGAATCAGGATTATCCTCCTCAACCTGATCTTCTTCCAAACTTTTAGCTTTCTTCTTCGACTTAGATGAGCTTGATCTCTTCCTGATCCGTGAAACAAGCAATTCCAGTTCAGTATTATCTTCACCTTTTGGCTTCGTCGATTGATTTTCTGAACTATTTTGAGGCTTTTCATCCTCTTTATCGATGTCCATATTCTCCTGATTCATGTCAGAGTGTCTTCTCCGGAAGATTTATGAGCTTGAGCGGAAGATGTTCTCTTACGTTTTGGCACAGGAACATCCATTGATTCACTTAACAGAGATTTCCTCTTCAGAGAGTCACGCTCGTTATCAGTCTTCTTTTTCTGAGAATATCCATTACCATTACTCGACTTGAAATTGTCAGTTGCACCCACAGCATCAGAATTTATTTCCTTCACCATTTTTAGGATGTCAACATCATTTCCATCTGCGACTCCAGCCTGAGCAGGCTCGTTCTTTGACTCTTTCCTTGCCTTGGCTTTGAGACGCTTCATCAACTTCGCGAGAGGCATCTCACTACCCTCTGTGTCACTATCTTTCATGAAATCACCTTCAGAGGCTACCGTATTAACCTGATGTTGACAGAATAAAATAAACTTAAACTAGACTACATGGCATCGATGCACAATGCCATTAGATTGAAAATAATTAAGATCTTACAATTTTATTGGCTTCCAGCTCAAGTGAATTAAAGTGTGCCAGGATATTCTCATCTGCAAGCCACGTCTTCTCATCGACCTAGCAATGTGGACATAATCATATATGTGCATCACAATGAAATAACTACACGGAATTGGAAAACATATATATAAGTATAACCATGCAATAGACTCCAGCAAGTATCAATAACTTATTAAATAATAAAATGGAGGCCAGCGTTGCACAATTCTAACTGAATATCCGTAATGCAGTCAGCCTTAAACTCATTTATTAAATTAAAATGGTGGCAAGAGTTGCACAATTCTAACTGAATAACCCATAGCCATAAACAGTCAACCTCAAAGAAAATTTTCTCTGAAGACATGGTAAGATATACCATCTCTCAGCCTTTGGAAACACACACACACACACCCACACATTCCGACCAATCTGCTGACCATTCGAAGTAGAGTCAACGAAATACGGCATAAAGGTAGAACTACACTTACCACTGAGTCATTGTCCTCTTTCTTCTCCAGTGGCTTGTAGAGCTCAGAAGGCAGGGTTATAGATGCACTTGAGTCAGGGATATTGTCTTGGTTTGAACTTAACCTCTTGATCATTGATAAACCGAGGTCGCACAGAGCATATGAATTCTGGATGATGTGATTTAGAAATTATTGAATGCAATGCAACTAAACAAATAAATTCCCCATATTCCAGCAAAAGCATTATTAAGCCTAGGGCAGCTATGCAATTCATTCTCTTTATTTACTATTGGTGAAAGGTAAATCTTGGCCGAGTGATGAGTTTCATATCAGATACAGATAACATGAGAAAGGAAATTCGTAAAACCGATATAACCTTGGACTGCGCTGCATTGAAAACGTCTTCTGAACGCTTGATGCATAAAAATATTGAAGCCAACAGGGGCAAGATCTCCTTGTCCTGGCTAATAATGATATCAGATTTCCCATCGGCATCTCCAAGCAAAAGCATTGACATGAACAAATATAACTGCCTGAAAAGATTCACAAATAGCAATTGAATATAGAAGAAAGAATAGATTCACTACTGTAATCCAGCACGTTTGGATACTTAAGATATAATGAATGGAGAATTCGGCATCGCCAATGTAATTTGCCAAGTCTATAGTTTTGCCAAGTATTGAATATCAATTACTTCATCACTTACCCAATCAACAAGGAATGTTTCGCCGTTAAAGTATCGAACGTCAATTATTTGGTCATCAAGGATCAAAGTAAAGATAACCAATTCCAACTCTACGACATTGCTATTCTATCAACAAGGAACCCAAGTCTACAGCATTGCAGAAAGTGTTAACAACCAATTCTAGCAGCTAGATATTTTATATGAATAATATGTGGCTCTCATCGCATAACAGAAAACGACAAAAAATGTTTCCCGCAATTCAGTTACTTCAAAACAAACAAATTATGTCTTATTCCAAGTAAATCCAATTGTTGGCTCCATACTGATCCTAAAAGTTGTCTTTAACGTCAATACCTCATATCATTGATAATTGAAAGCATGCATGTACTTGTTATTTTATACAAGAACATTAATTTCCTTGTACTAAATTAGCTTTTGCATAATATTGACAAATTTTATTTGGTCAGTAAAAAACATCCTGGGGATGCATGCATTAGTGAGAAATTCGGATAATCGTATTTATTGTGTACTAATTGCAACATTAACAACGAAATGATCGTCAAAGTAGTAGAAGTTCTTACTCAAACAATCTATTTCATAAACCAAGTCCAAATATAGGAGTAGAATACTATATTAGAAAAGGACTAGAGGTTCCCAATTAATGAAGAAAAGAATCACAATAATTTCATGTTTTAGTTGTTCATGACTGTACCGGGATCTCTATCCATTAATAATTTTCAATTTTTTCCAAAATCGACAATGACGGATCTCATTTACGTTACCTTTTTGGTCGTCTCGTTGATAGTTATACAGGTATTTCTGTCTACACATAAGATGTTCCAATTGCAAATTAAAAGCTAAGCCCTAGATGACCTGTTTGTCCTCAGTTTACAATGCGATTCAATTATTCCAACTCCTAATTGAACATTTAAAACCGAGCAATCATCTTAGCATGTACAAACAAATCAAAAACCTCTAGAAGCAAAATAGTCAAATCTAAGCTTAATTGTATTAGCATTTACGGATCAATATAAATTCTCATTATGCATGCCGTTAATACCTAAGTTTAAATAGAAACAAGAAATCATAACTTTATCTATCAATGTGATTTAGTTTCAGTATTTTCAGTATCATTATACAGTTGATAGGAAAATGAATCTCAAGTTCAAGGCTAAGATAAAGAACAAAATACAGAGCAAACCACTTCAAAAGATCAATCAAGTAGAATTAGAAATGGATTGGGAAAACAATCTTCCAGTATATAATGCGTGAACCCAGAATAATCTTTACAAACATCATGTTCTTCTATTATTATTTTTAGCTTTGTTCGAATCCAACATAAGAGAACCTTAACTATCAACTGGAAATACCTGTACATAGTTTCGTATGCTTCAACATCTTTGCATTGGTCCAAGTTAGGAAACAATGGATGATGAGCAAGGGAATGCACCACATATGGGAGGATGTATTCTGGATAAAGTGGTTGAGACATAATTTCACGTTGCGGAGAAACCTGCTTTCCTTTCCATGTCTACACATCTGAATGACGTCACTCAAATGTTGTTTAATCTGCCAATGGATGGATCAGTGGACCGTTTCACATGAACATCACCATCTTATCACTTCTAATGGATACGTAAAATTTAGATAAGGATGTAAATTAGGAAATAATGATAATAAATGAAAAAGAAACACTGGAGGAACATACCTCATCCGAATCTGACTTGGAAGATGAAATATCGAGGACAAATGCACAAGCATACTTTGGGTCTATAAGGCGGTCCTTTACATACTGATACACCTTGTCTAGAAGTAGTTTTTTCACCTCGGGGAAATTTTCCTACACGGATTATGGTGGAGTAAGAATGATGAAATAAGCAATATGTGTTCCTGATCCAGTGTAAGTTCTACCTCTGAAGTTCTCAATGTGAGGTAAAGAACATCAACAGGGATTTGTGCTCCCATTGTTTCAACAAGCGTAGAATAGATTTTGCAGCAGCAAGCTTCAAATGTGCTTTATCTACGGAGCTGTAACAAACAGAAATGTAAACATTGAAAATAATCCTCAGGAAAATGAATGCAATCACACATTTTTTATTTCTTGACAAACTTTTAAACGCCATGCATTCAAATTTACCTGGATTCAATTTCTTCTGAGATATCACCGAACATGAGTATATTCTTAAGCATTCCGATAAGGTCATCAATTCCAGAACGAAGTTGAGCATCTTTCACCGGTAAATAGCTCTTGACCATACATTTAATTCCAAGATCTGCCGGTAATTTGGATTTTCAGTCGGTACATGCATATTCTAAGATATATGAAGGACTAAATAGAAATTCAGATTGGTACCTTTAACGAACCAATTTCACTTAAGTCGTCCCAGCAAACTGATGCTTTGTCTCTCTCAATCTATAATATCACATCAAATGACATTATACAATTACTCAAGGTACTGGATTACGAAGATCCTGAAATAAGCAAAGGAGCGTACATGTCCTTGTGCCAGTATGTTTTTCCTTTATGAACTTTTCGACCTCACTTTCTCTTGTTTCGAACACTGACATGGCAGTTTCAGCAATGCATCCAAGTGATTGCAGTACAGCTGGCAAATGCAATTTCTCTTCAAGCAAATCAACTAGTCTCTACAAATGATACAAACAAAATTTACATGAAGAGGTTTGTGTCATCAGTAATTCCTATAGGCATCAAAAGCAGAACATGAAACTAATCAAGGAGCTAAGATAAAGGTTAAAACAAGTGGCGATAACATCAATATCTAAAGAATAGGAAAAACCTTGTAAAGTACAGAGAGGGACATAAGACCATCATCTTTCGTTATGGATGCCAGCGCATGAACAGAATACTTTGCCTGCCTTCGACTACCCTCAACACATATGCGCTCAAGAATAAGGTCCAGCGATCTTTAGAAATAGGATTACAATAGATTAGGGAAGATGAAGGGCCATGGGTACAGAAAAATCAATGGTGTGGAGTCGGACTGACCTTGATGAAACACCTAGTTGTTCACGGATTGTTCCACCAGCCTTAGCAAGAATATGCAAGGCACCTTCCTTTATTATTTCATTGTCATCTTCTAGAAGATGTACAATTGTTCCTCCAACCCACCAAGCAATGTGGGACAAAACCGTGCAGGATCTGGATTTTGATCATAATAATCAATTTCAAAACTCACACAAACATCACTCAACAAAAAAATTGCCGTGACCTGATAAATCACAGGAATAACTGAATGTTGTCGAATATTTATCGCAAGGAGATTCCATAGTGGAAAATAATTTATGGATAATTTTCAAGTTTACAACTTTCATGATAGAAGAAAGCAGCGAGTAACCATAGCCATAGAAAAACTTCGCAAAATAAAAGGTATTAAGCTATGATGAGAGTGTATTTCAGATAAAATATTGAACAAGAAGTTTGGTTCATATAAATAATAAGCTGGCACATGTGCATTTGCAAAGCAATTAGCTCAC